>JABFTP020000083.1:22790484-23990484 GCA_013387265.2 Cryptolaemus montrouzieri
AACGACCAAAGCTTGCATGACATTTCTAGAATTTGATGACTCATCAAAACTATTAGCTGCTTCAAAACTCGTAACTGAGCCCTTGTAAAATTGGTGAAAGAGAATAATTGTCTATCACTGAGCTCTGACGTAGTTTTATCTAGGAATGTTAATTTTATTGAGTCTGATAATTTTGTTAAAAATAAACATATTTTTCAGCAGTTAAGACACTTGTATTACTGTATGCTTGTATCATCCTCAAAACCCGTTTTTAATTAAATGCTCTGAGCAAACTCGATAACCTTCTAGTATAAACATTTCTAACTCGTTGAAGCATTGCAACCTAGCAGTCATTGGTACACTAGTCAGGATGTTTTATTATTTCAAAGGCAGCATATTGCATGCGTGGCAATATGCCAAATATGCCAATATGTCAAAACCTTTGCAGTTATCAGTACGATTATTTTTAATTTTAAAATGTTATTCTGATTTGAAAATGAGTTATAACGCATGTTAGAGTTATATTAATTATATTAACAGTAGTAGATTTTGATGTTATGTGTCAAATAAGTTCCAATAAGTCAGGAAAATGTTTCTTTTATTCTCAAAGCCATCAATTTTGATTTTAAAACATTATTATTACCTATAAACGAATTTTGCAGTTTACAAGAGCTAATCGACAACCAGTTAATTAGTAGATTTTGAGGTTATATGTCAAAAAGTAAGGAAATACGGTTCTGGATTCTCAGGTTGATATCTATTGGTTTTAAGACTTTATTTCCACTTGTAAATGAGTTTTCTTTGTGTTAGAGTGAATTTAAAATTATTAACTTATCTGATTTTGAGGTTATGTACTAAATGAGTATCGAAAATGATAGAAAAACTGGTTCTTGCGTTTTTTGAGTATGAAGCGCCATAAAAATGTCAATTCCGATGGCGGTATTCGAAAGTACCGAAAAAAGACACAAAATAGCACTAATTGAAAATTAGCCAAAAATTCCGAACATAACCTTAAAAACAGTTTAAAATTTCAATTAATTTTCCTGGGCGCATATTTGATCGGAAAAACTCGAAAAAATCATGGTTATTCACGACCAAAAGATGAACCTTCATGAATTTTTTCAGATATTTCTCATTGAAACTGCTCCCGTAAAAGAATAATTACGAAAAAAGAGAACATAACCTATAATATCTACTGTAGAGTCCCTAGAGGGCTGATATTTTTGTTGTAGGCATCGTTTTACATCCTCTATCGAGTGTGATACCTGCTGTAACGATTCGTTCTTAGCAATTTTGACCATCTTATCCCGCTATAGCCTTTGGAACGAGATGGATCAGAATGCTATTAAGTCATTGATTTTGGTTATGAACAGGAGATGTCATGCAGTAATAGTCACTTGGGGTGGAAATCTTCAGTATCAACCGGACCATTCCAAAATTTTGCATTTCTCATTGTTAATTCAATTTCAATTTTATGAGTGCCATTTTCATTTCACTTGTTCTAAAATATTTTATATTTTATTTATTTATTGGAAAAATAATTCTTCTGAATAATTTTGTGCGTTAATTTCTTGACTCGGTTTAGATCAACAATGTTAGACCATAGAAAATTGAAGACGAAAGTGTAACAAATCCAGTAAATTAAAAAATTAAATGAATTGATATAAAAAAGTTGATCCATATAACTCCTGCACAACCAGAGATGTTCATGACGGCGAATTTTCGAATGATAATTTCCAAAGCAAAAATTAAACAATATCAAAAGTTCTAACCTATACCTTTGATCTTTTGTATAAAAATACGTAAATACTTTGTATAACTGAAGTTGAAGTCGAAAGACGTTTAAAATACATAAATACTTTGTATAACTGAAGTTGAAGTCGAAAGGCGTTTATTCACTCATTAATTATATCTTTGATGTCCATTACCTGAACTTTTGCATATACACGTAATTATTATTTACATTACAATTTTGGCTTCTTCAATTTATTTTCTGTATCTAGGTAACAGAAACACTCATTTAAGTTTCAATTTTATAGCGGCTATTCCCCAACATGCTCCGTATATGTTAAATGAATTCGAAATGTCTTCTTTTACAGTCTATTTTTAAATAGTACACAGGCTCGAAGTTGGTTTGGAATGAGTTTACGAGGTGCATCCGCATATTCCCTAGAATAGTCTATAATTTTAAGCAGCTAACTCGATGATTATTTTCCTATTTCTCGATATGTTAAGACTTTCAGTACTTTAAAAATGCGTCTAGTGTACTGTCTACCTGAACTACTTCGATGAAATTCGATACCTCAAAGAAATCTGACTTATCGACAATCAATAGCACCGCACATCTGTCTTGAGATATCTGATTAAACTCGTAAAAACCGTGTTTGTTATATTACACACACAACAAAAATTGTCGCATCACCTGGTATTCTGAATTCCACAACCGATTAAGCAGCTCGATCGCAGTTTCTTTGTCAACATATGTTTTCGGACATATGAGGGGAAAAAAACTTATCTATGTTGTAACATTTGTTTCCATATGATCTCAAACACATCTGAAACAAGAATGAGTTTATTTAAATATCAGTATTCATTCAATTTCTCTTTTGTTTTCACGTGGTAAGAATTGTAACACTTCTAGAGGATGGGAGAAGCCAACGTTGCGTGGCTAACTTGTTGAATGTTAACCAAAGCACTATTTCAAAGGCAATTAATCGGTACCACGAAACAGGGAAATAAAGAAGAAAGGCCGAACAGGGAAGAAATCGGATAACAGCACCAGTTGATGATCGTTGGCTTCGTTTAACTGCACTAAGAGTTCGGCACTGTACGGCTAGAATGCTACAAAATGAACTTGCACTTTCCAGAATTGTGCATATTTCATTGTAAACTGTTAGGAGCAGGATCAGAGAAGACGATATCAGACCAAGGATGGCTTCTACCGGCCCGCGTCTCACCAGAGAGCATCGAGTTGCAAGACTTCAGTATACGAGGGAACATGCAAAATTGGGGTATTCCAGAATGGTCGAATGTTCTATTTTCCGACGAGTCCAGTTTCTGTCTAGTATCAAATGATAGACGCATGCCTGTATATAGACGACCAGGGGAACGGTATCAGCAATGCAATATCCGGCAAACCAAAAACTTCGGAGGGGGCTCAGTAATCGTGTTGGGAGGCATTTCTTTCCATGATCGAACTGAGTTAGTCCTAGTGAATAATGGAAGAATAACAGCGGATAGATACATCGCAGATATCCTTGAACCCCATCTAGTACCCTTTTCCCCATTGATTGACAAAAACTTCATTTATATGCATGATAATGCTCGGCCTCATGCAGCTAGAGTAGTTACAGAATTTCTGCAAAATGCCGAAATTGATATTTTAAGATGGCCAGCCAGAAGTCCCGACTTGAATCCCATAGAAAATTGAGAACTCAGTGACTCAAGAGTACATCCAAAATTTGTTTAAGGGGCTTCCGAGACATATACTGGCTGTAATTAGGGCCCGGGGAGGAAACACTCGATTTTGAAAATGATTTGTAACCAATCGATGCTAGTTGATTGGTCTTTTCGGGAATGTTTGAAGATGGTAGAATTTTTTAGTTTTTCATTAACTCGAAAATTGTTGATATTTTTCATCATAAACTCATCCTTTTTGAATGATATCTTCTTATTTTATACTTCCGAAAGTTTCCAAGCGACTCTTGAATGACCAATCTAAAAGTTTATATAGTATTGTCGTAAAAGTAGGGTGATGCGACAATTTTTGTGGGGAGTGTTTTATACTGGGTGATTCATTTGCGTGGTGCTTTGTAGCTCGTACACTCTTGAAGATTTCATTTTTGTTTGAACGGTATTGTATTTAGAAAGTAAGAATCTACTTCAGCAATTTATTTTGCAGTAAACAAGGTGTCCCTATCTTCATAAAAAAAACTTGGGTGGTTTTTTCAGATTGGAAGGACACTTTTTTGTTCAAGACTCAGGCGCGACCTAAACTCTGCTATAATGTCTTTAAGTAATAAGTTATTTTGGTGAGTAGTTTCGTCACAATATTTTTTTCCCGGAAAAATTCATGAAAATAGGCTCTCACATCATCGCATGCTCTTTCGGCCAGAGAGGATGAATATTTTTTCCTATCCTTTTCTTATTTCCCAAGGATAGCTTTATTGACGAATTGAAAAAGATTATCCTCATTTCATACAGGAGTGACTCAAAAAAATTATTGAATATTGTAATTTTGAAAATATCATATCTTGATTTTTTCAAATGGAACACCTTTATTTTACTATTCATGTCAACGCATGAAATATTGGGCTATATTTTGCAGAAGTCACCTTATCTTTATCATCGATTATTTTCGAAATATTCGATTATTTGTAAAAATTTTGATGAAAATTCTACAAACCGTATCAAACTCATCAACATGCATCATTATTCGCACAGAAAATTTTTTTCTGTAATGATTCAAGTAGTGAAGAAAGAAACCTAAACAAGATTCTTTTAACGAACGATAAAATTAAGATGATTAAAACGTAAATCGAGGTATGTGTTGAAATTTTTTTTTTGTGCCTTTTGTCAGGTGTCCGAACATATCATATTCTGCATTTTACATGGTTAAGTTATCAGTATTCCGTTGTTGAATATTGTTAAAGAAATGTTTGAACCCAATTTTCTCAATTGACTGCCATGAAGTTTTCCAAAAAAGAAATGGTTGATATGATTTTTATTCAGGGTGAGTGTGATAGAAATTCTTTGTTGGCAAGCAGAGTTTATGCACGAAGGTTTCCTGATAAGAGTCGTCCTGATGCATGATGCTTTGAGAAACTTCAATTATATTTATCGAAATGGGTCATCTCGCTTCCAAAAAACATGAAAAACCAAAAACTGCTACAGCTGAAGACAACCAGATTTCAGTTTTGTTGACAGTGGCAGAGGATCCATATAAAAGCCAAAGAGAGATTTCTCAGTTAACAGATATAAGTCAAACTTCTGTCCAGAGTATCTTGAAAGTGAATAAATTTCATGCATATCATGTACAGCTGCACCAGGAACTGAACAATCAGGACTATGAAAATCGAATCGATTTTTGCAATTGGGCAAGTGACAAAGTAGCGGAAAAGCCAAATATGTTCAGCAGAGTTCTTTTCTCGGACGAGGCAACTTTCCACAAGAATAGGCTTGTTAACAGGCACAACTTTCATCATTACGCCACGGAAAATCCACACCTCAATTGATAGACAAATAGATCACCAGCATCGTTGGTTCTTGAATGTATGGGCTGCTATAGTAGATGGATATCTAATTGGGCCGCACTTCTTCGACAGGCAGCTCAAGAGTGAAATGTATTCAGATTTTCTGCAAGATCATCTACCAATGTTACTTGGCGATGTACCAGAGCATATAAGACTAGATTTGTGGTTTCAACGGGATGGAGCACCGGCACATTAGTCACATCAGGTTAGGGAGCATTTGAATCATGTTATTCCAAACAAATTGATAGAACGTGGTGGTCCTCTTAGATGGCCAGCTAGGTCTCCGGACCTTACAAGTCCAGATTCTTTTTTGTGGGGTTATATTAAGGGCATCGTTCACTAGATTTCTCCTACAAGTTGGATATGAGACAGATGATAGTCGACGCTTTTCAGTCAGTTAATCCGCAAATGTTGTCAAGAGTTCAACGGTCTCTCCTCAGAAGGATTGAGTTGTGTCTACAAAGAAACGGCCAACATTTCGAACACTTATTGAAATAGTTCAACAACTTGTAGATCATCTCACCATAATCCAATCTGTTACGTATTTCATACACGACTACCTTAAAATATCTCCATTTCTCTGATCAAGTATAATGATATCTAAAATCTAATAAACTCTTCTCTCGCAACCTCTGATTTTATTTGTTATATTCAGTTTATTTTTTTTTCGAAAATGGTCGAAGATAAAGATAACAAAAATAAAATCATCAAGAGTGTACGAGCTACAGAGCATTGCGCCACTGGTGAATCACCCAGTATAATAATTTACCTGAAATCTTTTGATCATCACACAGGCCTACAACGATGGAAAGGCATAGGTACCAACTGACCTTCCCAAGCGGGACATCTTCAATCTGAAATAACGACAATTCTTGTTGAAATATTAAATTCGAATGAACGAAGTGACAAGTACATTAAATTTAGGCACCTGTCAGGTGAGCGTAGCCAGTTCAGCTACTTGTTTCAAATATTTCAAAGCATTCTCTGTTAGTTCTTGCAAAATCATCAAAATTCAATATATTCTCAAATTATTTCTTAACTATAAGAGATGGGTATAGTACATGCTGATACAATTCCATCTGAAATTTGACGCCTCATCTAATGGCGATATAAAAATTGGCACGCGCCATTTGAAAAAATTGAGTTATGGCTGTTTGAAAAAGGCCAAATTGAAAAAATCATACAAAACAACGCAATGAACATTTGACATGTGTAGATTGCTTGAAAAATTCCTTGATCCTTCTTCTATCCACCCAAGCAAAAATCAAAAGTTTTGACAGATAAGTGCCAACAACTGGGGTATTTTATGCCTTGCTCAAGTGTTGGTTCTAGAATTATAATAAAAAAAGTAGATTACCATTTGAAATAACAAAGTGATAACCCACTTCCGGTATAACCGGAAATGGTATCACTTCGAAAATATTTCACTTCAATTGGAAATCGCTAGTTTTGGCTGCGTATAATAATGTATAATAATGTTGAGGCGTAGATTTTCGCGGACGTAGTCAAATGTTGATAAATTCTTTTGGCTTCTCGTCCGTTGATCCTGGCATTGACCATTCGTTGGTTCAATTGAACTCAGTGATTAAGGCGCTCGTTCATCGTTCGAAAATATTTTCATGTTTCCGATTTTACTAGTATAGGTTAACTTGACCAATCGATGATCAGAGTGATGCTTCTCCTGAACATACGCGTGATAACCACTAATATTTAGAAAAATTATCTATACATATTATCTATACATCTCTTAGAATTACAATTTTTTATTGTGTCAATTCTAGTGAACTCACTATGGTACCTTTGTAAGCCATAACTATTCATTAAAGTTCCAAAGTTTAATATGGTACATGTACGTCCAAAAGGTCAATATTAAAGTCTCTTGCCACAAACAGCACCCAGATTATCGAGTAAAGTTTCCATAATGTCGAAGAACATATTGATATTTTCCTCAGGGCGATAGATGGACAACACAACACTTTTACTGGACAATTTTCCCAAATCATGTCTGTTTTGTGCACTTAATGTCACTTATCACGTACACTGCCGTACCCTCATGTTCATTTTCTTCCCGACAGAACTTGGATTTGAGATTATAGTTCTCAAAGTTAAAGTTTTTGATCTGACTCTCAGATTTCCAGTGGTCCTGTATAAAAATACATTTATTGGATACTTTCCAGAAGAGAGCAGTTCTCCTCATCGACTACCCAAAGATCACGCATGATCTCCAGCCTCTCGTTCAAATGCGGCTGATGTTTCTCATTTCTACAGATGTTTGAAGAAACTCACTAGGTTGCTGTTGTTACCACCTCAAGCTCTTATCACGGCTTAAATTCGTCTTGTCTTGCCACTATTCTTGCAGAGCCTGATGACCTACTTCATTCAGATTATTCGGGGCAAGTATGCGCCTGCTTAACCTTTTATCCATCGTGTCCCACAGATGCTCAATCGGATTGAGATCGGTCAGTCTATTCGAAATATTTCAAATCTATCACGGTAACCTCTCGTGCAGTACCAGGTGTGGCATTATCATGCATCAGCATGAAGTTTTCTCCCATATTATGAGTCAATGGGATAACTTGCGAACCTAAGACTTGCCGTATGTACCTATTACCAGTCATGGATCCTCTATGAATTGTAATTATTTCGGTTTTTTCTTCCACACCCCAACACAGCATGGTTCCGTCTCCTTAACAGATTCTTGTAGCAAAATTGCCTTTATTGGAATACTCAGAAGTTTGCTAATGAATTCTGAGACGCCCAACTGGAGATTCGAGCCAAAATCTGGAGTCAGAAAACTGAACGTTTCCCTATTATTCATTGCCCCAATGCTGGTGATCTCCAGCTAATTGAGGACGATGTATTCGATTCAATTTAGGACCAGTTGCAGGTCTTCTAGTACAGAAGCTAATATCTCTCCAACGCCCCTTTGCTGTTGCCTCATCTTCTGATACTTGCTCCGCTCTCTCCTGTTTCTTTGCTGTGCAATGGTACTAAATCCGTCTCGCAAAATACCAAGCCTTGAAAAATCACTATTCCGAGCTTTGTGAATTCATTAGGCTCTTGGAAACGCTTCAATGCCTCTTGTACTCTGCTTCTTGAAGCACCTTTTCGTCTAAACGGTATAATATTGTGATTTTACATCACTCATAAATTGTACTGCTCCAACAGCATCAACTGTTGAAAATCTCTAACAACTGATTTTATATTACTGTTGCATTTTCTTTAGCATCCCTTCTTAAAAAAATAATGATTTTCCTGTAGTTTGGAAATTCATTGGGCTACGTATGAATTCTGCTATATTTTTTGAAAATGGAGGAATAGCGCCTTGAATCAAAGACAACGCCAAAGAAAATTAATGTAGCTTTTTAATGAAGTGTATTTTCATGACAAAATTCAGCTGAGAGATTCAACAGGGCGATTCATAATTTGTGAAAATGAAGCATTTTCGAGCTACCCTTGAATATCGCTATTTAAAATACTCTTTCAGTGATTACCAATGTCAATTGTTGTTCTGTTAATCTGAAGTATACCCAAAATCCAAGGATATCGAATTATCAATCATATAGTTATGGAGTTTCAAAGTAGAAAGTGTATAACAGTTCAGCTAAGGCGACAATAGTTGAAGTAGACATCAAACATAAGCAGTGATATTTTTGATTGATAGTATTGATGATATATTTATTGTATGGAAATACATTTTAAAATGAAACGAAATGAGACACTTTTGTCACTTTTCCACAATTTATTCAATAATCACAACCGGTGTCGACCCTACGGTCATTTTTAAGTGAATAACAATACATGAGTAGGCAAGTACAAGTACACAATGAAATTTATTCTAAATATTGAGTAGTGGGGATCCATTATGCTCTAGTTGGCTGTTGAGGATAATAAATTGTGGATTTTACATAGTTTGTTAATCTACAAACTTTCCAACAAATTCATCTCTCTCCCTTCGTTACATTTTTGGAGGATTCTAAGATTGTTCAATGATATCGGGTGGTTAGTTGATTCTATGTGTTCAAATATTGGCGAATTTTTATCTGAGGAAATACGTTCCTTGAACCTAGCTTCAAAACTTCTCCCTGTTTGTCCGACATAGGCTACCTGACATTCATTGTATTTGATTTGATAAATTCCTGATTGCTTCAATTTATCGTTCTTTTGTTCGGCATTGAATAATAATCTGCTTAAGTTGGGGCCGCTTGAGAATGAAGTAGTTATGTTCAATTTGGAAAAGTAGTTACTGATTTTGTTAGAGAGTTCGCCGGTATATCTGAGACTAGTGTATCTTTTTTCCTGGGTTTCTACGGTGCTATATAATAATTGAGAGGTAATACGTTGTTCTTTGCGTTTAATGATTGTTTTTAGAAAATGTTGTGGTATGTTGTTATTCGAGGCAATTTTTCTGTCAAAAGAGGAAGATAGAGTATGCTCTATGAATCTTGGAGTTATATGCAGCAAGTTTGTGGCTTAAATGACTGAACGAGTCCATTGGAGTCGATGCGTCTGTGAATGTTTCCTTTCTGTAAATTTTATAAGAGAGTTGGTTATTTGAATTTATAATGGTTAGGCCGAGGAAATTAATTGAGTAATTATTTTCTAATTCAAAAGTGAAGCTGATGCGGCAATGTATTTTATTCAGGAAATTTAAAAATTGCTGAATTAGTCTGTTTGAACTACGAAAAACAACCAAAATGCCATCTACATATCTGTACCTGATAGATCAGAATTTGGTTTGAAGAATTTAGATTGAAATTGAAAGTTACTTTGAGATAGACATAATTGAAGAAGATGCTAAATTCATTAGTGAAATGTGGCGGTGTGTTAGACTCGGATAAGGTATATGTAACAAGGGGAAAACACTCATTCGTTGGAATGTTTGAGTACATATTTTTGACATCGAGAGAGAATAAGTTAGTATCTTGGAAGATTGTGAGATTCGAAAGTTTATGTATGAGATCTACAGAATTCGAGATTGTGTATTGTGCTTGAAAAGTCGAGAGATTTAGAAATTTTTGATTCAAAAATTTGGCTAGTTAACCTGATGGTGAGTTTATATATGACACAACAGGTCTTGCAGATTTTTCTTCCTTATGTAGTTTAATCAATCCGTACAATTTTGGAGCATGAATATTCATTGGAATCAGTTTCCTCTTCTCCCATTCTGTGTGTGTTAAGTGAGCTGTGTGAGCTAAGTGAGGTGTCAAAACACCTAGCACACACAGAATGGGAGAAGAGGAAACTGATTCCAATGAATCTTCAAGCTCCAACAATGTACGGATTGATTGAACGACATAAGGAAGAAAGATACACTATCTCTAATTCTGTAGATCTCATTCATAAACTTTCAAATTATTATTATGTCTATCTCAAAGTAACTTTCAATTTCAATCTAAATTCTTCAAACCAAATTCTGATCTATCAGGTACAGATATGTAGATGGCATTTTGGTTGTTTTTCGTAGTTCAAACAGACTAATTCAGCAATTTTTAAATTTCCTGAATAAAATACATTGCCACATCAGCTTCACTTCTGAATTAGAAAATAATAACTCAATTAATTTTCTCGACTTAACCTCTATAAATTCAAATAACCAACTCACTTATAAAATTCACAGAGAGGAAACATTCACAGACGCATCGATTCCAATGGACTCGTTCAGTCATTCAAGCAACAAACCAGCTGCGTGCAGCTCTATGATTTATAGAGCTTACTGTGTTACCCTTTCGACAGAAAATTTTCAAACTGAACTTGATATCATCAGAAAAATTGCCTCAAATAACAAAATACCACAACATTTTCTAAATAAAATCATTAAACGCAAAGAACATCATATTACCTCTCAATTACTATGTAGCCTCGTAGAAATCCCGGAAAAAAGATACACTAGTCTTAGATACACTGGCGAACTCTCTAACAAAATCAGTAACTTCTTTTCCAAATTGAACATAACTATTCCATTCTCAAGTGGCCCCAACTTAAGCAGATTATTATTCAATCCCAAATAAAAGAACGATAAATTCAAGCAATCAGGAATTTATTAAATCAAATGCAATGAATGTCAGGTAGCCTATGTTGGACAAACAGGCAGAAGTTTTGAAGCTAGATTCAATGAACATATTTCCTCAGATAAAAACTCGCCAATATTTGAACACATAAAATCAACTAACCACTCGATATCATTGAACAATCTCAGAATCCTTCATAAATGTAACAAAGGGAGAGATATGCATTTGTTGGAAAGTTTGTAAATTAACAAACTATGTAAAATCCACAATTTATTATCCTCAACAGCCAACTAGAGCATAATGGATCCCCACTACTCAATATTTAGGATAAATTTCATTCTGTACTTTCAATTGCCTACTCATGTATTATATTGTTATTCACTTGAAAATGATCGTAGGGTTGAAACCGGTCGTGATTATTGAATAAATTGTGGAAAAGTGACAAAAGTGTTTCATTTCGTTTCATTTTAGTGATATTTTTGCATTGTTACTATCTAACCTTAGATGAATGTCCCAGTATCAGCTTATAATGGCACTTGAAACTTGAACAACATTGGTTTATGATTAAACTACTTGTTTTTCATGGATTATTCGCAAGACCGAAATCTTATAGTGAGTAGTAGGGTTTATAATCCGCTCTTGACGTTGCACGAGCGGCCTCTGCCGCGTAAATTATCAATGTTGAAACTTTCCAATGTTATTAAACACATAGTTCTCAAACCGGCATCCTGTAGACAACTTTCGGAGTTTGTTATTAAGATATTGTGGGAGACAATAGCTCAGAAGGAATCAGTAAAAACTTGGTTTGCCTTCGATTTCGAGATTATGTTTCGTAGTTGGTATAGATTGTTACGTAACTTTGCAAAACTGATTGGGAAGTTCATACTAAATAGTTGAATCATGCTTCGTTTTTCATGTTCCTTTGCTTGGATAAGCTTACTCAGAATTGACTGCAAAGTTTCCGGAATGCATACTTTCTATCAATTTACAATCTGCTGAAATATGATCTTGCTGTTAAGAGTAAAAGATTCTTGCGTATGTGGTTGAGTTCAAGTCGTGATGAGAAAGTCTTAAACGACTTCATTCGGTATAGCTAAAGCTAAATCAGTTTAGTAAAAATATTTTATCATTATTTTTCAATTTTTTCCTCTTTGGTCCGTTATGCTCTTGTTGTCGGTTCAAGAAGGCTTTCTTATTCGAATTCTTACCCTTTTTTCCATTAGTTTCTTCTTTCTTTCTTTTCAAACTTCCTTGAATTATATTTCGTTTCTTTGAAGATTATTGTACTTTTCCTTCTCTGGTTCGTATTTTGATTCACACTTATGGTATGATTCGTATTAAGTATCACTATGTCAACATGACGAGTGGCTTGAATATCACCTAGTATTGGCGAAAAAAATCAAGTAACACAAATTATGGTCAGTTTAATTAAATATAAGTCAATTATATATTTAACTATCATAGTGAGAATTAATTCTATGATTACCGAGGGGAAATCGATTTCGAGTTTTTACTGCGTAAATTGAAATAAGCATACTAGATGAAGTTAGAAGAAAGTTATATAATGTCTTAGATGGGAAAGTTTACTGTACAGGGTGGACAGATTTCGATGTTTTATGTGAAATATTGCGAACAGAGGAAAATGAACCCTCCTTCTCCATGTTACCTCTGCATGAGGAATTCATTGCTGCGAAGAGAAACAACCTTGGTTTTTTGTATTCGAGTGATTTTTACATTTTGAGAATTTTCGGAATCAATGAAGTGCTAATATTTCGGTTGACTTTGAGATTATGTAAAAATGGTTTTAACATTCAATAGGCACTCTTTTATGTGGAACCAAACGATGAGTGGAATTTAATATTTTTTTGAGGGTTTTTGAGTTATTGTGCGCACTTAAGTTTTTTTAATATGAACTATAAGCACGTTCAATTTCGTTAATTACAGTTCTTTTTCCTTTCCAAAAATATATCCCATGTGCACTCATTTTAATTATCCAGAACGCGTTTTTATGAAAAATCGAAAATTGTGTTACCCCCTTTTAATTACCAGTATAAACATTGGCCTTTCTTTACTAACTGGAAACTTGTTTGTTAACCGTTGTCCCAACCCTATTTTTCCAGAAGATTGAAAATATCATTATGTTAGTGGATTGATAGTTATAATATAAATATATGCAAACAAGAAACCATTGTAATTTTCTCCTATTTTTCGAAATAAAAGCGATTTTGTAAAGAGAATGCGGCAGATGACTGTTTTTCCCCCTAGAGGACTGTTTTTTTCATACAGAGAACTGTTTATGTCAATGTTTATATGAAGAAAAACACAATACTAATTATAAAATGCAACTCAATGAATTCTCCTTTCTATTATAAACTGCATCACACTGAATTTAAATACTTATATCCATTAGGAACAAATTGCGAGCCTAGCTCTCTGAGTAACGAATTAGAATAATTATAATCAAAATTAAGCTTACGTACTAAGAATCAGCCTTGTTTACTTATCAGTGCAGACTCATTTCTCAAAAACAGGTACAGATATATTGAAATAATGAAATATTCGTTTCCTTTTTATGGCAATAACTGGGCTTGGTAATTTTTTTAATACTTGATTAAAGGACACATCAGAAACATCCTTTTCGTCGACTCTGAATGTGTGACCTTCGTCATAACAAATTTTTAAGAAGGTTTCTGTTAATTCGCCTTTTTCAATGTCTATTTTATTGATTTCTGCAGCATAACAATATTCAGTGTTTCTTACTAGAAATTCAACCAAGACGTAATCACTGATGGTGTAATTCTGTTGGTTGACTGAACTTAGTCCAACCAGTGCAGAGTCGACGGTCTTCGTTGTGCCATCCTGTGGGTTGTTCATCACTTTTAGAGTCATTTTGTCTCGTTTTTGCACTCTAACACTCCAAAATTGAAATGCTGGCAGTCGCCTTCACAAGTGCAACTCAAACTTTTATTATGAGTTTAGCGGCTCTTCGAGTTGATTCCAGAGGACTTATTAATATCTCAGCCTTTACTTGATGTATATTAAGTGTGTCATTACAGCTTTTCAAATTAGCTGCTTCATTCTGAAGGTCGTCGGTCAATTCTTGGATGGCTTTATCGTCGATTTTGAACAAAGTAATTGCGGAACATCTTCGTTGAATTACCTCTACAAATGATTCCAAGCTATCAATATCACCTCCTGCAGCGATAACGGCATCAGCGGTTCTGTTTCAGGTCGCACCAATGCCATAAGGGGCCAATTTTCGGAATAATTACAGGTAAACTTTCTCACATTCAGTACCTCTTGTTGAAGCCTTGATGCCAGGATGTGAAACATCGTTTTGTTTTTGTATCAAGTTACAGGTCAATTGCTGATGAAGTGGATGCTAATTATGCTATGTGGGAGAGTTTTAAAGACTGGCCGAAAATGTGCCCATATAGCAGCTGATGAATGTGTGAGCTTTTCGGAAATGGAACAATTAGGCTTTATAGAGCTTTTGGTATACACTATCACTGTATTAGGACTGAAGAATCCATGTGTATGACAGCGTCTTTGTCGTTGATGTTTCGTTTGTATTTCTTGATAGCATTGTATTGATGGGTAATGTTTCTCTCGTGTTGATAGTATGCTTCCAAATGCTCATGTAATCAGTAAATTAGTGCAGATAATAAAGAATATCAATTAAATACACGGACGTCAAATAAAACAGTCCTCTGTCACATTGAGAAGTCTTCTGTGTTATAACATTCCAGATTAACTATTAACGTTCCGTTTTACGGAAATTTAAGCCACAAAAATGCTTAATATGTTTGTGTTGCGATATCTAAATTGTGACAGAAGACTGTTTAAAAAATGTCTGGTCGAGATTCAAACAATAGTTTTAGTACTAAAATACTCTAAAATTATAATTATTGTTCGTTCACATAGATTCAATATTCCTTATGTTTATAGAGTTATAAAATTTCACATTTTTGAATACAACTAATAAAAACCGAACCGAATCATACTCGATCCGGACTTATGCCATAAAGACGACTGTTTTAGTGGCTTTCAGACCAAATTTATGAAATTATAGTAATTCTGAATATTGAATAAGCTTGGCTCCTTAAATAACAGGTTATGTATTATGTGTTTTGAAAAACGAAACTATGCATTAATACATCCAAAAGTAGAAAACAATGATTGGACCATGAGTTTCTTGAAGTTTGAAAATGCTTGAGTATGTTTCATGCTCTCGTTGTCAATTATTGGATCTGCTTCATCAACTCTTTCATATTTGTATTTCCTTGGGACGTTGACATCAGTTCTTGAGGTTTCCCTAAATATATATATATATATATATATATATATATATATATATATATATATATATATATATATATATATATATATATATATATATATTGATGGGGTTGTCGCTACTCAGGAAAACGATTCAATTGAGCAGCTTCAGCAGTATCACATCATAATTATTTTGAATATAACATTCGATCTAACCAAACCTTAAAATATATGACCACAATAGTTGTATCTTGATAAAAAATCATTTATCTGAATTGTTACTGCAGAATTAAATTTCGAACAAGTGCATAGAATATACTTCAGTTCGCGAAATTCTGTGAATGGACATGAAGTTACAAGATAAAATCTGAAAAAGCTATAAGATTTTCGATTTTTCATTAAAACGACGATGAAAAAATTGGATGCACATGTGATATATTTGTAGAAAGGGAAATAAACTTTATTCCATAAATTCAAAATTGTTAAAGATTGACTTTATAAAACGCAAGTTTGCATTATAACTGAAGGACAGATAGATAAGAGAAAATATCCGCACGTAGTTCAACTCAACGTAAAAAATTGTCTGTAGAATGTCAAAACCAATTTTACACAACTTCGAAAACAATCAACATGCAGGCACTGATTTCGAAATTTTCAAGATTTCCAACCAACTCGAAAAAAGCTACCTGTTAGCAGTGATAAATTTTTCACGCAAAAAGAGCACGGATATTTTACATGGGTGCACTACTGTACATGATAGGCAATCTAGTCAAATACAAATAGATAAAAGTCTCCCGCAGTGCACATGTGAGAAAATCGAAATCTTCTAAGCACTGTTTGAATTATTTCAGAAAATGATCACCATATTGTCGAAAATTTTCTTAGGTAACTTCAAAATCTATTCAAAATCATAAAACACCATCTTTCAACTAGGGTAGGTAGATTGAGGACCAGATTGGTCACATCTCGAACAGGAGAAGGCGGTTTCAGGCCAGGGAAAGACCAACTTATGTTCTCCCAATAGTCCTTTTGCAAGACCCACATATCAAGTAACCGACAATCAGATAAGTGTTCTCTCAGGTATCTCCTCTTGCGAGAACCCAGTGTATCCTAGCACTAACGGGAGTATTTTCCACCTCCCCTCAGAACTCGAACCAGGACACCTTGTTGCCCCCCAATTAGGTCTTAGTGTTTTTTCTCACTACAGAAGTATCAAATGGTGCACCAGGCCCTAAATGAATGGCAGATTATCCGCGAAATCATCCACTCTACTGCATGAGGTACAGAAATGGGTAATTCATCTACATCCAAAAAGAAGCATGGAAATCCTACTTCGAGGAAATAGTATGTGTACCGGAGGCAAACTGTCTTCGTCGCATCCTCTCTGCAGCGGGACCGACAGATATACAAAGTCTTAATACACCGGAAGAAGTAAAATCGCCGACGAAGGATGAAACACTGAGGCACCTGGCGGAAGTTCACTTCCAATCCAGAAATCCTATGGACATGCTGACATAGCAAACTGGAACACAGCTTCAATGGTAGTTACAGCGGAAATGGTTCGATGGGCAGTAACTACCTTTCAACCATATAAAGCACCAGGAGAAAATGGTATATACCCTGCACACTTAATGAAAGGTATACACCAAATTTTTATGCATTTAATTCACATCTTCAAATCCTGCCTAGCTTAGGGATTCATTCCGGACCCTTGAAAAAGGGTTCGGGTTGTCTCAATTCCCAAGCCGGGCAAGATCGTATATAAAATTGCCAAAGATTTTAGACCAATTAGTCTCATCTCTTTCCCACTGAAGACTATGGAGAGACTAGTAGAAAGATATCTTAGGAAGAACACCCTAGTGGAGCACATCCTACATGTTACTCAACATTTATTCAACCAAGGTAGATCAGTCGACTCAGCACTACACTCCCTAGTAGGGTATAACGAGAAACGACTGGAAAAAGGCCACTCTAGGAATTTTCCAAGATATAGAGGGAGCTTTCGACAACACACTATATGAATCAACAGATGAAACTATCGTAGATAGGAAAGTAGACAAGACCATAGCAAGGTGGGTGGGACGTCTGCTGTCGACCAGGTGCATCGAGGCTCAACTCGCCGAGTCGACCATCCGAAGGACCACCAGCAGGAACTGTCCTCAGGGGGGAGTACTATCTGCTTTCCTTTCGAACCTCGTGCAGGACGGGCTCCTAGCGAGGGTTATACCGACGACCTCGTCCTCCTTGTTCGTGGAAAAAACATCAGCATCATATATGAAGTTGCGCAGAACGCTCTGCAAATGACTGAACAATGGTGCAAAAAGAATGACCTGTCCGTTAATTTAAACAAGAAAGACATGATTCTATTCACTCGAAAAAGGAAATTACGGCCTTTCACGGCATTCACTCTTTTCAATGAGGAATTAACAATTGTAAAACAAGTCCAAATTAAATTGTGACAATCACATCAAAAGACAAGCGCAAAGAGCGCAAAACCCATTATGGGCCTGCCGGAGATAATTCAGATGGGGATTCAAACCAGACATGATATGTTGGCTATACACGACAGTGATAAGACCGTTCCTGACCTATGTGGCCATCGTGTAGTGGCCTGTACTGGATAAAGAGATGAAACGGAATAGAATCAACAAGATCCACAGGCAAGCATGTCTAGAAGTCACGGGAGCCTTGAAATCCACACCTACGGAGCGTTTTCTAGGCCATCCCTCCACTACACATAGTGGTTGAGGATGTTGCCATGTAGGCCCCTTTGAGACTGTGGAACACGTCATGAGACTATCGGAAATCACATAGTGCCGTGGTTGCCTAGAAAATGTGGAAACGACGGAATGTCCCGCTTATAAGAAAACCAGACTGAATACCTTGGGCGCCCGGAGGATGCAGAAGGCCCCCAACAACAATCGTGCAAGCCTCATACAGAAACTTTTGAAAGACACATAACAAAACAACACAACACGGCAAACACAATGAGCCAAACAGCCTGAGTGCTGTCAACAAAGGCACCGTGCAAGAAAAAGAAGAAGAAAAATAATTCATCTAAGAAGAAAAATAATTCATCTACATCAAAAGCTACATTTTTGCCATGCCAATTGAGAACCATAGGAATGATGACTATTGCAAAAACTATCCGAAAACGGAAATGCCAAAAAACAATGGGATGTACCTCTATTTCAGTTGAAAACAAACAAGCTAAAAAACACCAGATGATTGATAGCAAAAAAGGTTTCGAAATTAAATGATAACAATATGGAAGAAGGAGAAGAATCCGAAAGAAAAAATTATCAAGAAGAATGAAATAAATAAGGAAAGAAAAGGCTAACGAAAAAGAAAATATTGAACATAATATTAACAAACAACAATGAGAATAATGTTTATGCACGGAAGAGAATGTGAAACTCCTTAAGAGAACTGGATCTTTAACCAATCTGTCTGTTAATTCAAATAACAGAGACATGATTCTATTCACTCAAAAAAGGAAATTACTGCCCTTCAAGGCATCCATTCTTTTCAATGAGGAACTAACACTTGTAAAACAAGTGAAGTATCTAGGTATGAAGCTTGGCGCCAATCTAAATTGGAACAATCACAACGAAAGACAAGCGCAAAACCCACTCTTGGCCTGCCGGAGATTATTCAGATGATGATTCAAACCAAACATAATATATTGGCTATACACGACAGTGATAAGACCGCTCCTGACCTATGTGGTCATCGTTTGGTGGCCTGCACTAGGCGAAGAGATGGAACGGAATGAAATCAACAAGATCCAAAGGCAAGCTTGTCTAGCAGCCACGGAAGCCTTGGGATCCACACCCACGGCCTCTATGGAGAGTCTTCTGGGCATCCCTTCTCTACACATAGTGGTGGAGGAGGTTGCCATGGGGGCCTCCTTGAGACTGTGGGAAGGAGGTATGTGAAGGGACAGAAATCGAATCTTTGGACACTCCACATCCCTGAACAAAATTAGAGAACTCCTCACTGACCATCTCACAAGAGGGGTTCAAATAAGAGCTACCTACCACTCCGACGAACCGTTCAGGTTCGTCATTCCACCACAAAAATTTGAGTAACACGCCATGTCTACTCACCCCACAGGGCCTCAGTTGGTTTACGGACAGGTCCAAAACCGGGATGAGTACAGGCATCGGCGTTCAGGTCCCGAGGAGGCATACCTTACCATTGCTCTGGGAGATCATGTCACCGTAACACACGCAGAAATATTTGCAGGGACTCACCTGAATTACAGACGTGTCCAAAACCAGGATCGGTACCGGCATCGGCGTTCATGGCAGGTGGGCAAACATCACGATTGCTCTGAGAGACCATGTTACCGTGACAAGGAAACCTACACAGGAACTATAGAGGCGGATACATCTACATATGCTCTGACAGCCAGAACGCCCTTGGATATCTGAAAGATACGAAGGCCCAAACTAGTTGACGAAGGTACCATACTAGTTGACGAATGCAAAGAAACACTTCGACATTTCAGTGCTACAAACAGAGTTACTCTGATTTGTTCACCGGCCCTTCAGGGCATCGAAGGAAACGAGATAGCTGACTTCAATGCTAAAAAGGCAACAGCTGTCAGGCCGATGGAACCAGAACCTATTCCTTTGACCAAGAGGCAGGCGTATCCCCTTAAACCAACCAGGTTGGACAAAGCGAATAATTGAACAGTTTTAGTTTCAATGTAGAATGAATTTGCCGAGTGTGTTATATTATTTCGCAATATCATTATTAGTGTCTACACAAAAAATTAACGGTTTTCATAAGTTGATCGTTTCGGTGTTTCTTTTCGATTTTTCTTAGCTTTATTTTCAACTAATTGTATTAAGAAATTTCGGAAATATACGAGTGAGACTTACTACTTGACTTTCTTTCTAATGTTCTAGGAATTGCGCATGAAGTATTTCAAATAGACGTGAAATACATGTTTATATAATCGTCCATAAATTATACCAAATTATTGCATACTGATATGAGTCGGTAAGAGGATAAATTATCCTAAAATAGTCTTTAGTTATAATAACAGTCATATACAATAACGAGCTGTTAGAAATAAAATGTGGAAACGCAAATTGAAATTCACCTACTTTCCATGAAAGATTGCATACATTCGTTGAAAATTGAGGATTTTATTTTGGATGACTTCCATGAAATATTAGATGGCTATCTCTTATGTCCTATTTGAAAACCATGTTATTTGGAATATGGAAACTCTACCGAGCATAATATATTGATAGATATTTCGAGCTGAAATTCAAGTATGAAAAATGGATTGCATACCACTCTTCCATAGTATTGAATTTTTTCAGCCAGATATGCGTGAATTTTCAGAGGATCTATTTGAAATATGTTTGTTTGCGGAAAAATACATTCAACGTGCTATTTTGATAAATATCGTTTGGAAATATAACTTCCTGTGTTATAAATTGAAATATGAAAATTTGAACGTTGTCATCTTTATGCTCTATAGCTGAATACTTGGTGTACTCTTCTGAGCAAAACATCAGATACATAAAATCTTCAAAGCCCATACGAACTGAGCGAGCAGAGTTCACGATCTTTAGTCTCAGATGAGCATTTTCACAATGATTCGCCTACCCTTGTCAACTACCACCCCGAAATTTTCAATATTCTGCATTTTTTTAATACATCGACGATCGAGCAACCCTTCACAGTTTGTGTTAATATCTATCAAGTCGAATTTGTTTCCAAGTTAATAATTCTGCTGATCTAAAATGGAAAACAAGGAGCATGCGATATCATTCTTTCCAGAAAATGGGGCCATTTAAAATATCTCACATATTGCCGAAAGCATTGTGAATGCGCTCTAGTAACTTCTCTTTACTTCTTAGAGGAATAAGATACACTTCACTCTTGATTTTGCCCCATAAATAAAAATCAAGGGGCGTCTGGTCCGGAGAACGCGGATGCCATAAATTTGATCCTTGATTACCCCACCACCTAGCCTCGAACATTTTTGTTAGCTGCCGATCTAAAGCTCGTGTTTTATGTGCTGATACACCATCCATTTGGTAATACCAATCTATCATAATGTTAAGGGGTAATCCATCTGAAAAATTTGCTAATGTTCCTCTCAAAATTTCCAGGTATCTTTGTCCATTAAGATTTACCTCATGAATGTGATAAGCCAACAAATCATTCATTAAAATTGCAAAAACGTTCACGCTGAATTTATTTTGGAAATCAATAACTTCAATGAAACGTGGATTTTCTGTGGCCCAAAAATGACGATTTCTCCTGTTATTTATTCCATTTTCATTGAACTTGGCTTCATCAGACCATATAATTTTTTGCAGAATTGTCTCATCTTTTTGAAGCCGAATTAATAAATTTTCACAGAAATTTAGCCGCTTGGGATGGTCAGTTGGTTTCAATGTTTGCAATCTGATAAAATATTACGGGTGCATGTTATGTTTCTTAAGGATCCTTTGAATGGAAGTATAACTCAATCCAATATCCATTGATACTGACTTAATGGACGCATGTGGATTGGCACGAACATACGCTAGCGTATTAATTCGATTGTCGTCGTCCTCGAGAATTGGTTTTCTTTCAGTTTCTATGTATTCTGTTCCTCCTAATTGCAGAAAATTGCTTCTAATCCTTCGAAATTTCGTTTTACCCATAGGTGCCAAATTTGGAAATTGGTTATTAAATTGGCTGCAAGTTCTATCCACTTTTTGATATTCGCCATGAATTAAAAAGAGATTAAACATATCCTCGTTTGAATAATCAGCCATTTTATTATCAATCTGGTGTTTTTCAAAAATTTTTACTTCAAATTACCAACAATTCTTGTTGAAATATCAAATTTGAATGAACGAAGTGACAAGTACATTAATTTTAGGCACCTGTCAGGTGAGCGTAGTCAGTTCAGCTACTTGATTCAAATATTTCAAAGCATTCTCTGTTAGTTCTTGCAAAATTATCGAAATTCAATATATTCCCAAATTATTTCGGAACTATAGGAGATGAGTATAGTACATGCTGATACAATTCCATCTGAAATTTGACGCTTCATCTGATGGCGATATAAAAATTGGCACTTGCCATATGAAAAAAATTGAATTATTGCTGTTTGAAAAAGGCCAAATTGAAAAAATCGTTTAAAACACGAAATAATTATTTGACATGTGTAGACTGCTTAAAAAATTCCTTGATCCTTCTTCTATCCACCCAAGTAAAAATTGTGTCTGTAGTGCAAAAGATCTACGAGCTAAAATTTTCTTAAATGTTCCTCAAAAATCGAGTTTATAACAAAAATAGTTAAATCTGTCAACAGTTTTGACAGATAAGTGTCAACTTAGTCAACTTGGGCATTTTATGCCTTTCTCAAATGATGGTTGTAGATGTGTAATAAGAAAGGTAGATTGCCATTTGAAATAACAAAGTGTTGACCCTTTTCCGGTATAACCTGAAATGGTATCACTTTGAAAATATTTCACTTCAATAGCAAATCGCTAGTTAAGGTCGCGTATAAAATTTCAGCTTGATATTGTATATGGAACTCAAAAAGTTTTCAACGGTCGGTCACGGTGGATATCCCTGTATTCCAATGTACGATTTCTAATTGAACTAGAAAATTATAGTTCAAAAAAACACCAAAACTGCGTTAAAGCGAAAATGTGTTCTAAGGAGCAGTAAGACAAAGCGACGATTGATTTGCACCAGCTGGCCTATCACTTTATACGCGCAAAACAATAAATTGTTGTTGCAAATTTCCTTTGAGTTCATGAACCGATCAACATTACTTGATTACGAAAAACCAAACAGTTATGATTCTAAAAATTCTACACTTCTACCATGAAATTCTTTTCTAACATAAGATTTTATTAGTCTCACCACAGGAGGTATCTCCATGTTGAACCTCGCCAGCTACAATTTTTACTAGCTCAACAGTTTTGGATATTAAAATCGAGAAGAGAAATGAATTCCATGTTATGCAAGAGAGTGTAATTGAAACAAGTTCAGTCAATATTTTAAATACCTGTGTTTTTGTTAAATGTAAAGAACGTGTAACACTAAATATGGTTCTATGAATGTAACGAGAAAACGTTACGTATTACAATTTTTTTCCTCATTTTTGTCCATTACACCATGCTACTCAGCTTCAAGTTACATCCACTATAATTTTTTCTGTCGGCCAGTAATAGATTGCTTACCGAGAAATAAAAAATTTGAATTACTGAAACAACATATGTTTTTGCGTTCTCAGCACACAAACAGCTATAGTATTAATGCATAGAATTGAAAGTAATATGTTCATTACATCATTACTATCTTGTCGAGCCACCCTTTTGTCTATCAATAGTTTTCATCCGGAAAATATGATATGCAATTTGTTAAGCTATTCAATATTCATCAAATTTAGTCACAAACAATCAATAATGTATTGTAGCATTGAAAATCTAGGCCTAAACTCAATGGAGTTTCGGCGATAATTAATGAAATTATAATTAATTCGCGTCATTTAATTCTAGCTGAAGCGACCATTAATTAATTAATAAAATTATAATAAATACTCTTCACTGGTCGACAGGAGCTCTATAAAAAAAACTTTCTTTGAGTGCAATATTTTATTGATTTTGATGGTTAGGAACGCTTTATTGGGGCTGTTGATATCATGGACTTCCCAGACGATAAAAATTCCTGGGGAACAACTTGTCGTGAGCTGAATGATATATCAATATCTCACTATAGTGATTCGACCTTTTCTGTAATCATTTCGCTTTCTCCACATCATATTGTTAAAGAGTTGGATCGTAAAAGGCCTCTTCATTTTCACGGGCTGAAGTGCATGCCACTTGTGAACACTTCGTTTATCAATGGAAGAAGTTCCCAAGGTACAATCAATTTTTTAATTGATTCGGCTTCCGCTTTATAGGAAACTACACTCGGGGCAAAATTAGCGGAACACTCGAAAATTTAACCAAATTCGAAGTCCGATATTTTTCCTAATTCTCAACCGATTTAGATGATTTTTTCGGCAAGTTATAGATCAACTCTTCTGCTTTGTAGAAATTATAAGAGAAAACAAAAAAAATCTGAAAAAAATTTTGAACGGGGGCAAAATTAAAGTGTTTTTTTTGTCAAAAATTCGTGACACCCTGTGGAATTTCGTGGTCCGAGTTGAAACGTACAATATCATGGTCTGCCAAGACACATCTTCCTACAGTAACGCCCTTCTTGTTTTATGCATTTATCTCTATTTTTACAAGAGATATACAATTTGAAGCGAAAAGTCACAAATTTCAAGAATTTATTTTTAATCTTGCGTAGGTGCATAACATCGCAGGTTAGCCGTAAAATAAAATCAAAATTAGAGAATCGGAAATCTAACGAAATGAAAATTTTTGAAATTCACTGGCCAATTTCACGCTCCGGGAGAACTCGAAGTACACTGGAAAAATCTTTGATTTTGCACATATATTTTTGAATTTTTTTGTGTGACACTCTATAATAATTATCATTCCTGTCCAATATTGAGAGCTGGTGTGTATCCTGGCGATACACTCGTGAAATGAAATGAACATGTTGAGAAAAATGTTCATGATGACCCACAAAAAAAAACATTTGATTTTAGTAGCGAGTATGACCCCCCGAGCTCTTATTACAGCGAGCATACGATTTCGCATACTCCCAATGATGTTGTCTATCATCTGTTGAGGCATGTTGTCCCACTTTTCCACCAAAGCCAATGTCAGCTCTTCAACGTTGCCTGGATTCCGTTGTCGAACCCTTCTTCCAAGAATGTCCCAAACGTGTTCGATCGGGTTTAAATCCGGTGACCGCGACGGCCAGTCCATTCGTGTGATCCCAACTTCATTCAGATATTATATCACTATGCGCGCAGTATGATGGCGCGCGTTATCGTGCATAAAAAGGAAATTTGCCCCTATGTAAGGAGCAAAAGGCACAACATGAGGCTCCAAGATTTCTGTTATATACCGATGGGCATTAAGTGATCCATTGCCAATAATCTCCAGTTCTGTTCGTACTCCCAAGCATATGCCACCCCATATCATAACTGACCCTCCACCGTATTGCTCAGTTCCTGCGAAGTTCTCTTGATTGTACCGTTCCCCTCGATGCCTCCATATTATATCTCTACCATCCACGAAATTCACACAATATCGGCTCTCATCACTAAATGAAACTCGTCTCCACTGATTTATTGTCCATGCTACATGCTCCCTAGCAAACGCCAATCTTGCTACCCGATGGGCTCTATCGAGTCTTGGTGCTCTTGCTTGCGCGTATGATCTCAGACCAACTTCATTTAATCGTCTTCTGACTCTCCTCACACTGACGTTAATGTTATCCACTGTTTGTAAAAAGTTACGTGCCTGAACAGCAGTAAGACGAGGATTTCTTATGGTTTGATTGACGATGAAACGGTCATGTATAGCGCGGGTTGCCCGATTTCTTCCTTGTTCTCGCCTCCTCACGTACAATCCTGTTTCCCTGTAACGTCGGTAGATTCGATGGATAACCGACGTCGAGACACCCAACATGGTACCGACTGAGCGGTAGGTGCGCCCTTCCTCGATCAATGTAACTGCCCTTGCTACTGAGGTTGGTGGTAAATCTCTCATTCTGAATGAAAAATACCGTTTCGAATCGTAAACAGTAAAAGAATCACAAAACACCGCAACCGATCGAATTTGTATCAAATCAAAGAATGGAAAACTCTCATTCTTTAAACAAGTGCAAATGTGGTCATATACAAAAAAACGTGTGTTGTATTTCATATTTGATAAAAAAAGGTGTGCACATGTGTAAATGAAAAGTTTTATCAATGGTGCCAGAATTCGGTTGTGTATTTTAATACCTACCGACTGTTATCTCCTATGAATTCCTTAATTTCACCAAATTAACCAAATTGTCATCAATAACTAATGCAATTCGAACATAAAAATCGCAAACGACAATTTCGACACGCCTGAGTGATAATAAGAAAATTTCAAAGTGATAGACGAATTTTAATGACAATTTCTTGATTCAATGGAATTTCTCCAAAATGGTGATTTTCCACTTGAAATTAAATATATTTTGAAAAAATAGAGATAAACGCATGAAACAAGAAGGGCGTTACTGTAGGAAGATATGTCTTGACAGACCATGATATTTTACGTTTCAACTCGGACCACGAAATTCTACAGGGTGTTACGAATTTTTGACAAAAAAAACACTTTTAGTTTTGCCCCGCATAAAATTTTTTTCAAATTTTTTGTTTCTCTTATAATTTCTATAAATCAGAAGAGTTGATCTATAACTTGCCGAACAAATCATCTAAATCGGTTGAGAATTAGGAAAAATATCGGACTTCGAATTTTGTTAAATTTTCGAGTGTTCCGCTAATTTTGCCTCCGAGTGTATAATTAGCAATAGAAACGCTGAAATTCAAATTTTGTATGACTTGCCATATTCGCTATACACAGTGTAAATATTTGTCAAGGATTTTAAGAAGGTACTCCTAATTTTGTAACATAAATCTCCTATAAATACAGGGTGCCCACGCGAATGGGACATTAAAAGTATATGGAGAAAGGAATGACCGATTCGGAAAATTTTTTGTTGTTGTCTTGAATGTTATGCGAACTAAGTTCCGAAAATATTTTCAATGCTGTGGCACTTCCGGTTATACTGAAGCTGGCACTATCTTTGTTATTTCAAATAGCATAATGTATGTTTCTATTCTTTCTTTTGTAGAGAATTGAATTCTGAACATTTTTTTCTCATACTGTTGCCACCTGAAATCAGCCGAAAGAGATGGATTTTTCAATCGAGATTTTGCGATTTTTGGTTGTCTCTTAGAAGGCATCATAAAAATACTAAGGATCATTCAATATCGATTATTTCTAGCTCGTTATAAGTAATGCGGCTCATTCAGCAGAATTTAATGCAATTAGAGCCTTCACGGTATACAGGGTGTTTCCAAAGCATGTGGCAAAAAGTAGTACATTCAAAGATACAAAAGTCCGTTTTTTTCAAATTAGACTACCTATTTTTGCACACCATTTAACTCGTAATATTACTAGGTATTGATCTGTTATAGGTTTCCTTTACCTATAATACATCGTTTTCGAGTTATTCGCGATTTTATCCCAACTTTTATCATGCGGGGACTTGAAATTCGCAGATAATATGACCGGAAATCTTTCAAATAATGCTTTTCGATCTCTCTATACGAGACCCATTTCAAAATCTTCATCAGAGTAATTCTGCTCAGAATTCCGAGAGGAAAAGTGTGAAATCAATTACTGTTGAAGTGGATTGAATCTGACTTCTCGTTTTTCTTCTTTTCTAGTAGGTTATTCTCGATAACATCAGTTACTTGTCAGGAAAGTAAACTTCAAATTACCAGAAATACCTCGCTGAATAAAATATGTTATCGAGTAGAATCTGGAGAATTGATTGCGGAAACAGAATGCTTGACAATTGCGATCCATGATGAGATTATTTTCACAAGAAATTATTGAAATCAAAAAAAGTTTTTAAAAATCATCTTCAATAAGGAAAATACTTACCCTACTTCACGTCTGTATGATGAAGCTCGGATCTTGGATATTCGTCAAATGTTTGCATTCTCATGAATAATACATTTTTATCGAAATGCATACTTACTGGAGGAATTTCATCATACCTATAATACCAGACGGGAAAATAAATTTTATGTGACACCTCGTGCAGATAAATCCATTTGCCAGTTATATTTTTCTTTCTTGGGGCCTAGACTGTTTAATGCTTCGGCATTGTCAATAAGAAATGTTACTGACATGAGGAAGTTTAAATTTGAGCTGAAGAAGATTATTTTTTGTAATGGTAGGGATAAAATTCATGACATCATAGAGTTGAGAAATTAATATATTTTTTGTTGAATCTGAGTTTTTCTATTTGAGTTTTGTTTTCACTCTTTATTTTGTTCAGCGGATCAGTGTCGGTGTGTTAGGTTTACTTAGGGAAAAAATTGGATGAGTAAACTGAAGACAGTCATATGACTTTGCAGTTTTTTGTTTATTTTCTGAGTTTATTGTTAACAACCTGGTTTTTACAACTAATGTACACACAAAATTGTATAAGAAAATAAACAATAATATTATTATTGTTTATTATCGTGGACTTATGCACTATCTCAGCTGTCAGCTCGATATAATTTACCTTTCCCAGATTCAGCAATCGAAGGGAATAGGCTCGATCACAATATACTTGACATAAATTTCATAACTTTCCTACATGTATTAAGAATTACAGCTTTTTGCATTTCCATATAGGTATTCTTATCCAATTCTAATTTCTTAAGGCTATCATGCAAAGTTTTGGGTATTAACCCAGTGGAGGATACAATGACAGGAACAATATCTATTTTCTCGAGGTGCCAAATCTGCTTAATCTCAATAGCAAGGTCTGTGTATTTGGACTTTTTCTCCTGGAACTTGTTCAGCACGTTATTATTATTCGGTATGGCGTCACCATTCTGTCAGTGATAACAGGCCTATGGTAGTATAATCTGATGGAGTCATTTTCCAATACGGGCGCCGGTTGATACTTGTAATATGGTTGGAAGGTATTCAGAAGTCCGTACTTGTGTGAAATTTTCTGATGGATAATGTTTCACACTTGATTATGCCTGTGAAGATAGTCCGCATCCGGCCGTAATATGCTATATAGTCTCCGATCTTATATGACATTTTCTGCACCTATCTGTTTGTAATGTTCCGTCCTTCATAATAAATTTTTTGTAGTTGTTTGTAGCGATCACTTGGTCTTGGATGGCCATAAGGAATCCCTCTGGTTCCGCAAATAATTCTCCTTTCATCAACCATTTGTTGGAGGCTTCTTTGTCGATGTGTGGTTGATTAATCTCATTGTGATGTCGTCCATGCAATTCCTTTCTTGAACATTGCTCTTGTTTTTCAGTATTTGATAGGAACGGTAGATTCAGCTGGTCATCTCTAGTGGCAAGATTTAGAAGTGTATATCTCTTATCAGCCAACGATACCACTCTATGGAGGTCAGAAGTGAGAGCTTTTGCTGAGAAAAATTCTCTAAGATTTTCTATCTGTTCGGTGTGTAACTTGACGACATCTATTAATCCGCGTCCTCCTACTTCCGCTTGAAAGTTGTTCGCATCACAGAGGATTTTGGATGATGGTTGTTGTACTTTGTTAGCACCGTTCGGGTCTGCCTTTGAATATCATCCAGTTCTGTCTTAGTCCATCTGATTATTCCAAATGAGTAAAGCAACACTGGAATTGCGTAGGTGTTAATTGCCTTGACTAGATTCTCCGAGTTCAACATTGATTTCAGCACAGTCTTCAGACGCTGACTGTATTCTGAACGAATCTTCTCCTTTGATTGTTTTTGGTCTAGCAATCTGGCTTGTTGGTATCCCAGATATTTGTATGTTTCGCCATCCCTCATGCACTGTATAATATCAGCGTTTGGAAGTTGTGATTCACCATCTATGACTTTCCCTCTTTGAATGTTCAGGGTCTTACATTTTTCTATCCCGAATTTTATATGAACATCTGCCGAGAACTTACTGACAGTTTTTAGCAAATCATCCGATTGCTTCTTGTTCGAAGCATATTATTTGATGTCATCCACATACAGAAGATGGGAGACTGTATAATAATTCCTATCTGTTTTTATCCTAAATCCGTATCCTGTTCTATTGAGCATTGAGGACAATGGGTTCATAGCTAAACAGAACCATATTGGACTCAAAGAGTCTCCTTGAAAAATTCCACGACGTATGGGTATCTCGTCTGTTTTAATTGATTTATTGTTCATGTTGACCTGCAGAAACGTGCTCATTGAGTGCTGAAGGTGCCCTATTTTATTGCCACTATGATTCACATGTCCCAGTTCTTCGATATGTTTTCTTCTTCCCATATATAATCGACAATATTTCTTAGTTTTGATTGTTCTTTCTGCTTCAAGTTGGTAATCATTTCGGAAAGGAATCTACTGCGTCGAACCACTCTACTTCTTCTAATTATTATTAAGTCTTACTTCATCTATCTGTATTTCCTAGAGTCTTTCCTTGGTTTTAATGCTTCCATTTCCTCATTTTCTATATCTCGGTTCACTTTCCCAGTTCCGAGCTTTTCTTCTAAGTATTCTTTCTAGTGTTCCACTATGGCGATTTTCCAATCTTTAATCTTTATTTGTTTCGAGTCATTCTGTTTGTCTCCATTTCTTAAGTAGTCGAGTCCTTCGAGAAAATTTTTTGGTTGCTCTGTTGATCCACTCCAATTTGCTTCCATATTCCTCCCTCGATTTCTCTTCTGCCTTTCTGACCATTTATTTTGCTTTTAACCCTTTGCCTTCCTTAGTTTTTGTGAGCGCTGTTTGTTTTATTTCGAAAGTATTCGTTCCATTCTTATCTTTTTTGCACATATTTCAGTTCTTGATATTGCATAATTGCTTTGCTGTTATTTTCAATAAAACTTCAAGATCATCTCACATTTTTCCCACCCCTAAATTATCTGTGTTTGAAATATTGGTTTGTATTCTTCGGCCACCTTAGTTCGAATGTTTTAATTTTCTTGTGTATATTCATTTGTACTTCATCATTCCCCACACTTCTGTTTTCGATTTCTTTTTCCCTTGTACTAGATAATGTTTACTAAATATCCCTGCTTCTATTGATACTATCACATCACATGGTTACTTTTTTATTTGCTTCATTGAAGATATAATCGACGATAGATTTTTCTGTCCTTGTCCTTCTTGTCACCTGTCTCGTGTATTTGTGTATGTTTTTTTGTGCAAAAAATATATTTAATTTAACCATGTCATTCACCATACTAAATTCAGCCTTCTTCGTTGTCATTGCATATACAGGGTGTCCATGAATTGCTTGTAAAACGCTATAATACAGATTTTTCAGCTCGAAATAAGTCGATTTAGGCCAACTTACCTTTATGAAAAGTTTCATCGTTTAGCCGTTAGAGGTCGCCAAATCCAAAGATTTTTTTTTCTTATTTTTCAAATAATTCGAGAACGATTCGATCGATAGAAACCATATTTGGTATGGGTAATCGGGTGCGTTATTCACGTTTTTTAGCAATCCACTCAATGACCTTGAATATATCAAAATTTCTCAAGAGACGAAGAAGTTTGATAATAAGTCTAGCTACTCAATGTGTAAAACAGTTGAAAAATTATGGTTGATTAAAAACATGTTCAATTTTCTAGGGACACTAGTAAAACGTCAAGGTAATTGAGTGGGTGACTTAAAAACGTGAATAATTCACTCGATACGCATACCACATATGGTTTCTATCGATCGAGTCGTCCTGAATTATTTGAAAATTAAGAAAAAAATCTTTGGATTTTGCGACCTCTAGCGGCCAAACGAAGAAACCTTTTCATAGGTAAGTTGGCCTAAATCGACTTATTTCGAGCTGAAGAATCTTTGGTATAACATTGTATACGCAATACACGGACGCCCTGTACATTACGTTCACCGAGTATACCGACTGCTTCCCTTGTTTGTTATCTTTCTTACCTACTTTCCCATTCAGATCCCCCATTATTATAATTCTTCCTCTTGTTTGCTCAGCAATATAACTCATATCAATTTCTGTATAATCGTTTTTATCAAGTTGAGAGGAATATAAGTTCTAGAAAATTTATTTAATCATAAATTCTTGCAGTTATTATCAGTTGATTGAACAATGAAAAGCCGATAAATAAAACTATTGAAATTGCTGTTTCGTGTTGACGTATAATTATTTTGCCATATGCAATAAATATATAGAAAATTCATGTTTTCAATAACACTCGAAACTACTTGAATTGAATCGAAATATTTGGAACTGACCGAATCAATAATATTTCTTTCTTCAAATGAAACTATCTGTAACATATTGTACAAACCACTGTTACCGATACAAACATTCTGACTTACTAGATTATTCATAAATATTCCTAGAAGTTTAATGGATTACCTATTATTAAACATTTCTCAGAGCTGTCCAACTGCCGCTGGAAAGAGAATCACTTTATTCTCAAGACAACCTCGACTAGTAAGAGAATAACTGATTCCATAATGGGATTCAGTCAATTTATCAACACAAATATTCCTGAAAGAATATTTAAAAGAATATCTAACTTTTGATGAATGACAACATATTAGGAAAACGTGAAATGCAGGCATATTTGGTCGTTCCCATATTATGGTAAATATTTGATATAAATTAGTTACAGAACAGTTGGTTCAGTAGAACATTCTTCCATACGTTTTGAAGAAACTTTATATGTATATATATATATATATATATATATATATATATATATATATATATATATATATATATATATATATATATATATATATATATATATATATATATATATATATATATATATATATATATATATATATATATATATATATATATATATATATATATATATATATATATATATATATATATTCTTCTGAAACGAGAAGATTAACAAAAATTTGAATAATTGTATTTACAGTAAAAGCTTATATTTATAATTTTGGTGTGTGTCAGAAAAACACAAGTGTGAGCTCAGGAAATGTAACCGGGGAACCATACTATCTTCTATTTAATTCAATAAACGAGTGAAAAAACCTGAGGAAAAAACTCGTTTCCCTGTCGCTATTGCACTAGCAATAGCTTGTCTCTTTATGTTGTGTTAGTGTCGTGTGTACAAAAAGAGTACCAAAGATTTTTCTGCTTAGCCGCTTCATTTTCTCTAGCACTCCATGATATCCAGACGAAGACAAGAGGGAAAGGAAGGGGGTTTGGGACAGAAATCTGTAACAATGGAAAAAGAAAACCAGCAGAAAAATATTTCAACAATCATACTTTTTATATGTCTAAACAAATCTAAGAAAAGATTTTACATAGCAAGCAAGATCATGAAAAGGAGTAAGGAGATAATAAAAAAAATACATAACCTGCGATATTTCCTCAAATTCCATCTCTGTTTAACCGAGAGAGCCCCGATATCAAGGTTCAGTCTTCCAGATTAAGATCTATAGATGTTTTAGAATCATTATGGACCCAATAATCTGGGTTGACATCGCCCATATATTATTTCTTCGTGGAACTTGTTTAATTTAAAGAAAAATTTGCGAACAAATGTTGACAGTCGTTGTACGAATTAGAATAATGATTATTTATATGAGCAAATTTTCTGATAAACTACGTCAATTAATTCAATCATTTTGAAATCGAATCTGATCATTATTTGACATAACTCTGACAGCATAATATGAATAGTTCTCAAATACCTCCACATTTAGAAATTATATATAGGGTGCGCCAGAGAAAACCTGAAGTTTTTTATCCGTTATAACTTTCGCAATTTTAGAGCTAGTTCATTCGTTCTCGCTTCAATGGAAAGCCAAAGGATTAGGTTTTTCAGAAATTGTGCCGAAATTTCACTTCCGGTGAAATTCAATATGGCTGGCTCATTCGAAAATGAGCAATTTGACATATTGATCCGAAAAATATGCCAAGAATTGCTGAAAGAGTAGCGTGAAGAATTTCTATTTCATTCTGATTTTCAGCTGAAATCGAAATGTTTCTTTCACCTCATGGCGTTGGCACTCCTGAAGTTGTTGTGTTTTTCAGGGATGTTCTAAGAAGACAAAGAACCGTATGTTACTAAAACCAACTTAAAATTTGAATTCCGTTCGGATTCAAAATGGCCGTCTTCCTCAAATATTAACAATTTTCCCGCAATTAAACATTATATTGAACCTTTCCCATCATTTTGAGGGGTCGAACTCGAATATTGATTCAAAATTGTGCCAACTGTCGTTCTAGAAAACTGGTAAGAATACAAAACGCGGCGTTTCTTTGACAAGTACCGCGCGTTCCTTTGATAAAGCCGCCGTTTGCAGCTAGCAGAGTATTATTTCATTACGTAAAAAATTTTTGTCGTTACCTACTTGAAAAATTTTTTCTTCTCGACATCTACTCAAAAAGCACTCGAGATCAACTGGTTTGAGCACCCCTGATTTATACCATCCCTTGTGAAGCATGATTCATCTGACGATAAAATGTAGGAATTGAAATCTGGATCTTGTTCATATTGCTGTAGAATACAGCGCCAAAATGTAGGTCGATGCTGCTCGTCCTCTGCGTTCAACGCCTGCATTCTTAGTCGATAATAAGGGTGCAGTTCCTCTCCAACACATTCTTTTAAATTCTCCTCATATTGTATGTTGACTTGACGTGATCGTACATGTTTTGGCTCAAGTGTTTCCATGTTTCTGAGTATTCTAAATACCCAAGTCTCTGAGGAAATCTTCGATGGTGATCTCTAGCAGGTTCTCGTGTGATGCCATCGAAAAAACCATAAACACATATTTACATATTCTTCATTACTGAGGGAGTACATTTTCAAATCACCTTCCAAAGTTTGTCATAAAGATCGAGGACACCTTGTATAATAACGGATTTGGAACAAATGTGTGGTTATAGTGATTATAGATTCTTCTTCCTTTCCAGCTATAGAAGTAAATGGAAGAAAATGTTTTACATTAATTTATTAATTTCTCAAAATACTTTGGTAAGATACTTTTACTTATATAACTTATATGCCAATAGATTTTTTCTAGCATATATTTTTCCTTCACTTGTGGAAGTTAAAATGAAAAATTTGAATACAGACCAATGGTAGGGCTGCTACTAACGAATTTGTTAATATATATATATATATATATATATATATATATATATATATATATATATATATATATATATATATATATATATATATATATATATAGTCGGGGTTTTACCCCGACGAGTTTATATATATCTGTTCATGCAATCAAACTGAATTCATGAAAAATATAAATCCACCACCGGTAATTAATACCATTGCCAGGCAATGATTATAATCAAAACATATCCTGGAGTAATTATATATTAGGATAACGTTAAATGTTATGAGAATATATCAATCTACCAGAATATATACATACTATAGCATCATCAGACAATGATATCAATGTACCAACGAGTAGTGTCAGAGGCTTTCTCCCGGAAAAATCAGTGTACGGACCTTAGTCAAGTAATACTGAATGTTACTTATTAATAGTTTCCTTTGTGTGAAGTGGTGAACGATTGAATAGAATACTGCTCTGAATATAAATATGACAAAATTGTCAGTTAATTATATTACATTTATATAAACAAATAAATAAAATATGAAATGAGATTCTGAGCAGTATAAACTAAAGAGAAAACCTATGACTCTAGCTCATTATTATTTTCGGAAAGAAACCTACGAAGAATATTACAAGATTTGATGACTGTTATCTTTTGTAACTGTTCAAACAAATTTTTCTTCAGACCCAAAATCTCAATACTTTTGTGAAGATTTCTAGGAATAACGCCTGTTGTAGAAACAATAATCGGTAGAATAAATATTTTCTTCATTTTCCACATTTTTTAATCTCGTCGCCAAGCATCATATATTTAGAAATTTTTTCATTGTATTTATTTTGTATATTATGTGTGTCGGGTATAGCAATATCAATTATATATGTTATTTGATTCTGTTTATCATTAAGAACGATATCTGGTCTATTGTGTTTTACAGCTCTGTTGCACAGAATTGTTTTATCAAAATAAAGTTTAATTTGTCATTTTCACAAATAATCTCAGGTTCATTTTTTTTTTTATATATATATATATATATTTTTTTTCTAGCACTTACCCTACAGAAACTGTTATACCTCAGGTGCTTTTATACAATAACCATTTTGGGACAATAAGAAGTCCTTCATTATGAACCAGAGCAGTGTTTTCTAGTATTTTGCCTTCCTGTGGTAAAAAGGTCAAAAAGGTCTGTACTGATGCAATTCCTCCTGAAACTTGAAAAGGTGCTTTTATATAATAGCCGAATTGAAACAAGTCGAGGTCTTTATTAATAAATTTGAGAACAGATTTATTCAGTATATACCATTCCACAGCTATAGAAGTTAAAGAAAACATTCGGCTCTAAATTATTCTCTTACTATCTTGATCAAGTGACTTTATGCAATAACCATTTTGGAATAGATTGTGGTTTGTGTCTAAGAGGTTTCTATACCGGGAGTGCATTCATTCATAGTCTCTCTGGTATGTTGAAAATTTTGGTATCAGGACTGGAGAGTATCAAATTCTAGAAATTGGATATATTCGAATTCAAATATATAATAACCGCTCTTCTCACAAATTTGTCACAGAATTGCTTCAGGAATCACCTCTCATCGTTTGTCATGAGCTTGGGGGACACTCTGTATAGAATACAGAGTTCCATTTCGAACAAGCTACCTGTAAATTTCTTATATCGTAATGATGAGTGATGTATGATCGACAAAGATTTCAAAATCACTATGAAAAGATTGATGAAACCATTGGTGTAGGACCTATGACAGTTCATTTTAACATGACAATCTCCATATGAAAGCAAAAGTTAGTCTTTGAGTGCCACATACGCTGAACGATTTTCTAAAAGCAGAGCGAGTAAGAATCTCGCGAGAAACGTTAGAAATGTCGAATAATGGTGGTCATGGTATTTTGTGAAAAATTGTAATCTATGGTGCAACATCTGTTCCATTTTTAGTTGTTTCTTTCCGCCAGGAGATTTGTGTGTAGATTAACGAAGACGATCTAACTCCAACCATTTCAACAATGCAAATAACTATACAGAGTATAGGATTCGTGAAAGTAATTTGCCATGAAATTGAATGTACAGTGACATCCAACTGGTACACCACAAAGTGTTAACCTGCAGTGCCAATCAAGGGATTCGTGAAATAATGTGACCTCACGACAATGCATCCTCTTCTTCTACAATTCATTTGATCCCTTGCGCGTCTTAGGGTCTCAACAGAATTTCTCCACATAACCCTGTTTCGAGCCGAACTCTTGATCTTTTCCAATCTCTTTCCATTTTCTGGAATTTCCATGTCGATAGTTTTTCGCCACGTTGTTCTTGGCCTGCATGGTTTCGGGCTCCTTGAGGGTTCCAGTCTGAAGCTTTCTTGCTGATGGTGTCGCTTCTTCTCAATGTATGTCCCAGCCATTCATTCTTTCTTTCGAAAGGAGTATATTCCTAGTTGGTCAAAGGAATCAAATGTTTTCATAAGGATTATCAACAAAATCCTTCCAGAGAGAAAGCCGATGCGTTCCTTAGTTCTTTGAATGATAGCAGAAAGAAGAAATGGAATGAATTGATGAATGGTATGAATTTTCGTCATTCTAATAGAAGTTCCTGGGATTTGTTGAGGAAATTAGGCAATGCTGATCCCGTTTCAAAAACTCCGTCTAATATGAATCCGAATTCTGTAGCATCTAGGCTTGTTAACGTCTCTAAAAGTGTGATTAGTAGATATGACAGGAATATAATGAAACGAATCTTACATAAAAGAAGGAGATATGCTATCACGGTTGAGGATTTATTGAATCCTTTCGAGGAAGAAGAGCTCAAATCTGAAATAAAATCTACTAATGTTCGTAAAGCCCTAGGATATGATGGCATTTTCCCTGAAATAACGCTAAGAAGTGAGTGGTTACTATCCTTTTACAATGACATACTCAGCTCAGGTATTATTCCCGTTGAATTTAGAAAGGCTAAAGTTATTGCCTTTCTCAAACCTGGGAAAAATCCAGTACTTCCTAGTTGTTATCGACCTATAAGCTTACTTTCTATGTCTTTCAAAATCTAGAAAGACTTCTTTATCAGAGGTTAGAACCAATCATCGACAGAGCTCTGTCCACTTCCCAGGAGGTTTTCGAAAAACTGTTCTGATCAGGTTTTACGTTTATCCACTCTCATTGAGACAGGATTTCAGGTAAATTTGAAATAGGCGCTGTATTTGTAAATCTCTCTTTGGTATATGGCTCAGTTTGAAAGGATGGTTTATTTGATAAACTCTTTCAAGTAGTTCAATGTGAAAAAATTGTGAAGTTGATTGAAAATATGTTATCTGATAGACGACTTCGAGTTTTTATCAGTGAGAATAGCAGTAGATTTTACACTCTAAATGATGGCCACCTCAGGGATCTGTTCTTGCACCTCTTCTCTTCAATTTGTATATGTCTGACATCCCTAAAACTTCCTCTACAAAGTTTATTTATGCTGATGATATTGCTTTGGTTTTTCGATAATATAACTTCAAGACAATTGAGCAAACACTGACTTCTGATTTAGAAATTTTGAACATTTTCTTCAAAAATGCAATTATTTCCAAATCCTTCGAAAACTGAGGTTTCTTGTTTTCATCTGAATAATCATGAGAAGGATAGGCAACTTAGTGTATTCTTCAATCAATCACTATCAACTCATAATTTCACTCCAACATAACTTGGTGTAAAGCTTGATCGTTCTTTGACTTTCAAATTTCATATTGATAAATTATGTCAGAAGTTGAAAACAAGAAACAATATACTACATAAACTAGCATCTACTTGGAGAACTACTGCTTCAGCTTTAGTATATTCAGCAGCAGAATATTGCTGTCAGGTGTGGTTGAATAGTGGTTATGTCAATAAGATTGATTCTCAGTTGAACTGTTCTATTAGAGTTATAAGTGGATGTATCAGTTCAACTGCTACCCCATGGCTTCCGGTTATTTGTGATATAGTTCCTTCCTATATTCGCAGGAAATTAGCTTATAATTCGTCTTGGGATAAGTATCACTTATTTAAAGAAGTTTTTACGATAATACACGATCTTCAAAATCCACCTAACCTGAGATTGAAATCTAGGAAAACCATTTGGTCGATTGACTTTTTGCATACACGGGTGGAGGCTGTTGATCTTTGGAAAACTGAGTGGCAGGAAGTTGGCAGGATGTTTTCAATAAAGTTCTCATAGAGAATCCTTCCAAACGATTTGCAGGTTTCGATATAAGTAGTAAAATTGGTGTACATTGAATCGTCTCAGGACAGGACATGGTCGTAGTAATAGTACGCTGTTTAAATGGAATAGTGTAGAAAGTCCGGCAAGTGAATGTGGCGCAGCTGAAGGAACAATAAGACATTTAGTCCTCGATTGTCCTATTTACCATTTTATGGGAGGTTTCAAGAAATTCATTCCGTCTCAGATAATTTCATCTATTGGATAGAGAACTCTGAGTCTATTTAGGAGATGTTAGTTTTGATTCTTGAGGTGATTATGGGCTACATCCTGAGCAGTGTATGAGATGTTCCCTGTTAAAAAACAGCGGAGCATTAGTTAAGTTCTTAGATAAGGCTAGGACTGCTCCCCTTAGTGCTTTTTTCCCATGGTGTATGTTGATAAGGCAAGGGCCACACCCATGAAGGGCTTCATTCCTGAAAGTAGTATGAGATGTTCCCTATTGAGAAACAGCATTAGAGCATCAGATAAGTTCTTAGATTCAAGTGAGTTTAGACATATGAGAGTTAGGTATGTTTTGATGAAATATTTATCTGCTGGTTTTCTTTTTCCTTTTTTACAGATTTTTCCTGTCCCAATCCTCCTTTCTTTTCACCCTTGTCTTCGTGAAGAAGTCCTGGAAATCATGGAGTGCAAGATGACAATGAGAGAATGAACCTGCTGAGCAGAAAAATTTTTGGTACTCTTTTTGTACACAGGACATTAACACAACATAAACAGACAAGCTATTGCTAGTGCAATACCGACAGGGAAACGAATTTTTTTCACAGGTTTTCTCACTCGTTTATTGAATCATACGTAAGATAGTATGGTTCCTCTGTTACATTTCCTGCTCACACTTTAGGGGCAATCGTAGGAGGCATGATGAGAGTTTAGATGCCTGATTAAGGAAAGGGCATGGTCTGTTTTTTCCGCTGGTATTCTATTTATTCGCTTGTTTCTTACGATTGTGTTTTTCTGACACATACCAACATGATAACTAGAAACATTTATATATATATATATATATATATATATATATATATATATATATATATATATATATATATATATATATATATATACTTGGGACAAAAAGAATTATTCAAAATCCGTGAATAATCCTTCCTGACAAGAGGATGCCGAGAAACAAAGCGACAGACTGCAATTTCGCCCTAATTAGGAACTCATCAGTGTCGCATATCGCTTGTCAGCTTCTATCAAGCTACATCAGGGTACCCCATCGATTCCAGAAAGGACGCACCTCGTACATACGTACGAGAGTTGCCCTCTTTGGACCGAGACGGTGAACCCCACATTAACAAATAGATGTGAGAACGTTAAAGATTCCAACACTTGAAGACATCTTTCACCGGTCCGTGAATCACATCAAAGGTACAAAACGAGCGAAATAATCCCGCTGGAAAGGTGCTCTGGGCCTCTGTTTTCGAGATTAAACCTCCCGTTGGTAAATATTTGATAGGACAAATATCTTCGCGACAAACTTCGCGAGGACTCTACATATATAAACTTGAGACAAAAGAATTATTCCTTGAACTACGGATTTTGAATAATTCTTTTGCCTCAAGTTTACATATGTAGACTCCTCGCGAAGTTTGTCGCGGAAGATATTTATCCCATTGGATACTCTCCATATGTCTATGTTTGATATCTTCTCGGGTCATCTGATGTTTAGGATTCTTCTCAGACAGGAGTTGATGAAGGTTTTCAGTTTCCGGGTGAGAGTTTCTGTTACTTTCCATGCTTGTTCAGAAATACAGACTTGTCGTTGGTGTGGAAGATTCGAAGTTTGTTTGTCCTTCTCAGGTGTGGTCATTTCCAGATCAAGTTCATTTGGATCAATGATCCCTAGCTTTGGTTATCATATGTGTAACGTCTTCTCCTGCTTTCCCGTTAGTTGTAATGTTGCTGCAAAAATTAAGGAAGGATTCAGCATTTTTTATTTTCTCTCCATTTAGGTAGATGCCTTTTTTCTTTTTGCTTACAATGCATCCTGACACGCAAACAGTTGACTTTTTATGTGAAAGTTATTCTATATCCACTCTGTTTGCCTGATGTGGCGATTTTTGGTTGACCTTCAACTTCAAAAACTTTAAGAAGACGGAAGGGATCGATGAGGCAATTAATTGTTTCTTGAGAACATTCGCAAAGATGACTGACTTCAAGCCTTTCAATAGTGGAAGTTTCGGATACAAAAGGGTATTGATATAGGTAAGGATTATGTTGAACATAAATAAACAAATATTCATTATACCTTGTATAATTCTCAAAGTGTACAACGTTGCTCACGTATCAACGTGAATAATAATGATAGTAAGTCATAGCTCCTCATGAAAAGTCAATCGATTGTTATTTATTTGAACTAAATAAAGTTCAAGTTATTAATTCAATGAGATGATTGTAGATCTCTGTAAAATAAACGAAATTTGAATTTGAAATAACTGCTTTAGGCAAAACCATTTGCAGAAAGCATAATTTTTCATTTAACATCAATAAATTTCTGTGTATTTTAAGACAATTTTTTCCCTTTATTTTAAGAGATTTGTGTTCAGGAACATGCCTTGAAATTTTCTAACAAAAAGGATGAGTTAAAACACCAAGGAAATCTAGCGAATATGAGGGGAAGGTTCTGTAACATCGATAAATTGTCGGACGATGTAGGATTTTGGCCCATCCACTTGAAGCTGCACACGTTTTTCTCATAATTCAGGAAGCTGTAGATTATCTCGATATAGCGCTGGGGTTCAAGGTGGCAGCAGTTTGGCCTTATCATTATCGGATATTTACGGATCAATTACTACACTTTCACTCACAGCCGATTAAACCTTGATTTTATGGCTGTAGAGCACTGTTTCGGGGATTTCAGACGCCTGCCAACTAAATTCCTACTAATGTATTATGCTTTCGAGATAAAACTGAATTTTGTAACTCATGAATACAAAGCAGTTGATACTTACCACAATATTTGCATGATAGGTTTGTTTCAAGCATTTCAGTCAATAAACTATACTTTATAGAAATAAATCTGTCAATATTTTTCTTATCAGAAAATATCATTGGATCAAATACTAAGCTTCAAATTTATCGACAAATTCACGCATTGCCATAATGTTTTTAGTACAAAGTTGACCAATGAAAATTATCCATAAATTGCATATCACACCACTCATGTACGACGTCACGTATGTTGTATGATATGATGTTATAAGATCACTCAAAAACAACAAAGGTTCTAGTGTTGATTTCATCTCAGCACGAATTCTGAAGATGATAGGTACCGATATCAGCCGACATTTCGCTCATGTTATTAACCTGTCAATTAGCACAGGCGTATTTCCTCGTATTCTGAAAAAAGCAATCGTCATTCCTATTCATAAAAAGGATGATGTACACGATATCATGAACTATAGACCTATACCTATCTTAAGTGTCTTTTCCAAGGTTTTTGAAAGAATAGTGTTTGATAGAATGATGAAGTACCTAGATAAATTTCAAATACTTGATACTGCACAACATGGTTTCAGAACCGGCCGCTCGACTCAAACTGGAGCATTGCAGTTCGTGGAGTTTGTCTATCGTTGCCTTGATAATGGTCAATATGTTGCTGGATTGTTCTTTGACTTGTCTAAAGCGTTTGATAGTCTTGCTATCCAGTTTATATTGGATAAATGTTATAATCTTGGATTCAGAGGCGTGTTCTTGAACTGGATTCGTAGTTATCTGGAGGACAGAACTGCCTCAATCAGGGTTCACGACTCGTTCTCAAATGAACAGTACTGTAAATTAGAGTACCCCAGGGTTCTGTCTTGGGGCCACTTCTATTTCTGTTATTCATCAACGATCTGCCACCAAATTTGAAAAAAATATTCTACAGAAAATCTAATATTCGCAATTTATTATCAAAAATAATCTGGTTGATACTGTTCGCTGATGACTCTTCCATAGCTATTACTGCTGAGACTCTTGAGGAGCTTCAAAAGTTATGCGAGCTGCTGGTGGAGAGTTTCGTAGAATGGTGCCATTTTAATGCTATTATGATCAATGTCAACAAGACGGAATGCATTCACTTCACTCTGTCGTCTTGTGATCAGGGTAGCATAACAATAAGGTATTTAGATACAGTCATCTCTTCGAAGGACACCACTAAATTCCTCGGCGTTCACATCGATAGGAATCTGAAGTGGAGTGCACATATCGATGCGATTTGTAAGAGGCTGAATAGTTCCTATTATGCCCTAAATAGAATCAAGAGTTCACTACCTCTAAGCTCCCTTGTGAACGTTTATTACAGTTTGGTATATAGTCACCTGTCCTATAATATCTTACTGTGGGAAATTCCTCAGACGTAGGTAGAGTTTTCATCATCCAGAAAAGAATTCTGCGAATGATGTTCGATACAGCTCCACAATCTTCATGCAGACCGTTGTTCCTGAAGAATGGTATCCTCACATTGGCGTCTATTTTCATTTTGAGATGCCTCGTTTATATTAAAGAGAATGAAAGTAACATGACTAAACTTTCTAACTTTCATTCCCACAATACTAGAAATAAGGAAACATTATGTATCCCTAAACACAGAACTTCTAGATTTGAAATGTCGCCCTGTACCAGGGTATCAGATTGTTCAATCATCTTCCACGGCATATACAGGGTCTAAGTGTAAATAGATTTAAGGTAGCAGTTAAGAATTTACTTTTAGCAAAATGTTTTTATACTGTGAATGAGTTTCTATGTGTTGATTTAGATAATGTCTAAATGTCTTTTCTATTGACCTGTCCTATACATACTTGTGATGTCTTAAGGATCAATAAATTATTATTATTATTTATTATCGTGGACTTATGCACTATCTCAGCTAGTAGCTGGATATAATTTACCTTTCCCAGATTTAGCAATCAAGGGAATAGGCTCGATTACAATATACTTGACATAAATTTCCTAACTATCCTACATGTATTAAGAATTACAGCTTTTGCATTTCTATATAGGTATTCTTATGCAATTCTAATTTCTTAAGGCTATCATGCAAAGTTTTGGGTATTAAACCAGTCGAGGATACGATGACAGGAACGATATCTATTTTGTCGAGGTGCCACATCTGCTTGATCTCAATAGCAAGGTCTGTGTATTTGGACTTTTCTCCTGGAACTTATTCAGCACGTTGTTATTATTTGGTATGGCGACATCCACCAGCATTGCTGTCTTGGCTCTCTTATCATACACCACTATGTCCGGCCTATTATTCGTCACCATTCTGTCAGTGATAATAGGCCTATCGTAGTATAATCTGATAGAGTCATTTTCCAATACGGGCGCCGGTTGATACTTGTAATATGGCTGGAATGTATTCAGAAGTCCGTACTTGTGTGCAAGTTTCTGATGGATAATGTTGCACACTTGATTATGCCTGTGAAGATAGTCTGTATTGGCCAGTTGTTCGCATCCGGACGTAATATGCTGTATAGTCTCCGATCTTATATGGCATTTTCTGCACCTATCTGTTTGTAATGTTCCGTCCTTCATAATAAATTTTTTGTAGTTGTTTGTAGCGATCACTTGGTCTTGGATGGCCATAAGGAATCCCTCTGTTTCCGCGAATAATTCTCCTTTCATCAACCATTTGTTGGAGGCTTCTTTGTCGATGTGTGGTTGATTAATCTCATGGTGATGTCGTCCATGCAATTCCTTTCTTGACCATTGCTCTTGTTTTTCAGTATCTGATAGGAATGGTAGATTCAGCAGGTCATCTCTGGTAGCAAGATTTAGAGGTGTATATCCCTTATCAGCCAACGATACCACTCTATGTAGGTCAGAAGTGAGAGCTTTTGCTGAGAAGAATTCTCTGAGATTTCTTATCTGTTCGGTGTGTAAATTGACAACATCTATTAATCCGCGTCCTCCTTCTTTCCGCTTCAAAGTTGTTCGTATCACAGACGATTTTGGATGATGATTGTTGTACTTTGTCAGCATCGTTCGGGTCTGCCTTTGAATATCATCTAGCTCCGTCTTAGTCCATCTGATTATTCCAAATGAGTAAAGCAACACTGGAATGGCGTAGGTGTTAATTGCCTTGACTAGATTCCCCGAGTTCAACATCGATTTCAGCACAGACTTCAGACGCTGACTGTATTCTGAACGAATCTTCTCCTTTGATTGTTTTTGGTCTAACAATCTGGCTTGTTGGTATCCCAGATATTTGTATGTTTCGCCATCTCTCATGCACTGTATAATGTCACCGTTTGGAAGTTGTGTTTCACCATCTATGACTTTCCCTCTTTGAATGTTCAGGGTCTTACATTTTCAATCCCGAATTTCATATGAACATCTGCCGAGAACTCACTGACAGTTTTCAGCAAATCATCCAATTGCTTCTTGTTCGAAGCATATAATTTGATGTCATCCATATACAGCAGGTGGGAGATTGTATGATAATTCCTTTCTGCTTTTATCCTAAATCCGTATCCAGTTCTATTGAGCATTGAGGACAATGGGTTCATTGCCAAACAGAACCATAGTGGACTCAAAGAGTCTCCTTGAAAAATTCCACGACGTATGGGTATCTCGTCGGTTTTAATTGATTTATTGTTCATGTTGACCTGCAGAGACGTGCGCCAGTGTGTCATTGTTGTCTTCAAGAACTCTACCAGGGCTGGGTGAATTTTGTATATCTGCAATACTTCAACAAGCCAAGAATGGGCGGTACTATCGAATGCTTTCAGATAATCGAGAAAAGCTGAATGAACATTGCGATGCCCTACGTGTGCCTGTTTCATTATCACAGAATCGATGATGAGTTGTTCCTTGCACCCGTGGTGTTTCTTTCTGCATCCTTTCTGCTCCTCTGCTAATATATTGTTGTCGTCAAGGTGTTGGTATATTCGATTGGATATGCATGAAGTGAGTATTTTGTAGAGTGTTGGCAGGCAAGTGATTGGCCTATATTGAGACGGATCCTGTGTTCTATCGCTCTTAGGTAGCATATATGTTAAGCCTTGCGTTAGGAAAGTGGGTGTTTTCTTGGGATGTTGAAGAACATACGTGAGCTGTTTCGCTAGGGCTCCATGGAGCTTATCAAACTTCTTGTACCAGTAGTTGTGGATATTATCTATACCTGTGGCCTTCCAATTGTTGGTCGCTCCAATTACTGTTGTAATTTCTTCCTCCGTTATTCCATCGAAGTCCATATGTCTGATATCGAGGCGTTCTTTTTCATTCGTGATCCATTCCGCATCTCTATTGTGTTCTTTGGGGTTCGACCATATTGATGACCAATAGTCGGTCAAGCACTGTGCGTCAGGTACTTCTCTGTTATTGTTGGTCGCAGTTTTGTTATTTCCTTATGAAAATTGGCAGCGTTTTGGAGGAACCTTTGGTTTTGGTGTTTCCTTTCAGTACACTTGACGTATCTTGAAAGCCTCTTTGCTTTTGCTTGGAGTTTCTGTTTCAAAGTGTCCATATACACGTCGATGTGTTGTTTGTGATCAGGGTGTTTTGTGTTCGTACCAATTTTCCTATAAATTTTGCGTATATGTGATTTCAAGCGCCTTGAGGGTTTTCTGTTTCTCAGGAATTCTGTGAGGCGACCGATTTCTGCTCTAATATTATCAATATCCTTCTCCAGTCGTTTTTGCCATGGTGGTTTTCTGACGCTTTTGGCTCAGCTTGAATCAGAGTTGTGGAGATTTGTTGTTTGTGAAGTCGAAGAACCGCTACTGCTCCACAGTAAATCAAAGTGTGAATCTTCTCCAAGGTGTTCTGGTCGGTATATTCTTCAAACATTGAGTTTACACTTGCTAGGATGATATTGGTGTTCTTGTTCGTCTTGAGTTTGGGCAGTTTAGGTCTTTTAGTTGGGTTACTACCACTGAATTCAGTTATTGCTCTGTTGAGTTCTGATCTTGCTAAATACGTATATTCGTTCTGCTGATTCGGCTCAAGAGGGCGTTCCATGTTAATATTCGTTTCCGTGGCTTCGATGTTATCTGTAACACTTTCATTGACTCCAGCAGGTATACCGTTATGAGTATCATTTTCGCTTCTGAGTTCCATTATGACCTCTTCTCGTAAGCTTTGCAGCGTTTCTGAAGAAAGTAGCCTGTTTTTAACGATTGTTCTTCGTTGATCCGAAATTCTCTGCTCGGATATGTGCTGTAATTCAGGATATTTTTCTATGAACGCAAGATGTAACGCGTATCTGTATGCTGTCATTTCCGATTCCAAGTTTGTAATCTTGTAATAGGAACGCATAATGAAGGTATTCATTTCTGGAGTCCACTTCATGCGTTTCCTAGGAGTCCGGCTCTCGTGGTCGTAGGCATAATGGCTTGCGCCGCCGTTGAAACATCAAGAGTCGGTTGAGAGGTGTTGATGTTATTTCCCACTCGGTTTTGTGTTGCAGTATCCTACTCGATATCACGCTGCTTCCGTCGCTAACCGAGGAGACTGTGACTCACTTTCCGAACAAGACCCTCTTCCTAAATCTTGAACGCGACAAGAGGTTATGGTGGTACAATGTCGATTCACCCGTTTATTCCTTAGATTGTACATCATTGGATAGGTTGCATTTTATACCTACTGCCAGGTTCAGCTTGGGTACCTCGGGTTCGCTAAGCCCGTACTCAGAAACAATGTTCCTGAGCCCCTGAGGGCTTATTATTATTATTATTTTTATTATCGTGGACTTATGCACTATCTCAGCTAGTAGCTGGATATAATTTACCTTTCCCAGATTTAGCAATCAAAGGGAATAGGCTCGATTACAATATACTTGACATAAATTTCCTAACTATCCTACATGTATTAAGAATTACAGCTTTTGCATTTCTATATAGGTATTCTTATGCAATTCTAATTTCTTAAGGCTATCATGCAAAGTTTTGGGTATTAAACCAGTCGAGGATACGATGACAGGAACAATATCTATTTTGTCGAGGTGCCACATCTGCTTGATCTCAATAGCAAGGTCTGTGTATTTGGACTTTTCTCCTGGAACTTATTCAGCACGTTGTTATTATTTGGTATGGCGACATCCACCAGCATTGCTGTTTTGGCTCTCTTATCATACACCACTATGTCCGGCCTATTATTCGTCACCATTCTGTCAGTGATAATAGGCCTATCGTAGTATAATCTGATAGAGTCATTTTCCAATACGGGCGCCGGTTGATACTTGTAATATGGCTGGAATGTATTCAGAAGTCCGTACTTGTGTGCAAGTTTCTGATGGATAATGTTGCACACTTGATTATGCCTGTGAAGATAGTCTGTATTGGCCAGTTGTTCGCATCCGGACGTAATATGCTGTATCGTCTCCGATCTTATATGGCATTTTCTGCACCTATCTGTTTGTAATGTTCCGTCCTTCATAATAAATTTTTGTAGTTGTTTGTAGCGATCACTTGGTCTTGGATGGCCATAAGGAATCCCTCTGTTTCCGCGAATAATTCTCCTTTCATCAACCATTTGTTGGAGGCTTCTTTGTCGATGTGTGGTTGATTAATCTCATGGTGATGTCGTCCATGCAATTCCTTTCTTGACCATTGCTCTTGTTTTTCAGTATCTGATAGGAATGGTAGATTCAGCAGGTCATCTCTGGTAGCAAGATTTAGAGGTGTATATCCCTTATCAGCCAACGATACCACTCTATGTAGGTCAGAAGTGAGAGCTTTTGCTGAGAAGAATTCTCTGAGATTTCTTATCTGTTCGGTGTGTAAATTGACAACATCTATTAATCCGCGTCCTCCTTCTTTCCGCTTCAAAGTTGTTCGTATCACAGACGATTTTGGATGATGATTGTTGTACTTTGTCAGCATCGTTCGGGTCTGCCTTTGAATATCATCTAGCTCCGTCTTAGTCCATCTGATTATTCCAAATGAGTAAAGCAACACTGGAATGGCGTAGGTGTTAATTGCCTTGACTAGATTCCCCGAGTTCAACATCGATTTCAGCACAGACTTCAGACGCTGACTGTATTCTGAACGAATCTTCTCCTTTGATTGTTTTTGGTCTAACAATCTGGCTTGTTGGTATCCCAGATATTTGTATGTTTCGCCATCTCTCATGCACTGTATAATGTCACCGTTTGGAAGTTGTGTTTCACCATCTATGACTTTCCCTCTTTGAATGTTCAGGGTCTTACATTTTCAATCCCGAATTTCATATGAACATCTGCCGAGAACTCACTGACAGTTTTCAGCAAATCATCCAATTGCTTCTTGTTCGAAGCATATAATTTGATGTCATCCATATACAGCAGGTGGGAGATTGTATGATAATTCCTTTCTGCTTTTATCCTAAATCCGTATCCAGTTCTATTGAGCATTGAGGACAATGGGTTCATTGCCAAACAGAACCATAGTGGACTCAAAGAGTCTCCTTGAAAAATTCCACGACGTATGGGTATCTCGTCGGTTTTAATTGATTTATTGTTCATGTTGACCTGCAGAGACGTGCGCCAGTGTGTCATTGTTGTCTTCAAGAACTCTACCAGGGCTGGGTGAATTTTGTATATCTGCAATACTTCAACAAGCCAAGAATGGGCGGTACTATCGAATGCTTTCAGATAATCGAGAAAAGCTGAATGAACATTGCGATGCCCTACGTGTGCCTGTTTCATTATCACAGAATCGATGATGAGTTGTTCCTTGCACCCGTGGTGTTTCTTTCTGCATCCTTTCTGCTCCTCTGCTAATATATTGTTGTCGTCAAGGTGTTGGTATATTCGATTGGATATGCATGAAGTGAGTATTTTGTAGAGTGTTGGCAGGCAAGTGATTGGCCTATATTGAGACGGATCCTGTGTTCTATCGCTCTTAGGTAGCATATATGTTAAGCCTTGCGTTAGGAAAGTGGGTGTTTTCTTGGGATGTTGAAGAACATACGTGAGCTGTTTCGCTAGGGCTCCATGGAGCTTATCAAACTTCTTGTACCAGTAGTTGTGGATATTATCTATACCTGTGGCCTTCCAATTGTTGGTCGCTCCAATTACTGTTGTAATTTCTTCCTCCGTTATTCCATCGAAGTCCATATGTCTGATATCGAGGCGTTCTTTTTCATTCGTGATCCATTCCGCATCTCTATTGTGTTCTTTGGGGTTCGACCATAGTGATGACCAATAGTCGGTCAAGCACTGTGCGTCAGGTACTTCTCTGTTATTGTTGGTCGCAGTTTTGTTATTTCCCTTATGAAAATTGGCAGCGTTTTGGAGGAACCTTTGGTTTTGGTGTTTCCTTTCAGTACACTTGACGTATCTTGAAAGCCTCTTTGCTTTTGCTTGGAGTTTCTGTTTCAAAGTGTCCATATACACGTCGATGTGTTGTTTGTGATCAGGGTGTTTTGTGTTCGTACCAATTTTCCTATAAATTTTGCGTATATGTGATTTCAAGCGCCTTGAGGGTTTTCTGTTTCTCAGGAATTCTGTGAGGCGACCGATTTCTGCTCTAATATTATCAATATCCTTCTCCAGTCGTTTTTGCCATGGTGGTTTTCTGACGCTTTTTGGCTCAGCTTGAATCAGAGTTGTGGAGATTTGTTGTTTGTGAAGTCGAAGAACCGCTACTGCTCCACAGTAAATCAAAGTGTGAATCTTCTCCAAGGTGTTCTGGTCGGTATATTCTTCAAACATTGAGTTTACACTTGCTAGGATGATATTGGTGTTCTTGTTCGTCTTGAGTTTGGGCAGTTTAGGTCTTTTAGTTGGGTTACTACCACTGAATTCAGTTATTGCTCTGTTGAGTTCTGATCTTGCTAAATACGTATATTCGTTCTGCTGATTCGGCTCAAGAGGGCGTTCCATGTTAATATTCGTTTCCGTGGCTTCGATGTTATCTGTAACACTTTCATTGACTCCAGCAGGTATACCGTTATGAGTATCATTTTCGCTTCTGAGTTCCATTATGACCTCTTCTCGTAAGCTTTGCAGCGTTTCTGAAGAAAGTAGCCTGTTTTTAACGATTGTTCTTCGTTGATCCGAAATTCTCTGCTCGGATATGTGCTGTAATTCAGGATATTTTTCTATGAACGCAAGATGTAACGCGTATCTGTATGCTGTCATTTCCGATTCCAAGTTTGTAATCTTGTAATAGGAACGCATAATGAAGGTATTCATTTCTGGAGTCCACTTCATGCGTTTCCTAGGAGTCCGGCTCTCGTGGTCGTAGGCATAATGGCTTGCGCCGCCGTTGAAACATCAAGAGTCGGTTGAGAGGTGTTGATGTTATTTCCCACTCGGTTTTGTGTTGCAGTATCCTACTCGATATCACGCTGCTTCCGTCGCTAACCGAGGAGACTGTGACTCACTTTCCGAACAAGACCCTCTTCCTAAATCTTGAACGCGACAAGAGGTTATGGTGGTACAATGTCGATTCACCCGTTTATTCCTTAGATTGTACATCATTGGATAGGTTGCATTTATACCTACTGCCAGGTTCAGCTTGGGTACCTCGGGTTCGCTAAGCCCGTACTCAGAAACAATGTTCCTGAGCCCTGAGCCTTTATTATTATTATTATTATTTATTATCGTGGACTTATGCACTATCTCAGCTAGTAGCTGGATATAATTTACCTTTCCCAGATTTAGCAATCAAAGGAATAGGCTCGATTACAATATACTTGACATAAATTTCCTAACTATCCTACATGTATTAAGAATTACAGCTTTTTGCATTTCTATATAGGTATTCTTATGCAATTCTAATTTCTTAAGGCTATCATGCAAAGTTTTGGGTATTAAACCAGTCGAGGATACGATGACAGGAACGATATCTATTTTGTCGAGGTGCCACATCTGCTTGATCTCAATAGCAAGGTCTGTGTATTTGGACTTTTCTCCTGGAACTTATTCAGCACGTTGTTATTATTTGGTATGGCGACATCCACCAGCATTGCTGTCTTGGCTCTCTTATCATACACCACTATGTCCGGCCTATTATTCGTCACCATTCTGTCAGTGATAATAGGCCTATCGTAGTATAATCTGATAGAGTCATTTTCCAATACGGGCGCCGGTTGATACTTGTAATATGGCTGGAATGTATTCAGAAGTCCGTACTTGTGTGCAAGTTTCTGATGGATAATGTTGCACACTTGATTATGCCTGTGAAGATAGTCTGTATTGGCCAGTTGTTCGCATCCGGACGTAATATGCTGTATCGTCTCCGATCTTATATGGCATTTTCTGCACCTATCTGTTTGTAATGTTCCGTCCTTCATAATAAATTTTTGTAGTTGTTTGTAGCGATCACTTGGTCTTGGATGGCCATAAGGAATCCTCTGTTTCCGCGAATAATTCTCCTTTCATCAACCATTTGTTGGAGGCTTCTTTGTCGATGTGTGGTTGATTAATCTCATGGTGATGTCGTCCATGCAATTCCTTTCTTGACCATTGCTCTTGTTTTTCAGTATCTGATAGGAATGGTAGATTCAGCAGGTCATCTCTGGTAGCAAGATTTAGAGGTGTATATCCCTTATCAGCCAACGATACCACTCTATGTAGGTCAGAAGTGAGAGCTTTTGCTGAGAAGAATTCTCTGAGATTTCTTATCTGTTCGGTGTGTAAATTGACAACATCTATTAATCCGCGTCCTCCTTCTTTCCGCTTCAAAGTTGTTCGTATCACAGACGATTTTGGATGATGATTGTTGTACTTTGTCAGCATCGTTCGGGTCTGCCTTTGAATATCATCTAGCTCCGTCTTAGTCCATCTGATTATTCCAAATGAGTAAAGCAACACTGGAATGGCGTAGGTGTTAATTGCCTTGACTAGATTCCCCGAGTTCAACATCGATTTCAGCACAGACTTCAGACGCTGACTGTATTCTGAACGAATCTTCTCCTTTGATTGTTTTTGGTCTAACAATCTGGCTTGTTGGTATCCCAGATATTTGTATGTTTCGCCATCTCTCATGCACTGTATAATGTCACCGTTTGGAAGTTGTGTTTCACCATCTATGACTTTCCCTCTTTGAATGTTCAGGGTCTTACATTTTTCAATCCCGAATTTCATATGAACATCTGCCGAGAACTCACTGACAGTTTTCAGCAAATCATCCAATTGCTTCTTGTTCGAAGCATATAATTTGATGTCATCCATATACAGCAGGTGGGAGATTGTATGATAATTCCTTTCTGCTTTTATCCTAAATCCGTATCCAGTTCTATTGAGCATTGAGGACAATGGGTTCATTGCCAAACAGAACCATAGTGGACTCAAAGAGTCTCCTTGAAAAATTCCACGACGTATGGGTATCTCGTCGGTTTTAATTGATTTATTGTTCATGTTGACCTGCAGAGACGTGCGCCAGTGTGTCATTGTTGTCTTCAAGAACTCTACCAGGGCTGGGTGAATTTTGTATATCTGCAATACTTCAACAAGCCAAGAATGGGCGGTACTATCGAATGCTTTCAGATAATCGAGAAAAGCTGAATGAACATTGCGATGCCCTACGTGTGCCTGTTTCATTATCACAGAATCGATGATGAGTTGTTCCTTGCACCCGTGGTGTTTCTTTCTGCATCCTTTCTGCTCCTCTGCTAATATATTGTTGTCGTCAAGGTGTTGGTATATTCGATTGGATATGCATGAAGTGAGTATTTTGTAGAGTGTTGGCAGGCAAGTGATTGGCCTATATTGAGACGGATCCTGTGTTCTATCGCTCTTAGGTAGCATATATGTTAAGCCTTGCGTTAGGAAAGTGGGTGTTTTCTTGGGATGTTGAAGAACATACGTGAGCTGTTTCGCTAGGGCTCCATGGAGCTTATCAAACTTCTTGTACCAGTAGTTGTGGATATTATCTATACCTGTGGCCTTCCAATTGTTGGTCGCTCCAATTACTGTTGTAATTTCTTCCTCCGTTATTCCATCGAAGTCCATATGTCTGATATCGAGGCGTTCTTTTCATTCGTGATCCATTCCGCATCTCTATTGTGTTCTTTGGGGTTCGACCATATTGATGACCAATAGTCGGTCAAGCACTGTGCGTCAGGTACTTCTCTGTTATTGTTGGTCGCAGTTTTGTTATTTCCCTTATGAAAATTGGCAGCGTTTTGGAGGAACCTTTGGTTTTGGTGTTTCCTTTCAGTACACTTGACGTATCTTGAAAGCCTCTTTGCTTTTGCTTGGAGTTTCTGTTTCAAAGTGTCCATATACACGTCGATGTGTTGTTTGTGATCAGGGTGTTTTGTGTTCGTACCAATTTTCCTATAAATTTTGCGTATATGTGATTTCAAGCGCCTTGAGGGTTTTCTGTTTCTCAGGAATTCTGTGAGGCGACCGATTTCTGCTCTAATATTATCAATATCCTTCTCCAGTCGTTTTTGCCATGGTGGTTTTCTGACGCTTTTTGGCTCAGCTTGAATCAGAGTTGTGGAGATTTGTTGTTTGTGAAGTCGAAGAACCGCTACTGCTCCACAGTAAATCAAAGTGTGAATCTTCTCCAAGGTGTTCTGGTCGGTATATTCTTCAAACATTGAGTTTACACTTGCTAGGATGATATTGGTGTTCTTGTTCGTCTTGAGTTTGGGCAGTTTAGGTCTTTTAGTTGGGTTACTACCACTGAATTCAGTTATTGCTCTGTTGAGTTCTGATCTTGCTAAATACGTATATTCGTTCTGCTGATTCGGCTCAAGAGGGCGTTCCATGTTAATATTCGTTTCCGTGGCTTCGATGTTATCTGTAACACTTTCATTGACTCCAGCAGGTATACCGTTATGAGTATCATTTTCGCTTCTGAGTTCCATTATGACCTCTTCTCGTAAGCTTTGCAGCGTTTCTGAAGAAAGTAGCCTGTTTTTAACGATTGTTCTTCGTTGATCCGAAATTCTCTGCTCGGATATGTGCTGTAATTCAGGATATTTTTCTATGAACGCAAGATGTAACGCGTATCTGTATGCTGTCATTTCCGATTCCAAGTTTGTAATCTTGTAATAGGAACGCATAATGAAGGTATTCATTTCTGGAGTCCACTTCATGCGTTTCCTAGGAGTCCGGCTCTCGTGGTCGTAGGCATAATGGCTTGCGCCGCCGTTGAAACATCAAGAGTCGGTTGAGAGGTGTTGATGTTATTTCCCACTCGGTTTTGTGTTGCAGTATCCTACTCGATATCACGCTGCTTCCGTCGCTAACCGAGGAGACTGTGACTCACTTTCCGAACAAGACCCTCTTCCTAAATCTTGAACGCGACAAGAGGTTATGGTGGTACAATGTCGATTCACCCGTTTATTCCTTAGATTGTACATCATTGGATAGGTTGCATTTTATACCTACTGCCAGGTTCAGCTTGGGTACCTCGGGTTCGCTAAGCCCGTACTCAGAAACATTGTTCCTGAGCCCTGAGGGTTATTATTATTATTATTATTATTATTATTATTATTATTCCACTAGAGCTTTTGTCCTCAGATTGAACCTGCAGACTAAAAGGTGAAACAAATTCAGTAACACGTCAGGCCTAATTTTTGAAATTTAACAAGATACGTCCATTTATATATAGTTAGTTATTTTTTCATGTTATCTGTTTTTTCATGGGTAATAAGGCCATTGGAAAATTCCTTTTTTCTCTGATGGCGTAATGTGTAAAACAAAACGAATGTAATAGATTTTTAATTTAAACATTATCTCTCTACTTCTCTTATAATTCCAAGAAACGTAAAATCTAGGAATATATCATAATGAAAATTATATAAAATGGCATCTTATGATTTAAGGAAAAACTTGAATTTGAAGAAATTTTTATCGATATGTGGGACCTTTTGTAACAGCCGCCACGTTTATTTAAGCGTCTCGATCAGGGTGCTCAAACGGTCGATGTGCTCTTTGAATTGATTTCGAGAAGTAAAAATATTTCAATAAGTAGGTAATTAAACTACAAAATTTATTACGTAATAAAATAACACACTGCTAGTGGTAAAGAGTGGCTTTATCAAAGGAACGCGCGGTACTTGTCAAAGAAAAGCCAGGTTTTTCATTCTTGCTCCTTTTCTAAAAATTTCGGGCGGCGCGTTTGATGGGAACATTAAAGACTTTCGTTCACGCCGACATAATTGTTGCGCCTGCTGGAATTGGAGTCATTCTGAATTGTAACTTGAAGTCTATACTACGTCGATACAAAGTTTAGTATTGAATAGTACATAATAAGTGCAGCGAAGAAATCTAAAACGTATCATTTCAGTAATGATTGAATAAAGAATTTTTCTATTGATGGTGAAGGATGAGTGCATTTGTCTTATTTGTCGTGCGTCTGTTGCAATACCTAAGCGTGGTAGCTCAGAGGCATCATAAAATGGGTTCATAAAACTATGAAAAGCATTTTCCGCTACAGAGTGGATTTAGAAAACGAAATGTACGTGATTTGATATCTTGTTTGGAAAAAGAACAAATCATGTTCAGCCAAACAATCAAAAGCTGCTACCATCGCGTCATTTAAAATATCTCATATATTGGCGAAACACAAAAACCATTCAAAGATGTATTGGTTGTGGAGGAAGCATTTATTGAAGTGGGTGAGACTTCATTTGGAGATTTTAAAAATGAAAGGCGTATTGAAATCATGAATCAGGACACGGCAGATAAACTAAAACATGATATCATGAAATGTACATGCCTTTCTTCTTTGTTCGACGAATCCACCGATATGACTGACACTGCCCAGCTGGGTATTTTTTATTCGGATGGTATTAAATTACATTTTGGCTAACGAAGAGTTTTTGACAATCATTCCTCTGAAGGGGAAGACCCGCGACGAAGATATATGTGACGTTTTCTTAAATTTTGTAAAAGACTACAAGCTACCAATATATAAATTAGTGTGCATTACAACTGATGAAGCACCAGCAATGACTGGGAACAAAAACGGTTTTGACGCATTGTGTCGAGCTAATGAAGATTTCCTTAATTTTTTTCATTCCATTGCATTATACATCAACAAGTTTTGTGTTCAAGAAGTTTAAGAACGGAGGAAATTATAGGCATTTCAACAAAAATTGTGAATTCCATCCTTACATGTAGCCTGCAACAGCGGCTCTTTAAGTTGCAATTGGAAGATAGGGACACAGCTGAACACACTGATTAAGTTCTTCATACGTACATCAGGTGGTTGAGTCGCGGAAAATTCCTAGAAATGTTTCAGGAATTATTACCCGAAATAACAGCCTTTTTAGACGAAAGAGAAAAACGCAAAATGGCTGACTGATTTGGCATTTCTGACTGTCATCACAATGCACTTGAACATACTTTTGATTTGTAACAACCAATAAACTCGCAACTTTGAATAACTATGAGTTTTTTCATTGATATTATAGAGAAGAACCTAACTGAACCTAACCCAAACCTTGACTAAAATAATGTGTATTGTGCGGAAAGCTAATATCTATGTATGCTACGGTACACCCTAAATAGGTAGGTAGGTAGGGTGTATCGTGTAGGGTAGAAAAGGGTAATAAGAGTCACTTAAGCAAGTTCTCAAATAAAAGCTTATTTCAAAATTGAATATTCATTGCTAATGTTTTGTAACAAAAAACACTTATTTGTCTAATAATTGAGATCAGTTTTAATCATCATGTACATCAACTTTGGGAAAAAATTAAGTTTAAAAAAAAGTAGCTTTAACTCCCATTGCACTTACTTCGGGGCAATGGTGGTCAGCCTGTGGGAAATGAGGATCAAGCAAAAGTAACACATTTCGCAGACGTACCCTTCGGCAGAATTCCAACCAGTACATTCTGCGTGTGCCCACAATCCACAAGTGGTATAGCGGTACCACATCTCGTTGTTTCGTCCAAATTCACAGTTTTGACTGACATAACAATGCACTTAAACACCATCAACTTGGAACTCCAAGGTAAAGGAAAAACTATCATTGAGTTGATTAGCACAGTAAACTTATTCGAAAGTAAATTGCAACTTATGATAGATCAACTGAAAAGAAGGGATCTGAAACATTCTTTATCTTTGAAAGCTAGGATACAATCTCTAGGGTAGTATAGTAGAAACGAAAAAAAGATGTCCCTTGTTTACCATCAGAAGCGGGAATATCGCAAACTTTGAAAAGGCACCAGAAGTATCCAACTCAATTAAATTGATTAACTGTATGAACTCAAAGCGATGATTATTGGGGCATATTGCTTAATAAAATTGAGATCAATTCATATCTATTGATGAAACGAAAAACAAAGGAAATAGCTAAACAATGATCACACGCATTAACAATATAAAAAGTGCAAGAACAATTATCACAACTGAGAATGAACATATCTCAATAAATAATCTGAATAATCATCAATATACCTACTGAAGAAAACACAATGGCTACACAATGAGCACATTTCACCAACAATATGAATAAAATGAGAAAGCAACAATACCTTAAATCAAATATATCATATTCTTATAAACTGAATAAAGAAGAATATACAGGGTGTTACATAATAGTTTGTCTAACCTTGAGGGGGTAAATCTACGTGCAATTTCAAGAAAAAAGTTCATACAAATATAGGTCCGCAAAAGCTTCGTTACGGCGCTACAGGGTGTTGACTTTTCCGGAAAATATTGGTATTTTCTTCAGAACTCCTACAGTTTTTGAGATAATCAGCCCAAATTTGGAATGCAAGCTATTTTTCAGAGCTTCCATCATATCTCCGACCGTTCTCGAGCAAAACATTATTAAACAATTGTATGCAATCGCTGAATTGAAAGCACTTCTAATATTAAAAATACTAGTAGGCTTTGATTTTGTTCATTTACTTATGTATTTTGACAGTTGCTAAAGTTGAACCAGTGTCTGCTCGAATTGTTTCTCAAATTAACGATTAGTTTTAAGACTTTTGAAGTTATTGCTGTAATAAAAAATGGTTAATTTTACTAAAGCCGAACTGGCTGATATCCATTACATGTACGGTCTGGCTGACGGAAACACAACAGAAGCAAGCCCATTATATTAGGTGCGCTTTCCAAATCGAGTAACATCAGACAGGCGAACATTTTAAAATATCCAAAAAAGGTTGAGGGAAAATGGTATTTTTTCTGCAAATAATCATTTAAAAGGTGCAACTCAAACTAAGAGAACTCCAGATATTGAGAAAGCAGTTTTGAATTGTATTGATTTGAATCCTCATGTGAGTACCAGAAAAATTGGAAATCGGTTGAATATTTCACATGTTCTAGTATAGCGATTCTCCAAGAATTTTTATTGTACCTATTCCATATTCAACGCGTCCAAACTCTACTTCCTCGAGGTTTTTCGTCAATACTGCCGGTGGTTCTTAGATAGAATTAGAAATAATGCTCATTCATGCATGACAGGGCACCAGAACATTTTAGTGGAGAAGCTAGGGAATTCTTGAATAATACAGTCAACAACCGATGGATAGGTCGGAGTGGGCCAGAACCATGGCCTCCTAGGTCCCAGACTTAAATAGTTTAAAATTTTTCTTATGAGGATATCTCAGAAGTTAAGTTTGTACCACTTCAGTGATCACTGTAGAAGAATTGAGAAAACGAATAATAACCTCTTGTGACACGATAAGCAATACCCCAGGAGTATTTCAAAGAGTAATCTGTGATAATTTTTGGAATTATAACATTTGATTTGCTATACTGTTGGAAAGTAATTTACCTGAAAATTTCTTCGGAAATCTGTTTGGTGTGTTGATATTGCTGGACCACAACAACTTTCGAGAAAGAGAAATATTTCGTTTATAACGATTTCTGTGAATGAACAATTATTTTTGGTTTTAGAGGCAGATTTGTCTGGAGAAGGACGTTCGAAACAAGGGTTTTGTCTCTTCTTTCACCTAAGGAGACGGCGGTTCCCTCCTTGAGCGTTTAGCAGTATTACGGAGTAGAACAGATTTGCGTTCATTTTTAACGGGATTTTCTCCAAAACGTACTCAGTGAAGCCAGGATGCTCTTGACCTACTTGTTCTTGGTAGAGTTCTACGGCCTCCTGGTATCTCTTCCAGAAAAATGAAAAAGTTGACATTTCCGAAGAAGCTGGCAGCGATTCTGATGAAATTTCTCTGTTCCGAAAATCGAGCTTGAAATAACCTTGCTTTTTCTCACCGATTTGTTACATCCATTCTTCTTTCAGATTAATATGTAATGAGATTGTTAAGAGACAGATCAAGTGGTCGAATTCAAATGACTTAAAAATATTTCGTAATTCTGTTGATTTATTGAAGAGACATGAATAAACATAACGCTCATGTTCACTTGAATAAAATCAGTTCAAATCGCTATATGTTTATTACAACTTTTAATGTAATTAATTATAAATAATTACAGATTATTAATCTCAATTAAAATTCGTTCAACATCCATTAATGCTTACATCATGATTATATCATATACGATATCAAGAAACATTCTAGAAACTTCAAATACGTGAAGCTATTTGTAGAGATGATCATTTCAGTTAAAATAAATAAATTGAGTGGCCAAATAATCAAGATTGATGCAGCAGATTTTGAAGTTTATTAATAGTCGATAAATTATAATAATTGCTTTCTCTGTCTACTTCAAATTCTTAACATTTTATTGCAAATGCACCAGGAATTCTAAACTAGGAGTCTAGTCTGTTCTCTATAAAAATTATTTGGATGGGAACCAACCAGTTGAAGGGTTTGAGATGAAAGGATGTGAAAATTGAAACAGATATATCCTCCTTAGAGGCTGAGCTGATTTTCTTTCAAGTTTTTAATTCACAAAGCGATCAACGTAGATGAAAAATTTTCGATGCTGCACTCTATATACAGTATGTGGCCAAAGTTTTAGGAATAGTGCTCATAATTATTGACACCCTCATCCAAGTTTGAATCGCTCTCGAAGATTTGAAGAAGTTCACAAATTAGGATGGAAGAGTATCCCCAAATAAATCGAAAAACTGTTACTCTTCAGAGAATACCAAGAAAGATAGAAGACATTGTAATGATTTTGCATAACTATTTGGTATCTGAGCATGAATTAAACACACATGAATTTTTCACTTGTTTTTTTTAGAAAAAAATCAATTTATTGATTTAATAGATCACTATTGTCGCCGTTTCGAACTTTTGTTCTTCATCGGACAGTATGAAAACCAATTTCAAGAATATGTGAAATATACAGGGTGTTACATAATAGTATGTCACAACTTGAGGGGGCAAATCAACGTGCAATTTTAAGAAAAAGGTTCACATAAACACAGGACCGCAAAAGCGGTTATTATTCGATTTCTCAATTCTTCTACAATGTTCACTGGAGTGGTATAAACTAAATTTTCGAGATATCCCCATAGGAAAAAGTCTGAACTATTTAAGTCTGGGAACCTAGGAGGCCATGGTTCTGGCCCACCCACTGAAATGTGCTGGTCCTCGTCAGGCATAAACCACATTATGTTTCTCAACAAAAGTGGCATATCCTCGAGCAATAAACGTAATTCCTCCTCAAGAAATTGCTGATAAGCGAGACCGTTTAGTCTGTTGGGCAAAAACTGGCCAGTCGAATAATTTCCAATTATTCCGACCCTGACATTTAGTGAGAATTGTTCTTGATGATAAGATTCTTCAATTAAATGGGGGTTTTCCTCAGGACAATAATGATTATTGTGAAAATTTGTGATAGCAGTCCTCGAAAAGTCAGCTTCGTCTGTGAACATTATTTCACTATCAAAATGAGGATTTTCTCTAATTTTATGTAAGATACATCGTCAGAAATTCAGTCTTGAAGGAAAATATCTAGGAAGTAGAGTTTGTACGCGTTGAATAAGAAACGGGTACAATAAAAATGCGTGGAGGATCCTCCAAACTAGAACATGTGAAATATTCAACTGATTTACAATTTTTCTTGTACTCAAATGAGGATTTAAATCAATACAATTCAAAACATCTTCCTCAATATCTGGAGTTCCCATAGTTTGAGTTGCACCTTTTAAATGAATAGTTGCAGTACCAGTTTCCCTCACCTTTTGTAGATATTTGCGCCTGTCTGGTGTTACTCGATTTGGGAAGTGCACCTGATATAATCGCTTAGCTTCTGTTGTGTTTCCGTCAGCCAGACCGTACATGTAATGGATATCAGCCAATTCGGCGTAAGTAAAATTAGCCATTTTTTCTTACAACATTAACTTCAAAATTTAATAATCAATTCGAGCAGATACTGGTTCAATTTTAGCAACTGTCAGAATAAATGAATAAATGAAAAATCAAAGCCTACTAGTCATTTTTTTTTTTATTGGAAATGCATACAATCGTTTAATAATTCTTCATTCGAGAACGGTCGGAGATACGAAAAAAATACAAGGGTCAAGAAGTTTCTAAATAGAGCGAAAATTGATTGTACGCTGATCAATGGCGTACTGCTAAAAAGTTTGAAAAGGCAAAAGAAATAATGGCTCCGGAAAAGAAAACATCCTGTAGATTTTAGTTTAAATTTAGGATGTGTAATGATGGAAGCTGTAAAAACTAGCTTGCATTCCAAATTTGGGCTGAATATCTCAAAAACTGCAGGAGTTCTGAAGAAAGAAACAAATTTTCCCGAAATTTCAACACCCTGTAGCTCCGTAACGAAGCTTTTGCGGACCTATGTTTGTAAAAACTTTTTCTTAAATCTGCACGTAGATCTACTCCCTCAAGTTGTGACAAACTATTACGTAACACCCTGTATATGAATAGGTCATCATTTGAATTTATGAAAACGAATTGTGATTCACAAACTATTGAAGAGATTTATTATCTGAATATGGAATCGAATTTTTCATAGATTATTCTGGTTTCTTATTATTATAAGATTGAGTTTTCGTTGTTTTGGGACAAAGTGTAGAAATTATCAATACTAGGAGAAGAGTTGCCATTTTGGATGCAGTGATTAGTTCATATTGTATCCCATATTTAGTCTTTTATACATTGCGAATTTATGATTCATTTGGAATTATGTATACAGCTTAACTATCTTGAATATAATGAAAATATATTAATAACTGAATGGTCTTCCGATGGATTACTACTAAACTTCCTTCTAGCAGATATATGCATGTCTAGCATAGAAAACAAAGTACAAGATTTATCATAACTTCCATGTTGAAATTCATTTTTGTAATAGATACGTAGCTTACATACTCATTTGTGTAAACGGAACGCCTAGACAATTTGCTAATTTTCTCAAATTCATAAACAGTATCCATCCAAACATAAAAATTGAATTCGAAAGAGAGAAAACTACAAATATTATTTTTAGATCTCTTTATTTTCCCACTCGAATTGCTGACTTAAACATCTTTATAAAATCTTCTACTATGTATGTATATCTATGATATTCATAGAAATTCTCATATGATTTAGACATATAATGATCTGCAGAGCATTTTTGTTACCTTTAACATTAGAAAATCTTGGAAAAGGAATTGGAAGAATTGAAATTATTGCTCATCACAATGGTTTCGATTCAGTAAACAACAAAAACAATTGCATATAGCTACTAGCCAAATATATCCAATTATAAGTACCAATAAGTACGAAAAATTCATAACTTCAACACAGGAGTCATGTCATCCGTATCAACATAAAATGTCAGCATTCAATAGTTTTATTCATAGATTGATTAACATCCCGTTATCGCCAGAAAATTTCAATAAAGAATTTAATTTGATTAAACAAATAGCCAAAAATAATGGTTACAATCCCAAACTAATAAAAAATATTTTAAATAAAAACAAAGTAGAATCGCATTGAATGAAGTTTACCCTGTCGATAAATTGAAACAAAAATTCAACACCTTAACCTACGTTAGCATTACAAGTGAGAAACTGAAATCATTCTTGAGTAGCAATAATTTCAACATAGCTTTCCAAATTAATAATAATTTAGGCAAATATATAAAAATAATGAAACCAAATCAGGTAAAAACAATAAATCAGGTGTTTATAGATTGAATTGCAATGACTGTGATAATTTCTACATTGGTAGAACACATAGAAATTTTATATTAGAATATCGGAACATAAACGCAGTTTTCAAATAGAAAATCAGATTTAAATTACGCGAATCATCTCTTAGAAAATAATCACTCTTTCGATCCACAGTTTGAAATTTTGCATACAGATAATAAATATTGGAAGGTAGATCTTTGGGAAACTAAAATAAATGAATAAATACTAACACTCAGGTGAATTCATCAATGAACAAGTCGATTTAAGCCCTTCACCTCTATTGAATCTCTTCGGGGAGTAATCTATTCCTTAATTTTATTGGATATACCTGTCATAAATAACCACTTAAGAAGAAGCAACCCAATAAGTAATTACTCGAGAACATTTATATTTATATTCTCATTTATTGTCTGTACATTCATTCGTCTGAAGAAGCTACGGTGTGGTGAAACGCGTTACGAATCGCAATTATTAAGTAAAATTCCTTAAAACACAGTACTTGTTTGTTTTTTATTATTGATAATGGAATTTTACCAAGTAAAAGCCTCCCAAATTCAAAGATTTGATTTCACATGCTCCCAACCAACTCTGAAATTTGTCCTACTCCAATCATAAATTGGAATAAAAACTTTCGTCGGTTTGGACTTTCTGTGGATCTGTTCATATAGATACTATTTTTGAATAGAGAATTAGAAGACCTTTCCCAATATATGCCACTCGTCCCACTTTTCATCTCAGAATTGACCCCTCTCCAATCAAAAAGTGACGAGTCTCAGATTTTTCTGCCAAAATCAGTTCATTTTGAGATAGAGATGGCGGCAAATTTGGATTACACGCATTAAATATCGACCAGTCTGTACTTTTCGACATCCACATAAAACTTGAACTGGATCCAACTGTAATGATCGTCTGGATCTCATAATTTTCATTGTTGTAATAGGTATGACAAGAGTGCAACAATGGTATGTTGCCGGCTAATCAATTTTTAATATGACTCGAGTAGCAGTATGTCGTGAATGAGGATGTTATTTCACAGTTTTTAAGCGTCAAGTGACTGCGAACGGTGTTTACAAAACCAGAAAGTCATCAGCACGATAATAATTATTTGAAATGGGCCATTGTTCTACAGTAAACGCAAGCGAATCTTGATATGACAGAATTCATGCAAGATACACCATTCAAATATGAACTAATGGGCGAGGTGTATTGTTTAGTTATGTACTTAGATTGGGGAAAATTATAATTTGTATTTGGACATCGTTTGTGTGCTATGATTAATCTATTTGCATTTCAGAACGAGCTCTCCTAACTAGATGTTCTCGAATATTTGGGTTAACCCGCAGTTGCATAATTGTGATAGGTCAAGTTTTTGTTTTGACCACAAACAAATTTTGATCTTCACGAGTTCTGTAATCACAATATTAAATACACAAGCGTGATTTTATGATGTTACCATAAATGGAATGAAACACATATTTAGTTTTATAAAAGATGAGATTCGTCACCATAGTAGAATGATTGTCAAGAATGTTGAGCCACATTTGATAGATAAATGTCAGAGCATCTTTTTCGATAGATTGATTTAAACCCTTAAATTTTTCGTATTGAAAATGCTTTCCTTCGATTGATAGTATTGATGATTTATTTACTTTATGGAAATTCGAAATGAGACACTTTTGTCACTTCTCCACAATTTATTCCATAAACACGATCGGTTTCGACCTTACGGTCATTCTCAAGTGAATAACAATATAAAGCAATAGTAGGCAAGTACAAGTAAAGAATGAAATTTATGCTAAATATTGAGTAGTGGGATCCATTATGCTCTAGTTGGATGTTGAGGGTAGTAAATTGTGGGTTTTACATAGTTTTTCTTCGATGATGAAGAATATAAATTATCACCAAAATAGTAGTAGTTGTGAGAACCGAGTCACTTCAAGAAAATGTCCATGCAGCAGTCAGAATAACTCATGACAGCTTCATCTGAAAATAAAAACCGAAAAGATTTCTTTAGTAAACTGGTGCCCTGTAGCTCGTACACTCTTGAAGATTTCATTTGTGTTCGAACGGTTTTGTATTTAGAAATGAAGAATCTACTTCAGTAATTGTTTTAAGTAAACAGGGTGTCCCAATTTTCTATAAAAAAAACTTGAGATGTATTTTTCAGATTGGAAGAACACTTTTTCATTGAAGATTCATGAGCTTCCTAAGCTCATGTCTTTAATAATAAGATTTTTGGTGAATAGTTTCGTCACAATATTTTTTTTCCGTAAAGATTCATGAAAATAGGCTCTCAAATCATCGTATGCTCCTTCGGCCAGAGAGGTTGAATAATTTATTCCGTTCGTTTTCTTATTGCCCAAGGATAGGTTTATTGATGAATTAAAATAGATTATCCTCATTTTATACAGGAGTGACTCAAAAAATTATAGAATATTATAATTTTGAAAATATCATATCTTGATTTATTCAAATGGAACATCCTGTATTTTATTATTCATGTCAACGCATAAAATATTGTGCCATAATTTTTCAAAAGTAATCTTATCTTTATCTTCGACATTTTCGAAATGAAAAAAATAAACTAAAATAATAAAATCCGAGGTTGCGAAAGAAGAGTTTACTAGTACATATCATTATACTTGATCAGAGAAATGGAGATATTTTAAGGTAGTCGTGTATGAAATACATAATAGATTGATTTTTGGTGAGATGATCTACAAGGTGTTGAACTATTTCGATAAGTGTTTAAAATGTTGCCCGTTTCTTTGTAGACACAACTCAATCCTTCTGAGGAAAGACCGTTGAACTCTAGACAACATTTGCGGATTCACTGATTGAAAGGCGTCGACTATTCTCTATTTCATATACAACTGTGTTGTAGAAGGAAACTGGTAAACGATGCCTTTAATATAACCCCACAAGAAAAAATGTAGACTTGTAAGCTCCGAAGACCTGGCTGGCTATCTAACAGGACCACTACGTCCTATCCATCTGTTTGGAAATACATGATTCAAATGCTCCCTAACCTGATGTGAGTAATGTGCCGGTGCTCCATCCTGTTGAAACCACAAGTCTTGTCATATATGCTCTACATCGGCTAGTAACATTGGTAGACAATTTTGCAGAAAATCTAAATACATTTCACTATTGAGAAAGTCGAAAAAGTGCGGCCCAATTAGATATCCATCTACTATAGCGGTATACATTCAAGGACCAACGATGCTGGTGATCTATTTGTCTCATGATGTGCGGATTTTCCGTGGCGTAATAATGAAAGTTGTGCCTGTTAACAATCCCATTCTTGTGGAAAGTTTCCTCGTCCGAGAGAAGAACTCTGCTGAACACTTTTGGATTTCCCGCTACTTTATTACTCGCCCAATTGCAAAAATTGATTCGATTTTCATAGTTTGGATTGTTCAGTTCCTGGTGCAGCTATACATGATATGCATGAAATTTATTCACTTTCAAGATTCTCTGGACGGAAGTTTGACTTATATCTGTCAACTGAGAAATCTCTCTTTGGCTTTTATATGGGTCCTCTATCACTGTCAACAAAACTGAGAACTAGTTGTCTTCAGCTGTAGCAATTTTTGGTTTTTAATGTATTTTGTGAGCGATATTACCCGTTTCGATAAATCTAATTAGGAGTTTTCAAAGCATCTTGCATCAGGATGCCTCTTATCAGGAAACCTTTGTGAGTGTGAAAGAATTTCTTTCATACTCACCCAGAATAAAAATCATATCAACCATTTCTTCTTTAGAGAACTTCATAGCAGTAAATTGAGAAAATTGGTAGAATTTTCATCAAAATTTTACAAATAATCGAATTTTTCGAAAATGATCGAAGATAAAGATAAAGTTACTTCTGCAAAAATATAGCACAATATTTTATGCGTTGACATGAATAACAAAATACTGGGTGTTCCATTTGAAAGAATCAAGATATGATATTTTTAAAATTACAATATTCAATAATTTTTTTGAGTCACTTCTGTATGAAATGAGGATATTCTATTCATCAATGAAGCTATCCTTGCGCAATAATGAAACGAAAGGAAGAAAGTATTTATCCTCTCTGGCCGAAGGAGCATGGATGATGTGAGAGCCTATTTTCATGAATTTTTACGGAAAAAAAATATTGTGTCGGAACTACTCACCAACAAAACTTATTACTTAAGGACATTATTGCAGAGTTTAAGCTGCTCCCGAATCTTGACAAAAAAGCGGTCTTCCAATCTAAAAAAACCACCCAAGATTCTCTTATATAAAATTGGGACACCCTGTTTACTGCAAAATGTTCAAACAAAATGAAATCTTCAAGAGTGTACGAGCTACAGAGCACCGAGCCACTGGTGAATCACCCAGTATATATATATATATATATATATATATATATATTCTTTTGAAAGAGAGGACACTGTCTTAAAGAAGTTATTGCAGATAAATTTTTGTTACAAGAGAACTGACTAACAACTCACTTTTCCAGGAAAGACGGATATGGTGGAGTACTGATATTGTCTAATAAGCAACTCTGTGTTGAAGAAATTCTTCAAATAAAAAAATTCTCGGTGGAAGGTGTACTCGAGATGAGTGCAATATGGGAAAAACGACTGAAACCTGTGGTCATAGCAGTATACAGGCCTCCGGAAGGATCTTTCGAGGTATTTATGGAAAATATGAAAGCAGGCTTGGATGAAATAAATCACCTGCGACATTCATGTCAATGTTGCATTCGTCGTTCTGTTTTGTGAAAGTTGTTAATTGCTGAACCTTGTATGACTTGCTAGCAAATAAACTAAATTATGTCCTTTTATGAAAGATTTCTTACTTGGATCCTTTCTAGCTATTACCAGATGCTCCCTGAGTGTTTTAAGATTTTCCCTCTGTTGCGACGTAAGTTCTCGAGAGATTGATATATTGTTCCCTTTCAATTCAATTCCTTTAGATGGAATTTGCAATTTTTTCGAAACTAATGATAGTTCAACTTTCACAGGGCTGTTTTTATTTCTACCTTTGGGATGGACATCAGCTATATCAGCACCTGAAAGATCAATTTTCAGGGACGATTTCAGTGTCTCGTATACGAGCTCCGATGAGATATCTGATGCTTCCTTATCGAGGCCAAATATAATGATATTCTTCTGTTTAGACTCTCGTTCTAGTCTCTCTATTCTATCTCGAAGCTCTCTATTTTCAATCTCTACGTCTTTCACTCTCTTTTCTATAGCTCCCATTTTCGTAAGACTTTTCAATTCTATGAATTCTTTGATCTCTTTGTTCTATTCCTCACGATTTCTTTGTACAGATCTTGAATCGTAGGTACTGTGTCCGAATCCATTATTTGAAGGTAAAGGATCTTCTGTGTATGTATCTCTTTAGCTGCCGATGATATACACCGTTCTCGCACAGGAGTATTTCGTTATCAGTTATATTGTTGACGAATTTACTTTGATTTATTTATGGTCTGAGGAATATTTGGTAGCTGTTAATTCTATTATTCTACGATACGAATCACTATTTTCTGTAATGCTTCTTTTACAATGAATAGATTCTCAATTATGAGTACACTGAACCAGATCGGAAATTTTTATTCGCACTTTTTCAACATTTCAATTGTTTATTTTGATTTTCCAAAAGCTTCTTACTTGGTATACACAAAATTTATTTTGGTTACTGATAATATTCAAATACAATAAGAAAGAGTACTTTCGAAATTTTTGATGATGTTCAAGAGCTCGACCGACAACCCAAAGCAGCCGCAATATTTGAAACTAGATCTCTAAGAAAGATTATTCTATAATCAACGTACGACTGAAAAATTATCTAAGACCAAGTTTATACGCAAGCAAAATTGCCAACAATTTTTACGCTCTATATTTGATTAATTTTTTATGTTTCATACAATCGATTCTGCGCCAAACTCGATGCAGTAAAACGTATAAAATTTTAATTAAAGGTCCCTGGCATCATAATATTGCGTGCTGAATCTACTTATCACGAAAACTTCACTCCTATTAAGGCAAACGAATGTAATATTCAAATTAAGTGAGCTATATCACACCGGAAATATTACATCACATGTGACTTGAAGCATTTTCAGCCGTCTACAAAGTGAATGTAATCCGTACTTTGAAACGTTGGACTGATGCATAAGCGTATGAAAAAAAAATAATTTTAATGCAAGTATGAACTATATTCTATATACAGGGTTACGCAAAAGTACCGGAACGGTTAATTATCTCCGTTATTTACCGAGGGATTCTTTTGAAAAGTGGTATTCCGACATTGTGAAGGATGAATAATTCAGTGATAATATTTTGTACTCAATAGTGTTTCCGGTGTAGCCGCAAATGACCACAACATGAGAATTTCAAATATAACACCCTATACAGGGATATCAACCGGAAACGTCCGTTAAAAACTTTTTAAGTTCCAATTATAATATCAAGCTGTAATTTTATACGCGCCAATAACTAGCGATTTCCAATTGGAGTGAAATATTTTCGAAGTGATACCATTTCCGGTTATACCGGAAGTGGGTCATCACTTTGTTATTTCAAAAGGCAATCTACCTTTTTTATTATACATCTAGAACCGACATTTGAGCAAGGCATAAAATACCCAAGTTGTTGGCACTTATCTGTCATACCTTTTGACAGATTTAATTATTTTTGTTATAAACTCGATTTTTGAGGAACATTTAAGAAAATTGTAGATCGTAGATCTTTTGCACTACAGACACAATTTTTGCTTGGGTGGATAGAAGAAGGATCAAGGAATTTTTTAAGTAATCTACACGTGTCAAATGTTTATTGCGTTGTTTTGTATGATTTTTTCAATTTGGCCTTTTTCAAACAATTACTCAATTTTTTTCAAATCGCACGTGCCAATTTTTATATCGCCATCAGATGAAGCGTCAAATTTCAGATGGAATTGTATCAGCATTTACTTCACCCATCTCTTATAGTTCCGAAATAATTTGGGAATATATTGAATTTTGATGATATTGCTCAAAGAGAGCGAATATTTTCAGACAACAATGTTATAGACCTACAACGATATCCAGTCTTACCGTTGTCTTGAATCCAAAAGACCAAGCTTGGGATATATTCTAAATATATGTTTAAAGCAGGGGTGCTCATACGGTTGATCGCGAGTGCTTTTGGACTAGATCTTGAGAAGAAAAAAATACAAAAAGTAGGTAACTAAACTAAAAAAATTTATTACGTAACAAAAAAAACACTCTGTTCAGCAGAAAAAAGCGGCTTTATCGAAGGAACGCGCGGTACTTGTCAAAGAAAAACCGCGTTTTTTATTCTTGACGCTTTTAAAGAAATTACGGGCGGCGCGTGAGGAATCGAAGTCATTCTGAATTGTTACTTGAAGGCAGTACTATGTCGATCGATACAAAGTTTATTATTAAATAGTACAAAATGAGTACAGCGAATAAATCTACAACGTATCATTTTAATAACGATTGTGAGGAAGATTTTAGCGTTTAAATTGTGAAGGATAAGTACATTTGTAGAATTTGTCGTGCGTCAGTTGCAATACCTAGGCGTGGTAACTTAGAGAGGTTCATAAAAACTATGAAAAGGATATTCCGCCACAGAGTGATTTAAGAAAACGTAATATGATATCCTGTTTGAAAAAAGAACAAACCTTGTTCACAAGCCAAACAATCAAAAGCTGCTTCGATCGCGTCATTTAAAGTATCTCATATATTGGCGAAGCACAAGAAACCATTCAAAGATGGATCGGTTGTGAAGGAAGCATTTATTGAAACGGGTGAGACTTCATTTGGAGATTTTAAAAATGAAAGGCGTATTGAAGTCATGAGTCAGGACATGGCAGATAAAATGAAACATGATATCATGAAATGTACATAATTTTCTTCACAGTTCGACTAATCCACCGATATGACAGGCACTGTCCAGCTGTGTATTTTTATTCGCATGGTATTCAATGCCATATTGCTTAAGGAAGAAATTTTGACAATCGTTCCTCTGAAAGAAAGACCCGTGGAGACGTTTTCTTCAATTTTCGAAAAAATTACAAACTACCAATATATAAATTAGTGTGCATTACAACGGATGGAGCACCAGCAATGACGAAAACGGTTTTATGGCATTGTGTCAAGCAAATGAAGATTTCCCTTCATTTCTTTCTTTCCATTGCATAATACATTAACTGATTTATGTTTGAAAGTTTTCAATACGGAGAAAATTATGGACATTGCAATAAAATTGTGAATTCCATCCGTGCACGTAGCTTACAACGGCGGCTCTTTAAGTTGCAGATAGGGAATCAGCTGAACACACTGATTTAGTTCTTCACACGGACTTCAGGTGGTTGAGTTGCGGAAAATTCCTAGAAATGTTTCAAGAATTATTGCCCGAAATAACAGCTTTTCTAGACGAAAGAGGTGATGACACTGAGATGTTGAAAAATGAAAAATGGCATTTTTGACTGACATCAAAATGCACTTGAACACCATTAACTTGGAGCTTCAAGGTAAAGAAAAAACTATTAATGAGATGATTAGCGCAGTAAACGCATTCAAATCTAAATTGCAAATTATGATACATCAACTGAAAAGAAAGGATCTGAAACATTTTCCGTCTTTGTAAGCAAGGATTCCTCAGTTGAATTATGATACGTATGAGGCTGAATTATCAATTATTTAGGGACAATTTGTAGTGCGTTTTTATGATTGCAGTAAATTGGCAATTATGGCATCATTTATGAGTTATCTTTTCTCATGTAAAACATTGAAGGAATAGCTACTGAAATAGCAAGTTAGTTCAATATGAACTCATGTTCTGTTGAAAATGAGTAGGAGCAGATTATATCAGAAATACATCTAAAATCTACAGCATCTGATACAAATTTCAGGTATTTTATTTCTGAAGATAAATATCCATATCAAAGACAAATCGTCCTTCAACTGTTGGCAATGTTTGGGTCAACTTACTTGTGATAGTCTGCATTTTTTGAAATAAAGATAATTAGGTCAAAATATAGCAATCGACTAACTGACTATCATATCATTATGTTACGTACCATCTTATGAAAAGAATGCTGAGGACATGCAGTGCCACGCTTCAACATCCAAAGTCACTCCTTAGTTAAGTTTAATACCATTTGTAACTCTTTTGTTTTGTACTAACCAATAAACTCGCAATTTTAAATAACTATCATACATCACACATACTTGCAGCCTTTCAGAGTCGATCGTGAGTAGTCTAAAAATATTGAGATCTCCTGCAGTTCAAGTTATAGCACCCCTGGTTTAAAGGATATGTGCAGAATTTCCGAACCATGAATCTCCTTGAAATTTGAAGAACTATCGCTCAAAAATTATCTATCTATAATTAATAAGAAGAATGCCGCTACTATGTCAATTGAAAATGAACGATCGAGGAGAAAAAAGAATAACTGATCTACGTATCGATTTTTTCTTGAAATTTGAATTCATATTTATTCAATTAAACATCTTTCAATTATTCAGTTATTAGAGAATTTTTGTCGTGACATATAAACACTATTTTTGAATTTTCTTTATATTCCATCTACTCAATACTCAAAATAGCATTACAAGTTTCTGTGGATTAATTTATTTAATTTTTTTCAGGTAACCTTTAAACATATTAATAGAGTTTGGTACTCCATGGAATTTAGCGGGTCAGCCTTGTTTCAGTGTACGTATAATACTCAATAACTAATATTTCTATAGTGTGTTCGTTCACCAAATCACCTAAAATTCCGGACCAAACGTTTGTTGTATATTAATCTTTTGGGAAATCGGGGGTCTTCATTATTTGGAAACGACATTAGTGACGCTGAAAGGAAGTTTCAGAAAGAAAAAGCTCTCATAAGAAATGTAGCTACTTTAAATGGTTATAATTATAGTATATCGATCAGTTAATCAATAGATACAGATATAAGTAAAAATTGTCCAATGCCACTGTTCTCCAACCGGAAGAACAAAAAATATAATTCGTTTCTTTACCTTTATATACGCGATACACCAAAGGATTGGAAAAAATATTTGAAAATATCAACATAAAAGTAGCCTACAAATCAAATTTAACTTTGAAAACCTTACTCGGAAACCAAGAAGACAAAGTTAACGCATTGGATAAAAGTAGTATATATGAAATTAGTTGCAAAGATTGTATGTTGGACAAACTAAACGATCTGTTAAGACCAGATTAAAAGAATACGCGGCACATTTAAGATAATGACAAACAGATAAATCTAGTGTTGCCCAACACGCTTTTGATCAAGATCATAGAATAGATATTGAAAATGTAAAATTGATAGAAAATGTTAAAAACGAGAGTACACTGAACGCTTTTGAGAGTATTTACATAATAAAATGCAAACATTCACTGAACAGGGACAACGGTCCCGTTCCGTTCAGAGTACTCAGTTCGTTAAATTAGACACGCCCCCTAATAGCGCGTTCGACCAATCAGGACGTTCGATTTGTCAAACACAGGGATAGATTGAGTATAAATCATAGAGCCATGTCGAAACAGATTTAGTATACTATGATCTCTTGATGATGCATCATCATCGCGTTTCATGATGCCAACAGTACAGTGTTTTTTAGTGTTATTCAACGCTAAATGTTCCAGTCCCCAACTTACAATTGGAATTATTGGGATCATTTCTTAAATTGTCGATCGTTGTATCGCAAAATCATTTACTACAAGAGCTTCTGTTTTGGTAGGCGCGCTTTTGGATTTCCGATCAAAACATGGTGGAATTAATTTGGACGCATAAAAATTGTTGGATAAGCACAGACTCCTTTCGAATTCCTGAGAAAGTTCAAGTTTATTGAAGCGGCCCCAACTTATGCAGATTATTCAATGCCAAACAAAAGAACGATAAATTCAAGCAATCAGGAATTTATCAAATCAAATGTAATGAATGTCAGGTAGCCTATGTCGGACAAACAGGGAGAAGTTTTGAAGCTAGATTCAAGGAACATATTTCCTCAGATAAAAATTCGCCAATATTTGAACACATAAAATCAACTAACCACTCGATATCATTGAACAATCTTGAAATCCTTCATAAATGAAACAAAGGGGAAGATATGAATTGTTGGAAAGTTTGGAGATTAAAAAACTATGTAAAAACCCACAATTTACTACCCTCAACAGCCAACTAGAGCATAATGGATCCCCACTACTCAATATTTAGGATAAATTTCATTCTGTACTTGTACTGCCTACTCATGTATTATATTGTTATTCACTTGAAAATGACCGTCGAAAAGCTTTTTTGATTTAAATAAGAAACAAATAGTTCGCAGGTTGGGGGATGTTTCTTTTTCATGTTTTCTTGCGATGTCACAAAATTTGAAATGCCCTTGTCATTTGTCTGTTGGAAATCACGCAGCCCTTAATTATTTCCTTATGCTGCTATCTTATTTATTGTGATTTTAAAGATTATACTCTTTTTAAAAATGTTTAAAAAAATTTTTTGTTCAATTTTTCTATAGCAGGATCGTTTTTATTAAAAGACCATTGGTTCCACTATCTACCATTCCCAATTGAGCAATTAAAGCGAACCACTTAACTCTTTGATGAAAATATTTCAGCCTGCTAGAAAATCATTCACGACGCAATTCGAATTTTGTTTAGGAGCTATGGCCGTTTTTCACTGAACACCCGATATATGTGCTATCTTAGTTTAATAAGAGCATTTCCCTGATGGACACAAAATTTCAAGTTATATCTTAGGATAATCGTCTAAGTACATCTAATTCCAAGGGAGACTAATAATACTTTGTTGTATTGTTCATCAGGGGGAGTTTAAGCTTCCAGATGTTCCTTTCAAGTTATAAATGCGAGTAGGAGTTAGGGAGTTAATGAGTAGCAACCCTTCATAAACGAAAATGAAATGAATATTCCCGGTGTAATAAATATGATGGGGAAACATATACATATTATATTAATTTTTGAATGCAGAGCTTTCGGAAATTTGCTTTGATCTTCTATTTATTCGTTCGGAAAATATCGTTCTTGAAAATGCTTTTTTTAGTGAAATTCACATGATTATATGTTTCAAACCTTTATTCGATCAGTTCTGGTATGTCTTTTTACGAAGTGGTTCACCATAACGAATTATTTTCTGTGGGACAAAACATTTTCTTCAATTAATGATAACCTCCAATTCGCTTATATCTTGTATTTCTCTTCCGTACATTATTTTAAAACAATACTTCATATCTCAGAACAATATCTACTTGACCTGAATAAGAACTCAATAAATTTCTACTTTATCTTAGATACCGACCAACTTTGTATTAAAGGGACAAATTATCAGCAGCGCAAACATGATCGGGAATGAAGTCGTAAATTTTTCCAACATTGTTCCCTATGAATCTCTGCATTACAAATTAACTAAGAAGACCAATGGACCTCAGTATTCGGACAAAGATATCTGAAGGGTAGACATAATGAAGAATTTTATTCAAGGAACAATATTCAAACTTCCGTAAAATGTTGTCTTCTATGTTGTATTCTAGCAGACACTGTGTGTAGCGTTGCGATGAATAGTCGAACTAGTGTGACTTTTTGAGGTTTCCTGTTTATCTACTCTTCGTTTCCATGGTTTGTCCGTGGCACGGTGGTGTGGGTAGCTTCTGTGTCCGTCCGTTGGAAGGCGCTATAACATACGCATGTTTTGTTGCGCTTCAACGGATCGAGATGAAGTAGGGGAGGTATGGACTGGTTGTTTTAAATAGGTGAATAGTTCTGACGAGGCCCAATAAGACCGAAACTGCAGTCCATTGCTCCTACTCATGAGAACTGGCCGTACCGTACCACTTTTCTGTGGCCCCGATGGACCGTGAATTTGAAGGGTGGATCGGAAAACCAGCTCCTTCAAGGAAGAATATTTAACATTTACGGAAGGTTGAATATTGTTCCTTGAATAAAATTCTTCATTATGGCTACACATACAGCGATAATTTCGCGTGTTATGATTGATTAGATTTGAGATATCTGAAGGGTAAACAAATTCAACTGCCTGTTCCACTAGAATGAATATCAAAGTTATTTAAATTTCTCTCTTCCTTCATTTTATGTTATAAAATCGAATATACAAGGGTTACGCTATATATTTCGAGATACAAGATATGAGGCGTAAGACACAAATTGGTTCAGTTATGGTCGAAATAGTCGCCATACACATGAATGCAATTTTGTAACCGAAGCTTTCAAAAGTGTTTGACTCTAGCCCTATGTTTACGTTAATATTCAATAAATTTTTGTGCCGTGTGTGAGGATCCATTATCGTGATTCAACATTAACCCCCAAATCCTGACTGATTCAAACACTCGGGTGTACCGGGTGTGACTGTACATTCAAGCTTTGTTACTTTCACTAATCGTATACTCTTAGAAAGAAAAGTGTGCACTTAACTTTTTTGATAATAATTTTTCACAACTGTGGAGGTTTGGTTTTCTTAGTGAATGCCTATATGGCTCTTCTGGCAATTAGGAACATCAAAAAATGGAATGTATGTTTCACCACCTGTCACAATTTTAGACAGAATACGATGACCCCCATTATTCAATATTTCTATCGTTACTCGCCCTGTATTTTGGAAAAAGTTTACCTTATGGGGCAGTCAACAATCTTTGTCATATGGAGATGCTCATGCAAAATTGACACCTATATACAAGAGAGGAACACGGCAGTAATGAAAAATCAATTAAAGACTACATACTTGTTGAAAGAGAAAAATTAAGGAATATGAAAGATGTACGTGTGAAACGGGGACATAAAATAAGTAGTGACCACTTTCTACGGGTGGTACAGATGACAGAATGACAGAAGAAACTATGAGGATAGAAAAGATAAACAAAAACTGCAAGCCAAGAAAACATACAAGCATTAGATCATATAAGCTGGAAAACGAAGGAGTGGCAAGAAAATAACAGGAGATATTATCAAAGGCAAACGAGAGAAAGAACAGAAAATAAAAGATGCGGGTATCGAACTATTACGGAAAGAATTCAAGAATTGTGTTACTGAGACAGCAAAAACAGTATGTGGCACAACTAGACGTAATAAGACTATGAAACAAACCGCATGGTTGTCAATTGAGATAAAAGCCGAAATCAAGAACAGAAATGAATTGGGAGATGTACAAAGATCTGCTCTTTGTACATCTCCCATTCCATTTCTGAAAGAGAAAAAAGTGGAAAATTTTGTATTAGAGGCAAAACAAAAAACTTGGCAGGAATTTGGAAATAAATTAGAAAATGATAGTGAAACACCCCCAACCCCGGTGTATGAAAGACGATGCAAAATGCATCGCTTTTATGTAAATTGCAATACCTGAATTATCTTATTTTCTTCCCCATATAAATTACACCTGAGACCGACTGAAATCGGTCAAATGAAAAGCCATGTGATCGTCTAGTACCTGAACTTGCTTTGAAGTTCTTTTTTATAAAATAGGACCCTTTTCTTTGTTGTGTTGTGTATTTGTAGTAACCTACTCAAGTTCTTTTATGTGATGTTTGATGTGATACGACCAATTCTTCGTCGCTTAAACTATAGGTAAGGAAATTAGAAAAGCAAAAACAGATTCGGTAACAATGTCTATTTAATCCTTGTAGCATTTGTATTAACTTCTTATCCTTGCATTCTGTGGCGTCTTTTAATGAATTTAATAAATATGATCATTTAGATAGAGGCCCAATTTGCCCTCACCCATATTTTGAGTGGAAGTTTATACATTAGATTATTTTATACAGACCTAATTCGTCCTCACCCATATTACGAGTGGAATGTGGAATATTTAATTATTATAACCAGACCTTATTGGTCCTCACCCATATTACGAGTGGAAGTTGGAATATTTAATTATTATAAACAGGCTCACTTGGCCCTCACCCATATTTTGGATGGAATTCGGATATGAGATTATTATTGACAGGTCTAACCGACCCTGACCCATTTTATGAGTGGTAACTGACCCGATCTAAGGGTTTTGGTATTATGATATCATGTTTTCGGACGAGGTCGTTGCCCTGATACTCCTAACTCTGAAAGATTTACTTTTAAAATTCTAAGGAACACGTCCACAGCTGACAACTTGCAAGCGTTAATTCGCTTGCGTATTTTAATCGAATTCAGTAATTCGTATTGTATTAAAACGTTATATATGGGACTAGAGGTAAGCCCGTATTGCCGTACGTGATTCTTTTGCTCAACCGAGTGCCAACGGGCAGTTTTTTGTCACTGACTGCGGATCATATTTTATTCCCATATCGCGGATTTGCCAACCAGGGAAACATGCCCTCTGATCATATGTGTGTATGTACCACAAACGTCACATACATTTCCTAACTCAGACATTCTTCAAAACTTTCATACCGACAACATACAAGCCTCAATGTCTGTGGGTCCATACATGCGTATCGTCCCTAAAGCCATTTATTTATACTAATGAGTAATGATATTATTCGTAGGTGATCATTACACCTGAAGGCAGGGAAAGTTCCCTTATTGAGCTTAAGAGTATCGGACCTCAAATCAATAATTTGAAAGTAAGATCTTCCCCATAGTTGAATACAATGAAATATAAACCTCTTCGTTACAGGTTAAGTATGTTCTGCTAAGTTATAAACTGAGATAAATAGAAATACCGAATAAAAGGATTATGATATTTCAAATAGATAATTGGCCCATTATTAAAGCAAAGATAAGAATCAATATTAAATGTTCTCACATTCGAACGTATCGTTCATCAGATTGTAACAAAAGATTTGAATTGGCAGAATGGTTAAGTAACATTTCAATGAGATTCATTTTCTGAGTTATAAAAGTAAAGTTTCACATCAATATTAAACTTCATAACATTTCAAATTCATATAGTTCTCAAAGATCAATACTAAAGAATTTTAGTGTACTTCAAAATAATGTGTTAAGTTAAAACAGCTGTTGAAATCAATATAAAATAAATTCAGTACATTTCATATTCTACCAAGTTACGATAGCAAACGTTTTAAATAAGTCTGTGAAAATAACTCTTCAAAGTAAATATTAGAAAATGTCAGTGCAGTTCAAATAGATCAATTGCCAAGAATAAAAAAATATGTGAAAATAATATGGAATTTGAGAAATGATTATTTCAAATCGTCCTCAGTGCGTTTAGAAATTACGTAGCATATACTTCAAGAAATTCATGAAAATTAAATAGTGAGCAGAAATATTAAAATAAATTCAGCAAGTAATCACCTGTGGGACACAGCGGGAACGGTGCTTCTTCTTCCCCTGTCGGGCTACTCGGAGAGGAACAATCTGCGCCTTCCATTCTTCTGGACTCATGTTATGCACGATTAATTAACTCAAATTTAATTCCGATTCACACGAATGAGTAAATTCACTGAGCTTCGAAAACTAGAAATCTGAATTATAAGAGTAACTGCACATCTGACGAAAAATAACTCAATAATAATCAAAATCATAATAATGAATGAATGATGAATAATCCCTTAACGTCGCGATCGAGATACTTATATATGCGTGACCCAGCGGCCTTTACCCCTCACTTCCCTCAGCTCTTGGTACTCAAGTACCAGTTACATAGTCTTTTACAGACGCGTTCTTTCGTCCCGACGTGGGAATTGCTGATTTAGAAAACACCAGCTGTGGATTCGTGGATATACGGAAGATGCTTAAGAGCTTAGGTATTGAAGTCGAATATTGCTTTCGCTGGATTTCTTATTTGGGTTAGATAAATTCCTTCGTGTCTATGTTTACACTATTGGGTGATTTTAAGCTACCTTAAGAATACGTAATATTCTACTATATTGAGAATTTAAATTTAAATTATTGAATCATTCTGGCAAATGACCGTCTTCTCACTGTAATTTTGAATTCAGATGAACAATATAAAATGTTATGTAGGAAGATCTACAAAATATAGTTATCACAATGATAATAAAATTCAATTAGATAAAACCCAAGAAATATATGGATAGTTTTAGCAAATTAACAAAAAAAAAATTGACCCCGGTTCTGGGTCGTCTCAATAGCAAAGATACCAAAAACTATTCTTTGGAGTACTGAAGGAGCAGAGAAAGGGAAAAAGACAAGATTAAACTGCAATCCGAGATTGTAAAGGAAAAATATTAACAGAAAATGGGCCAATTATGGAAAGATGAAAGGAATATTTCGACCACTTATTGAATGAAAGAAATGACGGAGCGGAGACAGGAACACACTTACAGGAATAAAAATCGACGGAGAACCACAGGAAGAGGAAATTACAAGGAACGAACTAATCGAAGCAATTAAAACTCAAAAAAATGGAGAAGCACCGGGTGCAGACAAAATAACAACTGAGATGATTGAAAACATAGGAGTCGAAGGAATAAAACTGTTGCTGATTATAGTAAATAAAGTTTGGAAAGAAGAACGGATACCCGATGATTGGAGGGTGAGTTTGATAGTACTTATATACAAAAAAGGAGATAGCAAAAACTGTAGTAATTAAAACTCCAACTTGTTCTACGATTTGTTTATAATACCATACTCTTCATTCTGTTTGTCATTCTTGATAAAGCTGCTGTGTCAGCAAAACGTCGTCGAATTTTTTCAATTAAAGTGTAGATTAAAGTTAAACCTTGTGTTTTTTATCTCATTTAATTAAAAAGGTATGACACTTCTAAGCACAGTGGTGAAATTATACGAAAAAATATTAGAAACGAGATTGAGGGCTATTATCGAACGGACATTACTAGAATCACGAAGCGGATTCAGAGGAGGCAAGAGCGCACAAAGACTACATTTTTACTCAAAAAAAAATCATTGGACATTGGCTAGCGACAGAACAATGTATAGACCTGGAGAAAGCATTTGACAAGGTGAAGAGGAAGATGATATGAGAAATATTGAGAAAAAGAAGGGTATATAACAAATTGATTGCGGCAGCCAAAAGTTTATATAAGAAAACGAAAAACTGTGTGATCATAAAGAATATGAGATCTAGCATTTTTCTGACTAAAGAGGGAGTACGACAAGGGGAGGATTGAGTCCTCTTCTCTTTATAACATTCATGGACGACATCCTCAGACAAAGTAAGGAAAGAATCAAGTCAACACATGTGGGATACCGGGAACTTGAAAGTGTGAACATTTCTGAGTGTTTTTTCGCGGATGATGTGGCAATAATCGCTAAGAGTGAGGAAGATTGATATAATAGAACAAGTAAAAAAGTACAAATACCTGGAAACTATAATCGATGAAAATGGCACACAAAATTCAGAACTGAAACGAAGAATAGAGAAGACAAACAAAGTGTTTTAGGCAATAAATAAAGGTTTCACCTCGTACATACGTACGAGAGTCGCCCTCTATGAACCAACACGGCGAACCCGCTACCGGAATTCGAGAAAGATACGAACAATAACAAACAGATGTGGAAACGTTAAAAATTTCAAACATTTGAGAGACATCTTTCGCTGTATCTTTCTCAAAGTCCGGTAGCGGGTCCGCCGTGTCGGTCCAAAGAGGGCAACTCTCGTACGTATGTACGAGGTGCCTCCTTTCTGGAATTGATAGGGTACCCCGATGTAGCTTGGTAGGATGCTGAGAAACGAAATGCGACACTGATGAGCTCCTAATAAGGGCGAAACTGCAGTCTGCCGCTACGCTTCTCGGTATCCTGCTTAGTTGCACTATTGTGGCGCTTGGGGGCTCCGTGCATGGCGGGCAGATTTGGGAACTAGCTCTTGTCAGGAGGGAGTATTTATTGATCTACGGATTTTTGAATAATTCATCTTGTCTCAAATTTACACATATAGAGTCTCGCGAAGTTAATCGCGGAAGATATTTGACCATATATATATATATATATATATATATATATATATATATATATATATATATATATATATATCACTCAGTATTTTCAAGCATTCTTTAGTGGATTCCTGGAAAGATGAAATATCTAAACTTCGCTGAATAAACTTGAATTTTTGATTTTTTACGTTGTAGAACATCTGCAATGATGATATATTTGAGTGGGTACTAAAATAATTGAATAATTGTTATCGATTTCGACGGTTGGCGCGATGAATAATTTTGTGAAACCGAATTTTCTGGTTCACCTCTAGGGCGACTCTCAAACGAATCCATTTCATTAGTGAAAAATGTGAGCCATCGATTTTTTTCTAATTTCCTAATTGAGCCTTTCGACAATTCTTTTGATGAATTTGTTTGTAGTTACTACCATTTTGAAATCATTTTAATTAACACTAATTGCAATTTGAATAGCAAATTGGAGTAATTTAGGTATACTGAGAGTAAAGACTTGAGTTTAAGAATAATTACGTTAATTGCTTTCGAAATTGATACGAAAGTGGATGAGTATCAAGTCAGAGAGAAAGGACCGAATTTTCTTCCTTAATACTTTAATGGTTATTGCAAAGTGACATGATATATAAATTTTCACAAAATTGAGAAAATAATATCTCAATAATGATAACCTGAGAAATTTATCGCTTTATGTGTAAGCAGAATGAAGATTTGTATCCAGGGAACAATAGTTAACCTTACGAAGAATGTTAAATATTCCTCCCTGAAGGTGGTTTTCCGATCCACTTTTCGTAATCATCGTCAACCATGGCCACATAGTAGTAGTGCAATCTGACTGGTTGACAATTATAATAAAGAAATTACAAAGTTCATTAGCCATTCATTTACCTGTACTGAACTATTCTAACTAAATATCACGTTTAGGGTGCTTTTCGAAGCCTTGTCTTCAATATTCTGTCTAACTGTTCAATTTAACATTTCCATCAACTGGGTTTCAGTCAAATCTTTATCTTGTGATTCAAGCAACTACTAAATGTCCCTGGATCATATCTTTTCGGACCCAACCCGTCGTATTCCATTTGTATATTCGGCAATGTTTGCAGTTAAAGTTTGAATTTTCACAGATTTTCCATCATTTTCCGCGGTCAGAACAGACTACAAGCTTTCTAAAAACGATTTCAATGTGTAGAAGTTCAGTTCTTTCACTGATTCTTTTATGTTCAATATACATTTCACTATGTCAAATTATTTATTTTTTTTGTCAGAAGCACTTTAGAAAAAAGGAAGGAAATGTAACAAGTCAAATGTTTATAATGAATACCTCAAATTAGATAGTGCGTTTTGGGAGGAAATGACATATATCAATGACCGAAATCTCGTAAATATAAAAACTATTCTATTTCCATCTATCTATCTATATCTAAAGGAAGTTGAAGAAATTTTTCTGCATTTTCTCCATTTTGTGTAATTTCTGTTCACCTTCAACATGCAAATAAATCATAGAAATAGTGAATATATACAATTATTCCTTTGAATTTGGGGGGCTTTCGCTTGGTAGAATTCCATTATCAATAATTAAAACGAGTAATGTTTTTTGAGGAATTTTACTGCATTATTGTGATTCGTAACGAGTTTCACTACACTGTAGCTTCTTCAGACGAATGAATGTACAGAAAATATGACAACTATATATTGATACAACTGAGAATCTAAATACAAATGTTCTTAAGTAATTAAAAGCTTATGGAATTGCTTCTTCTTAAAAGGTTATTAATTACAGGTATATCCAATAAAATTAAGGAATAGATTGCTCCCTAAAGAAACTCAATAGAGTTGAAGGGCTTGAATCGACTTGTTCATTAATGAGTCTACCTGAGAGTTTGTGTTTGTTGATTTTTGAAGTTTCCCAAAGATCTACTTTCCAATATTTATTATCTGTAGGTAAAATTTCAAACTGTGGGTTGAAAGAGTGATTATTTTCTAGGAGAAGATTCGCGTAATTTGAATCTGATATTTCATTTGATGAACTGCCTTATGTTCCGATATTCTAATATAGAAATTCCCATGTGTAAAAATTATTACAGTCATTGCAATTCAATCTATAATCACCTGTTTTATCATTTTTATCTGATTTGGTTTTATTGTTATTGGTATATATTATTGATTTCGAAGAATTAAATTTAATTAAACAAATCGCTGAAAATAATGGTTATAATCCGAAATCAAAATATTATTCTGAATGAAAAACAAAGTACAATCGCATTGAATGAAGTGTATCTGTCGATAAATTGAAACCAAAATTCAACACCTTAACCTACGTTGGCATAACAAGTGAAAAACTGAAATCATTCTTGAGTAGAAATAATTTCATCATAGCTTTCCAAACTAATAATAGCTCAGGAATATATATAAAAGACAATGAAACCAAATCAGATAAAAATGATAAATCAGGTGTTTATAGATTGAATTGCAATGACTGTAATAATTTCCACATTGGTAAAACACATAGAAATTTCAATATTATAATATCGGAACATAAACGTAGTTTTTAAAATAAGAAATCAGATTCAAATTACGCGAATCATCTTCTAGAATAATCACTCTTTCAACCCACAGTTTAAAATTTTGCATACAGATAATTAATATTGGAAAGTATATCTTTGGGAAACTTTAGGAATCAACAAACACAAATACTCACGATTAATGAACAAGTCGATTTAAGCCCTTCAACTCAATTGAATCTCTTCAGGGAATAACCTATTTCTAAATTATATTGGACATACCTGTCATCAATAACCACTTAAGAAGAAGCAACTCCATAAGCTTTTAATTACTTTAGACCATTTGTTCTTATATTCTCAGTTGTATCTATATATAGTTGTTATAATTTCTGTTCATTCATTCGTCTGAATAAGCTACGAATTAGTGAAATGCATTACGAGTCACAATTATTCAGTTAAATTCCTCAAAAAACATTCTCATTTCTATTATTCAATTACCCCACTAGCCTACGATATCTTATGCACAATTTCAAGAATTTGGTTCCAATTAATTTCAGGAGGACCATATTATGTTCCTTGAGTAAAAGCAAAATCTTATACTCAGCATAAGATCCAACTATACATCGATTTTCTTATTAGAAGGACTAAAGAAAATGTATCTCTTCAAAGTTCAAGAAACAATTTCAGAATAATCGCCTGAGCTTGAATATCGATTCGAAACCACCTCATTTATATTTGACGATACGGACATTACATTTAGACATTCAATTCCAACTCGGTTTTAACGACCATGCAAATGAACAAATCGACTCACCGTCTTCATTCAATTCGTTGAAGACTTATGACATTACTTCAGAAAAAAGGAGAAAACTCGATTTAGGTAATTGTTTATCGATTTTTCTATCAACATAATGACATCGTTGTTGTACATCAACGGTACTTTAGAAGAAATGATATACTTGTGAAATTTTATTTGAGAAAAAACACGTTAATATTCTTTGTATATGAACTCAACACTATAACTTCCATTACCGCGTGATATTATTCCGAGATAAAATGTCCATGGGAACATACACATTTATGTAGCAGTTATCCATTCCATAATTGATAATGGAAGGTGGTTCTCTACGAAAAGGGTTTACAATGAATGAATCAATAATGTTAGTGTCTCAAATGCAAATTTATTGCAGTAGCCGTCTTTTTGAATATATTAGGTGTGTTGAACCACGCCTAGTATGACTTAATTCATTCGAGCCATACAGTAGGCTTGAGTTATAATGAGTATCGGCATATGGAGAGATGACAAACATACACCATGGTAGATAGGTAAGAGTTGAATACACTGTTCAAGATGTAGTCGGTGAAGATGAAAGAGATTAAAATGAGTGAATCTGCTGTGGTACTACCTTCTCTGTCGTCAAATGTTGTGGCTAGCAGACTGCTGATCAGCCTGTCAAACTCCAACTGCTAGCGATCTACCTCAATATTTTTAGACTACTTTTGATCGACTCTGAGAGGCTGTAAGTATGTGTAATGCAGGGTTGTCGTACATAGGGGAAAGGCGGGTAATTGGAGTCAGCGGGCAATCGGAATCACACGCATATCTACAAAACTACGCACCCGAAACCTCGGAACATACTCTCTACACTCCCCTGTACACCGGCCGGCCCTGTCGCGAACGCCTCGCGCCCGTTACCGCTGCACGTCGCTGAGTGATCTAGTCTTTTGTTTTCGCGCGTCGTCATTGTAAATTTACGCAAAAATATCATTAGAGGTGAGTGTCGTTTTTTTAAGTGTACCATATTTTGTTTATTGTAGAAAAGTAGTCTGTATGTTTAAAATTGTGATTAGCGTCTTATATTACAGTTCAAACTTAGATTTTTTTTGTTTTATTATTATTTCTTTGGCGGTATAGTAGCGACTAATGAGAGTCAAGTGACCCCATTGTCCGCAGGTGATTACCATTTACCCGCAAAAGACTAATATTAATATTTTTGCTTCTAGATGCCAAAAGTACGAGTAAGGACAACCGAAAAATCCCAATTGGTCATCCGAGTCTCTCCAAAAGCCATACTTCTTATTGAACAGGAGGGTTATGTTATAAGAAAAGCTAGTAAATCTACTGGTATCCCATTTTCGAGATTACACAAAAGATTCAAAAAGAAGACTATCCAAGAACCACGTCTTGGAAGATGTACAGTATTTACGCCTAAAGTAGAAGAAAAATTAGCGGATGTGATAAAAAAGATGGCTAATATATTTTATGGTTGTACCGCAACGCAAATAAGGAAAGTGGCATTTGATTATGCGGAAAGTATGAATTTGAATCATAACTTTAATAAAGTTACAAAAATGGCTGGTAGAGATTGGTTGAAAGATTTTATGGCTAGAAATAATATATCTGTGGGGAAACCTGAGACAACCAGCATAAATCGAATAACAGCGTTCAATAAAGAGGAGGTGCAGTTATTTTTTGAGCTGTTGGAGGAAATTATGGAGAAACACAAGTTTCTTCCCAAAAATATATACAATAGCGACGAAATCGGAATGATAACTGTACAGAATCCAGGGAAAAGGACAGAAGAGAGTGGGAGAGAGGCAAAAATATAACTTTGATGTTTGCGATGAGCGCTGCAGGTGGCTTCATCTCACCTATGTTTATTTATCCCTGCAAGAGAATGACTTCTCTACTTGAGAATGATGGTCCATCAGGAGCACTTTATAAATGCTCCGACAATGGTTGGATAAATGAAAGTCTCTTTCTTGAGTGGCTCGCACATTTTAAAAGACATGCTAAACCTTCTATGGATGAACCTGTTCTCTTGATTTTAGACAATCATGGTAGTTATTCTTCCCTACCTATCTACGAATTTTGCAAAATCAACTATATTCATATGTTATCCTTGCCACCACACACATCCCACAGAATGCAGCCTTTGGACATGCCATCCTTTGGACCTCTTAAAACCGCATACAAAAAGGAATGTGATTTATATATGAAAAGTAATCGCCAACAACACATAACTCCTTATGATGTAGCATCATTGGTGAGGAAAGCATACATTACCGTTGCGTCTATTAACAAAGCGGAATAGGGATTTAGGGCAACAGGTATTTTTCCAATAAATCCCCAAGTATTTTCTGAGGAAGATTTTATGGCTACTGAGATTCTCCAATCTGACTCTATAGTCGTTTGCGATGAATCTATTACCATTTCTACTTGTAACATAGTACAAGATTCAAATGTCATTCCCAGCACATCAAAACAATTAGTTTCATTAGCTGTAAGTGAATCAGAGCAAATAGTTATCTCATCCCCGACATCAAAGCCAAAGAGTCGTCTGATGCTTCGTCAAATGTTCAACTCTCCGACTTTATAAAATAACCAAAGAAAAAACCTGTGGCTAAATAGAAACAACACCGAAAGAAGCAGCATGCTACTGTACTAACCTCAACTCCACTGAAGAAAGATTTGATAGAAAAGGAAAATAAAAAGATAAAAAAGTACAGTAAGAGCAAGAGAAATAAAAAAAGAAATGGAAAGGTAAGTGTCAGGGGCAGAAGACTAAGGTGCAGAACGGCGATGGCCTCAAAAATGCAAAGAGACAGGTTCTTCAGGATTCAAACGATACATCAGTCTCAACACTAACGACTTATGCCAGGATGATGAGAATGATGATGCAGAAGACGCAGGAAATAGATGTTTAATATGCAGTGAATTTGGACGTAGCAATGAGATGTGGTACCGCTGTACCACATGTGGATTGTGGGCACACGCAGAATGTACTGGATGGGATTCTGCCGAAGGGTACGTCTGCGATATGTGTTAGTTTTTCTTGATCCTCATTTCCCACAGGCTCACCACCATTGCCTCGAAGTAAGTGCAATGGGAGTCAAAGCTACTTTTTTTTAAACTTAATTTTTTCCCAAAGTTGATGTACAAGATTATTGAAACTGATCTCAATTATTAGACAAATAACTGTTTTTGTTACAAAACATCTAACCCTATACGATACACACTACTTACCTATTTAGGGTGTACTGTAGCATATATAGATATTAGCTTTCCGCACAATATACATTATTTTAGTCAAGGTTTGGGTTAGGTTTAGTTAGGTTCTTCTCTATAATATCAATGAAAAAATTCATACTTAATCAAAATTGTGAGTTTATTGGTTGTTACAAAATAAAAGTATGTTTAAGTGCATTGTGATGTCAGTCAGAGATGCCAAATCAGTCAGCCATTTTTCGTTTTTCAACATCTGAGTGTCATCACCTCTTTCGTCTAGAAAAGCTGTTATTTCGGGCAATAATTCTTGAAATCTTTCTAGGAATTTTCCGTGACTCACCACCTGACGTCTGTGTGAAGAACTTAATCAGTGTGTTCAGCTGACTCCCAATTTTCCAACTGCATCTTGAAGAGCCGCCGTTGTAAGCTACGTGCACGGATGGAATTCACAATTTTTGTTGCAATGCATAATTTCCTCCATGTTGAAAACTTTTGAACACAAAACTTGTTGATGTATAATGCAATGGTATGAAAAAACGAAGGGAAACCTTCATTAGCGCGACGCAATGCCACAAGACCGTTTTAGTTTCCAGTCATTGCTGGTGCTCCATCGGTTGTAATGCGCACTAATTTATATATTGGTAGCTTGTAGTTTCTTACAAAATTGAAGAAAACGTCATATATATCTTCGTCACGGGTCTTCGCCTTCAGAGAAATGCTTATCAAAAATTCTTCCCCAGCCAACATGTTATTGAATATCATCCGAGTAAAAAAACACAGCTGGGCAGTCTCTGTCATATCGGTGGATTCGTCGAACTTTAAAGAAAAGTATGTACATTTCATGCTATCATGGTTTGGTTTATTTGCCATGTCCTGAATCGTGACTTCAGTACGCCTTGTGACATTCGGACGAGATAACTCAAGTTCTCTAATAGCAGACATGATTTCTGTTTCATTTTTAAAATCTCCAAATAAAGGCTCACCCGATTCAATAAATGCTTCCTTCACAACTGATCCATCTTCGAATGGTTTCTTGTATTTCCCAATATATGAGATATTTTATATGACGCGATCGTAGCAGCTTTTGATTGTTTGGCTGGTCTTGTGAACATGGTTTGTTCTTTTTTCAAACAAGATATCAAATCACGTACTTTTCGTTTTTTTAATTCACTGTGTGGCGGAAAATCCTTTTCATAGTTTTTATGAACCGTTTTATGAGGCCTCTCCAAGTAACCACGCTTAGGTATTGCAACTGACGCACGACAAATAAGACAAATGCACTGAACCTTCTCCATACAAAAGAAAAACTCTTCCTCCCAATCGTTATCAAAATGATACGTTTTAGATTTCTTCTCTGCACTCATTTCGTACTATTTAATAATATACTTTGTATCGACGTAGTATCATCTTCAAGTTACAATTCAGAATGACTCCAATTCCTGCAGGCACAAAATTTATATTAGCCTGAACGAAAACCTCGAATGTTTCCGTCAAACGCGCCGCCCGAAATTTCTAAAAAAGCGGCAAGAATAAAAAATGCGGCTTTTCTTTGACAAGTGCCTCGCCGTCCTTTGATAAAGCCGACTTTTGTCGCTAGCAGATTATTATATAATTACGTAATAAATTTTTGTAGTTAATTTACCTACTTATTAGAAAATTTGTTCCTACTCGAGATCTACTCAAAAAGCACTCGCGATCGACCGTTTGAGCACCCCTGCTCAAGGGGGTACGACTACAAGACAGTTGTAGGTTTTACACGGAAAGCACAACTTTCACACAGCTGACAAAAAGATATCTGAAGTTGATAGACAAAAATGATGTCTAGAAAGAGAAGCTGAAGTTAGTCCGCCTAACCTAAACTTCAATCCGTTTACATGTACAAGCCTTGTTCTGCAAGAACGACCTTCACACCTATTCGGAGTGAACTTCACATTGTTGTGCAAGACCAAACATTTGGCTATCATTCTTGGTCAGATCCTCACTTCGTTGATCAAGAGAGATAAATCTTCCAGAATATTAACTTCTTGCATGCAGAAGGGGTGGGGGGTGGGGTCAGCAAGGTGTTAGGCTTATGAAATCATTAAGCTATAGTGTTTTGGTGGCCAATATATATCAAATCGCAGCAACAACTTCGATGAAGAATATAATTATATTTCTGCTATTGTTATTGACTTGGAGAAATCAAAGATTTCTGCCAGCTGTTTGGAATGAATCCTCCTTCTTGTGGCTGAATGTATTGAATCTAATATCCCAGTTTTTGATTTATTGAATTAGAGACTCTTCTGGAGAAACGAGGTAAATTTATCTTTATCATACCGTTCCCATATAGTAGGAGTATATGGACGTTCCGGAATGGCATTAGTTGTGTTGGGTCTGATTGCGTACCAGGTCCGGACCTGTTAAATCTAGGGAAGTTTTGAAAATTAGGATTCTGGTATTCTGATTGATTATTTTAATGGACAACTATTTATAATTTATATGAAACTGTTTATTGTAGGTACACTAGGGTGGGTCAAAAAAACGAATATTTTTTTTTACGCTTGGTACTTTGGAAAGTAGGTTTCTAGACACCTATAAGAAAGTCTCTTCAAGTATGAACTCTTAATTGTTATGGAAAGGCCCTCCGCCTTACAGTTTTCAATTCTTTCCTTATTATCACATGGAAAAATTTATATCTCGCTTCCAACTACTTGAAAAAATATATCTTTTGATAGATTTCGTGAAAAATTGAATGTTCTACAAAAGGAGCCTCCTACGATCTTTGTTCGAAAGATATTAACGATTGATTTCAATTGAAAAATTGAGTTAAGCGTTTACAAGATATTCATCGTCAACATTATCAATTTTTCCAGTTTTTGATCAATAATTCGAAAATTATTTTTGAATTTATGAGTTTTGGAGAAAAATACATAAATTTGAGTTTTAAGAAACAGAAAAATGTTATGAACTATTTTCAAAATTTTTTCTCAGTCATGAGCATGTTGGGTTGCATTGAAACAAAAAATTTATGCATTTTCTTCAACATATGAAATATTCAATTAAAATAAATTACGTTTTATTTTCAATTTAATACGAAAAACATTGATCCGGAAGAAGAAAAACAAGTGATTCACTTTTTTATCGAAAACTTTTTATGTATTCACCAACTGCAGATTGTTCAATATATTTAACATAATGGTAGACTTTTACTGAAAATTAACAGAAGAAATGATGGACTTCAAATGAAAACACCTCGAAAAAAATTTTTAGAGTATGCACTGAACAAACGCCATAATAATAAATAACAACACAAATAAGATTCAGAATTATTAAAGATAAAATTGGAAAAAAAAGTATTAGAATGAAAACACTCAAATAAATTTTAGGAATAAAACGAGTTACTTTTATAATAGGAACTCAAATTTGTGTAAATTTTACCGAAACTCATAAATTGAATTGAAATTTCGAATTATTGATCGAAAACTAAAAAATTAATAAGCATTGATGGTAGCGATGAATATCCGTAAAACTTAACTTAATCGAAAAATTATAGGTGACAATTTTTGTTGAGCAGTATATTTCTTACAGAACTATAAATTTCATTATATTTTTTTCGTTAAGTTATGAAATTCATAAGAAGAGCAAAATTTACCTTCAAATAATCAAACTTCAACCGTCGTCGTAGATCAATCAATTTCCTACGAAATCTATTGAAGGATTTGTTTTTTCGAATTAGCCCAAGGGTGGAGTTGCCTTTGATTACCGTATTTAAGTTGCTGGTTCTATGTAAGTTTTTATATTGCTGACTTTAAGGTATTTCACCTAATGAGTGGCCATGAATGGCACTCAACCTATTTTTATTAGCACGCAATTATATTGACTTGTGTTCCGATAGCCCGAGTCTCTCACACCAAACATCTACAATTTTTATATCTCTTTGAAGCAGCTGTGGGGTGGGATTGGCTTGTTTCCCACCTTAATATTATGTTCATGTGATTTACATAACCCTGCATACAGCCATCAGGTTCCACAAAAAGAAGAGAGAACTCCCTCTTTATAGAGACCCTCTCTAACTTCTCAAGAATATATGTAATTGAACATGTTGTCTATTTATCTTTGTAAGGTCTCTTCCAGTTCATGCTCCTCTACTGCTTGAGCCATTGATCGTGTGAGGGTGTTAATGAAGGCCCCCCTCGATGCCAGGAAAGCTTGTAGTGCTATTTCTCTGTTTTGTTTCCTACTCTCCAGAGATATATAGGCATGTATGAATACACTGCGTTTTATTTTGAAGATAGTGAAACACTAAACCTCGGGTGTGGGGGTTAACCCAGCGAAGATGGAATTGGTTGCTTTCACGAGGAAGCACACGATTGCATCATGTTCAAAGCCCATTTCCTTTGCATGGACTCGATAAGGGATAATCGGTTAACTACTTGGGGTAAGGTTAGCTTAGGAAGTGAGATATCATCTATGTAAAATAAGAAAAATAATTAAAACTGTAGGGAGTACTATCCCGTTAGAATTGAGAGCTCATACTTGGAGAGATTTCCTCAAAGGTGTCTAGGAACTTATTTTTCAGAGTACTAAGCTAAAAAATGTTCGTCATTTTTGACCTAGCCTAAGGTATACATGAAGAAAATTTAGGCATATTAGGTATTGCTTGCTCTGGTTAATCAACTAGTTGTTTCGACTAATAAGAAGATATAAGCGATATATCAATCTATATTTTGAATAAATTAACCACAATTACAAAAATTGGATGTCCCTTCTTCAAAAGAACACAATGAAGAGGAAATACAAATTTCAATGAGAATGAAACATGTAACAGAAAATTTTCCCCTCCAATCAGAAAAACAGGAAATTCACTGAAAAACAAAACAAGTGGAGCTATTTGGGGCAGTTCGTTTTCATTAGAAGGCTCTGTTTAATATTCAACAGATCTCATAATTTGAGCATAGTTTTCAGAAAGACTCATGGTGTTTAAAAACTCTGTCCTGAGAAAGTTGTGGTGCAGTTTATATCGATAAAACTTTTAGAAACATTTAAATTATATTTTCAGAACAAAAACACAATTTTGACAAATAAAGTTCAGTTTCCTATCATGCAAATCATCTATCAGAAGAAAACCATACTTTCAAAAATAATTTTGATATTGTAAGTAACGATGAAACTATAGCAAGTTAGTTTGCTTTCATGGCAAATTATCCTTCAGTGACCAACTGAAAATCAGGTTACAATAGCTTAGCGTGAGAGGTGGTCGTAGGTGAATAATTGGTCTATTTGCCCGGTAAAAGAACCATTATTGACACTCAAGAGCAGACAACAAGTTCACAAGAAAACACACACTACAATTGAATAAATTTATTATATCTATTTCCTTCACACAAAAGCTGAATGAAAATTTATTACAATTAGAAGCAAAACTTGACGAGTCGACTCTCTTAAATTAATGTAACAAGATTTGAATTGTGGAGGCCGGTACTTGATGTAGATCCATGATATGAATGGGATAAAACACACAAGGTTTAACTTTAATCTACACTTTATTTGAAAAAATTCGAACGACGTTTCCCTGACACAGCAGCTTTATCAAGAATGACAAACAGAATGAAGAGTATGGTATTATAAACAAATCGTAGAACAAGTTGGATGAATAACAGGAAAAACCCACACCAAACCATTGTACAGTTAGTATGAAAGGTAATTAAAAACTAATTAAACAAGTTAAGTAGGGGTGAATAATTCACATCTACCTGCTCATTCAAAAGCTTGTCCGAATGTTTGTATCTATTTATTTCTAATGCTTCTAGGAGATCTAATTTTAAACTTTTTGATTTTATATGTAATATGTCAAAGTTTTTATTGAATGAATGGTTTTCTTTTATTAAGTGGTTTGAATAATTTGAATCAGATTTATTTTTATCGAAGCTACGTTTATGTTCAGATGATCTTATGCCAAAACTCCTATAGGTCCTACCGATATAAATTTTATCACAAAACCACAATTGAGTTTATAGATTCCTGATTTACTTGATTTTTCAACACGAGATTTATTATTTTAATATGTTTACCTAAGTTGTTAGAAGTTTTAAAAGTTATATTAAGATTTTGTTTGACGAGAAAGGATTTAATATTTGTACTTGCAGAACCGCAGAATGTTAAACTGTTGAATATTTTATAGTCTTTATGAATAGGATATACTTCATTTATTGCTTTCTGATACAGTGTTTTACGAATGATTAGATCTATCATATCCGGATTATATGAATTATTAATGACTATCTGTTTGATGATGTTTAACTCTTTATTATAATCTTCTACTGATAAAGGTAAATTGAGTAACCGATGTAGCATGATGTTTAAAGCTTAAAGTTTAAAGGTACAATGGTTACTCAATTTACCTTTATCAGTAGAAGATTATAATAAAGAGTTATCATCATATAATCCGGATATGATAGATCTAATCATTCGTAAAAACTGTATCAGAAAGCAATAAATGAAGTATATCCTATTCTGATTCAAATTATTCAAACCACTTAATAAAAGAAAACCATTCATTCAATGAAAACTTTGACATGTTACATATAAAATCAAAAAATCAAAAAGTTTGAAATTAGATCTCCTAGAAGCATTAGAAATAAATAGATACAAACATTCGGACAAGCTTTTGAATGAGCAGGTAGATGAGAATTATTCACCCCTACTTAACTTGTTTAATTAATTTTAATTACCTTTCATACTAACTGTACAATGGCTCGGTGTGGGTTTTGCTGTTATTCATCCAACTTGTTCTACGATTTGATTATAATACCATACTCTTCATTCTGTTTGTCAATCTTGATAAAGCTGCTGTGTCAGGAAACGTCGAATTTTTCAAACAAAGTGTAGATTAAAGTAACCTTGTGTTTTTATCTCATTATGTAACAAGATTAATTTAAAATGTTATATGTATATATGTAAAAAATGATATTGAAGGTAACAAGGCTGAAAGTTATTTCACAGAAAGGTTAAAAGCTGAAAATCAATAAAAAAACATGTAAATATTAGTATCACTTATCTAGATAGAGGAGAAGCTTCTAATGGTGTTACGGGGCTCTAAAACACAGCTTCTTTGAAAAAGCATTTGTTCGTCAAAACACTACTTCTACCAAAAAGTATTTGGATTGTTGAAATGCGGCATCTCCCAAAAAGAGTATTTTTGTTGGCCAGAACACAGCCTTTCCCAAAAAGAGTATTTGCTCATCAAAATACAGCCTCTCCTAAAAAGTATTTGTTAAAATACAGCCTCTTCTATAGAAAGTATTTTGGTTAAAATACAGCTCCTCCCAAAATCCTAAAAGAGTACACATAAATTATTACCTCATAGAGAAATGAATCATGCAATATCTTTGATCTCCGTGATTCATTCCAAATAACTTGAATTACATTATTATATAGGAAACAGAATTAATTGTTTCAAATGCAAATATGACAAATTTTGTGCCGTTATATCAAGTAAAAGCGTTCTGTCAACGAAATTTTCTGATATCTGTCATTGTCAACGGTCATAGAAAAACTTTAAGAGATTTAACACGCTCTAAGAAATTTAATACGCATTTTTAATTGGACAATATACTTTGCTGCAATGAGAGGTTAGGTACTAAGATGATAAAGAAATTAGTCGCAATGCTGAAAAAATACGGAATTATGACTAAATAAATCAGGGCCTGGTATCTGAGCATGAAACAGATCAGTTAAGTACAAAAAATATGAACGAGACGTCCTTGGATTCTCCTAGTCATTAATGCCGGGAACAAATATCTGCAAAGATCGCCGTAACCGAAAAACACTGAAAATTAAACAGATAATAATTACACCTACCTCGTATATATTGAGCGAAAACGAGCCCTAGTTTCACAAAAGTCCAAAATATTCCGAAACTATAATCCAGAAGGTATAAAACTCAAAATCTTCGCGGAAAAGCAAGTTACTGTTGGAAGACAACAACCAGAAATGAATCACTTTCGAGTCGTTCCGAAATAAAAAATCTATAGCATGCGCAGGAGGGGCACGGAGCACAAAATCAAACGAACTACGGTTAGTATACGAAGTGTCAGTCTAGACGGTCCGAATGGTATTGTTCAAAAACGCAACGATAAAAGCGTAGCGTGTTGAATCGAAAGTGACAATTTTCACGCTACAATGAGAATAGGAGATTGAAAACATTGAAAATCAATAAACAGAAAAATTGCAGGTATTTACTTGAGGGTCAGTTAGACCTATATTTATCACCGTTAATAAATCTCTTCAATTCTTAAAAGAAGCAGCCCTGTCTGGATTTTCCACCTATAGAGCTAAGTTTCTACTCTCACTCATGTAATAAGGCACATCAACCTTTTTAATGAACTACTTAACCGGTGAAGTACTAGTGTGGTGAAACTCCTAAGTTTAATGGAGGGAACTGTATAACGATGAGAATTCTGTCTCCCGAATAGAAATGTTGCGTCTATATACTCTAACCTCTGCGACGTGTTGAGTACAGAGAATCCTGCCTACTGAATAGACGTGTTGAATTTATTCACTCAAACCTCTGTGAGGTTGAGTCTAGAAAATTATGTCTCCTCCAGTAGAGGAGTTGAGTCTATCCATATCTTGGGCCAAAAACATACTGAGTGCCAACCTCAAGTCCTGTTCATGTGAATAGTTGCTTGAGATAAAAGAGGGAATAAGTGATTTAATTTCAAGAATTTCATATTCTACTTTTGTATCTTTTACTTGTGAATGAAGTTTTATTTTGGAAATCCTGTTTCCTTCACTGAGACATCCGGTAGCACATCACATATTGTATAGTGAAAATTCGAACATCGCGGTTTTATTCAATTAAAAAATGAATGAAGTCGAATGCCAAACAGCGGCTCTGAATCTTTTCGTAAAATTTCCTCAAAAGTGGTTGATGTTCCTCCTCACAAAGTAATTGATTCCTTAAAAGGGGAAATTGCAGAAAATGCAACATGAATTTATTCACTGAGGTATATGCCTCGGCACAGATAAATTTCATTCGGCAATAAATGTCAACATTAACTTCGTCCCGGACATTTCGTATTTCATTCCTAATGAATACGAACCAATACCAAATGAATACGTACTGATTACAGATCGGGAAGACAGCAATATGTTACTTGAATATTAATGAGATGTCTTCATTTGCAACCAACGCTGAAAGCAATCTCGTTACACCCAGAATATTCGACGAAATACGGAATCCAGAATTAAAATTGAATATTTTCCCACAGACGCTCGTCGCTTTCTCCGATCGCGAAAAAGTTTGAAAACAAAATTTCAAATTAGTCTTATAAAAGCGTCAAGCATTCTGGCTTTACGCCAGACACCTGTTGGTTGTATATCGCGAGACGGTTTAGAAGTTCAAGACAATTTATATCTCGACTGAGAGACTTTTGTGAATTATTATTTTTGCACTGTTCTTTCTTTAATTATATTCAGAGGATATTATGAGTGGAGATATTCCAACTTGAATACTTTTGAACAGTTAGATGGAAGAAAAATAAAAGAGTCGTGAAAGTTTATTTTGAAAGTGATACTTCTTTTGTATTTTTGAGAATTCAGTAGGTCACACCAAGTTATTTACCGACATATTAATTGGCGATTATTTTTGAATTTAGGTTGGATTTTCTGTTTTTAGTTCCAATGATATTCTTCTGAAAAATTTGCAGAAATTGAAATGAAGTATTCATAGATTTTTATGGATAAATTCCAATCGTCTGAGGCGTATAAGTAGTCGTTAATTTTGCCGGATTTCCTCGACAACCATTTCAATTAGCAAGTGAAGAGATTTCGAATTTTTTTTTGTAAATTAACCTAGATCGACATCTGTTATTCCAAGGGTAAGTCGAATTCATTCTGTTCATTTTAAAAATATATATTCGAGAGATATGGTATTGTTATAGATTTTTTTTGTTCACCGTCAAGATATTTGCGTTTTCAACTTTATGCCAAACCTTGTTTTCTTACGTCTGGGGTAACCACGTCTTAAGGGAACTAGTCTTGCCACCTAGGACAGTCACGTTGCGAACGATATTCAGCCAAACAGTAACCTGTAAGCTGTACGATACAGGAATACCAGATAACTGATGTAAAACACCACATCAAATCATCGTGGGAACTAATCTCATTGATAAAAGCTAAGTGTTTCTCTCAACCATCAAATTCTTTTTTTTTTCTATTTTATTTAATTGTTGACAGAGCTCTATCATTAAATTTCGCTTTGTTGAAGACCTCAGATTATTTTAAATAGAGAATTTGTACTATGTAAGTTGAATTCATCTCATCTGAGACTCATTTTGTTGTTAGTGGTTAATCTTTTTTTAGTTAAGTTTTTTTTGTATAACTTTCTTTGATTAGAGTTAGTAAATTATTAATCAGATACTGTGATTTCGGATATTTATCTTGTAATAAAGCTAGTTGATTGAAGTGATGAGTATTATTCCTAAGGCTATATCTAGGACCTAGGTTCTAGACGAAGATCTCACACACTGAGATTAAGGGACTCTGATCCAGCTAGGCATAGGTATTAATAGGTGGTGTCAATTGTAATTTTCTCCAACTAGCCTTTTCATAATTTAATGTCATTACACGTCATTAGTTCAAGTTTCGTAGTTCCAGTAAAATTGAAATATTTCTCCAATTTTAGACAAAATCAGAAACAAAACCACTACAACCGGAATAAGTAGTGGAGAGCCGGTTTAGTGAATATATGGGAACAGTGGATATTCAAATGTCTCTGTTATTTCAAATATGGATTAGAAAGGTGCTATCTCGTATTTAAATGCAAGGTAATGCATTCATTTGGTCATTTTACGTAATTGAGGTACTTAGAATTGGAATTTCAGAAATTTCACAGGAGATACAAGGGATCCAATTGCGAAGTTTTCATCTAATCCCTGAACAGACCAATTTCGAGGCATAATTGATCTCAATTCAGAGAAAGCAAGAATTTAAAAGAGAATACATTCATTCCTTGAATTTCTTAAGGAGGCCAAGTTTCAAAATATAATTCATCTAGTATATAGGTAGACCTGGATCCTGAAACATAATTCATATAACAATTGAAGAGACACTGATTTTGATGCATAATTGGAGAAACCAGGATTTTGAAGCATAATCTATTAATTTCTTATCCCAGTTTTTGAAAAAAGTATCACACAATTTTGGAATGTATCAGGGTGAAACCCTAAGAGTTTTTCGACTGTGGGACGAATCGTTTTTGAATTTTCAATATTTATTCCGGCAGGACACCTAACACCTTAGAGAAAATAGGCCTTAACTCCACAACTTGCAACCAGAAGACTCATGAACTTGCACTTTGAATAATTTATGTCTTGAAATATTCAAAAGTTCTAAAAACTTTTTGTTCCTTAACAATATTCGTCTGAAAGATTTTGTGAATTTGTGAACTCACTTGACAAAAACCGATTTATGATGGAGCATTTAATTTAGTAATTCCTTGTTAGTAAGAGAATTTTAAGTTACTTTCCTGGAGTGTTTATCCTACAGCCAACGACTGAGAATATAAAGTAAACCAGTCATGTGTTTTCAGGAAATTTATTAAATAATTGTGATTGATAACGCGTTTCATTACACCGTATCTTCTTCAGACGAATGAATGTACAGAAATAATAACAACTATATACAGATAAGAGTGAGAATATAAATACAAATATTCTTGAGTAATTAATATATAGTATATATATATATATATATATATATATATATATATATATATATATATATATATATATATATATATATATATATATTTGAAAAGAGAGGATTTACAAAATTTAAATAATTGTATTTACAATAAATGCTTATATCTATAATTATGGTGTGAGCTCAGAAAATGTAACAGGGGAACCATACTATGAAAAACCTGAGGAAAAACTCGTTTCCCTGTCGCTATTGCACTAGCAATAGCTTGTTTCTTTATGTTGTGTTAGTGTCGTGTGTAAATAAAGAGTACCAAAGATTTTTCTGCTTAGCTGCTTCATTCTCTCTTGCTTTCCATGATTTCCAAATGAAGACAAGGGTGAAAGGAAGGGGGTTTGGGACAGGAATCTGTAACAATGGGAAAAGAAAAACCAGCAGAAAAATATTTCAACAATCATACCTCTTATATGTCTAAACAAAAACTAAGAAAAGATTTTACATAGCAAGCAAGATCATAAAAAGGACTAAGAAGATAATCAAAAAGCACATAATCCGCTATATTTCCTCTTTCGGGGAGATGTTCTTCCGTCGCAGTGTGAGTCTCCTGAAACATAATCACTTCCTTGTTCTTGCTTGCCAATTTTGAAGTATAATCGCAGAAAAAACTCTTCAATACTCAAACTTAACAAAACAATTCTCTCTCTGTTTGACCGAGAGAGCCCAGATGGGCAGGTTCAGTCTTCCAAGTGATACCGATTATGATCTATAGATTTTTTGAATCATTATGGACCCAATAATTTGGGTTGACATCGCCGATATATAATTTCTTCCTGGATCATGTTTAATTTAAAGAAAAATCAGATTCAATTTACGCGAATCGTTTCCTAGAAAATAGTCACTCTTTCGACCCACAGTTTGAAATTTTGCATATAGATAATAAATATTATCTTTGGAAAACATTGGAAATCAACAAACACAAACACTCAGGTATCATCATCAATGAACGATTGAAGCCCTTCGCCTCTTTTGAATCCCTTCCTTCATTATATTGGATATACCAGTCATCAATAACCACTAAACAAGGAGCAACCCAATAAGTATTTAATTACTCAAGAACATTTGTATTTATATTCTCATTTTTATCTATAAATAGTTGTCATAATTTCTGTACATTAATTCGTCTGAAGAAGCTACGGTGTAGCGAGACGCATTACGAATCACAATTATTAAGTAAAATTACACATTACTTGTTTTTATTATCGATTATGGAATTTTACCAAGTAAAAGCTTCCCAAATTCAAAATAGGATATAAAGGTTCGAAGCGTTAAGGTAACTGGGTTATTGGACTTATTGTTAAGCCAAAGATTCTCTCTTCTGACTCAAATAAAACTAAAATCGAAGTCAAATTAGCCACCTGACGAAAATCACTAAAAATGTTACAGTATATATTCCACTAGCGTGAACACATGCCGCCTTAATACTGAATTAAGTAAAGGTCCAACACGTATGTGTACTCTAGTGACGCCCTCTTGCTTTTCAGATATCACACGATGGTAGCTTTCGTAATTTAAGATGAAAAAAAATATCAAAGAGAGCTTGTGCCACCTAAAACGAGTAAGAAAATAATAGAAAAGTAGATCAAAGAGGAACGATAAGAAAAGCAATTTCCACAAATTGACAAACCTTCTCGTGTTCGTTGAAATGATTCAAAATTGGGTATATACGGGACATGTGTACCTTTTCAAAGATACAATCTAATTTCGACATATAAAAGCGAAGTTTCTATATATCACCCAGATCAATCTACTGCAAATTGTTTCGTGATATTCACGATCTCGTTATTGTATCTCGATGGAATAAGCTGGAGAGTGCATACGAACCAGAATTAGTGACCTATTTCAATTTGCATTTTTCATAGCGAATACTGTAGAGATCATATATCGTTAGCGTAGTTAGTATGGAATTCATTCGCTATGGCAAATTAATTGGAAAACATTTCTATTGAAAATGTTTTTAAAGGGTTTGTGGAGCATCGCAAAGTGCACGAAACTTTCGTCCGATTTTCAATATAAAAATGGGATCAAGTTAAAAAACAAATAATTGAAATCTGCTCCTGTATTATCATTATATGTTCAATGAGAAAGTGGATAACTCATGAGGTCGAATTTTTCAAAATTTCATACAACCCTCATTTTTGGTTATATTATGAAGTATTTTTCTTAAGCTCTGAGAGAAAGGAAAAAAATTTAATATCTTGTGTGACTTCCTTATGCATCTATGTTAGTTTCACAACACGTTTCCATGCTCTCAATAAAATGGTACTGATCTTTTTCGTTAACTACAATCCAGTAATGTTGATGAGTTTGAATCACTGAATTAGCTTTAAAAACTTTTGTAGTCCCGGCATTATTTGGTGTTTGAAATAACAAATTGAACATTTCAAAATAGCGTTCCATATGAAATTTGATCCTGAAAGCCGTGCAGAGATGCGAAATTTCAGCTCATGTCATGTGCCCATGTGCAGCTGTCAACCCTTCAGAAATGGTGGATTCGATTACGTGTGCAAAGTATTGTCGCAAAATATACTTTTCGTAAATCTAGATATGAACTAAATCAAGACTCATAGTGGCATTCTTTTTCCTGGAGAACCGGCTTTTAGTCCCATGTTGATCGTGCGGCGTAATTTCCTGACTGAAAGGTTGACACCTCCAAGGAGTAATGACAATAACTATCTTTAATAGAATAATGTCAAAAAGAGGACAAAATGAAAACAATAGCAACACTACATATAATACAGGAAAGAATATTTCTCCGCTACTTAGACCTTAGGGTGTATCGTTTTTGACTTTTTTCGAAATTCAAAAAAGTATAGTGCAGAAAAGTTGCATTTGGTGGCACCGAGCATCTGTGATTTTTTTTAGAATTTTTGAACAATGCCTAGGGGTCGCGCAGTGCCCTCAAAGTTTCTTATGTTGTGTATAGGCAACCCGCACAACAATCTTGCGTTTTCAAGCTGTTTTAGGGTTCTGAAGTCACATTTCTGAAATCTTTCTCTTGGTTTTAGTTGTTTTTTATGGAGTATAAATGAAAGAAGGATTTTGCAGTATTGTTAGGCTCTTTTTTTACTTTTATTGTACAATACAATATTAGAGTTAAACATCATTATAATTTAAAATTTTAATTATAATATTTGCTTTGTTGGAATTAAATGATAATGGAAGATTAATTCAATTAAAGCCAATTCAATACTGTTACAAACAAGTGTTAATAAAGCATGGATACAATTTAACGTTAATGCAGCTTTGGTAAAATTAAATTTTGAAAATCAGAATTTCCTATGGACATTTCCGCTCTACTTGTGCAACGGCGTAGTCCTTTTTGGTATGTAGAGATGCCATCCGTTGTCTGGACTCTAGTTTTGCTTTCACGTACGCGTCACGAGATTGTGGCCCAAAAACAGAGGAAGAAGCTTCTGTTACTAATTTTACCAGCCTTTCGACAGCCTGAGTGTGGCAGGGGAAAGCGGTTAATTCCTTATCACAGAATGCTCTACTCCTAATATTTTCTTCTATTTCTTCGGGTGATAGTGATCGGGTTAGAAGGGGCTCGTTCACAGGGTGCGGAGACCAGTCTATGAGATCGTAGTAGTGCTCAGCGTTGAACTTTAATTTGGGCAATTCGAAGGCGCGTATTCCCTTCCGTGTTGTCTTCGTCGATCTTGCCTTTTTTATTCTTCTCCAAGCAAGAGCTCTCGTGTCGGGATTGCCATCGTTGATCATAGCGAACAGTACATTCTCAGGGTGTCCAAAATAGGCATTGTTCTGAATAACCTTGTCCACAATATTCCGCAGTTTGAGAGGCAGGTAGCGTGACAGTCGAATCAACTTCCATAAATGTATTGGACCCTGGGCAATCGAGGGTTCTTTTTTTACTGACTACCAAACGGGAGCTTAAACTTTCATTACATACGAAGCCAAGTGGCGAAGCGCCTCCGAAGGCTTTTCGGTATTAATGTATAATCGTAATACTCTACTAGCTGTTGTTAACCACCTAGATTGTACAACAGGGCCTGTTTTCTGCTTGCTGAGTTCTTTTGGACAATGTCCACTTGAGACAGCGGTACATAAACGTAGGAGGTATTTCTGATCGGTGCTAATATCTGTCAAACCTTCCGTGTCTTCTATCCAATCAACGGGGATGGCGTCAAACTTCGTCACTCGTCGATTATCGTATAGTAAAATAGCTTCTCCAATGGGTCCACCGGTTGCTTGTGGATTTTTAGTTTCTCCGTCTAAATATCGCATGAGATGTCGGAAAGGTAGCTCGTTCAAATGGAGTTGACAAAAAACATGCTGCACAGGAGCGTTGATAGCTATCTCTATGAGTCGCATCACACATTGGATCCGACCAGTATTGACGTTAGTGCCGTTACATCACAGCACTGTTAATTTAGAAATATCGATTTTCTGTTGATCAAAAAAATCCTATACTTTTGACGATATCATCAGCGGACCCTGGTGAAGGTGAAACATGGTCAAGAAACGATGCAGCTACCCCACTCCCAGTGTTGCAAATGCTTGACATTTAATAAGAAAAGAGTAGCCTGTTCCTGCTTGACGCACTTAGTATAAAGAACCTTACCCGACCAAATACGAAAGAAATAGCACTCTGGCATTTATAATTTCTTGTTTTCTTTCTCTAATTCATTACATCGTAGTCTTTCATTCCTTTTTACCACGAAAACAGCAAATACACATAAACAAACTGCAAGAAAATCGACTTTAGACCTCTGAAAACACTTGAAATCGCGAAATTGTTGTGCGGGTTGCCTATATACAACAGAAAAAACTTTAAGGGCATTGCGCGACCCCTAGGTATTGTTCAAGAATTCTGAAAAAATCACAGATGCTCGGTGCCACCAAATGCAACTTTTCCGCACTAAACTTTTTTGAATTTCGAAAAAAGTCAAAAACGATACACCCTATAATGGACCCATCAAAAAACATGCGCAATGAGGTCCGACCGCCTGTATAAACTGATGCGAAACGAACGAAAAGCATTGGCGGATGAAGAAAATGTGAAAATATTTTTATCAGTGTTAGAGGAACAATTCAAAACCAATGCCAGCAACGGCGCGGAACTCAACCAAAACGCCGAAAAGATAGGATGAAGGATCCAGGAACATACAGCACAAGACAGCTGCATCGAACAGTTACAACAGCAGAAGTACAGGGACACATCAACCGACTAAAAACAAGGAAGTCACCAAGATTTGATGGAACCCCAAGCCACGCATTGAACAATCCACTAGAGGGAGGCATTCAGGAAATAATGGAAACAGCACGACCAATCCGAAAAACGGAACACTACCCAGCAATATGCAAAACAGCAGAGACCATCTTAATACCGAAGCCAGGAAAGCCAAGTACATAACCCAGCAGCTACCCACCGATAAGTTTATTACCAGCAATGAGCAAGGTCGTCGAGAGGATCTTCTTCAGAACAGAAACCGGAGAAAAATGAATATTTCCAGAGCAGCAATTAGGAGTTGGAGGATGTCATTCGACAATACACCAAATTGCAAGAATCATGGAGGATATCGAAGACAAAAAGAACATATCAACTCCGATTGAGCCGTAATTTTGAAAATTGAGAAATCGTTCGACAAAGTTTGCCACGAAGTACAAATCTAAAAGATGAAGACTACAAGATTTCCAGCGATGCTGGAACATCTTGATATTATACACACAAAACAGGAGATTCGTAATCAAAACACAAGACCTGAAGTCAACAGCGAAAGAGGTAAGAGCCAAGGATCAGTACCTGGACAACAACTGTTTAATATATACAAACATACTGGAGATGAAGCATTCCATAATGGCTCAGTTCCGGGACGACACAGCAATAAACACATCTTACATGACAAGACAGAAAAGAGAAAATGGCTTCTAGAGAATATCGACCAACTAACCGATTACTTTGTAAGATGGTGGATCAAGGTTAACCGAAAGAAGACAATACATTGACCATTAGGACAGAAAAAAAACGAAACACCCAAGAAAATCACTATAAAAGGACAACAAATCGAATAGAAGAAGGAAGCAACATATCTCGGCGTAAGCCTTGACATTCAACTGAACTACATCAGGCAAATTGAGGAAATCACAACAAACGCCGTATATGACATGATCAAGGATCCTCTAAGAAAGGAAATGGAAATTGATACTGGAGAAGAACATTACACGACTTACGACAAGGACTAAAGACAAGATGGAAGGCGATGGAAATAACTGGATCAACCAAATAATGGAACTAAAACCGAGACCAATAGAAAAGAAGACATCTCTAGTATAATAGAATAGGAAACTACATGCTAGTGCAGATGTACCAACACATAAGAAAAGGACGATAACCAAACAATACAACCAAGAAGATTAGAACGAATCAAAACGAAGAGAAAACAATTAAAATCCGTCCCTCGCCAAAATTCAAGAATCATATCAACGAAAAGCACTTGAACGCATATCTAACCAACCAGTAGTACCCCAGAACAACCAACGAGATGAAAAGGAATCAAGGCGAAGCGGGAGAAGGATAAACATCCAATCGTCGCCTAAATTCACATCAAAGAAGGGCACTCGAGCTCGTATCAGGATTGAATCGGTCATTCCGCGTAGGTCCTTCTTTCGGAAGAGCCTTGTTGAGGGTATTCCAGCTTTCTTAGCGGATGTACATATTGAGTAAATAGTATAGCCCATCAATTGTACAGGGTGTCCCATTTTCGATGTTTTAGTACGGCAATTATATGAAATACTGCAAACGGCCCTGTTCCATCTCCGTTTTCAATTATAGAGAAAAATTCATTAATGCAAAAATATGAATGTCTTTTTCGGCATATGCAAGTATTTTAGTTGCTTTCAAAGTTAGGCGACAACTATTTTTGTTGCTGAATGGTTGTCGAATCATAATAAAATCTATATTTTTTGAAATGTGAACCATAGGAAAATTTTGATGAGAACGTAGTATTTTTCCTAGTTTCAAATAAAAGGTGTTACATAATAGTACGTCACAACTTGAGGGGGTGAATCAACGTGAAATTCTGAGAAAAATAGTTCATATAAACATAGGTTTGCAAAAGCTTCGTAACAGAGCTACAGGGTGCTGAAATTTCCTGAAAACATTGGTTTTTTCTCCAAAAATCCTGCAGTTTTTGAGATATTCAGTCCAAATTTGTAATGCAAGCTATTTTTAACAGCCTCCATCATTACACGTTCTAAATTTTAACTAGAATCAACAAGGTGTTTTCTTTTCCGGAGCCATGTCTTCTTTTGTCCTTTCAAACTTTTTTGCAGTACGCCACTGATCAGCGTACAATTAACTTTCGTCATATTCGTTCAAATAAGAAACTTTTGACACTTATCTTTTCGTATCTCCAACCGTTCTCGAGCAAAAAATTATTAAACGATTGTGCATTCGCTGAATTGAAAGCACTTGTAATTAAAAGAATTACTAGAAGGCTTTGATTTTTTTCCTTTATCTATTTATTTCGACAGTTGATGAGGTTGGACCAGTATCTGCTCGAATTGCTTATTAATTTACGATTAGTTTTGAGACTTTTAAAGTTATAACTGTAAGAAAAAATGGCTAATTTTACTAACGCCGAATTATCTGATATCCATTACATGTACGGTCTGGCTGATGGAAACACGAGGGAAGCTAGGCGATTAAATCAGGTGCGCTTTCCAAATCGAGTAACATCAGACAGGTGAACATTTTCAAATATCCACAGAAGGTAGAGGGAAACTGGTAATTTTACTGCAAATAATCATTTGAAAGGTGCAATTCAAACTATGAGAACTCCAGATATCGAGGAAGCAGTTTTGAATTGTATTGATTTGAATCATCATGTGAATACAAGAAAAATTGGAAATCGGTTCAATATTTCACATGTTCAAGTTTGGAGGATTCTTCACGACTTTTTATTGTACCCGTTTCTTATTCAACGCGTCCAAACTCTACTTCCTCGAGATTTTCCTTCAAGACTGAATTTCTGTGGATGGCTCCTAGATAAAATTAGTGAAAAAGCTCATTTCGATAGTGAAATAATGTTCACAGACGAAGCTAACTTTTCGAGAACTGCTATCACAAAATTTCACAATAATCATTATTGTGAAAATTAATAATATAATAATAATTAGTCATTTTTTCAAAAAGAAGTGCTTTCAATTCAGCTAATGCATACAATCGTTTAATAATTTTTTGCTCGAGAACGGTTGGAGATACGAAAAAATTACAAGTGTCAAAAAGTTTTTGAGTTGAACAAAAATTGATTGTACGCTGATCCGTGGCGTACTGCAAAAACATTTGAAAGGACACCTTGTAAATTCTGGTTGAAATTTAGAATATTTAATGATGGAGGCTCAAAAAAATAGCATTCCAAATTTGGGCTGAATATCTCAAAAACTGCAGGAGTTTTGAAGAAAAAACCAATGTTTTCCGGAAATTTCAACCCCCTTAGCTCCGTAACGAAGCTCTTGCCGACCTATGTTTATATGAATTCTTGTTCTCAAAATTGCACGTTGGTCTACCCCCTCAAGTTGTGTCATACTATTATGTATTACTCTGTATTATCTTGATCTATCTCGGGAAGTTTAGTCAACGTTATTGATATATGCGATCAAAACTGTGATTCGCTCGACATCATTACATGGGTATAAGATTTGCAATTTTCCTCTAACATATTATAAATGTTCTATACATTGAAGCCTTCGGGGGAAAATGTTTCAATTAATTTCGGTGCGTGATTTAAGAGAAATTAGTGAAGAAATCGACAAAGAAAAACAGGGACTGCACTTTTAAGAGATTGGAAGAGTTTTGTGTAGTTACGTCGTCGACGATTTTCAATTGTGTATATCGATTGTATAATTCCAATACTTCGTATCTTTAATTTTATCCATTTTGTAATATTCACTGCAACGTCTCGATTGATACTCTATATCTCAACGCGTCAAGAAGGCGGCAAGAAATTACCGTTATCAGACAGTTGCCCACTGACCTAAGAGAGAAACGGTTCTCCTGGCCAAATTTTTTCGGAAATTTATTTAATTATTTATTTATTATACTTTAATACAACATAATCGACATTATATGTGTATAAAGTTGAACGGGAAACCCCCAATCCATCCTAATGTCGAATAAAAAATATATAACAATAATCTCAACTATTGAACAAAACATAACTTTACATAAAACAGCATCAGAGATTTTCAATGACAATCCATAGGACGCGAAATGAAAGCAAGCAATCAACAACGAAAACATGAATGCCACCGCTACAAAAGGAGTGCCAATCGCTTTTTCAATGAACGCAGCGAAACGGCAAAGAGATCAACCTGAGTGTGTATTTTGTTCGCAATAGCAACTGAGCGATCTGTGAAGAAGTTCCTTGAGTAATTCGTTCGGCAAATTCTTTCCCTAAGCAATGGTGTAAACCTAGTTATTCTAATTGGAACATTGAAGTTGAATAATATTAATAGCTCAGGACAATCTATTAGACCATTAAGAATTTTACATAAGAGACACACATCAGAAATGCTTCTTCTACATTTGAGTGATTTCAAGTTATATCTGTCACTCATCACAAATATTGAGAGCTCGCAGATGGTCAGTCCAGATCGAAACGCCAAGTATCGAAGACATCTTCGCTGTACCCTTTCAAGGCAATCTGTGGAAACTGAGGTATGTGGGGACGAAACCATGCAACCATATTCCACCACCGAACGTACCAAGGAACAGTATAGCAGCTTCAGAACATCGGGAGAGAAATCGTCAGAGTTACGCAGCACAAAACCGAGCATTTGAAACGCCTTCTTTGTAACATTTGATATGTGTTCGTTAAAATTCAGAGCTTCATCGAATGTGATCCCCAGATCTCTGACCGAGCTGACGCGGGCCAAAATCTGCCCTCCAACATCATACCGATATTCAATTTTCTGTCTGCATCGTGTATATGTGATAACAGAGCACTTGCTAAGGTTGAGATAGAGATGGTTCTGTTCCGTCCACTCATAAAGACTCCCTAACTGACTCTGCAGATACTCAGCATCAGAAACACTTTTAACAATCGAATAAACCTTCATATCATCGGCAAAGAGAAGAAAATCAACAAAATTCGTCCAATATCGTTAAAACGGATGTTAAATAGAAAAGGCAGAATGTGAGATCCCTGGGGAACACCGACACTCACACAAATCTCTTTTGAATGAAAGTTTTTGTACCGAACTATCTGCTTCCGGCAGTATAAAAAACTACGAATCCTTTCCAGTAATGACCCCCTTATCCCGAGTGCAAAGAGTTTACCAATAAGCAGATTGTGGTTCACTTTATCAAACGACTTGGAAAAATCGGTATATATGGCGTCGAGCTGGTATCCCCCATCGAAGCGTTTCACGATATCTTTGGTTAAGAGAAGTAAATTAGAGATTGTGGAGCATTGCTTACGGAACCCATTTTGTTCTTTTATGATAACTGATGTGCACACCCAAGATAAATAATTGATTATCATGCACTCCAATAATGTTTAGCAATTGATGTTCAACATCAAGAAATCGTCCTCAATTAGATTCTCGGAAAATTTATTTTACGATCCGAGATATTCACTTGAACAGAACCGTCTAAGTTTCACTGATTACTGTCAGATACGGGACTTAGAAGTCACATCATTTTTGTTTCAATTCCAAGAAATTTATTCTCCTTGGAGAGTTTTTATTGTTTTATTCTATGTAATGCCTATTTTAATTGATTTTTCGTCTGAAGAGATTAACGATGACAAAGAAATGTGGACAGAAGAACTGCATGCAGCCTCAAAAGAAAGTTGAAAAGCATTTGCAGATAACAACATAAATGTTAGCAGAGAGAATGACGAAAAAAACAATGGCAAGAGAAGAATGGCTCTCAGCTTCAGACGAATTCATTATCATCGTTCAGCCCTGAACTGTCCATTGAAGAAAATAGGTCTCCCTAAGGCATTTCTATCTTTCTCTATTCTGTGCGGCTGCCATTCAATATATGTGGATTCTTTTCAGGTCATCGGTTCATCTGGTTGAAGGTCGGCCTCGGCTTCACTTATCTGCACTTGGTCGCGATTACAAAATTTTCCTCGCACACCTTCCGTCGTTCGATCTTGCAATATGTCCTGCCCACCTCCACTTAGCTCCTGTCACTTTCTCCAAAACATCATCCACACCTGTCCTTCTGCGAATCTCCTCGTTTCGAATTGTCTCTTCTACTTATTCCAAGCATCGATCGTTCCATCCTGCGTTGTGTTTTTTGTAATTTTCGTGCCGATGCTTTCCTCAGGGTTAAGGTCTCTGCACCGTAGGTTAGAATGTGTAGAACACACATGTTGAAAATCTCTCTCTTCAGTTTGATCGGAATATAGCTCTTAAAGACATCACGAAGTTTGCCATATTCTGCCCATCCTAATGTTGCTCTTCTGACTAGTTCTGCTGTTTGGTTGTCTCTATCGATCCTCACTCCTTGCCCCAGATGTATGTAGCGATGGACCATTTGTATCTGATTGTTCTTAACACTAATAGCTCATTGGGACTAGTTTGGTCATCATCTTTGTTTTTTCGAAATTTATGCTCAATCCGACCACCTGTATTGCGTTATTCAGTTTTATTTCATCAAGAGTGGATGAAAAATTCAACAAAATACTTACAAAAGGAGCACACACAAAAATAATAGGTTCACTATCTCATAGGCAGACTGTAAAATAGGAAAACATATCTTCCCCACCATACATGAAGATAACGGAAGAAGCCCAAACTTTTTTCATACTTCAGAAAGAAGATAGTTTACAGAAGTATCAGAGCCGGTAGAGATGTCCACGATCCAACAGTCACTAATTTGGGAGCCCTTCTGTATGGTTGTAGTGAAAAAGAATTCTATAAAACCAATCTTTCAAAAGATTACAAACCACTACCTGTTCGTGTCCATATATCAGAGTCTTTTGAAAACTTCGTATACCCTCTACTTCACAACGAAAGATTGGCCCTCAATGAAGAAAGTTCTGACACCTCAAAGAACTAAAGATGTTACTTCCATCCGATTGCCATAATTTTTATGACAACCTTCCGAAAGATTACTGAACTACGTTGTTTTTATTATTTTCTTCTTCAGTTTTCAAATTTGATGAATTTTTAGCTTTTGTATTTTTGAACTTGTCATCTCTGTCAATGTTACAATGTTCATAAGAATATTGAAAAATATTCCATTGCTTTTCATTTGAAGTAGAAATATATAGTGAATGAACTTGGCTGTGAATGACGAATATAAGAAAAATATTTATTTTATTTTTATTCACTAATTGTCACCGACTAAACGATGAAGATGGGCATTAGCTAAGAATTATACTTTCATCATTAGATTCATCATAGCAAAATAGATTTCTGCTTCTCTTGTAAAATTGTGATTTACAGGGTATTGGAATTGAACCTTCGATATCTAATTTAAAAGGTTCAGGGTTACAATTTGAAGATTAATGAGATACAGTGAATCAAAAATGTCTAGAATTTTATAAATTTTCAATTCTTATATTCTTTATTACGTATTATTCCCTCCGAAGAATTTATATATCAATCTGATCGAATTAGCTTATTCGATATTGAAGCAGACATTTTCCGCCTTTGTGGGATTTCAAATATTATTCTGCTTGAGGAATATTTATTCAATGTGATACTTGGAGCGAATTCTTCCTTTATGGGAGTAATCTGATGTCATGTGTCTTGGACCTTTCGTTAAGGGGATTATATTTCCGAGGATTTTTTTCCCTTGCGGTCATTTAATCTTTTCAAATATGGAGTTTCGTACAACAAAAGGTTCGCGTTTCTACGTATCCAAGTAATACCTTGTTATTCAGTCGACCGTTATTTTGGATCTGCTCAATGTTGCTCAGTAACTAGAATTCGTACAGGCCTAGCGAGTATTAAGGAACAAGGTGAATATATTGTATATTATTTCTCGGAAAAATCTCCATGAATATGAAAAGTTTCAAAGTTTTAGGCCATCGTCAATTGAAGGATTTTATTGAAGACCCACTATATATTTGAGAAGATTAAAACAAGTTTATGATTGCTGTGAAATTGACATATTGACGAAAAATTCTCCATCTGATTTTGTTATTGCTTATTTTTATAATTATAAGAGTTTCAACATAGAAATAATTAGGTTATTGAACGAGTTGTACATTTATTTTTGTCTCATAATCAGTATAAATTAATAATATTAAGAACTTGCAGAACGACATATATCCGAATTTACCACAAATAAGCAGACGAAAGTTCAAGATAATGCGAACCAATTTTGGAAATTCTGAAGATCAAAATACTCAGTTTAAGATCGAAATTCATAATTAATGAAGAAGATAGAGTTCTTAACGTTTCGGTATATTTTAATGTAAATCCATATGCAATTATACGGTCAGCTGTTTCTTAATCGGGAAAAAACTTCACGCAATTGTGTCAAATTACAACTTTCATTCATGCAAGGTTGCATTTACTTCGGCAGAGAATCGAGAGGATGCTAATAGCAGAGTAAAATTTTGGGAAACACTCACTGTTCGATTACAGAAAGAGCCAGAACTTTGAATCAACATCCACAAAGATTCGTTTCTTCTTCTCAGTCGCCCTACGAAGGTTGGTGATTCAAATGGCTATTGTTGTACGGGAAACCGCAGCTCTGAAAATCTCTGAAGATGTCTGTCCGAACCATCTGCGTAAGTCTCTCAGCCATGAATTTTGTCTACGTCCGACTGACCGTTTTCCTTCGATCTCTACTTCTATTATCAGACGGAGAATCTCATATCGTTCGCCTCTCATGATATGTCCTAGGTACTGCAGCCTTCTCTCCTTGATTGTCGTGAGGAGTTCTTTATGTTTACCCATTTGCTGCATAACCTCTATGTTTGTCTTATGTGCCGTCCAAGATATTCGCAGCATTCGCATGTAGCCGTACATTTCGAACGCATCGATTCTCTTTTCTGTGGTTGCATCATGGTCCAGCTCTCGCATCCATATAGAAGAACAGGGAAGATGTAGCAGCGAAGTAATCTGATCTGGAGTCTTAGCCTGATGTGTCGGTTTGCCAGAAGTGTTCTCATGTTATTCAGAGTTTTCCGTGATCTCTACCTTCAATATCAATATAAGTTGAGATATTCATAAAGTGATGCATATAAATTTACCTTTAAAGGTACTTTAAGCTGGGAGATTCTCAAAGTATTGTATACAAATCTACCTTCAAAATTACTATAATTTCAGATATTCATAAAGTCATGCATTTAAGTTTACTTATGAAAATGATTTAAAATGAGAGACTCTTTAATTTATTTATTCAAGTCTACCTTAAATATACTATAAGTTGAGATAATCATGAATTAATTCATATAAATTTACCTTTAAAGTAATTTTATGTTGAGAATTCCTCAAAGTAATGTATACAAATCTACCTTTGAAATTACTTAAAGTTGCGATATTCATAAAGCAATTCATATACATTTACCTTTAAGGAAACTTTAAGTTGAGATATTCTTAAAGTAATGAATACAAATCTAAGATAAAAATTACTTACAGATACGATATTCATAAGGCAATGCATATAAATATACCTTTAAAGTTACTTTGAGTTGAGAGATTTCTAAATGATGTATTAATCTTACCTTTCAAATTACTATAGATTGAGAGAACCTTGAAGTAATGTATACAAACTTAACATTTAAATTTACTATAGGGTTAAATATTCATAAAGTAATGCATATAAATCCATCTTTGAAATAATTTTAAGTTGCAAATTTCATAAAGCAATTTATATAAATTTACCTTCCTAGTCACTTTAAGCTGAGAGATTTTCAAAGAAATATATGTATGTATGTTTACTAATCTACCTTCAGAATTACATACATTTACGATATTCATAAAGCAATCCATATAAAATTACCTTTAAAGTTACTTTGAGTTGAGAGACTTCCAAAGTGAGGTATTAATCTTACCTTTCAAATTACCTTAGGTTGAGAGATTCTTAAAGTATTATATACAAATTTTTATTTAGATTTACTATTGGGGTAAATATTCATAAAGTAATGTATATAAATTCACCTTTAAAAATACTTTAAATTGGGAGATTCTTAAAGTAGAGTATACAAACCTACCTGTTAAATTACTTTAAGTTGTGATATTCATAAAGCAATCCATATTAATTCACCTTTCAAGCTACTTCAAGTAACTTTGAGTTGAGAGATTCTTAAAGTAATGTATAGAAATGTACCTTTAAAATTACTTTAAGTTGGGATATTCATAAAGTAATGCATATAAATTTACCTTCAAAGTTACTTTAAGTTGAGAGTTCCTTGAAGTAATGTATACAAATCTACCTCTAATGTTACTATAAGTTGAGATATGGAAGAAGTAAAGCATATAAATTCACCGTTAAAATTACTTTAAGTTGGGAGATTTTGAAAGAATGTATACAAATCTACCTTTAATTTTTCAAAAAATGGGATATTCATAAAGTAATGCATGTAAATTTAAATTTGAAGTTACATTAAGTTGGGAGATTCTCAAAGTAATGTATACAAAACTACCTTCAACAGTACTAAAAAAAATTAAATTTGAAGTTACTTTAAGTTGAGAGATTCTTAAAGTAATGTATACAAATCTACCTTTGAAATTACTTTAAGTTGAGATATTTATGGAGCAATACATATTAATTCACCTTTCACGTTACTTTAAGTTGGGATATTCTCAAAGTAATGAATACAAAAGTACCTTTAATCTAACTATAAATTGAGATATTCATAAAGTAATGCATATAAATTTAATGTATTCAAATCTATCTTTAAAATTACTTTAAGATGAGATACTTATGAAGCAATACATATTAATTCACTTTTCATGTTTCTTTAAGTTGGGAGATTCTCAAAGTAATGTATACAAAAGTAATTTTAAACTAACCATAAATTGAGATATTCATAAAGTTATGCTTATAAATTTAAATTTGAAGTAACTTTGAGTTGAGAGATTCTTAAAGTAATGTGTATAAATCCATCTTTGAAATTACTTTAAGTTGGGATATTCATAAAGTAATGCATATAAATTTACCTTCAAAGTTACTTTAAGTTGAGAGTTCAAAGAAGTAATGTATACAAATCTACCTTTAATGTTACTATAAGTTGAGATATTCATAAAGTAAAGCATATAAATTCACCGTTAAAGTTAATTTAAGTTTTGAGACTTTTGAAGGAATGTATTAATCTACCTTTCATTTTACTTAAAATTGAGATATTCATAAAGTATTATATATAAATTTGAATTTGAAGTTACTTTAAGTTGAGAGATTTTTAATGTAATGCATATTAATTCAATAATAAAAAACAAGTACTGTGTTTTAAGGAATTTTACTTAATAATTGCGATTCGTAACGCGTTTCACTACACCGTAGCTTCTTCAGACGAATGATTATGCAGAAAAATGTAAATGAGAATATAACTATAAATGTTCTTGAGTAATTAAAACCTACTTCTAAGTGGTCATTCATGACAGGTATACAATGAATTTAAGGAATAGATTGTCCCGAAAAGATTCAATAGAGGTGAAGGGCTTAAATCGACTTGTTCATTGATGAGTCTACCTGAGTGTTTGTATTTATTTATTTCTAAAGTTTCCCAAGATCTACCTTCCAATATTCATTATCTGTATGCAAAATTTCAAACTGTGGGTCGAAAGAATGATTATTTTCTAAGAGATGATTCGCGTAATTTGAATCTGATTTTTATTTGAAAACTGCGTTTATGTTCCGATATTCTAATATTAAAATTTCTATGTGTTCTACCAATGTAGAAATTATCACAGTCATTGCAATTCAATCTATAAACACCTGATTTATTGTTTTTACCTGGTTTGGTTTTATTATTTTTATATATTTGCCTAAATTATTATTAGTTTGGAAAGCTATGTTGAAATTATTGCTACTTAAGAATGATTTCAGTTTCTCACTTGTAATGCCAACGTAGGTTAAGGTGTTGAATTTTGTTTCAATTAATCGACAGGGTAAACTTCATTCAATGCGATTCTACTTTGTTTTTTTTTTTTTTGTTTTTTTAACCTACGTTGGCATTACAAGTGAGAAAGAATCTGAAATCATTCTTAAGTAGCAATAATTTCAACATAGCTTTCCAAACTAATAATAATTTAGGCAAATATATAAAAATAATGAAACCAAACCAGGTAAAAACAATAAATCAGGAGTTGAGAGATTGAATTAAAGTAATGTATAGAAATCTACATTTAAAATTACTTTAAGTTGGGATATTCATAAAGTAATGCATATAAATTTACCTTCAAAGTTACTTTAAGTTGAGAGTTCCTTGAAGTAATGTATACAAATCTACCTTTAATGTTACTATAAGTTGAGATGAAAAAAATAAAGCATATAAATTCACCGTTAAAGTTAATTTAAGTTTTGAGATTTTTGAAGGAATGTATACAAATCTACCTCTCATTTTACTTAAAATTGGGATATTCATAAAATAATACATATAAATTTGAATTTGAAGTTACTTTTGTTTTTATTATTGAGAGATTTTAATGTAATTCAAACATATTAATTCACCTTACAAATTACTTTAAGTTGGGAGATTCTCAAAGTAATGTATACAAAAGTTTCTTCAACCTCACTAGAAGTTGCGATATTCATAAAGTAATGCATATTAATTTAAATTTGAAGTTACTTTGAGTTGAGAGATTCTTAAAGTAATGTATACAAAGCTCTCCGTGATCTTGAGATATCAGTAAGTTTGGTCTTGGATGTATTCATATGAAGCCCAAAGTTCTCGCTATACTCCACAGTAAGGTCCATAAGGGTTTGAAGCTATGTTATACTGCTGGCTATCACGATATAATAAGGACCTGATTATTCAAAACTTGAAGTGATATTACTTTCAAATGAATACAGTTCGCAATGAAAACTGTAGATTCTTCAAACAAAGCTTAAAACTTCCGAAAACGAATAAAATACGAAATATCTTTAACGTGCTTCAACCAACTGTAAACAATGGCCCGCATGATGCGCACTCAGCACGGGCCGTCAATAGCCCTGCTAGCATTGTTGCCAATTCTCATCAGCTCCGGCCTTGTATAGAGAGGGACGTGATCATGCACGTATAGAATACAATCAGTTGAATCAGGTTTTGCAACTTATAATGCTACATGGTTAAGAATAGATATTCGCAATGATCAACTTCATTTATCACAATTACTGCTAGGTATGCAAAGAAAAAAGAAACAAGTATGACAGTCTTCATATGAATCAAATGAATTGGAATTCGTTCTCTTTGTTGATAGCTAGAGTAAAGGATGTTGGTGATCTTGAGAATATCAGTTAGTTTGGTCTTAGATGTATTAATATGAAGCCCAAAGTTCTCGATATACTCCACAATAAGGTCCGTAAGGGTTTGAAGCTCTGTTATACTGCTGGCTATCACGACATAATAAGCACCTGATTATTCAAAACTTGAAGTGATGTTACTCTCAAATGGATACAGTTCGCAATGAAAACTGTAGATTGTTCAAACAAAGTTTAAAACCTCCGAAAACGAATAAATTACGAAATATCTTTAACGTGCTTCAACCAACTGTAAACAATGACTCGCATGATGCGCACTCGGTATGGGCCGTCAATAGCCCTGTTAGCATTGTTGTCAATTCTCAGCAGCTCCGACCTCGTATAGAGAGGGCCGTGATCATGCACGTATAGAATACAATCAGTTGAAACAGGTTTTACAACTTATAATGCTACATGGTTAAGAATAGATATTCGCAATGATCAACTTCATTTATCACAATTACTGCTAGGTATGCAAAGAAAGAAGAAACAAGTATGACAGCCTTCATATGAATCAAATGAATTGGAATTCGTTCTCTCCGTTGATAGCTAGAGTAAAGGATGTTGGTGATCTTGAGAATATCAGTTAGTTTGGTCTTAGATGTATTAATATGAAGCCCAAAGTTCTCGATATACTCCACAATAAGGTCCGTAAGGGTTTGAAGCTCTGTTATACTGCTGGCTATCACGACATAATAAGCACCTGATTATTCAAAACTTGAAGTGATGTTACTCTCAAATGGATACAGTTCGCAATGAAAACTGTAGATTGTTCAAACAAAGTTTAAAACCTCCGAAAACGAATAAATTACGAAATATCTCTAACGTGCTTCAACCAACTGTAAACAATGACTCGCATGATGCGCACTCGGTATGGGCCGTCAATAGCCCTGTTAGCATTGTTGTCAATTCTCAACAGCTCCGACCTCGTATAGAGAGGGCCGTGATCATGCACGTATAGAATACAATCAGTTGAGACAGGTTTTTCATTTTATAATGCTACATGGTTAAGAATAGATATTCGTAATGATCAACTTCATTTATCACAATTACTGCAAGGCTATAAAGAAAGAAGAAATAGGTTTTGATATGAATCAAATGAATTGGAATTAGTAGTTTCTTTATATACTTTATCAGCTATATAACCAAGAATATTGTCGTCTTTATATTTTATCTTGGCTTTTCAACATATTCATCCACAATTCTGGAGGGTCTTATGTCTCTTTCGAATTAAAATAAAAGCATTCTCGGATTCTCGGTATTCTTCTTTCTATGAGACGAAAAATCTCCAAATAATTCATAATAGTGCAGTATTTAAGAGAACGAAGCTGATATTTATTTCTCACACGTAAACCTATTACGGTAGTAAGTTTCGCAGATGCATTCCGTCACTGAAAGAATGCATTATATGTATGTTTCTGAGTTGAGTCTTTCGAGATGTGGAGAAATAATATCGGTCATCGTCAAACCCTGCCTTAGCTAGGCTTTTATAAAAGTTGCGTGACTCTGGTTTGATGTGAGTCTTTGATTATGGGCGATCTAAAAGAAGAAGAATCAGAATCATCATTGATATAAAATTGTCATTGATATAAAATTATGACAAAATTTTATCATGTTATCACATAAACTCATAAGACAAAATCTATATTTTATTTTCGTCTGTACCATTCTCAGTGGAAAATTTAAAACGTGTTATGAAATCAATAATGTACAAGCTGCAGGGTTTGTTTGTATGTTATCCGAACTGTTCGAACATTTCGAAAAAATGTAGATTTTACAAAAGATAAATATAACGCAATGTTAAAACAAGATGAAATTGAAAACTCTGAATAGCTTCGTTTTATCAGATACTTTCTCTCCTTTAAAAATACACTGGCCGATAAAAAAAATTGTTGCGGATGTAATATATCTAAAGCTGAATAGCATCCATGGTAGAATGGAGATATCAAAATACAAAATGAGAAAAAATAGTTGTAACAGGTGAGGTTTTCTCGTTACATTTATAGAACCACATTTAATATTACAATATCTCAAGTGTATAGAAAAAATATTATGTTTTAATAGTATATATTGACTTAATTTACTGTTACACCCACTAACCTACTTTGGATCTAAGAAAAACACATATATTAAAAATATAAACATAAAATACTATTAAATTTTATTTTTACCTTTTATGAGGGGTCATGTCTTCTCATTTTAAAAACCAGCAGTAATCACCCATCATGGCAGGATCCCATCGACTAGGATAGCTTATTTCCATTGTCCTAATATTTTGGTGGAATCTTTCATCCTTCTCGTCACTGACTGCTCCCAAATTTCAAGAAAATATGGCAACTGTGAATGGAGGAAATGAACTTTTAATCGCATGCGGACACCGAGCGATTTGTATACCTCTAATAGTTCAGTATATTTTAGTATTTGGCATCCATATTGTTGCTAAAAATCCTCCTTCAACACTTACAAATGCGTTCCATGCTCTGAGTTCCTGACCGGTAGGCTTTTTTGTAGAATTAACAACTTCTTTGTTAAACTAACAACAGCAATTCTCTGATATGTGCTCCAATGAAAATGCCTTCTTTTAATTTGGCATCACTCAACTTGAGGAACACTACTTTTAAGTATTTGAATTAATCGTCATCTTCTAGCATAACGTTCGAAAAGTTTTTCATCGTCCCAAGTTATATGACCTTGCTGGCTATGTGAAATCTATTCCTAGATTTATTTAGACACATAAGAAGTATGATTGTTGCAATATTTTTCTGCTGGTTTTTCTTTTTCTCAGGTTTTTTTTCACTCGTTTATTAAATCATATACAAGATAGTATGGTTCCCCTGTTACATTTCCTCAGCTCACACTTGTGTTTTCTCTGACACACACCAAAATATATATGTGAAGAGGAGGCAGAATGATATTTTTGGGGTCTGCAAGAGGTCCAAACTTAACATTTTGAGATCCTGGTTAAAATTCAAATTGGCCAAATTTTTGTAATGCAGGGATATCCACCGGGACCGTCCGTTTAAAACTTTTTAAGTTCCAATTACAATATCAAGCTGAAATTTTATACGCGGCCATAACTAGCGATTTCCAATTGGAGTGAAATATTTTTGAAGTGAATCCATTTTCAATTATACAGGAAGTATGTCATCACTTTGTTATTTCAAATAGCAATCTACCTTTTTTATTATACATCTAGAACCCACATTTGAGCAAGGCATAAAATATCCAAGTTGCTGGCACTTATCTGTCAAAACTTTTAACAGATTTAATTATTTTTGTTATAAACTCGATTTTTGAGAAACATTTAGAAAAATTGTACCTCGTAGATTTTTTGCACTACAGCCAAAATTTTTGCTTGGGTGGATAGAAGAAGAATCAAGAATTTTTTTAAGCGATCTACACATGTCAACTTTTCTTGCGTTGTTTTGTATGATTTTTTCAATTTGGCCTTTTTCAAACAGCAATAACTCAATTTTTCCAACTTGCACGTGCCAATTTCTCTTTCTCTTATAGTTCCGAAATAATTTGGGAATATATTAAATTTTGATGATTTTGCAAGAACTAACAGAGAATGCTTTGAAATATTTGAATCAAGTAGCTGAACTGGCTACGCTCACCTGACAGGTGCCTAAAATTAATGTACTTGTCACTTCGTTCATTCGAATTTGATATTTCAACAAGAATTGTCGTTATTTCAGATTGAAAAGACGCATAAAATACAACACATTTGGAATAAAACCTCTGGTTATTCAAAAGAAAATATATTTAATCTCTTTTTAATTCATTTTAGAATGTCAAAAGTAGAATGTAAAATTGCAGGCAAGTCATTAACCAATTTTCAAATTCACGGTCTATGAGTAAAATGAAATTTCGAAGCATTAGAAGCATTTTTCTAGAATTCGGATGAATAAAAATTGTAGAAACTAAGCGAAAACCAATCATCGAAGATAATTACATTAATACGAATAAATGATAGCAAACATCCTAGGAAAAAACTAATTTACAATCTGAATAAATGTTCAATATGGCCCCATTTTGCTCGATACACTTGACAGCTCGTATACGAACATGATGAGTTTGCCTCCTAGTTTTCTCAGGATCAATATTATGAAAAGCATTATGAATGCGCTCTAGTAACTCTTCTTTACTTCTTACAGGAATAAGATACACTTCACTCTTGATTTTGCCCCATAAATAAAAATCAAGGAGCGTCAGGTCCGGAGAACGCGGAGCGCATAAATTTCGTCCTTGATTACCCCACCATGTATCCTCGAACACTTCTGTTAGCTGCCGATCTACAGCTCGTGTTTTATGTGCTGGTGCACCATCCATTTGCTAATAGCATTCCCTCAGAATGTTAAGGGGTAATCCATCTGAAAACATTTGCTAATGTTCCTCTCAAAATTTCCAGGTATTTTTGTCCCTTTGTCCATTAAGATTTTCCTCATAAATGTGATAAGCCAACAAATTATTCATCAAAATTGCAAAAACGTTCACGCTGAATTTATTTTGGAAATCAATAACCTCAATGAAATGTGGATTTGCTGTGGCCCAAAATTGTCGATTTCTCCTGTTGGTTATTCCACTTTCATTGAACTTGGCTTCATCAGACCATATAATTTTTTTGCAGAATTGTCTCATCTTCTTGAAGCCGAATTGATAAATTTTCACAGAAATTAGCCGCTTGGTAAGGTCAGTTGTTTTCAATTTTTGTAGTCTGATAAGGGAATATGGGTGCATGCTATGTTTCTTAAGGATCCTTTGAATGGAAGTATAGCTCAATCCAATATCCATTGATGCTGACTTAATGGACGCATGTGGATTGGCACGAAAATACGCTAGCGTATTAATTTGATTGTCGTCGTCCTCGAGAATTGGTTTTCGTCCAATTTCTATGTATTTTGTTCTTCCAAATTGCAGAAAATTGCTTCTAATCCTTCGAAATTTTGTTTTACTCATAGGCGCCAAATTTGGAAATTGGTTATTGAATTGCCTGCAAGTTCTATCCTCCACTTTTTGACATTCGCTATGAATTGAATAAAGATTAAACATATCCTCGTTTGAATAATCAGCCATTTTATTATCAATCTGGTGTTTTTCAAAAATTTTCACTTCAAATTACAAACAATTCTTGTTGAAATATCAGATTTGAATGAACGAAGTGTCAAGTACATTAATTTTAGGCACCTGTCATATGAGCATAGCCAGTTCAGCTACTTGATTCAAATATTTCAAAGCATTCTCTGTTAGTTCTTGCAAAATCATCAAAATTCAATATATTCCCAAATTGTTTCGGAACTATAAGAAATGGTATTAGTACATGCTGATACAATTCCATCTGAAATTTGACGCTTCATCTGATGGCGATATAAAAATTGGCACGTGCCATTTAGAAAAATTGAGTTATTGCTGTTCGAAAAAGGCCAAATTGAAAAAATCATACAAAACAACGAAATGAACATTTGACATGTGTAGACTGCTTAAAAAATTCCTTCATCCTTCTTGTATCTACCCAAGCAAAAATTGTGTCTGTAGTGCAAAAGATTTACGAGCTACAATTTTTTTGAATGTTCCTCAAAAATCGAGTTTATAACAAAAATAATTAAATCTGTCAAAAGTTTTGACAGATAAGTGCCAACAACTTGGGTATTTTATGCCTTGTTCAAATGTCGGTTCTAGATGTATAATAAAAAAGGTAGATTGCCATTTGAAATAACAAAGTGATGACCCACTTCCGGTATAACCGGAAATGGTATCACCTCAAAAATATTTCACTCCAATTGGAAATCGCTAGTTATGGCCGCGTATAAAATTTCAGCTTGATATTGTAATTGGAACTCAAAAAATTTTTAATGGACGGTCCCGGCGGATATACCTGTATAATGCTGATTCACTGCACGACTGTCCCATAGATAGATGGTGTAGCAATATTTTGTAAATCCTCCCTGAAGTCTCTCTTAACTCTATAACTCCTAAGTTCCTACATAAATGCAATTTATACTTGTTGTAGTTCATTTTATCCAAAACACTGCGCATATTTTCTTCCATCGTTAATGAATGGGTAATTGGTATAGAGGGTTTCAAAGTTAACTTATGCAATAATACTACGTTTGAACAGTATTTAGATGAATTTATAGATAAACGCCACCGGACAATTTTTTTTCCGTTATAACTTTCGGAATTTTAGAGTTAGATCTTTCGTTCTAGCTTCTTTGGAAAGCCAAATGACTAGGTTTTTCAGAAATTATACCGAAATTTCACTTTCGGTGAAATCCAATATGGCTGACTCGCAGGAAAGTTTTTTTTCACTAGAAAATTTGAATGGAGCATTCGGTCTATAATTCAGTTTTCTTTGAACAATTTGACATATTGATCTTAAAAATATTCCGAGAATTGGTAAAAGAGTAACGTGAAGAATTTTTTCATTCTGATTTTCAGCTAAAATCTAAATATTTTTATCACCTCATGGCGTTGGCACTTCTGAAGTTGTTGTGTTTTTCATGGACGTTCTAGGAAGACAAAGAACCATATATTACTGAAACCAAACTAAAATTTGATTTCTGTTCGAATTCAAAATGACCGACTTCCTCAAATATAAGCAATTTTCCATGCGCATTAAAAAAGTTTTATGCAGTCTTAATGAATGAACTGCCTGATTCAATCAGTAGATTGAACATAATTTTGAGGGGTCGAACTCGAATATTGATTCAGAATTGTCGTCAATAATGTTTCTCTTTTCCACCATCATATGCACTTCCCCTTGTGAAACCTCTGAACTCAGACTGCATACATTAACTGAATGATAAACAAAAAATAATAATATGTCATCGAGTTTTAGACGACATCTGGTTTGAACTCAAAATTTATCTTGGTGTTGCTTGTTTTTGATGTTTGAAATTGTTAACAATGGTTTTAACAAATGAGGACAGCCGGCTCGGTGGCGTAGGGGATATGATGCTAGTCTCCTGCGCAGAGTTACCTGGGTACAACCCCCACAAAGTCAGTGCGATTTTTCGTATTCTGGGAATCGCTTGAGTGTCCATCGTCCAGAGGAGATGTAAAGCTGTCGGTCCTGTCTAACAGAGATGTGTTTGACATTGAAGATCCCTTCCCTCGACATGATAGGGGTTCGGCAAAATTCCCGGGTTAGTGAGTTGACAGAATTCCTTGGCGTGTCATTAGCTGAAAGGCAGAAGTAGAGCATGACAAAGGAAAAACAAACACACAAACAAATGAGGATAAGCGTTTCATTGAATGTTTATTTGGGCGTGGCTATACTGCTAGGCAAATATTACGCCAATTTCCAGCCCCTAATTACAAGAGAAGTACAATCTATGATCTTGTGGGGAAAAACTTCGGACAACAGGGTCGTTAGGAAGAATATCAGGATCAGGATATGTCCCAAATATCTCAGAGATGTCAACAATTAAAAACATCTGCGAGAATAATGATACGACATGATTTTGTTTAACAAATCACATGAGTGAAAATATTCAACAAATAGAATCCAGTACTCAGAAGAGATATGACCTCCATTGGCATCCACAACCATCTGCACCCGTCTTCTCCAGCTCTCTATGGAATTCGAAATTATTTCTTGATTAAGATTGTTCCAACATTCTTGAATTTTTGAAAATTATTGAAAATAATACCATTTTTAGACCATTTCTTCCAAATTACCCTACAGAAAATATTCCCATGGATTAAGATCGGGACTATTTGGGGGCATTGTTCTGGTTCGATGATATCGTCTACGCGTTGACTAAGATAATCCATAGTATAGTGACTGGGATGACATCTGGCTTCATCCCAAAATCACTGACACTGATGGCCAGTTGAGAGTAAGTAGCGTTTTTTTGTAGTATAGTACTGGTTGTTCATTTCTTTGAGAAAAGTTTTCAGAAGAATATGGAAAAAATTGTAGAATTCCAAAGAAGATTTGAATCAATATTCGAGTTCGTCCCTTCAAAATGATGAAAAAGTTCAATCTAGTGATAGAATTACGCAGTTGATTCATTACGACCGCGAAAAAATTTTTTAATAAGCGGGGAAAATTGTTAATACTTGAGGCAGTCGGTCATTTTGAATTCGAACGGAAATCAAATTTTAGGTTCGTTATGGTAAAATATGGTTCTATGTCTTCTCAGAAATTCCATGAAAAACACAACAACTTCAGGAGTGCCAACGCCATGAGGCGAAAAAATATTTCGATTCCAGCTTAAAATCAGAATGAAAAAAATTCTTCACGCTACTTTTTTAACAACTCTCGAAACATTTTTTCAAGATCAATATGCCAAATTGTTCAGAAAGGCTGAACTATGGACTGAATGCCCCATTCGAATTTTTTAGTAAGAAAAAACCGTTCCAGCGATCTTGAAATATTTCCCTTTTCCAATGAGTCATATAGTCATATTGGATTTCACCGAAAGTGAAATTTCGATACAATTTCTGAAAAACTTAGTCCTTTGGCTTTCCAATGAAGTAAGAACGAATGATCTAGCTTTAAAATTACGAAAGTTAAACGGTAAAAAAATTATCCGACTTTCTTTGGTGCATCCCATATATTAGAGAAACTTCTGTATCAAAGATAAAAACCTTTTACTAACAAAGCTTCGTCTCGTTCGCAAGGTGTTTTCAGCTAATTTATGGAATATTTTCCTAGAGTTTGGTACAGGTATATCGACTGTATACGAGGTGGAATTACGAGACGAGATGTTTCAAAAAATTTTATTTTCATTTCATTAAAAATTACTCATTATCACCATCAATATACACTCTTTCTCTATCCCTAAAATGCTCCATGCGAAATTTATATTCTTGAAAATTGCTGAAAGTCATCTTTTATATACTCCTTCAGGACTCTTGCCGCTTTCTCTCTTACAGGTACTACGGATTCGAATATTGCCCTTTTTTTATGCTGATTTCACCTTAGGGAACATATAAAAGTCACAAGGTGCAAGATCTGGTGAGTAAGGTGGATGTTTCAACATTCGTATGCTGTACTCGACCAGGAACTTTCGACAGATGATAATTAATATTTAACATTTTGGGATACATTAACCATTTTTCCGGCAGAACAAAATAACAACACTAACAGAAAAGAAGCTTAGACTTGGAAGTATTGGTTACTCATGTGCATGCGCATTCATTCCGCAGCAGCGTCAGCCTTTTTACCTAATAGCCACACGTCGTGTTTGTTGGTTTTGATACCAAGAAAGCCAAATCGGGGGTTTCATGATGCGGGTAAGTCGAGCGCTCCTCCGGCGAATTCACTAATTCGTTCACGTTGTAGAAAAGGAAGCAAACTCTTGATAGAGTTATGCAATATCAGAGGACTGGGGCACAACAACGTGAATGTCGATTTAATCCACCAGCATCTGCAGAACGCACAACCCCTTGTGCTGGCCCTAACCGAAACACAAATAAGTCAAACAACCTACACAACGTATTTACGTTTTAATGGGTATGAGTTACATACGAGATTTAGGTTTTTAGGGGGCCTCTGTGTTTTCGCCAGATCGGATGTTGCATTCCAAGGAGTGGACACGATGGAGGTCGACGCTTTCGACCCTGCGTGGATTGAAATCTATTTGCAGGATAAAACACTGTTTTTATGCTGTCTATATCGCTCGCCAAACGACATTCACGTCCCTAGACTCTTTCAGTATATAGGTGATAAGGTTGATTGGATTCAGACACATCATCGGGCAGCTGTGATCATTGTACTGGGTGACTTACAACACCAACTGGCTCCGCCACTCCAATAAAACTGATGAAGTGGGAAGACAGGCTGAAACTTTCGCAGTCATAATCTAACGCAGCTAGTCGACGAACCGACAAGAATACCTGATCACCCAACCGTCTTCTCGAACACCATGGATCTCTTTTTCATTTCAGATGCAGATGATTTTGAAGTGGAACTCAGACTACAATCTTATATCTGCTACTGTAACCATTGTGCTGCCGCTAAAACAAGAACCTAAACCACCAAGATGCATTTGGCACTATAATCGTGCTAATTGGGTTGCTTTCCATTCAGTGATGTTGATGATCCTGTTATACATGTGTGCACTGAATCTGTTACAGAAATCATTCATGCAGTAATAGCTTTCAACATCTCTCATTCCACGAAAAGATCAACAGCACAAAAGCCATGGTTCAACAAAGACAGCGAAGGAGCCTCTGCAGCCAATAGCAGAGCTTAGAAGTCATGGAAGATGAATCCAACAGAGGAAACAAGAACAACCTTCGTACAAATACGGAACGTATGCAACCTAACAGTTGCAAGAACAAAGGCCAATCTCAACGAAGGGGTAACTGATAAACTCCTTGAACAGGCAAGCGCGACTAGACAACTATGGTCTACGGCGAAGACTGTTAGTGCCAGTCACACCACTCTCGAGCAGCTGAACTTCAAGAAGGCAGTTGGTCTAGACGAAATACCGCCAATCCTGCTGAAAAAGTGTACTCCCGAACTGGCACCCATTCTTAACCATCTGTTTCAGATTTCTTATGAAAGCCAGACCTGGAAAATAGAGAGAATTCAACCGATTCCAAAGGAAGGAACCTTTCCTTACCCCAAAACTACCGCCCTGTTGCACTTCTTCTCATTATGTCCAAAGTGATGGAGAGAGTCATAAATGATGAAATCATTAAATATTTTGAGTTGCAAGAAATTACTAACGACCGTCAGTATGGTTTTCGCAGGTAAAGATCGACAAGAGATCTGCTCGCCTACGTCACTCATGTTTGTACATCCACGATTGAAAAGCATGGGGAATCTAGAACAATAGCCCTCAACATATCTAAAGCCTTTGATAGGTATTGTCATGCAGCCTTGTTGAATAAACTTCTGCATGAGAAATTGCGGGGTTGGTTAGATTAGCCTCTTGTTAAAGAAGACGGAGGTGTAGTATCATCTCCGAAAGAGAAAGCCGATCTCTTTGCTCTCTTGTTTTCAAAGAACTCTGTGCTAGATTCATCGAACGCAATATCACCGAACATTTTATCCACAAATTCTTCCAAGGCAGAAATCAAGTTCAGAGTCCGCACTATGAGACGGGCTCTCGAGCAGCTGAACTGCAAGAAGTCAGTTGTTCTAGACGAAATACCGCCAATCGTCCTGAGAAAGTGTGCTCCCGAACTGGCACCCATTCTCAACCGCCTGTTTCAGATTTCTTATGAAAGCCAGACTTTTCTTAGCAGCTGGGAAATAGCGAGAATTCAACCGATCCCAAGGAAAGGAAAGAAGTCCCCACCCCAAAACTACCGCCCTGTTGCACTTCTTCTCATTATGTCCACAGGATGGAGAGAGTCATAAATGATGAAGTCGTCAAATATCTTGAGTTACAGGGAATTATTAACGAGTATGGTTTTTGCAGGTAAAGTTCGACAGGAGGTCTGTTCGCCTACGTCACTCATGTTTGTACATCAACGATGGAAAAACATGGAGAATCTAGAGCAATAGCTCTCGACATATCTAAAGCCTTCGATAGGGTTTGGCATGCAGCCTTGTTGAATAAATTTGCTGCATATGGGCATCCCGAAAAATTGCGCTGTTGGATAAATAGTTTTCTTTCAAATAGATCAATACAAGTTGTGGTGGACGGTATACCATCTTATTGTTTCCAGTTGCAAGCAGGAGTACCTCAGGGGTCTATGCATCCGCCAACCTTGTATATATTGCAGATAAAGGATCTTCTGTCATCTACAGAACACAACAAACAAGATCTTCGGTTTCGCAGACGATTGTACCCTGGTTTCGTCTTTCAGTAATCTGTGGCCGATAACAGCTACGGAATCTCATCGTCAGAGATGTCAACAAATTGATAACTTGAACTGTGACTCACAGAGGATATCTGAGTGAAAACTGTTGAACCTGGTGAGCTTCAACGCGAGCAATACGCAAGCAACTACGTTTTCTAGAAAGGTCCCCGCTGGAGAACCCCCTCTTATAATGCAAGGCCAACAAATTGCATCCAAAGATTTGATGCATCTCCACGGAATAACTGTCAGCTCCAAGTTTTGCTGTTTCCTGTTCCCATGTATGGGGATATGCGCCCAAGCATTCGTTGCGGATGCTATACAGTGTGCAGCAACGTCCTGTGAGTCTCATCGACCACCCAGAGATCACTCGCGATCTCCAATTGCTGGCTCTCAGAAGACAAATTGCTGACATTTCTCTGTCTGATACTTCCACGGAAGATGCTCCAAGACCTGGCTCCGGGAAAACTCATGTTTTGCCGCAACACTGGGCTGGCAAGGAGTTCTCATCATATGGCTGTACATTTAACGACCCCTTGAACCTCTCTCTATAAGAATTCCTCAGCATTCTACAATTTGGCCCCCTTCAAGAAGCGAGTAAAGAGACAACTCAATTCTTCCTAGGCGCCTCTTTATGTCGTGTAACAAGTTCGCCTATTCCTGAGAAGCGCAAATCAAAAAAAGAACGAAACAAAAAGCACATATAACATAAAACGTTTGGAGTAAAAGGAAAATCCAATGTTGCCTAACTTGATTTTGATCTAGATCATAGAGTAGAATGTAAAATTTATAAAAAATGTTGAAAACGCACACATATTGATGGAATAAAATGCAAACATCTGCTAACATAAACAAGGGCAATGGTCCGATTCTATTCCATGTACTCTATACTTTGCCACTTCAGACTTGTCCACTAACAGCGCGTTCGATCAATTAGGTCAATGAATTGTCGAAAGCGTCTTGTTGCAGGAATATATTAAGTATAAATGGTTCAGTGTACTAGCATCTGCTGATGATAGACAAACTTAGTTGCTAAAACGCGGGTAAAGTTTTGAAATACAATATTGGTAAAGTAGTGTACAACGTTTTCAATGTGGAAATCATTAATGATTTCAGTTTTGAAAATATTCAGAGGAGACATATTCTCACACTTAATTATATTCATTCATTCATTCAGTCCACTTAATCAGACACTTGCAACTTTCAACTCTATGATCCTCCAAGAATCTGAGAATTAACAATCATTTTCCGTGACAACTCATTGAAAAATTATCCTCCTACAAACAAATGAATGAATTTTGAAAATTCTTACCCCATTATAGACAAAGAAACACTCATAAGGGACATTCAACTACTGAAATAATATTAATAATAATAATTATAACCTCAGGGGCTCAGAAAATTGTTTCTGAGTACGGGCTTAGCGAACCCGAGGTACCCAAGCTGAACCTGGCAGTAGATATGAAATGCAACTTATCCAATGATGTACAATCTACGGAATAAACGGGTGAATCGACATTGTACCACCATAACCTCTTGCCGCGTTCAAGATTTAGGAAGAGGGTCTTGTTCGAAAAGTGAGTCACAGTCTCCCTCGGTTAGCGACGGAAGCAGCGTGATACCGAGTAGGGATACTGCAACACAAAACCAAGTGGGAAATAACATCAACACCTCCTAACCGACTCTTGATGTTTCAACGGCGGCGCAAGCCATTATGCCTACGACCACGAGAACCGGACTCCCTAGGAAACGCATGAAGTGGACTCCAGAAATGAATACCTTCATTATGCGTTCCTATTACAAGATTACAAACTTGGAATCGGAAATGACAGCATACAGATACGCGTTACATCTTGCGTTCGTAGAAAAATATCCTGAATTACAGCACATATCCGAGCAGACAATTTCGGATCAACGAAGAACAATCGTTAAAAACAGGCTACTTTCTTTAGAAACGCTGCAAAGCTTACGAGAAGAGGTCATAATGGAACTCAGAAGCGAAAATGATACTCATAACGTTATACCTGCTGGAGTCAATGAAAGTGTTACAGATAACATCGAAGCCACGGAAACGAATATTAACATGGAACGCCCCCCTGAGCCGAATCAGCAGAACAAATATATGTATTTAGCAAGATCAGAACTCAACAGAGCAATAACTGAATTCAGTGGTAGTAACCCAACTAAAAGACCTAAACTGCCCAAACTCAAGACGAACAAGAACAACAATATCATCCTAGCAAGCGTAAACTCAGTGTTTGAAGAATATACCGACCAGAACACCTTGGAGAAGATTCATACTTTGATTTACTGTGGAGCAGTAGCGGTTCTTCGACTTCACAAACAACAAATCTCCACAACTCTGATTCAACCTGAGCCAAAGACAGTCAGAAAACCACCATAGCAAACACGACTGGAGAAGGATATTGATAATATTAGAGCAGAAATCGGTCGCCTCGCAGAATTCCTGAGAAACAGAAAACCCTCAAGGCGCTTGAAATCACATGTACGCAAAATTTATAGGAAAATTGGCACGAACACAAAACACCCTGATCACAAACAACACATCGACGTGTTTATGGACACTTTGAAACAGAAACTCCAAGCAAAAGCAAAGTGCCACGTCAAGTGTACTGAAACGAAACACCAAAACCAAAGGTTCCTCCAAAACGCAGCCAATTGTCATAAGGAAAATAACAAAACTGCGACCAAAAATAACAAAGAAGTACCTGACGCACAGTGCTTGACCGACTATTGGTCATCACTATGGTCGAACCCCAAAGAACACAATAGAGATGCGGAAGGGATCATGAATGAAAAAGAACGCCTCGATATCAAACATATGGACTTCGATGGAATAACGGAGGAAGAAATCACAACAGTAGTTCGAGCGACCAACAATTGGAAGGCCACAGGTATAGATAATATCCACAACTACTGGTACAAGAAGTTTGATAAGCTCCATGGAGCCCTAGCGACACAGCTCACGTATGTTCTTCAACATCCCAAGAAAACACCAACTTTCCTAACGCAAGGCTTAACGTATATGCTACCTAAGAGCGATAGAACACAGGATCCGTCTCAATATAGGCCAATCACTTGCCTGCCAACACTCTACAAAATACTCACCTCATGCATATCCAATCGAATATACCTGCACCTTGACGACAACAATATATTAGCTGAGGAGCAGAAAGGATGCAGAAAGAAACACCACGGGTGCAAGGAACAACTCATCATCGATTCTGTGATAATGAAACAGGCACACGAAGGGTATCGGAATGTTCATTCAGCTTTTCTCGATTATCTGAAGGCATTCGATAGTACCACCCATTCTTGGCTTGTTGAAGTATTGCAGATATATAAAATTCCCCCAGCCCTGGTAGAGTTCTTGAAGACAACAATGACACACTGGCGCACGTCTCTGCAGGTCAACATGAACAATAAATCAATTAAAACCGACGAGATACCCATACGTCGTGGAATTTTTCAAGGAGACTCTTTGAGTCCACTATGGTTCTGTTTGGCAATGAATCCATTGTCCTCAATGCTTAATAGAACAGGATACGGATTTAGGATAAAAGCAGAAAGAAATTATCATACAATCTCCCACCTGTTGTATATGGATGACATCAAATAATATGCTTCAAACAAGAAGCAATTGGATGATGTTCTGACAACTCAGTGAGTTCTCGGCAGATGTTCATATGAAATTCGGGATTGAAAAATGTAAGACCCTGAACACTCAAAGAGGGAAAGTCATAGATGGTGAAACACAACTTCCAAACGGTGATATTATACAGTGCATGAGAGATGGCGAAACATACAAATATCTGGGATACCAACAAGCCAAATTGCTAGACCAAAAACAATCAAAGGGGAAGATTTGTTCAGAATACAGTCAGCGTCTGAAGACTGTTATCTTGCTACCAGAGATGACCTGCTGAATCTACCGTTCCTATCAGATACTGAAAAACCAGAGCAATGGTCAAGAGAGGAATTGCATGGACGATATCACCATGAGATTAATCAACCACACATCGACAAGGAAGCCTCCAACAAATGGTTGATGAAAGGAGAATTATTCGCAGAAATAGAGGGATTCCTTATGGCCATCCAAGACCAAGTGATCTCTACAAACAATTACAAAAAAATTATAATGAAGGACGGAACATTACAAACAGATAAGTGCAGAAAATGCCATATAAGATCGGAGACTATACAGCATATTACGTCCGGATGCGAACAACTGGCCAATACGGACTATCTTCACAGGCATAATCAAGTGTGCAACATTATCTACCAGAAACTTGCACATAAGTACGGACTTGTGAACACCTTCCAGCCATATTACAAGTATCAGATTATACTACGATAGGCCTGTTATCACTGACAGAATGGTGACGAATAATAGGCCGGACATAGTGGTGTATGATGAGAGAGCCAGAACAGCAATGCTGGTGGATGTCGCCATACCGAATAATAACAACGTGCTGAACAAGTTCCAGGAGAAAAAGTCCAAATACACAGACCTTGCTATTGAGATCAAGCAGATGTGGCACCTCGATAAAATAGATATTGTTCCTGTCATCGTATCCTCGACTGGTTTAATAACCAAAACTTTGCATGATAGCCTTAAGAAATTAGAATTGCATAAGAATACCTATATAGAAATGCAAAAAGCTGTAATTCTTAATACATGTAGGATAGTTATGAAATTTGTCAAGTATATTGTAATCGAGCCTATTCCCTTTGATTGCTAAATCTGGGAAAGGTAAATTATATCCAGCTAACAGCTGAGATAGTGCATAAGTCCACGATAATAAATTATAATATTTATTCATGAAGACAATTAATTCAAACAATAACAATAATCAAAACCAGGCGTATAATCAATGAAATACAAAACTATTCTTCCAAATTTAATATGAAAATAACCTTCTCGAGTGCACCTAACTTTGGCCAATTAATATTCAACTGAAAAGCCAAAAAGAGTAAATGCAATAAATCTGCAATGCACAAAATTCAAATTGTAAATGTACTGCATGTTATGTAGGCTAAACCGGTAGGGACACCAGACTCGAAGAGCGTACACATTCATACAGAAATCACTCTGTTTTCGAAGATATCTCAAATACAAATCACATTATGAATTCCGAAAACTTTCACATATCTGTAAGAAAGAGTAGAAATTAAACCTACGGAATAGATAAGAGAAACCAAAACAGCAAACACTCAACAACACATTACATTGAAATAAATCAACATTACTGAATCTATAGTGAACTAAGCCTTGCATTATTATAAATACCTGAGTTGTTATGTAGTATAAACACTTGATAATGATGTAACATTCGGAGCTTACCCACTTAAGTTGCATTTCTCAAAATAAATAGATCAACGATGCTTTCAATCGAAATAAACCGAACGAAATGAAACCCCACGCCTTTGACGAGGAATCAAAGAGATTTAGCAAAATGATAATTGAAAATTTTCCTGTGGGAAGAGTTTTATGATATAGGATATTCAGCTATGAATTTTTATGGTCGAAGTAATCCAAACTATATTTCTATATCGACATTTTTTGCATTGAAAAAGCACGTTGAAGTTTGAAAAATCCTATTGTCTGAAAACAAAAGGTCACCAATCTCTGTGGAAATCTGAATGTTCGATTTGATGTATTGAAATCAACTGAATATTGTGCCCAAGTTTTTTCTTCAGTAGGTTTGTGTCTGGTCTCGTGTAACTTCGAATATTTTCTATTCGCATAACACCATTCCTTCGGGATTACAATTTGAAGTGTCGAGTGAACTATAAAAAAGAAAACAATTCAATACATCATCGGAATATGGAATGTAAGTTTTTCGTTATTTATTCCTTTTGTCGCATATTTGTCTCCAAATCTATATTATAATGAAAAAAGTCCTTCGAAGTTCGAAGATAAGAATGAAATCACTCAAAAATTTACATCGCTGTCGGTGTGAAAACGTCTGCCAGTATATTCCAATCATCTGTTTGAACTTTTTGTGATAATAATGGTGAACAGTTTGTATGTAAATCAGTTTCATTATCTGTATTTGGTTTCAAATTAACCGCGGTTCATGATCATTCCCTAAACACCCAAAATCCTATAATCCTTACGTTACGGTTTCAATAAACTATATTGTGACCAGTGAAGGAAGCGAGGGCCCTCGAAAAGATCATCCAAAAGGAAGACGATTTCTAGGCTTTTTTGCCTCGAATGGAATCATAAAAAAGTAATAGCACTGAAAGGCTGATAGTGAAGGAATTTGGCTTTGAAGGAGCTCAAGCTGAAATTTGTATATCTAGGAAATGATTGGAAAAAAATGAGCATCCACTGTTCGAGAAGATTTAAGAACTCGAAGTTTTAAGGCGAGCTTATCCATAATATGCACTCACCGTCTAATTATGTACTACACCCTGAGACTTTAAAAATAATATAGCTTATGCTCTTTGCATACCTTCAATCTCTGTTATGTTTATCCCTGTTAAGCACCTACTTCGGTTTAAAAATCGAATATAATCTATTCAACTATTCGAAAACCTTTCATTCTGGCATGTACAGGTTAGATAATATCGACGTTTCAATACTCCAGCTGAATGAAATATCGTGAATGGAAGAAAATGATTTAACTTTCCTATATTATTTTTTCATGAAGAATTCATTGCCGTTAGCAGGTTCAATCGAGCTCTTTTCGCTTTCCTGTTGTTATGAAATTTTAAAAATTTGCAGTCACGTGCAAATATCTAGACTGTTTTTTGAATTCTATAAGAATGGTTTTGACACTCTCAACTCAATGTCCTTGTATGATCAAAAGAGGTTTGCCAGACGTGGATTTTCTGGAGAAGGTTGTTTATTTCGTCGTGTTTGCCTTAATATTAACAAAGTCTAATCTGCTCCTTTTTGATATATTCTTTCAGTCTGAATTCAGTGATATGCTCTGTTGGTATCTTTATCAGTGTGAGTCCTCAGCAGTTATAAGACGTTGACTAAGAAATGGGGACACCAGAGTATAGTAGCCCGCAAATCCAAGTATTCTGTTTTCGTGGATAAGCATGTCATTGATCTGCAACAGTAAAATATCTGGCGGGAGTATGCAGCCCTGGGGTACCCCTACATAAACCTGAGAAGATTCATTTATTATACCATCAACTATCACCTACTATTCTAACCATGCAATTTATCGTGAAGTCCATATGCAATTAGTTTATTCATCAGGGCAGCATGTCAAATCCTGTCGAAGGCCTTTGAGATATCAAGAACCATGTCTCGCGATTCTCCATGCTTTTCGATTGTTGATGTCCACAAATGAGTAGAGTATGCAAGGAGGTCATCGTTGTCTACAGAAACCGTATTGTCGATCGCTGATGATACCCTGTAACTCGAGATATTTCATGAGCTCATCGATTACCACTATTTCCATGACTTTCCACATAATGGGCAACAATGCGGTTGGGCGATGATTTTGGGGTAGGCATTTCTTCCATTTCTTTGGTATCAGTTGTGCTTCCGAAACCTTTCAACACTCCGGAAACTTGTGGATATATGAACCATAGGTGATATTGAATTTAATTGAATTTAAATTATCGATTAATTGTTTTTATGTTTGACATTTTTCTATAACTCTCAGTATCAGGGGTCAATTATACGCCCTTATCTTCCAACGTTACCTCTCGAGCATTATATTCATGTATTTTATAGCAGCAATAACCTACTTCCGGACTTAGACTTTCGCAGTTTCAAAGCCTAAGAACGGTGTAACTACTCCAGGCGGAGAAGGTTAATCCAAAGTTTGCTGTAAGGATAAATTTAAAATAAATACTGGATATGAGTCATATCGGGTAAAACAACCCATTATTTATTTATATCAAACATTATTTTGGAAATGAATCAGGAAAATCAGACCAATAATCATATATCAGGAACAATGCTCCATAGAAAGATCATTCACTCAGTCAATACAGGGTGTTACATAATAGTGTGTTACAACATAAAGGGAATGAATATTGAGGGATTCAACAAAACTAAAAATAACCTTTTTATGTATAACAGAGATAATTTTAGTTTATGAGTATTTTTATAAAACTAAAAGAGTTTGAGTGTGTCAGAAAAAAACACAAGTGTGACCTCAGGAAATGTAACAGGGGAACCATAATATCTTGCATATGATTCTTAAAACGAGTGAAAAAACCTGAGGAAAAAACTCGTTTTCCTGTCGCTATTGCACTAGCAATAGCTTGTCTGTTTATGTTGTGTTAGTGTCGTGTGTACATAAAGAGTAACCAAAGATTTTTCTGCTTAGCCGCTTCATTCTCTCTTGCATTCCATGATTTCCAAAGACAAGGGTGAAAGGAAGGGGGTTTGGGACAGGAATCTGTAACAATGGGAAAAAAAAGACAGCAGAAAAATATTTCAACAATCATAGTGCTTATATCTCTAAACAAAATCTAAGAAAAGATTTTACATAGCAAGCAAGGTCATGAAATATTAAATATATAGAAAATACATAACCTGCGATATTTCCTCAAATTCCCTCTCTGTTTGACCGAGAGAGCCCAAATTGTTGGGCTGAATTGAATTGAATTGTTACTAGACCCACAAGGTGTTTTCTTTTCCTGATTCATGTCTTCTTTTGCCAATTCAAATTTTTTTTCGTTACGCCACTGAAGAAGAAACAAGAACAAGAAGAATTGCAAATCAGTTGAATATTTCACATGTTCAAGATTGGATGATTCTCCACGACTTTTTATTGTACCCGTTTCATATGAAACGTGTCCCAACTCTACTTCATCGAGATTTTCCTTCAAGACTAAACTTCTGCCAATGGTTCTTAGATAAAATTAGAGGAAATGCTCATTTTGATAGAAAAATAATGTTCACAGACGAAGCTAACATTTCGAGAACTCATAAATTTTCACAATAATCATTATTCGGTTAACGAAAACCCACATTTGATTAAAGAATCTCATCATCAAGCCGAGAAGCTAGGGAATTCTTAAATAATACATTCAACAACCGATGGATACGTCGGGGTGGGCCAAAACCATTACCTCTTAGGTCCCCAGACTTAAATAGTTTAGACTTTTTCTTATGGGGATATCTCAAAAATTAGTTTATACCACTCCAGTGAACACAGTAGAAGAATTGAGAAATCGAATAATAACTTCTTGTGACACGATAAGAAATACCCCAGGAATATTTAAAAGAGTGCGTGATTATATGCGAAGAAGGACAGAGGCCTGTTTTCTTACAGGTGGAAGTCACTTCCTTATATTCAGTTCTTAATTTTTCTTTTTTTTTAGTTTGATATTGAATAAGTATAACTTGAGTCTTAGAAGCCGAGCTCTAAAAATTAAGGAAAATTTTTGGGCATACCTATCTAGTATTTCTATTATTTTTTTTATTCAGCAAATATCATACAATTCAAATAATTCAATTCAATAATTTTCCACTCGAAAACGGTTGGAGATGCAAAAATTTTACAGGTATCAAAAAAGTTTCTAAATTGATCGAAGATGACGAAAATGGATTGTACGCTGATCAGTGGCGTACTGCGAAAAAGTATGAAAAGGCAAAAGGAGACATGGTCTCTGAAAAGAGAAAAAAGAAAACACCTAGAAAATTTCAGTTGAAATCTAGGACATGTAATGATAGAGGATGTGGGAAAATAGCCTGCATTCCAAATTTGGGCTGAATATCTCAAAAACTGCAAGAGTTTTGAAGGTTAAACCAATATTTTCCGGAAATTTCAACACCCTGTAGCACTGTAACGAAGCTTTTGCGGACCTATGTTTATGTGAACTTTTTTTCTTAAAATTGCACGTAGATTTACCCCCTCAAGTTGTGACATACTATTATGTAACACCCTGTTTACAATAAGAAAAGTATCACTCCGTTCTGGCATAGTTATTTTTAGTGTTAGGCAAACACACAATACCAAACTCTCAAGAACCAATTAAATGGAAATAAATTACTATTACTGAATCTTTTGTAGCTTCACTCTTTCTTGAGTCTAGACTAAATAAGTAACATCCAAAACTTTGCCATTTATATTAGATTTCTATGAAATGAATGAATCAGAAATAATTTCAATTCAATAAGGCCTTCATAACGAAATGAAACCACCTACACATGTGGAGCGGAATCCAAGAGATTAAGCAAAATGATAAAAGAAAATTTTCCTCAGGGAAGAACTTTACAATATATGAAATGGGCTATGAATTTGTATGGTCGAAGTATGTCTTTATATAGAAATCGAATTTTTCGTACAAAAAATGTTGAGTTGAAATTTGAATAAACCGATTGTCTGAAAAGAAAAGGTTACCAAATCTCTGTGGAAATCTGTGCATTCGTTGTGTTATATTGAAATCAACTTCATATTGTACCCAAGAATTTTCTTCGGTAGGTTTTTTGTCTATGTCTCGTATAACTTTGAATATTTTCCATTCGTACTCCTCCATTCTTTCTGGATTTCAATCTGAATTCTCGAATGAACTATAAAAAGAGAAAACAGTTCAGTACAGCATTTGGATGTGAAATGTGACTTTTTCATAATTTATTCCATTTTTGGTAATACACAGTTGTCCCAAAATCTGTATTTCAATGAAAAACATTTCTTCGGCGTTGAAGGATTAAAACGAAAGCACTTGCTGTCCATTAAAAGATTTACATCACAGCTGGTGTTAAAATGTGTCAATCTGTAGGGTTCGTATTTTTCACCCATCTTTTTGAACTTTGTGTAATAAGGGAATTATAAAAAATACAGCACTGAAAATCTCTAAGTTATGGTTTATGGGTATGAAAGATCTCAAGCTTAAATCTGTATAATATTCAAGGAAATTATATTAGAAAAACAAGCATTCACTGTCAGTAGAGCGTTTCAAAAGCTCAAGGAATTGAAAGCTTCAAGGTCAGTTTATCGAAGTATGCACTCTCCGTTCATATGAATCCTGCAGCTCTTACACAGAAATGGCTTATGCTATTTGCTTCTTTCCTTCTACTTTTTGCTTATCCTTGTTCAGTGCCTTCTTAGGTTTTAACGATAAAAATAATCTATCTATCTAATCTATCCAACTTCTCGTAAAACTTTCATACTGGCATATACACGGTGCACAAATTGTGATGTTTTTATTCGGCCGCCTAATTGCTCGCCAGTGCGTATCCTTACCTTTTCCTAACGATTTATTTAATTGAATGGCATTAAAGAACAGAGTATCTGATAGATTTTTCCCTTAGAACGTTAACTTATGAGAGATCCCGATCTCTGTGAGCAAGATTCAGCTTTTGAGCGTGAATAGCTTTAATAAAAAACAAGTAATGTGTTTCAAGGAATTTTACTTAATAATTGCGATTCGTAACGCGTTTCACTACACCGTAGCTTCTTCAGACGAATGAATATACAGAAAAATATAAATGAGAATATAACTATAAATGTTCTTGAATAATTAAAAGCTTATTGGGTTGCTTCTTCTTAAGTGGTTATTTATGACAGGTATATCCAATAAAATTAAGGAATAGATTGTTCTCCGAAAAGATTCAATAGAGGTGAAGGGCTTAAATCGACTTGTTCATTGATGAGTCTACCTGAGTGTTTGTATTTATTGATTTCTAAAGTTATCACAGTCATTGCAATTCAATCTATAAACACCTGATTTATTGTTTTTACCTGGTTTGGTTCTATTATTTTTATATATTTGCCTAAATTATTATTAGTTTGGAAAGCTATATTGAAATTATTGCTACTTAAGAATGATTTCAGTTTCTCACTTGTAATGCCAACGTAGGTTAAGGTGTTGAATTTTTGTTTCAATTTATCGACAGGGTAAACTTCATTCAATGCGATTCTACTTTGTTTTTTATTTAAAATATTATTTATTAGTTTGGGATTGTAACCATTATTTTTGGCTATTTGTTTAATCAAATTTAGTTCTTTGTTGAAATATTCTGTTGATAACGGGATGTTAATCAATCTATGAATAAAACTATTGAATGCTGACATTTTATGTTGATATGGATGACACGAACGAGTTATGTAATATAATATCTGTATGTGACGGCTTATGGTAAATTGCGAAAACATGTTTTCCATTTTCATTCGAAATTGTTACGTCTAAGAAAGTTATAGAATTATTGCTTTCTATTTCGGTTGTGAATGCAATTTTTGGATGTAATGAATTTATATGATTTTCGAAAATTTTCAACTGTCTATCTGTTCCTGTGAAGCAAATAATGATATCGTCTACATAGCGATACCAGTATAAACAATATTTACTGAGTGGATGATTATGAATTAATTTCTCTAAGTTATTCATGAATATTTCTGCTAACAAAGGACTTAACGGATTGCCCATAATCAAGCCGTCTTCAATAGTATCATATTTGTTATTGAAATGGAAATAATTTTGATCTAAACAAATTTGTAATAATGAAAGCATATCTGATTTGATGATAGTATTGACATGATTCTTTTCTAATAATTCTTCAACTAATAATACGTATCTTTCGGAGGAATGTTGGGAAATAGATTCTTAACATCGAAAGAAATAAGTTTGGAATTAGGTGGTATAGTGGTATCTTTGATATTGGCAATAAGTTCGTATGAATTTTTGACCGAAAATTTAGATTTAAAATTGCAATGTTTTATTAGCAAGTCGTTGAAGAATTTTGAAAGTTTGAACGAAGGTGCCGTTACATAAGAAACAACAGGTCTAATAGGGTAATTAAGTTTATGAAGTTTTATCAACGAATTATTAATTATGCAATGACTGTGATAATTTCTACATTGGTAGAACACAGAAATTTTAATATTAGAATATCGGAACATAAACGCAGTTTTTCAAATAAAAAATCAGATTCAAATTACGCGAATCATCTCTTAGAAAATAATCATTTTTTCGACCCACAGTTTGAAATTTTGCGTACAGATAATAAATATTGGAAGGTAGATCTTTGGGAAACTTTAGAAATCAATAAATACAAACACTCAGGTAGACTCATCAATGAACAAGTCGATTTAAGCCCTTCACCTCTATTGAATCTTTCGGGGAACAATATATTCCTTATTTTTATTGGATATACCTGTCATAAATAACCACTTAAGAAGAAGCAACCCAATAAGCTTTTAATTACTCAAGAACATTTATAGTTATATTTATATTTTTCTGTATATTCATTCGTCTGAAGAAGCTACGGTGTAGTGAAACGCGTTACGAATTGCAAATATTAAGTAAAATTCCTTAAAACACAGTACTTGTTTTTCATTATTGATAATGGAATTTTACCAAGTAAAAGCCTCCCAAATTCAAATGAGAATATCTTTCTTCCGGATGTATGGAAATTGTCCCTGAGAACTCCCCAAGCGACATCAAAAAAGAACATTTATTTGATTGTGACTCCTCAAATTGAACGTTCTCGTGTGTTTCTTTAGAGAACATATTCAAATTTCTCGACAGTGTTACATATTTGCGCTCATGCTCGACTTACTTTTAATGTTACTCATCCGAAAGAGAAACCGCTATGGTGCTTCATTCTCCACCTACTATCTTGATAAATTGTACGCAACATGTATCATTTTATGATGAAATTTCCATGGATACATTTTCGAAACCTATTAGAAAACTAAATCTCTTTATGGATAATGATTAATGACTTGAAGTAGGCAGGTACTTGAATTATTCTGTTCTTCGTTATGATACAAAACATCTACGCTTCTACACTTAACTAGTGATAACACTAGTCCTGTTACCATAGGTACATAAGTTTTATTTATTGTGGATAATCTTCCTCCTAATCAGGGGCCCTAAGGGCGTACTTTTACCTTAGTTTTAATTCAAAGAGGCAGATGGATTTCCCAAGTGGTATTAGTGGAAACGTGTGTAGTGTTTGCACAATAATTTTGTTTTTAATTATTATTACTTTGATTATTTTGTTGCTTCTGAACTTGAGAACTTTGAAGGCCTAAGACTCCGATTGCTAGGGAAGTCACACATCAGATAGTACTCGCAGGAAGTACACAGCGAAGTGAGTGATCTGCAGCATTTTCACGTTTATTCTTGTCTTTCTTTTATTCATATTAATAAAGTCCTCGCTTCTCTAAAATCAAGATTCACCGCAACATCATTACCAGCAAATTTTTCATGAATCATCCTTATTACGTGAGTGCATTTAGTGCGTGTTTGAAACTGTACAGGGTGGGCAAATTTAGATGTATTTATACGGCAGCTATGTGAAATATTACAGATAGAGAAAAATGAACGCCCCTCTCTCGATCTCATTTTCAGGGACTGCTCTAGCCCTTAGCCGACACACTTCTGGCGCCAATCATAGCCGACACACTGGGCCGTTTTTGACCCCAGCCACTTAATTGTCCATTCTCAGTGAACTAAGCTATTTTCCATCGTAAAAAAATTCACAGTTGCGCATTGACTATCTCCTTTTAAGACAATATAAGTGCGATGCAAAAAATTTTCAATTTAATTTGTTTAAAAAAATATAGTTTGCAAAGAACTCCGAAAAATGACTAGTTTCACTTAAAAATTCATAACTTTTTCAATTTTGCGAATTGGACGCTCAAATTTCAGCAACATTCTCTCAAAACATGTTGATTTATATAAAAAATAGTGTGATAGTGCCCGCTGAAAAAAGGTATTTATTTTGAAGAATAAATATCAGAATTTCAGTCATTTTTCAAAAGTGCATTTTTTCATAACAAACCTCATTTAATACTGAAAATTCACAAAAATAAATCGAGGAATGAAGAAAAATAGTCAAGGTAATCAAAAAGCATACTTTATTACAACTAAACAGATGAAAATATTATTGATTACATGCCGATACACGTTTTACAAAACATCCAACGGTGAACTTCGCCAATGGGGCGCTCACAACTTACTTACGATCGGTTTTTCGTGAGCAGTCGGCACATCTCATTCTCTTCGGAAGTTTCACTCGTTCATATCCTCCTTTTCTTTTGTGAACGTCGAGGCCCAGAATCCCGGCAATGCCTAATTTTAAGTCACGGCGCAAAGTGACCGTCTCGTTGTAGTTTTTCAGTAGGTAGGGTCTGATCAGGTACAATAAAAGTGTCTCTAGACAACTGATTGCAGTACACATGTCTTTGGAATTACCAGCTTTTAATTTGCATTTCGAGAGAATGCGAGCGTTCACCGCAGCCTGATCAAGCATACCGTAAAAAATTCTCATCGGCCAGCGATTCGTCCTTCTCGTCACCGTATACGAATGGCAGAGCTGGTCAAAAGTGTCGGTTCCTCCTTTTGTTTCATTATAGTGGTGAATGATTTTAGGCTTACCACCTGCAATTTCTGTTGTGTGCATATACGAAGAAAGTAGCAAAACAATTTTATTTTTCTTTGTTGTAAAGCTGACGAGCGTAAGATCATCTGTATGGCAGAACTTGGACTCTGGTGGTGACTTGGAAGCTACTCGCATTTGAGCTGGTATTTCTCTTTTATTTTTTCTTATCGTTCCAGTCATTGTTATGTTGTATGATGCAGGCAGCATACGCTGGACTAAAGGTACAGACATGAACCAATTGTCACAAGTTACTGTACGATGAGAGTCATGGATAGGAGCAGTAACGACACGGAAAAAATACTCGTGGATCTTTTCTTCTCGAACGACAGCAGATCCCTTGCCCAAATAGGGAACGCCGTAAATCAAGTATGAGGTTTCTGCATCGTTTAGCGTAACTATTTTCAATCCGTATTTATCTGGCTTATCCTTCATATACATACGAAATAAACATCTACCTCGAAAACTCAACAACTGCTCGTCAACAGTGCATTTATGGCTCGGAGTGTAATACTGTTGACAGTTCTTCATGAAGATATCCCAGATTTTACGAATTGCAGAAAATCTATCATTCTCATCCCGTAACTCCTTGTCATCAAACCGCAAACAAGAGCTTAGAAATGTAAATCTCAGCCTTGGTAAAACGCATCTGTAGAATGTAATGCCATTTTTTCATCCCAAAGCCTGTCATTATCTACATCGGAAGATTTCCAAAGCCCTTGGTAATAAAGGACGCCAATATATGCTTTAATCTCATCACGATCAGTCAAGTGATGGTAGCTTTCTGCTTTTTCGGTGGTAACCAACTCCAAACATACTTCTTCGATCTTTTTATTAGTATGGGTCACAATAGTATCGATCATTTCATCATTGAAAAGCAAATCCCAAAACTTTTCAATAGAATCAAGATTTTTGGCTTCACCATTTGGTCCAGGTACATAGGCAGGTAAAACGTCACTTACTCGATCTGCAAAAATAAATTGAATTTTTAAAGAGCACTCCATATTTTCTTCTCTTTCGCTCTTGCTTTCTCTCTTTTCACTCATATTCCGCTTCTTTTTCTTTTGTTAAATGTCCCTTTAGAGTTTCTCTTCCCCCCTTACTCTCACAATTTCACTTTCTCTTTTGTTACCTCTCGCTCGCTTGCTCGTTCTTCTAGACGCTTGTATACTCCGCTACCTGCACCGCCCTTCTTTCTAATAAAGGTGCTCTTACATGGGAGCGGAGAGCGGAGAGCGTCTTGAGCCGAGTCGAGCGGCAGACCGTTTCAATCAATGGTCAAAAGAGAGACAGTCGAAAAGAGAGGCTTCGACTATCTCTCTCTTGCCCATTGCTCTAACCATTTTGCGCTCAACTATGCGTTTTATATATTTATGGTACTTACCAGAACGACGCTCAGGAAATTTCGTCTTCCATTTGGAGCCATCTTTGCCTTTCGAAGTAGAGCTTGGCCGTCCCCAGGCCCTTGACTCCAAAAGACGCTTGTCCAAAGTGGCATTTTACATGTCTTCATCCGATCCCGAGGATGCATCCGTAGCGTCGCAATATTCGGATTCATGCCCACAAACTTTTCCACTTTCACTCTCTTCGTTTCTTGAGCCTCTTCGTCCTCGAAAAAACTTCTGGCGTCTCATTAAGGAGTTCTTGCCGAATTGTGCGACGTCGAAGATTATAAGCCATCTTACGATATTCAAAATAACATAAGTTTATGAAGAAAAAAATCACACTTTCAAAATATAGTTTACTATTTTGAAAAGTATAAGGCCCAGTCACGAACGACCCCAGTGTGTCGGCTAAGGGCTAGTGGTGCCAAAATTTTACTGATATCTCTTTCCGTTCTGGACTTATTCTAAATTTCTGACAGCACAATAAAAGTTTGGCAGTTCAAACTATAGAACAAAATAAAAGCATAAAGGTACTACGACGGACGACTTCATTGGGAAAACGTAACATTCACAAACTAATGGATCCATATGGTTCAATTATAACAAATAGAGTCGAAATAGTGAAGGTTGTCGAGGACTTTTACTCCAATTTGTATCGAAGCCTGAATCGCGAGAACGAGGAAGACAATCGCATACCTCATGTTATGAATCAGGGTTCGGAGGACCTCCCAGAAATAACAGCTGATGAGGTCCGAAAGGCACTAATAGATATGAAAAACAACAAAGCTCCAGGGGAAATGGAGTAGTTGCGGAGGCTTTGAAGATAGGCGGTGAAAATCTGATTCGTGAAATAATGAAACTTTTCAATAAATGTTTAACTGAAGCAAAAGTACCAGAGTCTTGGCATAATGCTATAATAATAATTATGTACAAGAAAGGAGACCCCACAAATCTCTCGAACTATAGACCTATAAGCCTTCTATCGCACTTATACAAACTCTTCACCAAAATAATAACAAAGCGCCTCACAAACAAACTGGACACCTACCAACCTCGAGAGCAGGCCGGATTTCGGGCAACATTTGGTGTTAATGATCATCTCCAAACTCTCAAGACTTTGATTGAAAAAAGCATAGAATACAACTTGCCTCTGGTTCTCATATATATTCGTGGGTTACGAGAAAGCCTTCGATACCGTGATACAGGCGATTATGCTTAAAGCGTTGGCTGACTGTAGAACAGATCATAGATACACTGCCATCATTAAATATATATATGAGCATGCCACTTCACAAGTGTGCCTTCACAATTCTACAGAAAAATTCAGGATCGGACGTGGAGTAAGACAGGGTGATACTATTTCCCCCTATTGCAATATATGTTCAAGCAATTGGAATGGGATCAGAGGGGAGTAAATGTGGATGGTGAGCGATTAAGTCATCTTCGTTTCGCCGACGACATCGTCATTATAGCAAACAGATTAGATGATGCAAATGAGATGCTCTTGCAGTTGTCTAAGGAATCCAGTAAAATCGGATTGAAGATAAATATGTCGAAAACTAAGATGATGACCAACTTAGTACCAAGCCAATCAGTTTCCATCGATGGTGAAATTGTTGAACAAGTAACGTCATACAAATATCTGGGGCATGAGATAACTATAAGCAGGGACAACCAAACAACAGAAATAGGAAGGCGAATAAGGCTGATATGGGCTGCATTTGGAAAACTGAGAGATCTGTTCAAATCAGAGATACCGATTTGTTTCAAACGTAAAGTATACAATCAATGCGTTTTACCAGTTTTGACGTACGGTGCAGAAACCCTGACCCTAACAAAGAAATCAGCTAATGAAATATGTGTTGCTCAGCGTAAGATGGAGAGAGTTATGTTAGGCTTAACACTACGGGACAGAATTCCCAACCATATCATACGCCAACGAACTAGAGTCCAGGATGCTCTCGAGAGAGTTGCTAATTTAAAGCGGAACTGGGCCGGTCATCTAGCAAGAACCACGGACGGTAGATAGGCAAAGCGTCTTTTGGAGTGGCGTCCCAGAGATGAATCCCACAGAAGTAGAAGACGTCCACCAGCTCGTTGGAAAGATGATATCAAGCGAGTGTGTACGAACTGGATAAATCCGGCCCAAAATCGCGAGGAATGAAGATCGTTGAGGAAGACCTATGTTCAGCAGTGGACTAGGATGGTTGACAGATGATGAATGCAAACATGCGTTTTTTGAAATATGAACTATAGGAAATTTTACTGTTTGCGCCAACGTATCATATTGTGTTATAAATCAATTTTCTTCATACTCTCGATGCATTGGGGAAACTTGCCAAGAACCTAGCACATGTTGGGTGGGCGCCCATCTGCGTATCAACAGATTTTTTCGGTCTCTGTTTTCTACATTCAATCAGTATCAATTTACGAATTGACACAGCTAGAGATTGATTTCCGCACGAAAAATTTATTCTCTAATTTTCATAGTTATTCCGCTTTAATTATTGTTTGAGTTCGCAATTTATAGTTGAACCCGTAAAATAGAAAAACTTGATAGTAGAAGGTCGAGATTGATCATCCCATCTCATATATAGTGATTGAACATTATAAACTCAGTGTTTTACTAACTTCTATATTTCTTCCTTCCTTCTACATCTTCCATCTACTACCTTATATAGAAGGAATAAGATCTACATCCACTGAGGACTTCTTTGATGAACCAATAAATGGTAAGTGACCAACACCTCAATCTTATTCGCTACGTTGTCTTTTTTATACAGTCCATTAGCACAGCATTAGCTATTTTTTAGAGTATTTTGTTTGAATTGGCTCAATCAATTTTGTTATTTCCGGAAAAAAAGCGTTTTAGCCTGCTTCAATCTTTCTACACTCGTAGATAGATCTTTATTTACATAGCTTGAAGTACAACTCTTGAAGCATCGGGATAATTACGAGCTTCATCTACAACTAATTGCTCAACAATCCTTAGAGCCATTCACCCTCTTCACCATATCTCGAAAATTATACGTCCTACAAAAATCTATGAGAACATAATTTATAACAAATCGCTTTGTCTACAAATATGCTCATTTAACTTCTAGCCCCAAATTTAAATATAAGGAAGTCATAAGCAAATAAGTGGGAAAATTCTTTTATGCTCTTCAACTTTTTTTTATACATTTCTCAAGAAAATTACTTCAGACCAATCCTGTAGATGGCCTTTTGAGGAAAAATTTTCTCTTTAATTTCTTTAAATTTCATTCATTTAAAAAGATGTTACAGTGCTCCAAAATTGACTAGGTACGTCAATGCTCATGATAATCCGGTCAAAACAACATGTTCAACTCAGTTTTATGATCTTTTTCGTTATTGTAAATACATTCTCTAAAATTTTTGTTAAATCCCTACCTATAACTTTACTTATTCATTGCCAACTATTTTCCCTGTCACCTATGAAGTTCTGAGAGTCTGTGGGCGGGTTTTTTTTTTCAGGTTGTATTCCCACAGGCATACTCCACAGACATCTTGTCGATTAAATAATCATATTTTCAATCAGTTATTAGCTGTTCTACTTTTCTTTGATGGTCTAAGGTGTGGCTTAGAATGTAACTCAACGTCGAATGTTTGGGGAATGATAGGAGTTGAAATCTTCGACTTCATTTCCTTCCATGAACTTTGATTTTTCCATGATGTTGCTGCATGTTTCGCCGGAACAATAGAGGCATACTGTAGAGTATTTGAGGCCTGACTTTCTGCAGCCCCACATGCTTTCACAATTTTCTTTGCATCTAATTAATTTCATGAGATCAGGGGGTTATGGAGGCTTGGAAACTTGTATTTGCATCCAAAAGTTTGCATGCTTTTTCCAGGACCAATCTTTAGGATTTTGATATCTTCTGAGCCACGACTGGACCTGTGACTGTGAATACGAGCTGTATCTTGTGTGGGATGCAGCGATGATAAACTAAATGAATTTTTAGACAATGTATTGGTAAACCGTTTGTATCGCATGCCGTCTAATGAGTCGTCTTTCTTACCGACATATAAAGCTATGAAAAAATGTACGCCAACTTGAGCTGGAAAAGATGGATCGACTATCTCACTCAAGAATAGCGTGGTACTACCAGGTAATTCAGAATGTTTGTCCATAATTTTTATAAATTTCAGTTATCCCATATTATAGGCTGCTGATGTTGTATCACATCCTGAGAAAGCATGAAGAAACAGCAAATATTGTGCTATAAGATCTGCATATATAAAACTTGAAGGACTATAAACTGACAAGGTGTGCGTGCGTTTGAAGGTTTTGAAAAGTAAATGTTAGCGGTTTCTACCTGATGCCGTGAGTAATACAAGAATGTCAATGTCCTTTTCCACAATATAAATGCATAATTTATTCAGTACGTAAGGCCACGAAAGTGTGGATGTACACGTCAAGTAATAACAAATAAATAAAACAAAAACATAGGAAAATAGAAATAATAGGATCAAAAGGAAGAATTTCTGGAAGAAGCCTTCCAGAAATTCTTCTACAGTGTAATAACTCTTCGAAATCAATAGATTTTTAACGTCTCTCCTAAATGACTTGTATGCCAGAACTCTGTAACTAACTGGCATTTTGTTGAAGAGTTTTGTTCCTACATAAAGTGGTGACTTTTCGAATTTGCTAGTGTGAACGTATCTATATGAACATTCCAACATAGGGTTTCGTCGTTGTATAGCCCCAAAAATCGAGTTTGAGGACTAGATTGAATATTACTACCCTTCAACTGAAAAATTCCTCATTGAGCTGATCTGAGGGAGAACCTCATCACAACAGTTTTGCTCTGATTCACCATGTGGAGAACCGCCTCGCCGCACTCTCGACTTTCGCAACAAGCTCCTCAGGAGTCTGCGCTGCTAGAGCCACTTGGGTATCATCAGCAAACATAACCATAACATCACTACGAATCACCTCAGGTAACTCGTTGACTTACAATAGAAAAATGAGTGGCACCAGCACAGATCCCTGAGGAACGCCTGTGCCCACTTCATAACTCACAGAATGTGAACTGCCCACCCTAACGTAAGATGACCTACTACTCAAATAAGAAGTCTTGCATAACACCCCTGAATCCCAATGCATATCATCTATTCAGTATAAAGTGGAAAAACAAAACCTCGAATGCAATTGAGAGATCGAAGAAAATTCCTGCACCTGCTAGACCCTGATCTAGATTATTGTAGACAAAGTTCATGAATTTAAGAGTTGCTGTTTCGGGTGATCACTCAGCTCTTATAATAATAATAATCACAGAATCATGAGATTGGCATGCATAAAGCGCAGCAGAGACAATGATTTATTCTGCATCTCGAAAATGTACACTCTTCTTTGAAATTACTATGAGAAGCAATAATTTGGTACGTTGTATAGTAAGGAAAACAGTTAGTAATGAATAAGTGAAGTTGTAGTTAGGGATTCATTAAAAATATTTGAGAATGTGTTTACAATAAAAAACACATCCTGAAACTAAGTTAAACATTTTGTTTCGAACGGATTCTCATGAGCATTGACGAACCGGGTCAACTTTGGAGCATTATAATGAATAAATGAAAATTAAAGAGAAAACCTTCCTCAGAACGCCATCCACAAGATTGACTCTAAGTAACTTTTTCTAAATTATATAAAAAGAGTTATGCAGCAAAAAAGAAAATTTTCTCACTTTTTTGCTCATAACTTCTTCAATCTTAAATGTAGGGCAAAAAGATATGTAAATATATTTGTAGGCAAAGCGACTTGCTACAAATTATGTTCCTATCAATTTTTTCTATGACTTATAGTTACCGATATATCGCCAAAAAGGTGTTTGCACCTATTTTTGCAAGATGGCGGCCGGGGATAATGGCGGCAACCCCACAAATTTGGGGTTGAACTTCTATTGATTCCCCCTCCCCACATGTCTCAAAAATAAAATTGCGTGCTCTAAAAAATGCCATACTCGGCCCTTCAATTTTAACATTTCAATGGACATTTAGTTCAATGTCATACTTTGAAATCGATAGATAAAACCGTTCCCTGGTACCAAATACTTCTAATGGGCTACTTATTGCGGCGCCCTTTATTTCCGTTTATAACAATAAATGTCGAATATTCATTTGACGCTCATGAAATGTGTAAGCTCGCTTTACCGCTCAGATATATATTACAAATGACATCAAAGAGCATTAAGAAAATTTTAGTACCGTAGCCACATAAATTACCGTTAATGTGGAATGATGAATCAATTAGCGTTTCTAGGCATATTTGTTATTTCTTAGTTAACGAGAGTACAGCCAACATGTAAATGCAGGAAAAAGTGAGAACTGAATGTTGCAGAAAATATGGTCTACAATTATCTGTAGGCTGCAAACCAAAAATTACCCGCATGAGCTTCATCTGACACCTAAACACCCAGTCGCATCCCGCCGAGTCTCCCATAGAAATACATTACTAGACAGATGGCAATACGCTAAGAAATAATAAATTAATAACAAAGTCGTCCGATCCAGTACATCCCTCAATCTCAGAAAGGCAAAGTGAGCAGAATTGATCCTTTTGCACACTGTATCTATATGAACATTCCAACATAGGGTTTCGTCGTTGTATAGCCCCAACAATCGAGTTTGAGGACTAGATTGAATATTACTAACCTTCAACTTAAAAATTCCTCCTTGACCTGATCTGAGGGAGAACCTCATCACAACAGTTTTGCTCTTATTCACCGCCATGTGGAGAACCGCCCCGCCACACTCTCAACTTTCGCAACAAGCTCCTCAGGAGTCTGCGCTGCTAGAGCCACTTGGGTATCATCAAAAAACATAATCATAACATCACTACGAATCACCTCGGTTAACTCGTTCACTAACAATAGAAAAATGAGTGGCACCAGCACAGATCCCTGAGTAAAGCCTGTGCCCACTTCATAACTCACAGAATGTGAACTGCCCACCCTAACGTAAGATGACCTACTACTCAAATAAGAAGTCTTGCATAACATCCCTGAATCCCAATGCATATCATCTAATCATTATAAAGTTGAAAAAAAAACCTCGAATGCAATTGAAAGATCGAGGAAAATTCCTGCTACTGCTAGACCCTGATCTAGATTATTGAAGACAAAGTTCATAAATTTAAGAGTTGCTGTTGCGGGTGATCTTTCAGTTCTATAATAATAATAATCAAAGAATCATGAGATTAGGATGCATAAAGCGCAGCAGAGACGATGATCTATCCTGCATCTCGAAAATGTACACTCCTCTTAGAAATTACTATAAGAAGCAATAATTTGGTGAGTTGTATAGTAAGGAAAACAGTGAGCAATGAGTGAGTAAAGTTAAGGATTCATTAAAAATTTTTGAGAATGTGTTTACAATAAAAAAAAAAGATCCTAGATCCTAAAACTAAGTTAAACATTTTGTTTTGACCGGATTCTCATGAGCGTTGACGAACCGTGTCAACATTGAAGCGCTGTGATGAATTAATAAAATTAAAGAGAAAACTTTCCTCAAAAGATCATCCACAATATTGACTTGAGGTAATTTTTTTGTAAAATATATAAAGAAGAGTTATACAGCAAAAAAGAAAATTTTCGTAGAAATTTTCTCACTTTTTTGCTTATAACTTCTTTAATCTTAAATTCAGGGCAAAAAGATATGTACGCTTATTTGTAGGCAAAGCGACATGCTACAAATCATTTCCTATCAATTTTTTGAAGGACGTATGGTTCCCGATATATCGCCAAAAAGTTGTTTGCACCTCTTTTTGCAAGATGGCGGCCGGGGAACAAGGGCGGTAACCCCACAAATTTGGGGTTAAGCTTCTATTGAATTCCCCCCCTCCCCACATGTCCCAAAAATAAAATTGGGTCCTTTAAAAAATGCCATATTCAGCATTTCAATTGTAACATTTCAATGGACATTTAGTTCAATGTCATACTTTGAAATCGATAGATAAACCCGTTCCCTGGTACCAAATACTTCTAATGGGCGGCGCCCTGTATGTCCGTTTATAACAATAAATGTCGAATATTCATTTGACGCTCATGAAATGTGTAAGCTCGCTTTACCGCTCAGATATATATTACAAATGACATCAAAGAGCATTAAGAAAATTTTAGTACCGTAGCCACATAAATTACCGTTAATGTGGAATGATGAATCAATTAGCGTTTCTAGGCATATTTGTAGGTTTCCGGGAAATATTAATAGTGTTCTATATTACATGAATCTCGGTATCAAATTCAATGATAAATCTGAAACACTGGTTTGTATTTGATGACTAATAATATCCTTCATCGCAATCATTTAGTCAAATCGTTAATATTGAATGATATATTGCCCACCAACGCAATGACAACCAGATGTGATTTACCACCATTCCAGTTTCGATTTTAGTTGCGACACAAAATCACTTGATTACTAAAATAATAATTGAATTTAACTGAACTTCACTACTTTAATCATATATAGGGAGTTTTAGGACTAGACTGGGGGATAGAGTAACTCCAAACCTTTCAGATTGGTGTATCGAAGTCTTCAAAGCTTCCGGGTTTTCAAGAGAACAGGGTGATTTGTTGTTTTTCATCAAATGTTTAATCATTTAAAAGTCGAGAACCCGCAGTCCAACATTGATGAAACTTAACACATTCATTAGACTCGTTTTATTGAATCGACATTCGATGAAAAAACGAATGACGTGTCCCTTCACAGACGAAACTCCATATTTTTGGAAAACGGATACTGTTACATAGATAATATACCATATACAGATAGGAGATGAAAAAACAAACGACAAATTTAACCTAACCTACTCAGACCAATCTTCATATTTTCGGAAAACGGATACTATAGCATACAGGATGTTACATAATAGTATGTCGAAACTTGAGGGGGTATATCTACGTGCAATTTTAAGAAAAAAAATCATATAAACTTAGTTACGCTAATGCTTCGTTACGGAGCTACAGGGTTGGAATGCAAGCTAATTTCGCTACCAAGGCCAAACTATTGAGGTTGTCAGAGACAGAATGCTACTCTTTGATGGTGAAGCTGATCTGCTGATATATATATTAGATATATATATATATATATATATATATATATATATATATATATATATATATATATATATATATATATATATACAGTGTGTTCCAACGAAAATTTGACCCCCCCTATAACTCCGAAATGAGTAACATTAGCGAAAAACACCAAGACACGTCGATTTTTGTTTCGAGGGGGAGCATTTTTCGAAATAATTCGAAACTTGTCAGATCAACCCCCTACCCCCAGCAACCCTAATTTCGAAATTCATCATAGGGAATAAGGGTCGAGTGGCACCTTACTGTAAAGGTCTGTCAATTCTCCATTCTGATTTGTCATTTTTAGAATTTTAAATTAACATACAGGGTGTCCCAACCGAGGGTAAAGTTGAATTCCTGCAAATCCCAAATACTAAATGAAATCGATTTATTTTGGCATAATGCAAGCGCAGGTTTATGCTCGGTCTAGAAAAACGACCTACACTTGTGAATTTGGAGTTGGTGCAATCAACCCCCTATTTCCAGCATCCCCAACTCAAAAATCATTCGATCGAAAATAGGTCAAGTGGCACCTCGTTGGAAAGGTATTTCAATTTTTCTTCGAATTTGGTATTTTCGAAATTCAGAATCAGCATACAGGGTGTCCCGGAGCAGGAACACTGAAAACCCAAATAACTTTTTGAAACTGGTTCATTTCGGTATAATACGAGAACATGTTTATGTTTGATTCGAGAATAAGACTCTCTTGCGTGAATATGGAATTTTGCAATCAATCTCTTCCATTCAGCATCCCCAACTCAAAAAATCATACAAGTGATTACAGGTTGAGTGGCAAAGTTCTAGAAAGATTTTTCTATTTTCTGAATCACTGAGGCATTGGTTTCAGTTTGGCAATCGAGGTTTTCTGGCGTGAGGATCAGGATGAGGGGATGATGGAGAAACTGATTGGATGCTCATCTAAACAGGGAAACGAGATTTATTGAACTTGTATTCAATTGAAAACAAAAAACTAACTTGATTATTACAACAATTGTTCAAAATGACCTCCGCCCACCTCCATACAGTTATACAGACGATTTTCGAACTCTCTTCTCACATTAGCGAAAACTTCAGGAGTCAAAAGTCGGCATTCTGTGATAATCCTCATCCGCAGCTCCTCCAGGTTTTCTGGTCTTGTGGCATAAACTTTAGATTTTAGATGGCCCCACAAAAAAAATCTAGGGATTTAAATCTGGTGACCTGGCTGGCCACTCAACAGGTCCTCTTCTACCAATCCACCTTCCTGGGAAATTTTCGTCAAATATTGGCGCACCCGAGCATCATAATGCGGAGGAGCACCGTCTTGTTGAAAACGCATTTCGTCCTCAGAAAGAGTTGGATCGTTCTGTAAAATTTCTGTCAATCTAGGATGTATGTGTTCCTCTAACAACTGTAGGTAGCCATTTCATTCAGATTACCCTCAATAAAGAAAGGCCCAACTAGATGATTGCCAAAATTCCTGCCCAAACGTTCAACTTCTGAGGCCTTTGCGTGTGGGCCTCTCTAAACCAATGAGGATTCTGTGTGTCCCAATATCGACAATTATGTCTATTCACTTCACCACTGAGCATAAAGGTGCTTTCATCAGAAAAACAGATGTTATTCAGAAAATTTGGATTAGCGTTTAGGTTTTCACAAAACTGTAAACGACGATCTGGATCATCTTCGTTTATTTCATGCACTAATTTTACCTTGTAGGGGTGAAATTTGTGATGTTTCACGATTCTATAGACAGTTGTAGCTGATACACCAGTCAGACGAGATAGTTTTCTGATCGAAGTAGTATTCTCCATTTGTAGGTGACCCACTACTGCCACTTCCGTTGCCTCATTTCTGACAGGACATGCCACTTCATGTTTTTTGTTTGCCACCGAACCCGTAGCTAGGAATTTGTCAACCAAATATTTAACGTACTGGTGACTGACTCTTTCTTTCAGGATGGTTCCTATCGAATATTCTTGCCGTTTCTTTGGCACAACTGTTATTTCGAAAATACGTCGATACATTTCGACACTTTCCTCAGTGGAATAAACCATTTTCAGATTAATTTCAACTGACGAACAACAACAATAATGAGGAACTGATCTGAATAATAATAATATTTCATTGCAAAATGAGAAATAACAGATGACTGCACGCCAGATGGAAATGAAAAAATGTGAACATTTTCAATGCAGAAATCAGCCTTATTTCTTCGTAATTGATGCTCAACACATCGTACCCCAATACTTTTAACAGTTTCGAATTAATTTTAGTTGATAATTTCATATGACGATATTGAATTTTTCGAAAGCGACATCCTGTATGGAGAGCCGAACTGAATGAAATGCTTTAATCATTCTGGAATTCAAAAAACCCTTCTGAAGATATGCCACTTGAATTATTTGTATGATTTTCAAGTTGGGGATGCTGAATGGAAGGGGTTGATTGCAAAAATTCTATAACCACACAAGAAAGTCCTATTCTCGGATCAAATATGTTCTCGTATACCGAAATGAACCAGTTTCAAAAGTTATTTGGATTTTCAATGTTCCTGCTTCGGGACACCCTGTATGATGATTCTGAATTTCGAAAATACCAAATTCGAAGAGAAAATTGCAGTACCTTTCCAACGAGGTGCCACTTGACCTATTATCGATCGAATGATTTTTGAGTTGGGGATGCTGGAAATAGGGTTGATTGCACCAACTCCAAATTCACAAGTGTAGGTCGTTTTTCTAGACCGAGCATATACCTGCGCTTGCATTATGCCAAAATAAATCTATTTCATTTAGTATTTGGGATTTCCAGGAATTCAACTTCACCCTTGGTTGGGACACCCTGTATGTTAATTTAAAATTCTAAAATGACAAATCAAGGTGGAGAATTGACAGACCTTTTCAGTAAGGTGCCACTCGACCCTTATTTCCTATGATGAATTTCAAAGTTAGGGTTGCTGGGGTAGGGGTTGATCTGAGAAAATTCGAATTATTTCGAAAATGCTCCCTCGAAACAAAAATCGACGTGTCTTGGTGTTTTCGCTAATGTTACTCATTTCGGAGTTATAGGAGGTCAAATTTTCGTTGGAACACACTGTATATATATATATATATATATATATATATATATATATATATATATATATATATATATATATATATATATATATATATATATATATATATATATATATATATATATATATATATATATATATATATATATATATATATATATATATATATATATATATATATATATATATATATATATATATATATATATATATATATATATATATATATATATATATATATATAAAAACCTCAAAAGTCTAGGAAACACTTTGAATATCGATATATCGTATCCAGAACGATCAATATTGATGATTTTTTTCAAGAAATGAACAAAAGTCTATGTAGAGTGCCGCAACAACAGTTTATTTTATGAAAACTAAAATGCAATATGCGATATATCGTTATAATAATTTCATGTATTCAGTGTTTGAAATCAGTTAGTTGGGACTTTGTTTCTGTTGTAAGCACAAATAAAAGATTCAAGTTTTGTGATTCGACCATGGAAATACGACATTCGACTAGAGAAGAGATGTTACGAGCCGTTGGCATGGGCCAAGCTGGGAGCTCTCAACGGGAAGTATCCAGGGTTCTGGGAAGTAGCCCAAGTGTCATAAACCGTTTATGGTCGCGTTTCACTGAAACAGGTAGCGTAGAAGAACGCAATACAGGTCGTTTCAGGATTACTACATTCGCCCAAGACCGATTTTTGGTTTTACAAGCCAGAAGAGATCGTACCACCACTACACGAAGGTCAACACCATTCCAGACGTCCTTTAACAATTCCACAACTGACCCATGGAAATCGCGCTGCTCGTTTAGCTTGGTGCCAATAACACGTAAACTGGGATCAAGAGAGGTGGACCACAATTCTCTTCAGTGATGAATCTAGATTTAGTTATATATATATATATATATATATATATATATATATATATATATATATATATATATATATATATATATATATATATATATATATATATATATATATATATATATATATATATATATATATATATATATATATATATATATATATATATATATATATATATATATATATATATATATTATAAAAGAGAGGATTTACCCAAATTCAAATAATTGTATTTACAATATATGCTTATATCTATAATTTTGGTGTGTGTCAGAAATCGTAAAAAACAAGCGAATAAATATCATACTATCTTGCGTTTAATTCAATAAATGAGTGAAAAAACCTGTGGAAAAACTCGTTTCCCTGTCACTTTTGCACTAGCAATAGCTTGTCTGTTTAGGTTGTGTTAGTGTCGTGTGTACAAAAAGAGTACCAAAAATGTTTCTGCTTAGCAGCTTCATTCTCTCATTCTCATCTTACACCTTGCACTCCATGATTTCCAGGACTTCTTCACGAAGACAAGGGTGAAAAGTAAGGGGATTTGGACAGGGAAAATCTATAACAATGGAAAAGGAAAAACATTAGAAAAATATTTCATCGAACGGACCTAACTCTTATATGTCTAAACTCACTGGAATCTAAGAACTTAACTAATGTTTCTCTGTTTTTCAACAGGGAACATCTCATACATGAATGAATGAAGCCCTACGGGGTTGTGTCGCTTGCCTTATCAATGATCTGTCAGAAAAGTGCCTGATGAAATTCATCAACCAGCTACCTTAATTTTCACGAATAACATAGAATATATAATCTTCCAATTTTCTATATTTTGGTTTCAATATGTTGACGATATTTTGGCGTTTTAATGGTACTTCAAAGCAAAGTTAATTCCATTGAATTTAAACTGGAATAAGAAATCAATAACCAGAATAATTTTTCAGATTTAACCATTTTAAACTAAACAATCTTTTGATGTTCGATTTATATCATGAATCTATCTACATAGACATTTGCATTCCTTTTGATTCCTCCCAATCTATTTAACATAAATTAGCTGGCTTCAAATCTATGTTTCACAGAGCTCTTAAATACCTTACTGCATTACAAATCTCAATAAAGAAATTTTGTTAGTTAAAACTATTGCAAAAAACGGCTATTCTTTCTCGAAAATAGACAAATTTGAGTCTAAAACAATTGAAAGGCCTATTTGTATTTATCCTCAAAGTAATTCTGAAAGCCACATACACCAATACAGGGTGTTACGTTAGAGTATGTCACAACTTAGGGTAAATCTACGTGCAATTCTAAGAAAAAATTCCTATAAACATAGGTCCGCAAAAGTTTCGTTACGGAGCTACAGGGTGTTGAAATATCTGGAAAAAATTTGTTTTTTCTTTTAACTCCTGAAGTTTTTGGGAAATTCAGCCCAAATTTGGAATACAAGCGATTTCTTACAACCCCATCATTACACGTCCTAAATTTTAACTAGAATCTAGAAGGTGTTTTCTTTTCCGAAGCCATGTCTTCATTTTTTCGAGTGAAAAATTATTGAATTTGAATTATTTGAATTGTATGTTGTTCGTTAATGAAAAAAAAATAAAAGAAATACTCGATAGGTATGCCCAAAATTTGCTTTTATTTTGATAGCTCGTCTTCTGAGACTCAACTTATTCTAATTTAATATCAAACTAAAAAAATAACAATTAAAAACTAAATAAATTGCTGGAAGTGTCCTCCACCTGCAAGAATACAGGCCTCTGCCCTTCTTCACATTTCATCACGCACTCTTTGAAGAATTCCTGGGGTATTTCTTATCGTGTCACAAGAGGTTGTTATCCGATTTCTCAATTCTTCTGCAGTGTTCACTGGAGTGGTATAAACTAAACTTTTGAGATACCCCCATAAGAAAAAGTCTAAACGATTTAAGTCTCGGGACCTAGCCTAGGAGGCCATGGTTCTGGCCCACCTCGACCTATTCATCGGTTTTTGAATGTATCATTCAAGAATTCCTTAGCTTCACCACTGAAATGTGCGGGTGCCACGTCATGTATGAACGACATAATGTTTCTCACCAAAAGTGGCACATCCTCGAGCAATAAAGGTAATTCATCCTCAAGAAATTACCGATAGGCGGGACCGTTTAGTCTGTTAGGCAGAAAAAAATTGCCCAATCAAATAATTTCCAATCATTCCGACCCAGACATTTAGTGAGAATTGTTCTTGATGATGAGATTCTTTGATTAAATGGGAGTTTTCCTCAGCCCAATAATGATTATTGTGAAAATTTGTGATAGCAGTTCTCGCAAAGTTAGCTGCGTCTGTGAACATTATTTCACTATCGAAATGGGCAGTCTCGAAGGAAAATCTCGAGGAAGTAGAGTTTGGACGCGTTGAATATGAAACAGGTACAATAAAAAGTCGTTCAGAATCCTCCAAACTAGAACATGTGAAATATTCAACTGATTTCCAGTTTTTCTTGTACTCAGATGATGATTCTAATCAATACAATTCAAAACTGCTTTCTCAATATCTGGAATTCTCATAGTTTGAGTTACCACTTTCAAATGATTATTTGCAGTCAAAATACCAGTTTCCCTCATCCTTCTGGGGATATTTTAAAATGTTCGTCTGTCTAGTGTTACTGGATTTGGAAAGCGCACCTGATATAATCGGCTAGCTTCTGTTGTGTTTCCGTCAGCCTGACCGTACATGTAATGGATATCAGCCAATTCGGCGTTAGTAGAAAAGCCATTTTTTCTTACAGCAATAACTTCAAAAGTCTTAAAACTAATCGTTAATTTAATAAACAATTTGAGCAGACACTATTTCAACTCTAGCATTTGTCAAAATAAATAAATGAAGGAAAAAACTCAAAGCCTACTAGTCAGTTTTTAATTAGAAGTGATTTCAATTCAGCGAATGCATACAATCGTTTAAAAAATTTTTGCTCTAGAACGGTCGGAAATACGAAAAAATTACAAATTTCAAAGAAGTTTGTAAATTGAACGAAGATGACGAAAATTGATTGTACGCTGATCAGTGGCGTACTGCAAAAAAGTTTGAAAGGGCTAAAGAAGACATGGCTCCGGAAAAGAAAACATCTTGTAGTTAAAATTTAGGACGTGTAATGATGGAGGCTGTAGAAAATAGTTTGCATTTCAAATTTGGGATCGAAATATTTTCTGGAAATTTCAACACCCTGTAGCTCCGTAACAAAGTTTTTGCGGACCTATGTTAATAAGAAATTATTTTCCCCAAAATTGCACTTAGATTTATCCGCTCAAGTTATGACATACTATTATGTAACACTCTGTATTTTCCATTAACCTATTCCAACCCAATTTCAGAAAAATAGTAAATAACATCCAAATCCCAAATGTAAGATATAAACGGATCTACAACCAAACTATCAAATTTATCTGTCAATGCCAAAGATAAAACTCCAAAATTAGATAATTCAGGAGTATAAAACTAACGTGACTCAATTGTAACGGAATTGGTCAAACAAGCAGGTCGTGTAGAATTAAATATAAGAAATATCATTCACAGTTTTGTAAAAACATAACAAATTCCACTTTGGCACAAGATTGCATACAAAACGACCATATTCTTCCATCAATATATAATCTACAGATTTTATACCAAGCACAAAAAGTATAAAACTCTATCATCATGAGTCCTCAGAAATATTCAAAGCCCAACACAATACAGAGAATAATGAAATAAAACTTAACGACCTGATTCATTTATTTTATTCCCCAAAATCTGGGATTTTAAGTAGTTAACAGTTATAAAGTAGTAACCAATGTCAATCTTTAATATGTATTTTACCTGTTTTTGTTAACCCATTACTCCTTTATATAAGAAAATTGCTAACTTTTTATTGTTGATTCAAACTCGTACTTGTGTGATGATCAGAAAGATTTTGAAATAGCTATAACGTTGAATAAACTTTTCCATCTTAAAACAGTGATATTGTTTACGTAGTCAGATACTCATTCTTGAACAGAAGCTCGCCTCCAAACAAACTAGATTCAAAAAATTTTAAATGCTCCAATAATTTTCTGTCCACTTCAGGTGGGAGAGTAATTTTACAACATACTTGTTTTATTACTATTCGAAACATGTCTTCGGAGGGAGATTGTAGCAATCCAAACATGTTAGATGACGAAAACCAGCCTATTTTATATACTGTCCTTCGACAATTTTACTCATTGATTCCCCATTTCATGATTGGCGGTCAGTCTTATGCTTGTAATTACACTGCATTTTGGAAAGTCTGTACAGAAATGAACGGCTCCAAATAAAGGTAAATAGGTAGTGGAGACCTAAATAATTAGTTGAACACTTATGTACAAAACGACATTCCATGTCATTTGGTCCATTACCTAGGTAGCGGGTGGGGCAACTAGAACAAAAAAGACTCAATAACTGCCAAAATATTCGTTTCTATACCAAATGCAGAAACAGGTTAATTTTTGTCTGAAGGGGGCATCTTATAACACATGGTGATTTTGTTTTACATCAACCCCCAAAGCAGGGTTGCACAAAACTCAATTTATTAAATAGGGACGATGGGTCCATTGATACCTCACTGGAAAGCTCTTTAGATTCTGAACACAAATGTGTAATAATTTTTGAGTTTTGACATATTCGGAAGATGATATAGACTGGTTCGTCAAAAGACGAGTTATTTTCAGCGATTGCAACTTCTGTCGATTTTGAATGTATTTTGGGGAAAAAATTTCTTTAAGCAGTGGTGCTTCCAGTACACTCCCTCAAACGAGGGTGTCAGCCCTTCAAATCTTCGAACTCATCAGTTAGTTTGAGTAATAACTCATTGGAAAGGTTATAGAATTTCTAGAATATTGTAGACGAAATTTCTGCTCCATCTGCATTGTGATGAAGATACATGGTGAATTAATAGAGAGCGATACAGTGTTTGCGAGATCTGCTGATCTTGGATGGAGATTCAGAACACGTTTGTTTGGTTTTCAAATGATAGATTTTTATCATAGATATACCTTCATGTTGGTAAGTAGGGAAAAATTGAATATTGACAATTCGAAAAAACAATTGAATTTGATATACCTGATACATTTTATACCTCAACTTGGTATCAATCAAACAAATGTTCAAAGTGTTCGCCGTCAATCTAACCTAACACAAATACTGATTTTGCTCGAAACGTTCCCAGACATAACATAGCATTTCAAGGTTTATACAATCACACTCAACTAGAATCCGTTGTCGCAAATCCACCAAATCTGCTGGATCAGTTTTATAAATTTGACTCTTCAAGTGGCCCCATTGAAAAAATCCAATGGTGACAAGTCGGGAGAACGTGGGGGTCATTCTGTAGGGCCTCTTCTTCCGATCCATCGATCAGGAAATTCTCGATCTAGATATTGTCGAACAGGAGGTGCAAAATGAGGGGGAGTTCGACATCCTGCTGAAACACAACATCCTTTTCTAAATAGCTAGGATCATTTTACAAAATTTGATTAGGTTTTCAAGTAGTTGGAGATATATTTCTCCCGTCAGATTTCCTGGTAAGAAAAATGGCCCAATTAGATGCCTACCCAGACATTCAATTTTTCAGAATATTGGTAATATACTCCAAACAAGATTCTGGGATTAGAGTTCGACAGAACCGGCAGTTTACGATTTACAGTGTCCTTCAAAATAAAAGCACATTCATCCGAGGAGCAAATATTGTTGAGAATGTGAAGATTGTTTGCGATTCGCTCACTTATTGTTTGACAGATTTGCACTCTGCGGTCAAAGTCATCCTCATTCATATCTTAGAACGTCTCGTCCAATATTTCTTCGACTCATACCAGCTTCACTTTCTAATTTTCTATTACTCAGTATGAGTCTTTGGACATGCTCTCTTTCCCTACTCTGAACTGAGCCTGTTTCTCTGAATTTTTCCAACAACTCCAAAATGTACTTCTCACTCACATGTTTGTCGTCATGGCGTTCCTGCCCTATTTGCACAAGTAATACTGCTGGATAAAATTTCAATAGTTTTTACTCTTTCAGCTATTGAATAAACCATTATACTGGTATGGATGCAACCCGTGAGTGTATAAAGCATTTAGATAAACAAACAAACTAACTCGAATTTCTTTCATCAGAGCAATCTTGAAAAAAAAACAAAACCTGCCGCATTTGTTGTTGAGAAATCTGCATTACACCTGTGTGATTTCGGGTGAATATTTTTCTATAACGAAAACTTTACTTGAGTTGGTTTCATTTCAACCTTGGATACCATGCTGTTAAAGGCTTTTCACATACGACGATCGGTTACATATGCGGTCGTGAGACGTGATAGCCATTACCCTAGTGGTTGTCTTCACATGTCTGCGTTCCATCAGTTCACCCATGGGGAACCTTTTTTGCGATTCAACCGATGACATTGAGCGATCATCGCTTCTTTGTGAAGAGGCTCTTATACTGTGTATGAATTTCTCCATGATCCATCCTGTATCCTCATTGAAATGTAATCGGATTTCAAAATTCGTTCACTGTAATTAGATAATTCTAAATACCTATCCAGTGAGCTATAACTTCGGACTAACTGATCAATTCAAAGATTTGAGGGGTTGACACCCTGAGGGGTGTCTGAGATGTAGTGGAAGCACCTTTGCTTAAAGATATTTTTCCTCAAAATACAACAGTAATACGGTGAATGTTCATACGAAATAACCAGATTTTGTAATCACTGAAAATAACTCGTCTTTTGACGAACCAACCTGTATCTCCTTCCGAATATGTCAGAACTCAAAAATTTTACATATTTGTGTTGAAAATCAAAGGAGCTTTTCAATGAGGTATCACTCGACCTATCTTCCCTATGCAAAAATTGAGTTTTGTGCTCTCCTGCTTAGTGGTTGTTGTAAATAAAATCACCGTGTGTTGAAAGATATCCCTTCAGGCAAAATGGACGTGTTTCTGCTTTTGTCTAGAAACAAATAAGTCAGCAGTTATTGAGTCTTTGTCGTTTTAGTTGTCGCACTCGGTAGGTATGTGATTTTGTCGATTAAGAGTTATCAAAAATAAAATTCAACAACATACGTAAAATTAATGATATTAACAGTAGAAGTTATTCAAATAAAAGAACAAATACTTGAGGAGTGAGTAGATGAATGCACGAGATAAAACTGTGAAAAATATAATGTAAATAAAAAAATTTCCCTACAATGAAAAAACTGGTAACTAACCAATATTTGTTTGATTGATGCTGTGGAGTTTATAGTGCTCCGAACTACTCACCTAGACCGTGCAATGATAACTGCCATCTTTCAGGATTTCAAGCTATCTGGCCTTCAGATGTTAAGGGCTTTGCTACTCAGGCAATTTGGGAAATTATTACAATTATTGGAAGCTTTGGTCAAATATCACTTTTTTGTCCAAGGACGACATCCATAACTCGGATTCGAACCAGGCACTTCGGCTAAGCATATTCCTACATACTTGCTCACTAACCGTGCAGCTACCGAGGCGGTTAACCAATATTTGACTTCGGCCATGACATCCGAACTAATGGCAAGCGCGATTTCACGATTTGTTTGGTTGGTATGCGCCGCTGAAGTCACGTGATATAGTTGTCTACAGCGCCTAGAACCGTCACAATTGGAAATATGGTGTACGTGTCATTTTGTCTGCGTATGTCATTTTGTACGTACTTCATCAATAGCGATTTATTCGTATAACGCATGAATTAAAATATCTATGCATGCCGAAATGTTCTCGAATCCAAATGTTTATGCATAAACGTTTATATTCAAAGTGAAGTCATTCTTATTACTTGGATTACTCCCATTCCTGTTGATTTCAAGGTTGCTGACAATTATACAATTAGATAATTCGGCATGAATATTAGTCTGAAAGAGTTTCATTCAAAAAGAATACAATCGTTTCGAACATAATAGTGAAGGTGAATAAAATCCAACCTTCCTGAAATGTATGCATTCACTTTTACATGATAGAACTACATACGCTTATCGCAACAAATAATTTTTTTATTATATTTCGAATATTAACTCTATTTCTTACAATAATAATTGATGCTTTATCAGCACAGTGAATGTATAATATTTCAACATACAACAACAATATTTTTCTCAAAATATTTAACGATGATCATTTTTCTTCTTCAATGCCGTTTGGACGTTCCCAATATGTCACTTTCAAGTGAAAAACTGCCATTCCAAACGCGTTAGTCTGCGGAGTGATATAAATAAATACCATATAAATAAATCTCCAGTTTGATTGCGAAGGGATCACGAAAGTGTGAGTTGGGAGACGTCAGTGATAATTTTGATTAAATAGTGTCGAATTCATCTATTTTATTCTGATCTTGAGTGTATATCTTACAACATAGTGAATAGTTTCCGTAACAATCGAATAGAAGGAATAGTGTGCATTGATAGGGTATGTACTTATTTATATTTAATGTAATTTTACATCTCTGCTTGTTTTTAAATGTTTCTCTAGTTATTTGAGATGTTCTATACATTTCAAGGTACACAATTTAGTACTTATAATACTGTTAGGTTGAATACGAGGTTAGTCGTCGTCGAGTTAAGATTGCCCTAAAATATTGCTTTGAATTATCTTTCGTACCATCCTATAAGTTTTCTTTTTAATATTGACATTATTTGATGGTTTGTTTGTTTTATTAGGGTCAGTCCTTATCCTTCCAAAAATTCAATTGTCGAGGCTTTTACGTGATAGAAATCCATTTTCACAAATACAAGTAAACGATAATTTCTGCTAAAATATATTTTTGAATGCTCGACGCGTTTCGATACACAGTATCTTTGTCAAGAGCGAATGAATGGTAAAAATATATCTTACTAACATATACTTATATATACTTAAGAGGCAATTCACTCAGAGCTATCTGTATTTGAACTAATGTTTAGGAAATAAATTTAATAAGGGTGAGTTATTTATGTCTACCTGATCATTCAGAATTTCCGGTGAATACCTAAATCTGTTAATTTCAAGTACTTCCAGAAGGTTGAGTGTTATACCTCTATTCTCAGAATGTAGGATTTCAAATTCTGAATTGAAAGAGTGGCCATTTTCCCTAAGATGATTTGAATAACTTGAATCGTTTTTTCCATTGATGGAACTGCGTTTATGTTCAGAGATTCTAACATTAAAACGTCTTCTTGTTCTACCTATATAAAAACAATTGCAATCTGCACAATCCAATCTATAAACACCTGATTTATTTTCTTTATTAATTGGAGATTTATAATTCCTGATAAATGAAACTAAATTTGCTGATGTTTTGAGCGCTATATTTAAATTTGAATTTTTTAAGAAGGGATTTCACATTGCCTATATATGTTAAACTATTGAATTTCTTGTCTCGGTGTTCACCGATTGGATATATATGTTGTAAAGCTAATTTTGTTTTATCTTATGTAGTATGCATCATAACCATTATTTATTGCGATCTGTTTTATCAAATTCAATTCTTTGAAATAATTATCATTAGACATCGGTGTGTTCAAGAGTCCTTACCAACATAAAATTGCAGCATTTAACAGCTATGTATATAGCTGTTGAATGCTGCAACTTTATGTTGGTAAGGATGTGCCGATGTATAATGAATTGTGATATCTGTATGAGAAGGCTTATGATAAATTGAAAACTGGTGTTTATTATTTGACCTTGTTATTGTTAGATATAGGAAATTGATCGAATTGTTCTGTTCTATTTCAGAAGTGAATTTTATTTTTGGCTGCAGGTTTTTGATGAAATTTTCGAATACAGTGAACTCTCTGTTCGTTCCTGTGAAACACATAATAATGTCATCGACATATCGATACCGATATAGGAAATGTTTACTGAGCGGGTGTTTATGAATAGTTTTTTCTATGTTATCCATGAAGATTTTTGCTACAAGAGGGCTTAAGGGGTTTCCCATTATAAGTCCCTCATGTCCGTTATGAAAACAATCGTTAAAAGAAAAATAATTTGAGATATGGCTTTATTGGATGTTTGCACATCTCAAGATAATTTTTCTTTTAACGATTGTTTTTATAAAAGTGATGAGGGACTTATAATGGGAAACCCCGTAAGCCCTCTTTTAGCAGAAATCTTCATGGATAACATAGAAAAAACCATTCATAAACACCCGCTTAGTAAACATTTCCTATATTGCTATCGATTTTTCAATTTTCAATTTATCATAAGCCTTCTCATACAGATATCACAATTCATTATACATCGGCACATCCTTACCAACATAAAGTTGCAGCATTTAATAGCAATATACATAGACTCTTGAACACACCGATGTCCAATGATAATTATTTCAAACAATTGAATTTGATGAAACAGATCGCAATAATGGTTATGGTGCATATTTAGTTAGCAGCATATTACATAAGAAAAAACAAAAATTAGCTTTACAACATATATATCCAATCGGGCAACACCAAGACAAGAAATTCGATAGTTTAACATATTTAGGCAATATTAGCAATAATATGAAATCCCTTCTTAAACATTCAAATTTAAATATATCGTTCGAAACATCAACAAATTGAGGTTAATTTATCCGGAATTATAAATCTCCAATTAATAAAGAAAATAAATCACTGGATTGTGCAGATTGCAATTATTTTTATATGAGTAGAACAGGAAGAAATTTTAATGTTAGAATCTCTGAACATAAACGCAGTTTCATCAATGGAAAAACCGATTCAAATTATTCAACTCATCTTAGGCAAAATGGTCACTCTTTCAATTCAGAATTTAAAATCCTACATTCTGAGAATAGAGGTATAAAACTCAACCTTCTGGAAGTACTTGAAATGAACAGATTTAGGTATTCACCGGAAATTCTTTGTGATTAGGTAGACATATAAAACTCACCCTTATTAAATTTATTTCCTGAACATTAGTTCAAGTGCGGATAGCTGTGAGTGGATTGCTTTTTTAATATCTAGAAAATTTGTTACTAAGATATATTTGTATTATTAATTCGCTCTTGATAAAAGACTCGTGTATCGAAACGCGTCGAGCATATACTAATATATTTTCGTTGAAATCATCGTTTAATTGTATTTGTAACAATATTCAACCTTCTGTGGGAAGTTAAACATCCTTCCCTGAAAAAGCTGGTTCTCTGATCCACCCTTTATAATCACCGTCAACCTGGGTCTCAAAGCAGTGGTACAATTCGGTCAGATGTCATGAATAGGAGCAATAGACTTCAGTTTCGGTCTCATTTGACCTCGTCAGTATTGCTTACCCAATCACGACATCAGTACTCATCTCAATCCGTTAGAGTGTTACTGAACGTGTTTACGTAATTGCGCCCATCAACACACAGAGGTTAACCACCATCGTCACCGAGAAACCATACTTGTTCGACTGTTTAACTTTCCACGAAAGGTTGAATATGGTTCTTTGAATAAAATTCTTCATTATGTCTACACATACAGCAATAATATCGTGGGTTATGATTGATGAGCATTCAAATGAGTAGATGACGGTCTGGCCTGATGTTGTGAATGGATGGGCAATACTGACGAGGTGAAATGAGACCGAAACTGCAGTCTTTTGCTCTTGTTCATGAAATCTGACCGAGCTGCAGCACTGTTGTGTGGCTTGGTTGACTATGCTTATGAAGGATGGATCAGAAAACCAGCTTTTTCAGGGAAGGATGTTTAACTTTCCTCGGTAGACTGAGTATTGTTCCTTGAGTAAAATACTTCATTATGTAACCTACGTTCTTCATATTTGAAAAATGCCAAGGCAATTTGCGACGTAAAGAACGTACTTTTAACGTAGGAGACAAAGTCTGGCGCAGAAATAAAATCTCATGGGACGCATCGAAAAAGTTTTCCGCAAAGTTGGCAACAAAGTTTTCTGTACCGTGGTCCCGAAAATCGGGAAATTAGTTAATGCTCTCAGAAATGTAGATGGCTCCGATGCAGGCAACTATCATGTCAAGGGTTTGAAACCCTACTTCGGATCAAATTCGGATGTATCAGTTGGTTGAAGATACGCGTATCAAAACTGGTTTGTAAATATTACACATACACTGCTCGACAGTTGTGTTGTTCTAGCTTTTACTCTACGATTAGTAAGGGTTAAGTTAGTTAAGTTTACGTGAGTGGTATTGGGAACGAATGGGTCATTGTTGAGTTTCTTGAAAGTGCTTTGTGCGACCTCTGCGAGAAAAAAAAATGCTGTTGCATCATAAGAAAGAAAGTGAGAAAGGTTCTGCTTTTTTCTCTATTATTTTTTCAAGGAATGGTGTGGCATACCGTCCGAAATGGCTGTTTATTTTCAAACATTTTAATCTTAATGTAATAAAGATTCAAATTTTAAATTCACATATTTAGCGGACGAAAGAAAACCCGGTCTCCAGGTTATGAAAAACACGAGAAGGGGGGCCAGCATTTGACAAATATTCACGGATAATTCGGCTCTGTTGAAGGATATATCACCGTTTTTATTAGTCTTATCATTCGTAGAGAAAATCGAATGAAATTTTGTTACACATAAGTTGTCGTTTTTGTGTCCTTAGTTGAGAGATTTCATGTAAGTAATTTTTTCCTGATTTTCTATCCGATTTTCCATACTTATCTTCGTCAACTTCAAATACATATCATTCAGTTCATATAGCCGGATGCTGTTTTTCTTCCATTCATTTCTTTCAATGAACCGCAACTTAATTATTTCTATTATCTGGGGAAAAGGGTCCAAAATAAGGGATCATGATCAATTGACTAAGCCGTCCTGGAGAATCTGTTCCATAAAGTCTGCATAAAGTTTTCATATCACCGAGTTCATCTCCGGACATTGTTTCAAGAATTTTGGTTGACTTCTTATCGCTATATTTACTGAATTTAGAGTTGGTTCCACAGCGTTGCCAAATCGAAGCAGGAGTTTTCCTATACGACATTATATTTTTTTCAAAAGAAACATTTGTGTCAACTGAACTTGTCATGTCATATTGTTCTTTAGTATATTTATGACTTCTATTTCATAATGTAAGCGAAAGCGTAGCGCTGCTGTTTCGGATCTTGATACCAAATTTCCTTGTATTCATTTGAATTCGTATAACATCAAACCTAGAAAATGCATTATTGTATTTTTAAATTTATAATTGAGAAAACAACATTTTTCATATATCTCATCATTGCCACTTCTTAAATTTTAATTATTTTTCGGTCTATTTCTTGTATTATCGTTTCTGCCTCTTTTTATATTTAATTTTAAACTGCTTCAGAGAAAATTGAATATGTTTCGATATTTCCGTTATTCTGAAGAAACTGATTTTCAACAAAACAAAACACTTTTTTTTTCAACTTAATTTGTTTACACCTATTAAAACTTATGTGGTGCTCAACTGACTCAAGGAAGGGGGAAATGTACCCATATTGTACTTCTCACATATTTTTGAACCCATGCCTGGGTGCAATCTGACAAACAGCAACCAAACTGAAGAATTACGGTTGCAAGAATTTTTGAACAACAAAGATATGTAACTCTATCCACTCTCGAAATAAGCAATTTTAACTTAGGAGCTGCTGAATGTAGGGGCTGGTTTCACATGCTTCCCTCCAATCAAATATTGGCGTATCTTTTCTAAGCTATAATCAGTCTTTCTTAACATAGAAGACATGGCAAATTTTCATTCAAATATAAACTTTCGCTCTGTTTGGACTCTGTGTGATATTAAATGTTCCTGGAGATACTATTTTCGATTAATTAATAATGAATTTTGACTTAGGACCTGCTGAGGGTAGGGGGTTGATTTTTCATGCTCCGAAATAACTCAGAGATTGATCTCCCTCCAATTCCGCTAAAAGCAGTCCATCTTGAGATAGAGGAGGTAGCAGATTTTAGTTGCAACACACCGTATTTTTCAGAGTTAGGTTTTGACCCCATCAAAATCATATCGAAGTGCGTCACTGTCCTTTTTAAGAAAATTTATTGAAAAGCTCTTGCGATTTTGAAACTTTTTGACCGATAAAATTTTGGAGTTCCAACCTTTTCGAATGAAAATGAAAATGATTTACGTACAAGGATCCGAACATTTGAGTGTCTTCCTATTCAGTTGAAGTTGAATTTCAAATGATTTGTAATATTTTGGTCTATCATATTGCGGGTACTTGTAGATAAACTCTTGCAGCTATCCACAGCAAAATACAGGAAACTTATCATAATTGAAATTGATTTCTGTCGATAGTATATAGTTTTTGGTATTTTATATAGTTTGAATGAAGGACATCTTCAAGAATTGGCTGATACTCATCTGTTATATGGCCGATCAGGTGGTAATACAACTGAAGCCCGAAGACTCTACCTTGCAGCTTTTTCTATCAGAAATATTCTTTCAGCGAAATTTTTCGTTTCTTTTGACCGCTTATTGCGTCAAATCAGAAATTTTTGTTAAATCAAGGAAAACTCTGGACCAGATCGGTTTGCCAGCACACTGATAAATGAAGAACTTATTTAGGATGAAGTCCATAATAACAGCATTCGATGGCTATTTCTACAGGTGGACGTATCAAATTCGACTGTTTGGAGAATTTTGTATGAGCAACTATTACATCCCTACCATATCCAGAGGATTTAAGCTATCAAAATCTGAAAATCTATTCAAAAGGCTTGAATTTTATCTATCACTTTTACAGAGGTGTGCTGGAAATGCCAAATTATATAGGAATATTTCGTTAACAGCAGGGTTTAAGCGAGAGGTTATAATGAATTTCCACAACACATATATGTATGCTGAAGAGTGTTCTCAAGAGACAATTGTCGAAGAAGATATTTTCATCAGTGTTTGGGCCTGATGATATGATGAGGCCAGTAATTCTACTCATTACATTTAATTCTTATGCATACCTTCATTGCTTGCAGATCACTCTGGTGAATTATTACGAATCTTACCTAACATTACATTTAAATTGAAATCTAACCTAACCTAATATTCAAATTTCTAAAAGTTAACTAAATTTTATCACAACGTTCACAAGAGAGACAACGAACACCTCATTAGATTCCTTTATGAGTTTTAGATTTGTAGTTTTCATCACGTCTGCCTTTTGAGTTATCCGTTCTGAATACTATATTCAAATTTTCAGATGAGTTGAATGATTTCAAGTTCAGTTTATTGGAAAAAATTGATTTTGTTTTAGAGAACTTCTCAAACATGCAAAAGTTCCAATGGTTTAATGGAATTCACATTAATATCCTGAAGAGCTTGGTTAATCTATTTCAGTGAATCCACTGAAATTAATAATAATCCCATCATACATTCAAAATTTTACAACTTTAGTAATGAAACTTATATACGTAAAAACGGCTTTATTATGGTTAATTCTGTGACCTTACTAGCCAAAATTTTCATGGATAATATTAAGAAATTATTCCATAATCAGATACGGTCGAAACACGGTATTTATTGGTTTAGATATATGGATTATAATCTGTTGATTTACAGGTACCAATAGACCATTTGAATCCTTTAAATGCTTCAGAAATTCAATTCAATATAACGTTCACATTGGGAATGGGAATTTTATCAACGTTTTAGTTTCAACTATGCAATTGTTGTAAAGTGTTAAGTTAGTTTCTCTGTTTTCAATTTGTTGATCGCAAATGGATGGTGTACTTTTCATTTTTTATGTAAAAGGCCTCCTTCTCGAAGATTCTTTGTTGAACTATGATTTTTCATCAAAATTTTGGAATTTCATTATCATCTTTTTGACCGCATAAATTTACTCAGATTTGTATGAAATTATAACTTTTCTTATAGTTCAGGGAGAAAAGTGTTATTTTGGAGGACAACGTACTTACCGATGCTATTTTATATACAGGCTGCTCAAAATATTTTCCCAAATCAAAAATCTAAATTCTTGACTAACCCTATTTCCAAATAGGAGTATAAATTTTTTAGAACTGTATTCTAAATTAGTATTCAAAATACGGTATTAAGTTTTCCTATTCCTGTAATTGCTCTTTTCCATTTTATTTGCGTTTCATAAAATCCCTGCAGTTCCTTCGGAAAATTAGATCATTAGGATGTGGAAGAGAGAAACACAGTGGATTTAATTCAAATGCCAGTTTCTATGTGCCACATGTGTTTTATCTTTGCAAGGCTCTATGAATTTTAGCCTCAGTTTGACGTTTGGGAATTATTTTGAAATGGCAATATGAATTTTGTTTGTGTTTATTTCTTTTATAAGCTAAAATGGTAAACAAATACTCAAACGAGAATAATATGAATTTACTTTACTTTATTTTACTTCATTCATAGTCAATGAACCAATTCTCAGAAAAAATTTTAAAATTCTGAATTGTTTTCTGCAAATTGGTCGTAAATTCGTGTACTTTTCGCTAAATGTTCTGAACGTTCCACCTAATTTTCGTTGACATTGACAATGAATGACAAAAAATTTATAATATCAGCGTTCTAATAATTACTTGCCATTTTATTTAATTTATACCAAAATCTATACCTAAACAAAATTATTGTTATTGCTGTTTTTAAGTAATTTTCGAACTTCAAACTTACATAGAACATTGTGGAACATGAAAACTAGTATCGGAATTAAATCCACTCTGTCTGTATCTACGTTCTATGATTTAATTTTGCAAAGAAACAGCAGGTTTTTGATAAAATCACGAATAAGATGAATATGAGCTATTCGAGTTGAGTGAATTTTCAGCACCATGTATATATAATAACATATATATATATATATAAAATCTGAAAGTACGGCTATTGTGGTTTTATGAAACCACGGTGAAAGTAGTTTACATTATAGACATGTAACTAAAATTTTCGAAATAATATTCCATTAAGGGTATGGAAATCGTTTTATCCATCTCAATTTTATACTTGGAAAATTGGAATGATAATGGGTAATTATAAACGTAGATAAAGTCTCCAACTAATATTTTATTGAACTCTGTGTCTTAGAGTACGACATACATAATACTTAACAATTATTTAGATTATATACACATATTAAGATGATGAAAACAATATTTTATTATTCAGTCATTTTGGTCCGTCAATTATTTTCAAAATTCTATTATCAGTTCCATCTTCATCATGAGTTACTCAGTTTATAAATGTAACCAATATTTTATGGTAACTAAAATACGTGAACAGTGACTTACATTCGACATTAAACACTGACAAACAACATTTACATTAAACACTGCAGAAACAAACAGAATAGCGTCGAGCACTGGCACAAATGAGTAATAGTCTATACACTACACGGTCAACTCCTGCGAACTATAGGCGCCACCATATTGGCCTTTACTGCTCTGACGAGCGCCTTTCACTTTATTCTTACTCCGCGGCCGACCGTCACGCGACTTGCAACACACAGACGAAAAAGTTTGAGACGATGTAATAAAAGTTTCACTTTAATAATACTTTGTCGTTAAACGAGAAAATAGTTGTAATGTCACTCTAATCTGAAACAGTTTTTTCGAGCAAAAATATGATACCGTAATTCCGAAAATTTTGATGAAAAAAATTTATAGCTCCATGGTGGTTCGTTAAAGTTAGAACAAATTTTAACGAAATATTCATGAAGAAGGATCCCCTTCAAAAAAAAAATTAAAAAGTACACTATGATATTTGAAAGAACAACGTTGTAGTCGATGTCCAGTATAACCAGATGAGGTACAGCTTTGAAGACAATTGCAAATTTTAGTTCAGTATCCATTTTCTCTAATCTCCAAATTTGAAATTGATAGTTGAACCTGTTCTCCAAATAGTTCTAATAGGCACTTTAGCGCTGACACATTATTTTATATTCGGAAAATCTTTTGAGGACTAATTTGTTGAATTTTTTTCAGGTAACCTCACAAAATATTTACACGCATAAGATACTTCAGGACATCCTGCTGATCAGCCTATATTGAAGTTTTAGTGTATGTATAATCCTCAATAATTAGTAGTAATTTTAATACCGTTCACCCATTCACCTAGAATTCCTGCCTAATCATTCGTTACATCTTAGAATGATAGTTGACATGACTCAAATGATAGAAAACTATTGATGGAAGTTTTTTTATGGCAAGGATAATGTACGATATGATGGGCTGAGATAGGGTAGTCGATGTAAATTAATTAAGTATATAGAAACGTGACAACGTAATGCATTCATGGATCTCCATACAAGCAGTTCATTTGAATCAAGGAAAAATCTTTCATCTATATGGAGGATACACCATATGACATTAATTACTTCATCATATACCGGGTGTCCATGTGAGATGGGACATTGAAAGTATATGGAGACGAATGACCGATAGGAGTAATTTTTGTCTTGAAAGTTATTCGAACTAAGTTCTGAAAATCTTTTCATGTGGCACTTCCGGTTACACCGGAAGTTGGTATTTCATATGGTATAATGTATGTTTTATTTCACTTATTGTAGAAAATTGAATTCTGAACAATTTTTTTTCATATTATAGCCACCTGAATAAACCGAAAGAAAGATATGCATTTTTCAATCAGAATTTTGCGATTTTTGGTTGTCTCTTAGAAGGCACCATAAACATACTAAAGATCATTCAATATCGATTATTTCTAGCTCGTTGTAAGTAAAGAGACTCATTCAGCAGAATTCAATGCATTTAGAGGCTTCAAGGTATACAGGGTGTTTTCAAAGCATGAGGCAAATAGTAGTACATTCAAGGGTATAAAAATCCAATTTTGTTCAAATTAAACTACTCTTTCTTGCACACACCATTTAACTCGTAATATTAATATGTATCGATCTGTTTTAAATTTCCCCATTTCTAAAATGCAGATTATATGACCGGAAATGATGCATTTCGATCTCTGATTATGAGACCCATCTCAAGATCTGTATCAAAGTAATTTTGGTCAGAGTTCCCAGAGAAATCAATTACTATTGTATTGAATCTGAATTCTCGTTTTTCTTCTTCTCTAGTAGGTTAGTTAGGTTAGGTTAGAAATCAATTACTATTGTAGTGGATTGAATCTGACTTCTCGTTTCTCTTCTTCTTTAGTAGGTAGTCCCGATTACATCAGTTACTAGTCAGGAAAATCATATTTTAATCGTTATTGATTTCAGATCTAGACGTTTCGAGACCCACAAGTTGTCCTGAAAAAGAATATTTTAAATAACTCTTTCGTACTTCTTACAATAACAAAACGACATGCTTGATCTAGCGAGGTATTTCTGTTAATTTGAAGGTGGTTTTCCTGAGAAGTAACTGCTATAATCGAGAATACCTACTAGAAAGGAAGTAAAACGAAAAGTTTCACACTTTTCCACTGGGCATTATGACCAAAATTACTTTGATAAAGATTCGAGATGGGATATTGAGAGATCGAAATGCATTATTTGAAAGATTTCCGGTTAATAATTTGCAAATTTCAATTTCAGGGTCCTCGCGCGAAAAATCTTATTTTTTTGGATAAAATCACCAATAAATCGGAAACGATGAATTTTAGGTATAGGAAAGCCTATAACAGATCGATGCCTATTAATATTACGAGTTGAATGGTGTGTGCAAATATAGGTAGGAGAAAGGCAAGGCTGGACCTGTGGCCATCTCTTTCGATGAATAGATGAACCATCCAGAGTATCAAATTTCATGAGGATGTGAAGACATAAATAGGCATAATGGAACTTTTGGCATTATAATAATCTTTTTAGAAAAGAGAAATTCGTTCAAAAAAAAGTAGCTTCCAAAAACGTCTCCAGTAGCCTTGTACCAATGATACAGTGGTCATATCTGAATGGAACACTGGCCACTTCTCAAACCAATAAGAAAAAGTTCAGAAAATATGACATTTATTTAAAGAAAGTATGTTACAAGTTCAGTTCACATTATAAGGGACAAATCTACGGGAAAAGAAAAAAGATTAGCTGTTCTAGATGAATCTCCAATTTTTTCTGGTTGCATCAAATGAAGGATAATATCATGAGCTAGAACTGCTGATATATCTTGACGCTTCAAAAACGTCATATTGCACTCCTTACTGCTTATGTATTATGCGATCAATATAGTATTTAATTGTTTTTTTGGTCTGAAATATGACTAATACAAACGAGTCTGTAGCTATCGTTGACAAATCATTCATCATATAATCATTTTCATCTTCCGATTCACGAAAGATATTCATGTCATCCGAATCTGTCAGCTGCTCGATATTGTCATCAGCCGAAGAACTGCTTTCAGAAAGCTCCTTCTTCTTCTTTTGAATTTTGCAATGTTTCAAGGTGTCTTCCAGTTGCCTTTTAACACTTGAATTTCTAAATGAGATAAAAAACACAAGGTTTACCTTTAATCTACACTTTATTTGAAAAAATTCGACGACGTTTCTCTGACACAGCAGCTTTATCAAGAATGACAAACAGAATAAAGAGTATGGTATTATAAACAAATCGTAGAACAAGTTGGATGAATAACAGGAAAAACTCACACCGAGCCATTTTACAGTTAGTATGAAAGGTAATTAAGAACTAATTAAACAAGTTAAGTAGGGGTGAATAATTCACATCTACCTGCTCATTCAAAAGCTTGTCCGAATGTTTGTATCTATTTATTTCTAATGCTTCTAGGAGATCTAATTTTAAACTTTTTGATTTTATATGTATTATGTCAAAGTTTTATTGAATGAATGGTTTTCTTTTATTAAGTGGTTTGAATAATTTGAATCAGATTTATTTTATTGAAGCTACGTTTATGTTCAGATATTCTTATGCCAAAACTCCTATAGGTCCTACCGATATAAATTTTATCACAAGAGCCGCAATTGAGTTTATAGATTCCTGATTTACTTGATTTCTCAACACGAGATTTATTATTTTTAATATGTTTACCTAAGTTATTAGAAGTTTTGAAGGTTATATTAAGATTTTGTTTGACGAGAAAGGATCTAATATTTGTACTTGCAGAACCGCAGAATGTTAAACTTTTGAATATTTTATAGTCTTTATGAATAGGATATACTTCATTTATTGCTTTCTGATACAGTTTTTTACGAATGATTAGATCTATCATATCTACATCAAGTAACGGCCTCCACAATTCAAAAACTTGAATTTCTGTTCAGACTGAGGTTTCTTGCTTCCTTCAATTTTTCCTCTTCCTCAAGATTTTCTAAAACTGAAGTGTTTGTCAAAATCTGTGATTTTTTCTTTTTTCTCTGAAACGTTTGATTCTCCTTAGTAGCTGTTACTCTTGGAAATGGTTTAATGTCAGTGGGTAAAACTTGCATGTACCTGTTACTTATTATATTTTTACCACAAGTGCTCGTCGATGGCTTGTCAATCATAGCATCATTATTATTGTCAGTAATTATTACATTATTATTGTTAGTCTTATCTTTCAAAGTTACGTCGTTTAAACAGTCTTCATTCATTTTTTGTAAGTCTACCGTTGAAGCGATAAAGTCATCATCGTTAAATATATTCGGATTGAACGGAAAAATTCCCGTAGATCGGAATACTGAAATACCGTATCGAGCAGTGAATGCCAATGGATTGCCTCAGAGAAAACTTAAACAATATCATAAACTGTAATAAGTTTTCCTGAATTGCTCAGTAGCCTTGATTGGCAATGCTGATCGTAATATTTTTTTAAAGCATAAAAAACACTCTTGTCTAGAGGTTGTAATCTGTGGCTTATATGCGGAGGTAGAGTCAATAATATGACGTTATTGTCCTTTGCCAACTTGATAATTTTCAACGAAATATGCGCTTCATGGTTATCCATGATAAGTAACACAGGTGATTCAGTTGTGGGCTTGGAATGTCTAATAAAATGTTGAAAACATTGAACAAAAAGTTCTGACGTTATACAACCTGTGATTGATGCAACTCTGACAGTTCTGGGGCACATTTTTAATCATATAATCCTTGAAGTTTTTTCGAGGAAATATCAAAAGCGGAGGGATATTTTTTCTAATCACGTTGATACATCCCACCCTTGTTACCAAAGTTCCTCGTTCGCTTGATGTTATTCAGCCTTTTTTTTCTGATCTTTTTGGCAATACCTTTTCCTGCTTCTTGTTTATACTTCTTATACAGGGTGCTTCAACGAAAACTGTTGTAAGATCAAAACGCAAAAACAGGTTGTTGTAACATACAAAACTTTTGAAAACAATCTTGAACTTTTGACGGTAGGGTTGAGTGATGACTCAAAAGAAAAGTGGTATCTTTGTCTACATCGCCTTGAACGAATTTCCATTTTGAATTGAAAACTGTAAAAGATACAGGGTGAGAAACTGAAAGATAGGGGAGACTATCTCCCTGAGACTATTCAAGTTTCAGTGAAGTAGAATGGAACAGATCCATGCTGATCAATGGCAGTCATCATCAAGTACCATCCTCATCTCGAATTTCAACCCCTAGAGCAGGGGTGACCACCCTTGAAAATTTGGAGGAGGGTAGATGGGTCGAGTGATACCTCGAAAGAAAGGTATCATCTTTGTCTGCATCCCCAAGAACGAATTTTCATTTTTGATTGAAAACTGTAGAAGATACAGAGTGAGGTACTGAAAAAGAGAGGAGACTATCTATCGCCCTGAGCTATTCAAGTATTAGTCCAAAAAAATGGAACAGATTCATTCCAGATCAAAGGCTGTCATCTTTGATCTAAATGAATCTATTCCAGTTTTTCGCACTAATACTCCAATAGTCTTGGGGCGATAGTCTTTTCTATTTTTCAGGGGCTCACTCTGTATCTTCTACAGTTTTCCATCAAAAATGAAAATTCTTCACAAGAATGCAGACAAAGATAATACCTTTCTTTCGAGCTATCATTCGACCCATCTACCCTCTTCCAAATTTTCAAAGGTGGTCACCCTTGCTCCAGGGGTTGAAATTCGAGATGATGACTGCCATAGATCAGCATGGATCTGTTCTATTTTACCTCACTGAAACTTGAATAGTCTCAGGGAAATAGTCTTCCCTATCTTTCAGCTGCTCACCCTGTAACTTTTACAGTTTTCAACTTAAAATGGAAAGTCGTTCAAAGCAATGTAGACAAAAATACCACCTTTCTTTTGAGTTATCACTCGTCCCATCTTCCCCATTCAAAATGTTCATGATTGCAACCCCTGCTCAGGGGGTTAATATTTCAGGCAAGTATTGTACCCCTAAAGATGTCCCTTCTGAAACAAAAATTGACCTGTTTTTGCGTTTTGATCAGAATTGGATATCTTGGTAAATCTACCTCTGTTTAGTTTTCGTTGAAGCACCCTGTACATTTCGTGAACGTTATTGAAAAAGCGTGCTACAACCGGTTTGTTGAAGACCATAGCTCAACCTAATGACGTAGCTTCTGCCGATCTCAAGGAGAGTTCCTGTCGTCGCTTGAGGAAAGCGTTAAACCACAATCTACCGGCAGTTTCATTTTCTACTCACGAGGGAGGAATCTTCTTACTATTCGCTAATGCTAAATCATACGCCAACTTTATTGCACATTTAGCATTCAAACCATGGTGGAGATTTGCCATGGTTTGAAAGTAATTGCTCACGACTTTTTCCTCATCTAAGGTAAATATCTTGTTAACGGTATAATTGGTTGTAATCTTGGAGCTCCTTCTAAAATAGGTGAGTTCTAATCAATTGCGTCTCTTTTATCCTTAATTTTCATGACGTAACGACTCTAAGTTGTTCGGGAAATATTGTATCGGATGACAGCGGCTTTAACTGACAATACAAACATGGTTTCAGGAGAGGTTTTCCCTATTATTCTGTCAGTTTTTTTGAGGCGGAGCATGATGTGGCCTCTCTGGAATGAAAAAAAGATGGATCGTTAAGCAGAATAATTATGAAAGTGGCCACTGTTGCATCAGTCGAACCTCCGAGTAAAAAATGGCTTTGAGAAAAAGTCATGGAGGGAATACGAAAAACTAATATCGCAGGATATACTTACATGTATTAGCTCTTGATTGCGACAAGTTTTGTATTTTACCTCTTTGAACTCACTGAAATATCAAAAAAATAATCGCCTGCGATATCTTCCAAAAATATGCATAAAACTGAGGTTATTTTATCATTGCCGAAACGGATTCTCCAAAACCTCTACCAACAGAGGGGTAGAAAGAGTCATTGATTATTACCTTACTCGTAAGATGGCGATACATAGTCTTTATAAATGAAGATTCTATGGAAGAGTGGCCACTGTACACGTATGGCCACTATCAAAGAAAATTAGTTTTCAAGGAGCTAGTTTTCCGATCTACTCTTCATAATAACCGTTAACCGGGGCCACAGGAAGTGGTAGAGCACGGTCAGATGTCACGAATAGAACAATGGACTGCAGTTTTGGTCTCGTTTAACCTCGTCACCATTGACCCATTCGTAACACAAGGCTATGTTGTTACCTACTCGTCTCAATTCGTTGGGGCGAACGCAGTAATGTAAATATCACTGCCCTAACGAACCGAAACAGAGACTACCTCACCAACGCCCTGCGAAATGGTGAAAACAAAAAGCAGATAAAACAGGAAAACGTTAAGTGGTCACACTAGTTCGATTTCATACCGCCATGCAACACTCACGTATCAGACAGAAACGGCCGTCGAAGGACCGACGCTCCTCATTTCTATGTGGTTTTACAACCAGGCATACACAAACATCTCAAAACAAAAAGTTACTATATGCGAGATTTCGCAATGTGTAGACACATCGAAGAAAATTATTTTTCAAGGGAAATATTCAACTCACCGTTGAATGTTAAATATCCCCCCTTGAAGGAGCTAGTTTTCTGATCTACTCTTCATAATCACCGTTTACCGGGGCCACAGGGAAGTGGTACAGCTTTCCTTTGGCCCCGGTGAACAGGGTATCTAAATGCATTGAATTCTGCTGAATGAGCCTCTTTACTTGCAACGAGCTAAAAGTAATCGAAATCGAGATCTTTAGTATTTTTATGATTCCTTCTAAGAGAAAACCAATAATCGCAAACAAACCGATTAAAAAATTCATATCTCCTTTTTGTTGATTTCAGGTGATATGAAGAAGACATTGTTCAGAATTCAATTTTTTACGATAAAAAAAATATAAACATACAGTATGCCATTTGAAATGACAAAGATGATGTCAAATTGCCATAGCATTGACAATATTTTCGGAACTTAGTTCGAATAATATTCACGACAAAAATTACTTCAATCGGTTATTCTTTTCTCTATCTTTTTCAAAAGTCCTATCTCGTGTGGTCACCCTGTATTTCGTATAATTCTTTTCAGGCTTGTACTGCCATATATGCTGTACTCGATGTATGAGTTTATTTTACTTTCATAGTGTTCGTTTTCGAAATGATTTATATTTTATGATTAAGCACTTAATATCGAGAGGAAGTAAGCTTTCTGGAAATTTACGTCATAACAATATACTTTTGGTGGAAAATTACACTTTATGTCTTAATAAAATATGAAATATAATTTCTAACAAGTAATGGCCTGTTCCATGCAGCTTTATGGATTCTTCACATCAGGATCCCATTTCATTTAATTTGATGGAATAGAGCAAATCATGAAATGCAAGGGATTTATATCACGTAACGAAACATTAATTTGAATGTTATACCTGTTTTCATGAAAAGCACAAGCATGAAAAGTAATTAAACCTTAATGTGTTCCACGAGTACTCATTTGTCTCCACCTGTTCCTAATGATAGTAAAAGCATATTACATTGAAATTTCTTGAATGAACATCAATTAAAGATTGACAATTTCGAGATGGGATATTTCCCGAAATCTGTAATATTTGTATATGTTCTGAAATAAATTGCTTTTACTATCACATTAATTCAATACAAAATTCACAAGGGGTTCGTGAATGAAATTAAGATCTTTTGAATAAGACGCCATATCTTCGATCAATATTGTAATTGTATAAGATGTATTATGATACATGAATAAGTATAATTGATTAGTATAAGCTGCCCTACCTAGGCCTAAATGTATCTGAAAGCGATCCAAGGTTGGTATTTTTCTTTCATTGAATTTATTGAACTGGAGCTTAGGCATGGGATTCACCAGGAGACCGCATAGATAGTTAAGCACCGGTAAATGGACCTGAAGGTACTGGACCAAAGCCTCACAGGTTTAAGACCTCTCGGCTGGTCATCAGAGGAACTGCGAATGTCAAGACTTGGTTTAAACTCTCCAAGCTGGACCAGAAAGTTTTGATTGCTATTTTATCGGGGCATTGTCGTCTCAGATATCACTAGCATAATTTAGGATTGATCAAGAACTCTTTCTGGAGACTATGCAAGGAGAACGTACAGTCGATGGAACACGCACGAGCCTTATTAAACTCTAGACCACCAAGCTTCTAACCTTTATTAGAGTGTGCCATCATAAACTACTGGGTCGTAATAGCGAGCCTGCTATTCAGTTCAGAATGACACTTATTTATCTATCTACATTACTCGAAAGTGGTAACGATCGGATATTCACATTCAAAGAGAATGTGCTCGAAAATTTTTTCTTTTTGTTCGACCCTACGTAGAGAGGCGTGCTGCTTTTTCCATGACATGAAGGTGTTTCTTCAGTGAAAATTTTCCAGCTAATATGCTCGCTTTTTATTGTAGCTCACACCTTGACATTGACAATGTTTCACATTTGGTGTTAGGATAATTTAGTACTTACCTGGCTAGTATGTAGCTTACCGTTTCATCCTGAAGAATTTATCCTCTAGCTCGTCTCTATACCAGACAGGGCCTTTTATCTAGTTACCCTTTTAGCTATCTGGTCGTCCATGATGTTGCCCTTGCTCTGTGTGTTTTATTGTAGTTCTTCACCCAATAATCCAAAATGTTGATTGAAGGAGCAACCTCAGTCAGTGCTTGTTTACATTTTCGTGTGAGCCTATAAAATACTCTATATCTTCCCAAAGAGATGAAGTATACTCTGATGGGTCTGCCTTCTTTCTTCGTTCAGGTTTTCTTAATTATAGCCACGTCAGAGTCCGCTCTGTGTTCAAGACAGGAGTACAGGAGTATAATTTTTAAGGTCAGTTCATAACAAAATGTTCCCCACCATTGCAGATTGCAGCTGAATCATACCCTCTTCGAATATATATATATATATATATATATATATATATATATATATATATATATATATATATATATATATATATATATATATATATATATATTCTTTCGAAAAAGAGGATTTTCAAAAATTTGAATAATTATATTTACAATGAATGCTTATATCTAATTTTTTGGTGTGTGTCAGAAAAAACACAAGTGGAGCTCAGGAAATGTAACAGGGGAACTATAATACCTTATATATGATTCAATAAACGAGTGAAAAATCCTGAGGAAAAAACTCGTTTCCCTGTCGCTATTGCACTAGCAATAGCTCGTCTGTTTATGTTGTGTTAGTGTCGTGTGTACATAAAGAGTACCAAAGATTTTTCTGCTTAGCCGCTTCATTCTCTCTTGCATTCCATGAATTCCAAACGAAGACAAGGGTGAAAGAAAGGGGGTTTGGGACAGAAATCTGGAACAATGGAAAAAGAAAACCAGCAGAAAAATATTTCAACAATCATACTTCTCATATGTCTGAACAAATCTAAGAAAAGATTCTACATAACAAGCAAGGTCATGAAAAGGACTAAGGATATAAAAAAAATTACATAACCTGCGATATTTTCTCAAATTCCCTCTCTGTTTGACCGAGAGAGCCCCGATGGCCAAGTTCAGTCTTCCAGGTGATGCCGATTATGATCTATAGATGATTTAGAATCATTATGGACCCAATAATTTGGGTTGACATCGCCCATTCATTATTTCTTCGTGAAATTTGTTTAATTTAAAGAGAAATTTGCGAAAACATTTTGACAGTCGGTCGAAAAATATGACAAATGTCATATAACAACCCATAATGTCAGATTTTCCATAATTCTCGTTTCAATGATTTTCATTCCTTATCGCAGACGGGCAACACACGCAGCTTAACAATTTTAAAATGGAATTAATTTGAACACACTACTCACAAGCAGACATTTGAAAATGATTGATGTACATCAAAATTTAATTCTTTAGTGATTCTTGAACTCTGAGACCACAGATGATTACTTTGGTCTGAATTTAATCAATCCGTAGAAACTAGCATGGTCTTAGCCAGGATCCAAGAATAAGTCGTTTTCAGCCAGAAAACAACCTGATGGATATGATGAATTGAATGAACTTTACACACATTGAGAAAAGTAATGAATGCAAAATTTGCCAGCATGTTTTTTTATGAATATTTGAAAAGGAAAAATCATTCAACAAGAGTAAAATTGCCTAGTTTTTTTGTTCAATAAAAAGTATGTTTTCATCATAACACGCATACCTCTGAACCTAAGATTCATTATTGTTTTTATGTAACTTTGATAATTACCTAGATATCTGGGAACGTCGACCTTCCCAAAATTCGTGAAATTTCGAATAACTGGAAAGCAGAGAAGATATCGAAAAACATTATTCTCCAATAAACTAACACCTGCAAAAAAGGTCCAGAGAGGCTGGGTCATTTTTCTCTAATTATATTATTTCACCTCTCACCCAAATTTAATCATCAAAATTTGTGCATCCTGTTTATGAAGGAAATCTAGAATTGCTCTGAAAAATCCAAAACTTATTTAATGTTCAAGGTATCTTATTTATGAAAGACGGCCATTATTAAACCAGTTTCCAAAACAACTAAACCAAATGGTCTAGCTGGATCCAATTATGCTGCCAAATGGTACTGAAGAAACAGTGAGTAATCTCACTGAAAATTTTCCTCACCCTAGACAAATTTTCGTAATTTGATAAGTCTACTTGCTAAATACGATCCTATTCTCAAGTATCAGTTACACCACATCAAAAAAGGACAGGTGCCCTATTTGTCGAAAACGATACAAAATGAAATAATCGATATGATTGCAAAAAAGATCGAAATGCCATCATCAATGAGATGAAGGTGGCCAACTACTCCACCATCATGTACGACTACACCCCAAATGTATATCATTCAGAACAAATGAGCCAGGTTAGGTTAGATTTTGATATATAAAAATAACAGAAACTGAATGTACTATTAAGGAAACCTTTATTGATTTTATTGAAGTAGATGGAAAAATCGGAGAATATATTATACAAGAAAACTAGAAGCTGATGGTTTGGATATGCAAAAATGTCGTGGACAATCTTACGAAAATAGATCTAATATGGCTGGCGTATACAAAGGCGTCCAATCCATAGTTATGCAAGTGAATGAGCTGGCAGAGTTGGTACCTTGTCTAGAACACTCCTCAAATCTTGTGGGCTTGCATTCAGCGTCATCATGTCCACAAGCAGATATCCTATTTGAGCTTATACAAAAACTTTATTGTTTCTTTGTTAGATTCACCACGCGGTGGAAAATAATGCAAACGGGTACCCAACCAGATGGTCAACTATATACCAAGCTGTTACTGCTCTAGTAAAAATTTACCGGAAGTTGTCAAAGCTCTAGAAGAAATTGAAGAACCCTCTTCCCCGGCCGTAGAATCGAAGTATAAAGCTAGTCATTTACAACATGCGGTGATGGAATTCAAATTTATCCTCAACTAATCGATTTGGAATAACCTTTTTCGAAAGATTCATAGAGTGAACGTTGGAATACAAAAAGAGGATATTATCATTTTGCGTTCTGTGGTGATAATGCAAGGTTTTCTTAGAATCATACAAGGAATGAGAGAAAAACCAATCGAAATGGGATCAAAGAAGATGCAACTATATCAGAAAAGTTGAACATCGAGTCAGTCCTTCAAAGTTAACGAATTTTCAGAAAGAAAAGACTAAGACGAATCAAGAACTCTAGACCCGAATGAGATATTTTCCAAGGATATAAAAGTAGTATTCGATAAAATTTTAACAGAAATAGAAACAAGAGTAGAGAGCGCAGAGTCTAACTAATCTAACCTTCCTCAGTGGCCACGCGTTTTAAATATGTCGACTGATGATCTGCAGAAAAATGCAGCCGATCTAGCACGAAAATATTCGAGACTGGAATGCAGTTGATCTGGGTCTGGGAAAAAGCATAGGAAATATGATCAAACTTTCTGAGTCCATTCACAAACCTACAACATGTATTTTGCATAACCTGTAAACCGTTTCGGTTTACTACTGTCAGACAAGGATAATACACAAGAAGTTCATATGTCATTCTCGATATAACAAGATTTTGACAGAGCTTAGCTTTAGTGGATTTGACGCGAAGTATTTGTTTGTTTACATAGCCGGAGAGCACCATAACACTGCTGAAGTACATAGTTCACATGTTCACTGAATCCCATTAATAATAATCTCTAAATAATAATCTCTCCCGATATCGTAGTACTGCTTGAGACTTATTATAGTCCCTAAGTTTTCGCTTGCAAAATATAAGGAGCTGTGACTTAGAGGCGCTTATATCCAAATGGTGAACCGAAGAATAAGAACTGATTCGACGTAAATAATGTCATGGCGGATAAACTAAATCATGTTATCATGCAATGTACATACTTTTCTTTACAGTTCGACAAATCCGCCGATATAACAGACACTGCCAAGCTGTGTATTTTCATTCGGATGGTATTCAATGACATGTTGAATGAATGAATGAATTTTTGACAATCACTCGTCTGAAGGGTGGGACCCGTTGCGAAAAAATATTTGACATTTTCTTCTATCAATGAAAAACAACAAGCTACCAAAAAATAAATTAGTGTGCATTACAACCGATGAAGCACCAGAAATGACTGGAAATAAAAACGGTTTTGTGGCATAATGTCGAGATAATGAAGATTTCCCTCAATTTTTTTCATTCCATTGCCTTATACATTAACAAGTTTGTTTAGATTAGTAGCTTTCAACGGCGGCTCTTTAAGTTGCAGTTGGAAGATTGGGAGTCAGCTGAACACACTGATTTAATTCGTAACATGGACGTCAGGTAGTCGAATTGTAAAAAATTCCTAGAAGGTTTAAAGAATTATTGCCCGAAATAACAACTTTTCTAGACGAAAGAGTTGATGACACTCAGATCTCATTTTTGATTGACATAACAATGCACTTAAACACCATTAACTTGGAGCTTCAAGGTAACGAAAAAACTATTACTGAGATGATTAATGCAGTAAACGCATTCAAGAGTAAATTGCAACCTATGATAGTTCAACTGAAAAAAAGGATCTGATTTTGATATTTTGGGACAATTCGATATGCTTTTTTATGGTTGCAGTAAATTGTCAAATATATCATCATTTATGAGGTATCCTTCTCATGTAAAAACATTGAGGAATTAGCTACTGAAATAGCCAGTCAGTTTAATATGAAGTAATGTTGTGTTGAAAATGAGATGGTGCAGATTATATCAGATATACATCTCAAAGCTACAGCATCTGATACAAATTTCTAGTGTTTTATATCTGAAGATAAATATCCAAATCGCCCTTCCACTGACGGCAATGTTTGGGTCAACTTACTTGTGCGCGTCTGCATTTTCTGAAATGAAGATAATTAAGTCAAAATATCGAAATCGACTAATTGCCGATCATATGTCCTCATGCTTGCGATTAGAACTCATTAGTTACGTACCACCTTATGAAAAGTATGCTGAGGATATGCAGTGCGACGCTTCAACATCCAAAGTCACTCCTTAGTTAGTTTAGCAACATATGTAACTCTATTGTTTTGTAACAACCAATAAACTCGAAATTGTGCTGTGAGTTTTTTCATTAATATTATAGAGAAACATCTAACTAAACCTAACCCAAACCTTGACTAAAATAAAGTATATTGTGCGGAAAAATAATATCTATATATGCTACGGTATACCCTACCGTGGTAGGTAGGTAGATGGGTAGGTAGGTAGGGTGCATCGTGTATGTACAACAACCCTGCATCACACATAATTGCAGCCTCTCAGAGTAGATCGCAAGTAGTCTGAAATCGCCAGTAGATCGCCAGCAGTTCAAGTTTGAGCTCCCATGGTCTAGAGGAACGTTATTAATTTGTTACAACTTTATCTGCTTTCTTGGTATTGATAGTTATTTCAAGGCAGAACAGCATTTATTGAATCTGCGCCTATTATATTTCCTCTGATATTTATGTGAGATACAATAAAGTACTTACTATCATAATCTACCTTTCCCAGATTCAGCAATCAAATAGAATAGGCTCGATTACAATATACTTGACATAAATTCCTAACTATCCTACATGTATTAAGAATTGAAGCTGTTTGCATTTCTATATAGGTATTCTTTGCAATTCTAATTTCTTGAGGCTATCATGCAAAGTTTTGGGTATTAACCCAGTCGAGGATACGATGACATGAACAATGTCTATTTTATCGAGGTGCCACATCTACTTGATCTCAATAGCAAGGTCTGTGTATTTGGACTTTTTCTCCTGGAACTTATTCAGAACGTGTTCATTATTCGCTATGGCCACATCCACCAGCATTGCTGTTCTGGCTCTCTTATCAAACACCACAATGTCCGGCCTATTATTCGTCATCATTCTGTCAGTGATAACAGGCCTATCGTAGTATAATCTGATAGAGTCATTTTCCAATACGGGCGCCAGTTGATACTTGTAATGAGGCTGGAAGGTATTCAGAAGTCCGTACTTGTGTGCATTTTTCTGATGGATAAGATAGTCCTTATTGGCCAGTTGTTCGCAGCCGGACGTAATATGCAGTATAGTCTCCGATCTTATATGGCATTTTCTGCACATATCTGTTTGTAATGTTCTGTCCTTAATAATAATTTTTTGTAGTTATTTGTAGCGATGACTTGGTCTTGAATGGCCATAAGTAATTCTTCTGTTTCCGCGAATAACTCTCTTTTCATCAACCATTTGTTGGAGGCTTCTTTGTCGATGTGTGGTTGATCAATCTCATGGTGACGTCATCCATGCAATTCATTTCTTGACCATTGCTCTCGTTTTTCAGATATCGCTTATCAGCCAACGATACCACTCTATGGAGGTCAGAAGTGAGAGCTTTTGCTGAGAAGAACTCTCAGCAAAAGATTTTTTTTCTGTTCGGTGTGTTAATTGATAATATCTATTAATCCGCGTCCTCCTTCTTTCCGCTTCAAAATTGTTCGTATCACAGCCAATTCTGGATGATGATTGTTGTACTTTGTCAGCATAGTTCGGGTCTGCCTTTGAATATCTTCCAGTTCTGTCTTAGTCCATCTGATTATTCCAAATGATGGCGTAAAGCAACACTGGCTGACTTCAGACGCGGACTTTAATTGATTGTTTTTGGTCTAGCAATCTGGCTTGTTGGTATCCTAGATATTTGTATGTTTCGCCATCCCTCATGCACTGTATAATATCACCGGTTGGAAGTTATGTTTCACCATCTATGACTTTCCCTCTTTGAATGTTCAGGGTCTTACATTTTTCAATCCCGAATTTCATATGAACATCTGCCGAGAACTCACTGACAGTTTTCAGCAGATCATCCAATTGCTTCTTGTTCGAAGCATATAATTTGATGTCATCCATATACAGCAGGTGGGAGATTGTATGATTGTTTCTAGCTGTTTAGATCCTAAATCCGTATGCTGTTCTTTTGAGCATTGAGGACAATGGGTTCATAGCTAAGCAGAACCATAGTGGCCTCATAGAGTCTCCTTGAAAAATTCTACTGCGTATGGGTATCTCGTCGGTTTCAATTGACTCATTGTTCATGTTGACCTGCAGAGACGTGCGCCAGTGTGTCATTGTTGTCTTCAAAAATTCTACCAGGACTGGATGAATTTTGTATATCTGCAATAATTCGATAAGCCAAGAATGGGCGGTACTATCGAATGCCTTCAGATAATCGAGAAATGCAGAATGAACATTCCGATGCCCGACGTGTGCCAGTTTCATTATCACAGAATCGATGATGAGTTGTTCCTTCCACCCGTGGTGTTTCTTTCTACCTCCTTTCTACTCCTCTGCTAATATATTGTTGTCGTCAAGGTGTTGGTATATTCGATTGGATATGCATGAGGCGAAGTATTTTGTAGAGTGTTGGCCGGCAAGTGATTGGCTTATATTGAGACGGATTCTGTGTCCTTTCGCTCTTAGGTAGCATATATGTTTAGCCTTGTGTTAGGAAAGTGGGTGTTTTCCTGGGATGTTGAAGAACATACGTGAGATGTTTCGCTAAGGCTCCATGGAGCTTAACAAACTTCTTGTACCAGAAGTTGTGGATATTATCTATACCTGTGGCCTTCCAATTGTTGGTCGCTCTAACTACTATTGTAATTTCTATTACTATTATTATTCTTATTATTTACAATCAGAAAAGTAGACTAGACCCTGTTACATGATACATTTGAATGAAAAGTTTTATTTGAAAAAAAAATTCACAAACGAAATAACAACGACGAATTGCTAATTAACACAACACATTTCTATGGAATGATTCGTCATTTTTATTCTTATAGAAATATCAAAATAATTTGGCATTATAGTCAGATATTTGAAAATATTTATTCAATATGGATTAGAGAATTCAATCTTCTTCTGAATTTTTGATACAACACATATCACCATTTTCAATACATCTGCTTCAATTTGAGTGACGCTCATTGAGCTTGAAGCTCAATTGAAATTGTAAAATTCGTATATCTATTTTTGCAGTTACGCGTCAAATGAATTTTCATAATCAAATTTAAATTTACACTATAACAAATGTATATTTATAATCTGGCCGAATAATAAATTCAACAGCGGACGTCGACGTTTATATAGCCGATTTTATTCACGACGCTTTTAAAAATATCACATCTCTGTCCGCTCGGTATAACTTGAACTGGGACAAACATATGTGACTCTGTTCATTCATAAATTTAAGCCCTGCGTTTCGAAATTTATAATTGTACCTTATTCTTCATGGATTAAGTAGGGATTAAGGTTCCATCAAGTCACTATTATTTACTTATTATGATTATCTTTATTTGACTAAACCTCGTAGGAATTTTCCTTGTCAACATGATAATATAAATTCTTAGCTTTCGTTAGGATTAATACATAATTTTAATGAAATATTCTCATTTATTCTTAAGTTCACTTAATTTTGTCATGTGATACAGATAGTATGATTATACGGAATACCGCATACTATGACATATAACGGATGGGGCAACTAAAACGAAAAAACTCAAGAACTGCTAAACTATTCGTTTCTGGACAAAAGGCTAAACAGGTCTAATTTTGTCTGAAGGAGGACATCTTTCAACACACGGTTGTTTTATTTTACATCAATCCCTTAAGCAGGGTTGCAATTTTTTGATTTGGGAAGATAGGTCTACTGATACCTCATTGGAAAGCTGTTTTGATTCTCGACGCGAATGTGTAATAATTTTTGAGTTTTGACATACTCGGAAGAAGATACAGGCTGGTTCGTCAAAAGACGAATTATTTTCGGTGCAAAATCTGTCAATTTCGAATGAACATTCACCGAAATACTATTATATTTTGATGAAAAATATCTTTGACCAGTGGTGCTTCCATTGCACCCCCCTCAAATGAGAGTTTCAACCCCTCAAATCTTCGAAGTGATCACTTCGTCCGAGTTATATCTTGTTGGATAGGTATTTAGAATTATCTGATTACGGTGGAATACAAAGAGACGATGATCGCTCCGTGTCATCGGTTGAATCGCAAAAACTGTTCCGCATCGGTGGACTGATGGAACGCAGACATGTGAAGACAACCCTTAGGGTAATGGCCCGCACGCCTCACGACCGCATACGCAACCGATCGTTGTATGTGAAAAGCCTCTAACAGCATTGTATCCAAGGTTGAAATGAAACAAACCCAAGTTAAGTTCAGTTAAGTTCTCGTTACAGAAAAATTTTCATCCGAAATCACACAGGTGCAATGCAGATTTCTCAATAACAAAACAGTATTTGTTTTTTTTCCAGATTACTTGTATCTGATGAATGAAATTCGAATTAGTATGTTTGTTCATCTAGCTGCTTATTACACTCACGGGTTGCATCCATACCAGTATAATGGTTTATTCAATAGCTAAAAGAGTCAAAATTATTGAAATTTTCTTCAGCTATAATACTTGTGCAAATAGTGCAGCTGCTATTTTCAATGAACGCCATGACGACAAGCATGTAAGTGTCGAGTACATTTTGGAGTACGTGGAAAAATTTAGAGGAACTGGCCCTGTTCAGAATGGGAAAAGAGAGCATGCCCAAAGACTAATACGAAATGTGGAAATGGAAAATGCGTTGCTTGGACAAAAAAAAATATTAATTATAATGTATATGGATGACATCGAGTTATATGCTGCGAACAAGAAGCAATTGGATGATCTGCTGAAAACTGTCAAAAAGTTCTCCGCAGATGTTCATATGAAATTCGGGATGGAAAAATGTAAGACCCTGAACACTCAGAGAGTAAAAGTCATAAATGGTGAAACACAACTTCCAAACGGTGATACTATACAGTGCATGAGAGATGGCGAAAAATACAAATATCTAAGAAACCAACAAGCCAAATTACTAGACCAAAAACAATCAAAGGAGAAGATTCGTTCAGAATACAGTCAGCGTCTGAAGACTGTGCATGGACGACATTGCCGTGAGGTTAACCAGCCACACATTGACAAAGAAGCCTCTGAAAAATGGTTGATGAAAGGAGAATTATTCTCGGAAACAGAAGAATTCCTTATGGCCATTCAAGACCAAGTGATCGCTACAAACAACTACAAAAAATTTATTATTAAGGACGGAACATTACAAATAGATAAGTGCAGAAAATGCCATATAAGATCGGAGACTATACAACATATTAAGTCCGGCTGCGAACAACAGGCCAATACGAACTATCTTCACAGGCATAATCAAGTGTACAACATTATTCATCAGAAACTTGCACACAAGTACGGACTTCTGAATACCTTCCAGCCATATTACAAGTATCAACCGGCGCCTGTATGTGAAATCTAACAGATTTTACTACGATAGGCCTGTTATCACTGATAGAATGGTGACGAATAATTGGCCGGACATATTGGTGTATGATAAGAGAGCCAGAACAGCAATGCTGGTGGATGTCGCCATACCTAATAATAACAACGTGCTGAACAAGTTCCAGGGGAAGAAGTCCTTGCTATTGAGATCAAGCAGATGTGGCACCTCGATAAAATAGATATTGTTCCTGTCATCGGATCCTGGACTGGGTTAGTAGGATGATTCGACGGCACAGTGCAATTCTGTGAAGTAATAAGTGAGCGAATTGCAAACAATACCCACTTTTCCTACAATATTTGCTTCTCAGATGAATGTACTTTTTTTTGAATGGCACTGTAAATCGTCACAACTGCCGGTTCAGGTCGGACTCTAATCCCAGAATCTTTCGTGGAGTACATACCCAATATCCTGAAAAATTGAATGTTTGGGTATGCATCTATGGGAATCATCTGATTGGGCCATTTTTCTTACCAGGAAATCTGACGGGAGAAATGAATCTCCAACTACTTGAGGAACTTATTAATCCGGCCATAACTGAAATTTTGGAAATTGATTCATAGCTATTTAGAAAAGGATGTTGTGTTTCAGCAGAATGGTGCCCCCCACATTTTGCACTTACTGTTCGACAATATATATATCGAGAATTTCCTGATAGATGGATTGGAAGAAGAAGCCCTACAGAATGGCCCCACGTTCTCCCGACTTGTCACCATTTGATTTTTTTAAGGGGACACTTGAAGAGTCAAATTTATAAAACTGATCCAGTAGATTTGGTGGATTTACAACAACGGATTGTACTCGAGTGTAATCGTATAACCCCTGAAATGCAACCTAATGTCCGGGAACGCTTCGAGAAAAATCTGTGTTTGTGTTCGGAAGTTGGCGGTGAACACTTTGATTATTTGTTTGGTTTATACCGAGTTAACCTATAAAATGTATCAGGTATCATGAATTCAATTGTTTTTTCAAATTTCCAATTTTCAATTTTCCTCTACTCACCAATATGTAGGTAATTCTATAAATAAGCTCTATTATTTGAAAATTAAATACGTTTGTGTTATGAATCTCCATCTAAAATCAGCAGACCTCGCAAACACTGTAGCGCTCTCTATTAATTCACCCTGTATCTTCATCACAATGCAGATGTAGCAAAAATGTTGTCTACAATATTCTACAAATTCTAAAGCCTTTCTAATGAGTTATTACTCAAACCAATTGATCAGTTTGAAGATTTGAGGGGTTGGCATTCTCATCTGAGAGGGACTCTGATGGGGAAGTGGAAGCACCACTGCTCTAAGATATTTTGCCCCAAAATGATAATATTAATAATACTAATAAAATAATAAAATCAGATGGACTAAGACAGAACTGGGTGATATTCAAAGGCAAACCCGAACGATGTTGACAAAGTACAATAATCACCATCCAAAATCGTCTGTGATGAGAACAACTTTAAAGCGGAAAGAAAGAGGACGTGGATTGCTGTATGTTAACAAATCACATACCGAACAGATCAAAATCTTAGAGAATTCTTCTCTGCAGAAGCTCGCACTTCTGACCTCCACAGAGAGGTATCGTTGGCTGATAAGGGATATACACCTCTAAATCTTGCTACCAGTGAAGACTTGCTGAATCTACCGTTCCTACCAGATACTGAAAAACAAGAGCAAAGGTCAAGAAAGGATTTACATGGATGACATTACCATGAGATTAATCAACCACACATCAACAAAGAAGCTTGCAACAAATGGTGGATGAAAGGGGAACTATTCGCGGAAACAGAAGGATTCCTTATGGCCATTCAAAACAAAGTCATCACTACGAACAACTACAACGAATTTATAATTAAGGATGAAACATCACAAACAGATTAGTGCAGAAAATGCCATTTAAGATCGGAGACTATACAGCATATTACGTCCGGATGCGAACAACTTTCCACTACGGACTTTCTTCACAGGCATAATAAAGTATATAACATTATCCACCAGAAACTTGCACACAAGTACGGACTTCTGAATGCCTCCCAGCCATATTACTAGGATCAACCAGCACCTGTATTGGAAAATGACTATCAGATTATACTGCGATATGCTGTTATCACTGACAGAATGGTGACGATAAGAGAACCAGAACAGCAATGCCGGTGGATGTCGCCATACCGAATAATAACAATGTGCTAACTAGTTCCTGGAGAGGAAGTTCAAATACATCAATTGAGATCAAGCAGATGTGGCACCTCGATAAAATAGATACTTTTCCTGTCATCGTATCCTCGACAGGGTTAATACCCAAAACTTTGCACGATAGCCTTAAAAAATTAGAACTGCATAAGAATACCTATATAGAAATGCAAAAGCTGTAATTCTTAATACATGTAGGATAGTTAGGATGTCAAGTATGGTAATCTAGTGAATCTGGGAAAGGTAAATTATAAGTCAGCTGATGTACATAAGTCCAATAATAATAATAATAATCTTCATTGATATGTATACAAATAGTATTTTTCGAAAAAAAAACACTATTTTCATGAATGTTCATTTGAAATCAACAATCACTGAAAACAACTCGTCTTTTGACAAACCAGCCTGTATTTTCTTTCGAATATGTCTAAACCCAAAAACTATTACACATTTGTGTTGAGAATCAAGTTTTCCAATGAGGTATTACTCGACCTATCTTCCTCATTTAAAAAATTGAGTTTTGTGCACCCCTGCTTAGGGGATTGATGTGAAATAAAATCACCGTGTCTTAAAAGATGTATCCCTATAGACAAAATTGACCTGTTTCTTTTTTTTTGACCGGCTAAACCATTTCTGGTTTCAAAAACACCGGGATATGGCTAATCAATAAGAACATTATCTCAGATGAAGATTTTTCACCTGCTTCCATGCCAGACCGACCACCAGAGTCTCTTAAGGCCCCCACTGGTTCAGCTGAAAATTCTGCCGAATCTTCCACAAATGAAGAATTACCCTGGACTTGCTTATTGATCCTGAACATACACAAACCAGTTCACCTTCCATTTTAAGTCAGCCGCAAGCTGGGTCCTCTAGATTGAGCAAGCCACAACATGCAACATCTACCTCAAATCAGTTCCAAATAGGTCCCTTTACTTCAAATAAGTCTCAACCTGGAACATCTACCCCAAAAACGCACGACCAGGATCTCCTACTTTGAATTAGCCACAGCCTGGACCCTCTCCTTTTAATGAATCAGAAGGTGGACCTTCTGATACTGAAGTTTTTAGTATTAGAACTTCAAATTATGCTGACCCTCAAATGAGCCCAGAAGCCGTCAGACCATCTCCTAAAGCTTTACTTCGTAAACCTATTGAGAAGACGTAAAGGTAAAACCACGATTAAAACTGAAACCCCTGAAAAAGATAGATTGCTTATAGAAAATATGATGGATATCTTAAACAAGAAAACACCTAAGACTGGGAAATTAAACTTGAAACATGTCAAACAAAATTTTTAAGGTAATTTAACAAATAAGGAATCAAACAAAACCAAAAACAACGAGCATGCTAAAAGGAAGAAAACAGATACTAAGAAATACGCAAAAGTACTTTTAAGAGACTGTAGGTAGTTCAAACTTTTGGAGCGTAGGCGGTTGATTTTATAATTCTATTAAAAAACAATAATTATTTCTCGAGTGCATTCTAAGTTTGAAAATTGTGGATTTTTTAATTTCACAAATCTTCATTTCTTGTTGAGTAATTATAAGGAGATTGGTGGTTATAAGTGTCTTAAGAGAAGTTATTAATTATTTTTAAGTTCATTATTTCTACAACAAAAATTATAACATTGTTGGTTTCTGTTTGAGTATATAAGGTGCTTAAATATATTAATCGTTAAGATGGAAACGGTATGATTTAATAGAGACAATAGATCCAGTAAATTTTAAGCTTGATTTTCAACACATCTTGGTAGTTATGGTACATATTCTGCTTCGAAATTAGGTACTGTCCCTTTCATAAACTACTCCGTCCCTTTCAATACAGTTCGTTTATGAAAGGACAAAATATACATTACTGATTAATGATAATTTTTGCATTTAATTTCAAAAGTTTATTATAAATCACTTCCCTTTCAACGCAAACTTGTTCCAAATATTTTATAAGTCACTTGCTAGGGCCCCAAAATTGAAGATGTCTCTTTCAAGCCACCTGTCCCCTATGTACTAAGATAGTAGAAAATACAGAATTCCAAAATATGTCGAAAACAAAAATCGCTAGATACAATCGGTATTCACTAATGAGTTTTTCTCAGAGAAAGGCGTCAATTTTCTATACTGAATGCTTCACATGGCTGTTGAATTAAAAGATCGAATTGGCTTCACCTTTACTTCCTACTAATTTGCATTAACATTCATACGTGAGTGGATAAAATAAATCGAGTTAATTATAAAATGACTAAAACTGAACTTTGAATTAACATATAAACCCTCGAATGGAACAAAATCTATGGTTTATTTTATCCAATTGAATGAGCAATTAATTCATAATTTGACCTACATTATGAATTGAAATTTCAAATAGCTGAGGTACGCACAGCATTGTTACCCAAAATAAGCGTTTGTTTATTCATCCTTTTAATATTGGAAAGGAGTAAGTTATATTCATAACATATTGTTTCTAGTATGCTTAATGTAATCGTTTACTCTTTATTATCTATAAATATATCTTTCTGAAGTATTCATTCTCATATGATAAAAATAAATAACTGAAAACATATCGCAACACATTTGGTGTCTATTTCTGTATAATGGAAGTAAGGAGAGGATCTTTATTTCCATTCATTTAAATGATTTGATTTATTTATTCGAAAAGAAAGGATCACAAAAAGTTGAAAACCATATTGATTGAAGAATTGAGAACTATTTCTGTTACTTAATGCAAATTCATTCAAAATGAATAAGGAAAAACATGAATAAGTCAAAGTATTAGGCTGGTCTATGTTAATAGGAGAGAAAAAAAGAGAATGTATAATATTATCTAAAAACATGGAAAAAAATCTCATCTCAAAAATCCAATTTTACTGTAAAACACATTATTCTTAAAAATTCATTGACTCTAATCTTGAAATGAGCTTCAGATAATTTCTTCATAGAAATAAGCAGTTTGTTATAAAGTTTATTTAAGATAACATTGGGATATTTCTGCAACTTGTGCAATCTAAGAAGAATGCACCATTTTATTACATGTATATTAGTATGGACTACGACCTAAGAAATTTTTCTATGAGCACGAGGCATTGAGTCATTGATAAATAGAAAGATTTGATAACGAAAGAGTCCTCAAATGATTCGAAGTTTCACAGCAGCAATATCTATACTTGACAAATTGAAAACTATAGACCGTTCCTTTATGTAAATCCATTTCAAATGATAAATGAAGGAAGATTCGATTTAAACTCTCAAGGCATTTGCAAGAAATATTAAACAGATTAAGTTAAAGGAATTATCTTGAAAATCTACCAGTTCATTCTATAATATATTGGAAAAATCATATCTGTTGATTTTAAAAGATTCCCAAGTATTAATATCGTGTATTTTATTACATAAATGTATGATTTTAAAATTTTAGTTAACTTATCATTTTCTTTATTTTAATGGTTAGCGTAAGTAGAATCTGTTTTAATTGATGAAACTACGATAATAGTACAACTACCGCAGTTAAATTTGTTTACACCTGATTACTTTCCTTATCCATGTTTCTTTCATTATTTTTGATGTGTTTGGTTAAGTTATTATTGGTTCGGAGTTTGATATGTATGTGGAACTTTTCCTGTAACTGTTCTCAATTATGGCTCACTTTTTCAACTATCACATCTGTGTTGATTTTAGATTTTGAATACACCAATTCTATCGAATTGAGTTTCCATTTTTGTTTAATAATTTATTTATCACTTGTATTATTTCCGAGGTGATTGAATAAATTATCATTATCATCATTATGTTCATCACTGTCAATATCATTGTCCCCGACAATGAAATCATTATTGTTACAATCAATCAAAAACTGACCTAATCCACATCATCTATTGCAAAATATTCAAGAAACTCAAATCCTCTTATCCTGAATTATAAAATTCAAACTTTTTCTTCATATTTGTGTTCATTATCAAAACTGTAGAGGTCTTCCCACAAAGACTAGTGAATTCTTTAAATCGTCATTAAATTGTAACTTTGATATAATTGCAATGACTGAATCGTGGCTTAATCCGCGAATTAACTCTCGTGAAGTTATGTGTGACTCATACCCAATCTTTCGTGAGGGTAGGTGTGAATCTAATAGTTTTGGTTGGGGTGGCAAAGAAGTATCACGTTGAAATTCTGTCAGGATGGATCAACACGTCACTAGTCGAGGATATCTGGTTGAAATTACGTATTTCCGGTAACACTTATCGTTACTTGTGCGTGTGCTATATTCCGCCTGATACCAGTCGAGACGCATACATTTATGATTTCAATCAGGTAACATCTCTCATAGAGTCGCATGGTAATGAGATGTTCCTTTTGATTTCAATCTAACTTATTTTTCTTGGTCATATGATAATGATAATTTGTGCTTTGTAAGCAATTCGCTTAATAATGAAGTGTACTCTGCATTCAAGGATGTTTGCTCATACAAGTTGGTAGTGCAATTTGATGGAATAAAAAATCACAATGATAGAGTTATAGATTTAATTTTATCGAATAGGGGCAACATCGTCACAAGAATTCCTTAACGTTTGTCTCTGAAGATGATAATCACCCAGCCGTGGGAGCATATATTCGGCTCAACCTTATCAAGAGAACGGAACCTAAAACTCGTCCCTTTTATAAATTCTTTGAAGCAGATTACGAGTTATTCAATAATGAGCTGACTCGAATGGATAGGAACACCCTTTCATCTAGTGTTGATGTAGATAAGTGTACTGAAATTTTATATTCTACTCTTGATAATATCATAGCAAAGTATGTGACCAAAAGATCTTCTAATAGAAGGACCTATCCTTCATGGTTTCCTAGAGAAAAAAATCGATCTAATCACTCAGAAATCAAAATTTCATGTATGGTTCAAGAAATTCACGATTTATCAAATTTTAAAGAATTACACAGGCAATGTTAAATTTCGATTCGAAGAGATAATGATACTTATATTTTGTCTGTGGAACAAAATGTCATAAGTAACCCGAAAACTTTCTGGTCTTACGTATCCAAATTAAAAAAAGACGTTACTGTTTCGCATGTAATGAAACTTGAGCAGGCAGAGTTCAATGATTGTGACTCTATGTCTGATGTCTTCGGTAGGTACTTTGCAGGAGTCATTGAGGATTCAGACACTGTTCTCTCCGAACAATTCACTCGAAATTCAATAAAATCGATCGATTATTAAAAGGTTCTTTTGTGGACATCCCTGCATTACAAAATCTTCACCTATCATTCAATAACATAGAAGAAATTCATCATGGTGCATTCCATAGAGTTCCAAAACTGAAATCTATTCATCTGAATAATAATATGTTGAGAAGAGTACACCCTGAGAGTTTCCTGCAACCGTCAAATAGCGGCCCTGAAGAACTTTGGATGGTCAGAAATAATATATCTCCTATTTCTGAACTAAAATCATTATTAGATACTTTACCAAGGTTGGTTTTCTTGATATGTTTGAATAAGTTAGAAATTATACCATTTGGATCTTTTTGTTTTGTATATTATAGATACTCGCGTAAGAAAACTGAATCCTATTATGTCTCGACGACACCGCAAGTACCTGAAAAAAGAGACAGTTAATATTTCGCTTGAAGGCTAGCAGATTGTAGTCATGGGGAAATACGTTACGTGGAAGAGAGTTCCAAATTTGCGATGTTCTGTGGAAAAAGGCTTTCTGGTATAAAGACGTTCCAGATGTCTTGATTTCAACCACGTAAGGATTCGTTTGGCGAGTTGGCCTTGAAACAGAAACGAGCGGAGGAACCAGCGCAGAAATCTCCTCAGATCATCTTCCATGAAAATACCTGTAAAAAAGAGAGAGCTCACCGACTTTCTTGCGATGTTCCAGTTGAGGGGTGGAATCTGTAAGAGTACACTCACCGATCAACCGAATCGCCCTCTTCTGTATCGAATCCAGGAGTTTCAAGGTGTGTTTAGGAGCAGAACCCTTCACGTGGGAATCATATCTAAAACGGAACGAATTTGAGAATTATAGAAAGTTAGGAGTTGAGTTGGAGTGAAGTATCTTCTGGCACGATACAGAAAACCCAGTTTTTGAGATACTAAATTAGCAGTGTTCACAACATGGTCGTGCCATGACAAACTGTCTCCGATGGTTACCCCAAGCATTGTTATGGAGAAAGTGAGTAAGATAGTCTCGTTGTTCATTACTATATCTGGTACAGTACTGTTAACCTTCCTAGAAAACAAACAAGCCTGAGTTTTGCTAGCATTAAACTCCACCAGGTTCGCAGAGCCCTAATCGAGAATTACTTTCAAGTCACTATTGATTTAGGCACACTGTTTCAGACGTATTTTGTCTGTTACTTGGGATGATAGAGGTTTTCTCGACCAGAAGGATGCGTGGAGTGTACTGTTCTCCGCAAAACTGTCGATCTTACAACCTGTAACAGTAAGCAAGTCGTTTATATGAAGAAGAAACAGGGTTGGTGCCAGAATCGAACTCTGAGGCACACCAGCATTAATGGCAAGTGTGTCAGATGTAACTCCATCCAACGCCACACTGAGAGATCTTTCTGGAAGAAAGCTTGAAATCCATAGGCATAGCTGTTGGGATAAGCCATATGAGGACAGCTTGCGCAGCAGACTTCCATACCAAACTCGGTCGAACGCTTTCGAAATATCGAGAGAAATTACCAAAGACTCACCAGATTTCTCGATAGATGTCTTCCACATGTGACTGACAAAGGCAAGTAGATCTTCTGTGGATCTCTGGTGCCTGAAACCATATGTACGATCATTAATGATACCAACAGATTCTAAATATTTGCTAAGCTCGATATTGCTTTTTCCATCACTTTGGAAATCACAGGTAAAACGGATATTGGCCCATAGTAAGTAGGGGAGGTTTTTCCCCCTTGTATGAAAGTAAGTTCGAATCGGTATTACCTATATGTTTCAGTTATATTGAATAATCTGAAATAGTTGATGAAATTAAGAACCTCGATTGTAGCAAGGAGACTGGTCCGGATTCCGTCCCTCCAATTTTAATTAGGTAGTGTGCAGAAAAGCTGGCAATACTTCTGCAATTTATTTATAATAAACTTCGACTTCGAATTTTTCCAGATATATGGAAACTTGCAAAAACAGTACCGATATTTAAATCTGGTGGAAAGGAACGCATTAATGACTACGGACCCATATCTTTGATGAGTCATTTCGGTGAAATTATGGATTCATAACAGAACAGTTGTTTCATCTATATAGCTCGAAGTTACCGCAGCACCAACACGGTTTCATTAAAGGCAGGTCTGTGCTCACAAATTTGGCAACGTATACTGATTTTTTGTCGAAAGCTCTTGATGAAGGTATACAAGTAGATACAGTTTATACGGATATAGCCAAAGCGTGGTTCTCTGCTCAGATGGATAGAGTCTTACTTGAGTAAAAGGTTACAATACGTGGTAGTAGATGGAGTATGTTCAGGAACTTTTCGGGTGACTTCTGGAGTCCTGCAGGGGTCACATCTGGGACACCTCTTATTTGCCTTGTATTCGAATGATATTCATGAATGCTTTCGCTATACCCATCATAAACCATTTGCTGATGATTTGAAAGTCTATAAAAAATTTGCAATAATACTGACCAACAAATGTTTCAGAGTGACTTGAATCGCCATTTTCTTTCTGTACTTCATGTTACTTCGAACTCAATGCCAGTAAATGTCAGCATATTATTTTCACGAAAAATACAAGAAGAATAGAAAATTCTTTCTCTAGGTGTTATCTTCGATGAAAAGCTATCATTTATATATCATATCGATCATATTGTCTCTAAAGCCTTTAAAATGCTTGGTTTTATTCTCAAAATTACCAAAAACTTCACAAATATTATATCGTTGAAAGTCCTATATTTCAACTTGGTTCAAAGTCACCCAGAATATGCTACTCCGATTTGGTCTGCAAATCCTTTTTGCAGAAAAGAAAAACTATTTACCTTCAAGTGTGTCTACATCTATGAAGCATTGAAGCAAATACATAATAGTAAACTTACATATCCAAAATGTAGTGATCAGTACTCACTTAATACTAGGACAAAACTAAATGCAGTGATTCCGCGTCATAACAAGAAAATGATTCAGAATTCCTACCATTTTTGGGGAATCAAACTATATAATGCACTACCACGCCGTCTAAAAGAGCTGAAGGCTCTTCTTTTTGAATAATTCTTCTTGGCTAAAGTATATATTCAAATATAATAATAATATATATAAATATAAAGTACAAAAATGAAGTGTTACCATTATTGCCTTCTTTATTGTCACCATCATTATCATCAGTCAAACAATTTATATTTCACATTCTCAAGTTGATGAAATTCAAACTCCATATTTTACATATCTTCAAATTCAAATTCTTTATTACATCCTCTGAATCAATATATTTCTACACCATATTCCAAAATATTTGAATCAGATAACTCAAGAACCCTCATTCATGAATGGAAAAAATGAAATCCTTGACCATATTCGCCAAACAGCTTCGTCAATATCATTATCACTGACAAAGAAATCATTATTGCTACCATCATTCTCACTAAAAATCGAAAACTGGCCTAATTCGCATTGTCCGATTCAACAAATTCGATTTCTTTATTCAATATCTAGAAAATCTCATTTCAAATCTCTACATCAAGAAAGTCGAAACCTCTTATCCAATTAATTTTCTAAACATAATTCCCACCATCAATTTATTAGTCATTGTCACGTAGATTACCAACGTCATTGTCTCCCTCAATGATACTATTCTTACTATCAGTGTCACAAACACTGTCATTAACAAAGCCAACTCATTGTTGGCATCGTTGTCACCAATATCATCACTATGACCATATATTTCGGATTGAGATGAATAGGTGCCAGTCTAACACTCTTTGTCCTTCATTTCGTTTATTTCTAGCTCATTATTGTGGACCTTCACTGCCACGTCCATTCTTCCATTCATGCACCATCCTCCGCTCTTACACAGTTTCTTGTTGGTTCCGATATTATTACCATATCCGCTTTTTGAGTAATGGTATCCGCCCATGCCGCGCGCCGCTTTAGCCTTCCCAAATTTAGCTGCATTACTTTAATCATATCTGCTACGTTACCTCCCTTTTTTTCTACTTATCTCTCTTACGGCCTCTGGCAATTTTCCGTAACAAGCACATATATCAATAAATAAATAAATAGGTATTATAATTGAGTTGCAACTTGCAAGTGAACATAAAAAGATGCTTTGTTTTCTTGGGATTTTCTGAAATTTAGCAAGTAAAGTAGAAACACTATCATCGGAACTTCGTGAGCTTTCATCATATTCGGTATGCTCGAAAAGTTCAAAATAATCAGAACTACTTGAATAAGGTTTGTGTTGTAACGAATATCAGCGTTCGCTTCTAGCGAAAGTGCGCTAATTCTTTTATTTTTGCATTCGTATTCGTATTCTTTTAATTTTGCATTCGTATTTGTAGGAAACGAAATGAATATTTGGCGGTCCTCTTGAAATAATGAAACGGAAATTATTTTATTATCAAATGATGATGAAATAGATTATAGTCCGAGTGCAAAAATGAAAAATTGCCAATTTTTTAATTATCCCTTCGAATGGAGTGTTACCATAATTGCCTTCTTTATTGTCACCAGCATTATCATCTGCAAACAACTTCTAGTCACATTCTCAAGTTGATGAAATTCAAACTCCATATTCTCTAAATTCTAGTTCCTCCTTTAAATACCTCTGAATCAATAAATTTCAATACCATATTCGAAATCTTTAAATCAGAAAACACAAGAACCCTTATTCATAAATCGAGAAATTGAGATCCTTGACCATATTCGTCAAACAACTTCGTCAGTATCATTACCACTGACAAAGAAATCATTATTGCTACCATCATTCTCACTATAAATCGAAAACTGGTCTAATTCGCATTATCTGATTCAACAAATGCGGTTTCCTTATTCAATATCTAGAAAATCTCATTTCAAACCTCTACATCAAGAAACTCAAAACCTCTTATCCAATTCTTAATTCTGTAAACATAATTCTCACCATCAATGTATTAATCATTGTCACGTAGATTATCACCGTCATTGTCTTCCTCAATGATACTATTCTTACTATCAGTGTCACTATCACTATCATTAACAAAGCCAACTCATTGTTGGCATCGTTGTCACCAATATCATCACTATGACCAAATATTTCGGATTCAAATGAATAGGTGACAGTGTAACACTCATTGTCCTTCATTTCTAGTTCATTATTGAGGAGCTTCACTGCCACGTCTTGCATTCATGCACTATCCTCCGCTCTTACACAGTTTCTTGTTGGTACCGATATGATTACCATATCCGCTTTTTGAGTAATGTTATCCACCCACACCGTGCGCCGCTTTAACCCTTCCCAAATTTAGCTGCATTACTTCAATCATATCTGCTACCTTCCCTCCCATTTTTTTCTCTGCTCATCTCTTTTACAGCCCTCTAGCACTTTTCGCTAACAAGCACATATATGAATAAATAAATAAATAAATAAATGAATAAATATGTATTTTAATTAAGTTGCAACTTGCAACTGAATATAAAAAATTGCTTTGCTTTCCTGGGATTATCTTAAATTCAGCAAGTAAAGTAACACTATCATCCGAACTTCGTAAGCTTTCATCATATTCTGTATGCGCGAAAAGTTCAAAATAATCAGAACTAATTGAATTAGGATAGTGATGTAATGAATATCAGCATTCGCTTTCAGCGAATGAGCGCTAAATCTTTGGTTTTTGCGTTCGTATTTGTAGGAAACGAAATGAATATTTGGCGGTTCTCTTCAAATAATGGAACGGAAATTAATTTATCATCAAATGATGATGAAATAGATTATTGTCCGAGTACAAAAATGAAAAAAATATCAATTATTTATTTATCCTTTCGAATGAAGTGTAACCACTATTGCCTTCTTTATTGTCACCATTATTATCATCAGTCAAACAACTTCTATTTCACATTCCGAAGTTGGTGAAATTCAAACTCCATATTCTACAAATCTTCAAAGTCCCTATTGAATATCTCTGAATCAATAAATTTGAACATCATGTTCGGAATTTTTGAATCAGAATACTCAAGAAACCTCATTCATGAATCGAGAAATTGAGATACTTGGCAATATTCGTCAAACAAATTCGTCAGTATCATTGTCACCGACAAACAAATCATTATTGCTACCATCATTCTCACTTTAAATCAAAAACTGGCCTAATTCACATTGTCTAATTTAACAAATGCAATTGCCTTATTCAATATCTAGAGAATCTCATTTGAAATCTCTACATCAAGAAACTCAAAACCTCTTATCCAATTCTTTATTCTCCAAACATAATTCTCACCATCAATATATAAATCATTGTCACGTAGATTACTACTGTCATTGTCTCCTTCAATGATACTATTCTTACTATCAGTGTCACCATCACTATCATTAACAAAACCAATTCATTGTTGGCATCGTTGTCACCAATATCGTCACTTAGACCAAATATTTTTGATCGAGATGTATGGGTGGCAGTCTAACCCTCCTTGTCTTTCATTTCCTTCATTTATAGCTCAATATTGAAGACCTTCACTGCCACGTCCATTCTTCCATTCATACACCATCCTCCGCTCTTACACAGTTTCTTGTTGGTTCCGATATGATTACCATATTCGCTTTTTGAGTAATGGTATCCTTCTATGCCGTGCGCCGCTTTAGCTCTTCCCAAATTTAGCTGCATTACTTTAATCATATCTGCTATGTTACCTCCCTTTTTTTTTTCTACTTATCTCTCTTACAGCCCTCTGGCACTTTTCCATACATTACATTACATTACATTCGTGAGGGTCGGTTGGCTTTGCAAGCCTTTCCGAACTGCGACCAAATTGATCTTTTGTTTGTAACCCTTCTTATTCATTTCCTGTAGGTCTAGATCCCTTACAAAAGTAAGAATCTTCCTGGGAGCTTTCGCTTTTACTTCGTGCGGCTTTAATTTGTCGCTACCGAAGTGTACATGTCTTTGACGGACAGTTTCGATGCAACTGCAAAGAATATGTTCGGCAGTTTCATCGCTCTCTTTACACATTCTGCATGTTGCCGTTTCCGATTTACCCATTTTGTTGAGATGGTATCTCAGTGGGCAGTGTCCAGTAGGGAGGCCTGTTATGATCCTCAACTCGTCCCTAGAGAGATCGAGAAGCTGTTTTGTCTCCTTTCGCGAATAGTCAATGAACTTTTTCGCTTGCCTTTGGCCTGGAGTTTTCCTCCAGTATTCGTTTTTGCTAGATTCTTCCCATCGCTCCAGTTCCTGTCGCCTGTGCCGCTTACTTAGACCGCAGAATGGTTCAGGTCCGGTGGGTGGGATTCCAGCAGCTGATTTGGCCAGTTCGTCAGCGGCTTCATTTCCTTGTATGCCTTCGTGGCCAGATACTCACCACAGGAAGAGTTTGTTCGCCTCAGCAAGTTGCTTCAAGGATTTACGGCATTCCAAGACAAAGATGCTCCGATAACTGCAAGAGTTTAAAGCTTTTATTACTACCTGACTGTCCGTTAAAATGTAAATCTTTGCCCCTTTGAGTTTCCTTCGTAGTCCCTCCTGGCAGCAAAAGTTTGCAGCAAGTGTTTCTGCTTGCATGATTGTAAGAGTAGAGCCCAGAGGCACTGATGAAGAGTACTTGGGTCCATATATGCCTGCTCTTGTTCCATCAATCGTTTTTGATCCGTCCGTGTACCAAATGGAGGATTTTTGGTCTAATTGATTTATTTTTCCCTTTACGATGGTGCTGTCTTCTATGATCACTTCGAAGGGTGTGTGAAAATCAAACTTAAGCGGCATTAAATCCGATGGTTGTGATGAGATTTCTGGCGCTGTGTCACCCAGAATCCCCAGGTGTCTCTTCAGATCACCAGGTAATAGTTTTTTGTGTCTTGGAGTCGTAATGCCGCCATCAACGCCTCCTTTTTCAATTTTATATGAAGAGGAGGTAGATCTAGGATTACCTCCAGGGCAATAGTCGGGGTGCTTCTCATAGCACCTGTTATGCCCAAGCACGCAAGCCTTTGCAGTTTTTGCAGCTTGTTTTGCGTAGTTATTTCTGATGTTTTCGTCCACCATACTAACGATATGTGACAATGGGTCTTATAACCGCTGTGTATAACCATACTTTTCCGTAACAAGCACATGTATAAATAAATAAATAAATAGGTATTATAATTAAGTTATATTTTGCAACTTAACATAAAAACTTACTTTGTTTTCCTGGTATTTTCTGAAATTCAGCAAGTAAAGTAGAAACACTATCGTCCGAACTTCGTTAGCTTCCATCATATTCTATATGCGTGAAAAGTTCAAAATAATCAGAACTACTTGAATTAGGTTTGTTTGATATTAGGTACAGGGTATATGAGGAGAAGTTCATCCACACATGTAGTACATTCTCCTGCCTTCTATGTATTCATATATGATGTATACGTTGAAGAGTATTATTCGAATTAGGACTAAAAAACTGAGTAACACTGTTACACATATCAATTTGATTAACTCTCACTGGAAATTGAAGCCTACGTTGGGATACAAAATGGTTCACGAAATTGATGGAGCGCCTGATCTGAATTTCCAATAGCAGATCAGATTAGATTTGCAAAAGGAAACGAAGAATTTTCGTTGAAAACCTTCGGAAAGATTATCGCCCTATAGAAACACGCATTGAAATTTTCACACAAACCTGTTTAGCTCATGAAAAACACGCCTCCCAGAATTTTAGATAAAGCTGTGAAGAGATAAAACGAAAAGTAATTCATTTGAATACAACTCGAACTCTATATACGATAGGAGGAAATTACTTCATTTCGTGAACATACTAAATTTCCTTCGAATAACGGATGTCATTAACTCCGATAAAATTGTTCAGGTTTATGAAGAGTAAGTTCAAAAATTTTATACTGAATGTAGTCTAACGTAATTGCCATTTAACCCTCTCAGTTACACGCGTGGTCTACGATCGTAGACCACGCCATTTTGAATGACGTTCATTGATAGACTATTTTTATTGCGCCCGCCTAGTCTTCAGTAGCTGTAGAAAATTTAATTATTTAGTGAATCAGTATATTTTTGACAATATTAGCGATTGGTTTTTGAAGATATTTGCTTCTAAATATGACTGGTCTACGATTGTAGACCACGCAAGCATTCACGTTTTACTTTGTGCTTCAAGTCAGTTCAGTTCAAATTCGATTTCTCTGCTCCTTGAAAAGAAATAAGTATGTCTGAACCCAAAAGACGACATGTACAGTCCAGCAAAGATCTTGAAGTCTGGTTTCAGTGGTTCACTGAACTTCCTAGTGATTTTGAAAATTCCTCTGACGAAAACGATGATGAGGAAGACTATAATGCAGGACAAGATGTTATTGAGGAGAGCAGCAATGACAGATTCAGAGCAGGATGTAATAGAGGATGAAAAATTTTCAGATGAAGAAAATGATTCCATTCAAGCCCTTCTTCAGCTTATTACATAGAAAAGACGAAATAACAAAATGGAGAAAAACTTCACCGAGCCTTGGAATTCGAGTTCGTTCACATAATATTGAGAGACAACTCCCTGGAACGAAAGGTAATGCTCGAGATGCAATAACCGAAATCAAGTGCATAAGTTGTGCGTGAACGATATAATCGTTCGAATTATAACGGTGTCAACAAACATATATTCAGAAAATGTTCAGAACAAATTTGCCAAGATTCGGGACGCGAGGTAAACTGATGAAAGGGAAATGACTGCGTTTATAGGAATTTTTTTCCTCATTGGCACATTCAGAAGTTCAAGAAAAAAAATATTTGGGACAATTCTAGAGGATGCGGAATCGAATCTTGCTACCTTGCTATGAGTGAGAATAGATTCAGGTTCCTTCTAAGATGTATTAGGTTCGACCATATAGAAACTAGGAACGAGAGACGCGAGCTTGATCAGTTGGTTCCTATTCGGGAGGTTTTGCAAATTTTTTAGGGAATTTTCAAGCCAATTTCACACCAAGTGAGTTCCTCGCCGAATAACTGTTAGCTTCCCGAGGCAGATGTGACTTCAAACACTATATACCAAGTAAGCCTGCCAAATATGGTATCAAAATGTTTGCTCTTGTTGATGCACACATATCGTACACTATCAATTTAGAACCCTATGTAGGGTACTTTGACCACAAAGAACAACACAAGTATACATTCACCAACACAAGAGGACAAAAATCTATGATTGACTTTGTGATCACCAATAGGGAAATTCACCCACGAGAAATACTTGACGTACGGACACTGACATCAGCGAATGTTGGAACACAGCACGGAATGGTTATCTGCAAGTACCGCCTGTCATATAGAATAGAGAAAAGAAGACCGCCTAACTACATCACTAAATTTAACATTGAATCTTTACAAACCGAAAGTACTAAGAATCTATACCAAACACGACTCGAGGAAAAGATCACCCTTAACCCTATATTAGACACAGTCAACAAACGCCGCATGGAATAAAGTGAAAAACAACATAATTAAAGCGCAAAAGGAGCCATTAGGGAACGAAGAATCAATATAAACAGTCATAGAAAAGATAAACCATAGTTCACACAGGAAATCAAAGAGTTAGCAAAAGAAAAGAAGAACGCATATATCAGATATGTCAATCACAGAACACCAGAAGAGTACCAAAGATATAAAACAGAAAGAAATAGAACAACGAACAAAATTAAAGAATTAAAAAAATATATTGGGAAAGATTTACAAATGACATGGAACACGACTTACGAGGAGCACAGAAAAAGGTATGGAACATGTTGAGAAACAGGAAAAAACCAATCACCGAAGAACTGCAGATCAATGTAATAAAACCAGAAGAGTGGGTGAAATATTTTCAGAACTTATACCTGGGAGATAATGATAACGGTAACAATGAGGAACAAGAAATCGAAAAACAAAACACACTCTACGAAGAAACAGAAAATGACATTATCAGCCTAGAAGAAGTACAAGTAATCCATAAATTAAAAAATAGAAAATCACCCGGTCCGGACAACATAAATAACGAACTAATTAAATATGGAGGAGCAGAAATAACAAGAGAAATAACAAAACTGTTTCAAAAAATTGAAAACAACAAGGAGATACCAGAAGAATGGAGAGAGAGCATGACAATACCCATATACAAAAAAGGCGTGAAGATAAACCCAGCAAATTATAGAGGCATCACACTCCTTAACTCTGCATCGAAACTACTCACTAAAATTCTATCGCAAAAGATATATGACAAAGTAGGTGTGTCTGAAGAACAACAGGGATTCCGACCATATAGATCAACAACGGATGCAATTTTTATATTGCGGCAACTGGTGGAGAAGTCCATAGAGTTTGACAAACCGATGTTTATATGTTTTATAGATTTGGAAAAGGCATTCGACAGAATTCGAATGAACGATGTGATCACTATCCTTAGAAATAAAAACTTAAGCAATAAATACATAAACATAATCAAAGAACTAAATAACTCTAATAAGAAGAAAGTAAAAACTACACAGGGACTCACAAGCGAGATCAAAATTAACGCAGGCATTAGACAAGGTGACAGCCTCAGCCCATGTCTATTTATTTTAATCATGGATGAAATAATAGCAGATGTTAACCAAATGAACCAAGGCATAGGATGGGTAACAAAACTATGAGAATACTGTGCTACGCGGATTACAAAAGTTCAAAGTAACAGCAGAAAAATATAACATGGTAATATCAACACAGAAAACCCAATCGATGGTAATAGCGAAAGATCCAATTAGATTCAAACTAGTAGTGAACGACCATATAATAGAGCAAGTTTCACACTTTAAATACCTAGGAGTAGAAGTATGGAGCGATAGGCAACTATTACAAGAAGCAAAACAGCAGACAATGAAAGCATCGAGAATATATGGCTTCCTGAGAGATGTAATCTGTCGGAATAAGTACATAAGCACAGAAAGCAAAGTCCGAATCTATAAAACCTGTGTGAGACCCGTGATGACATATGCGGCTGAGACAACAAAAACAAAACAACTAATGAGGACAACAGAGATGAGAACACTAAGAGCTATAAGAGGTATTACACGCAGAGAGAGAATAAGGAATGAGGATACGCTAAGGGAGCTAGGTGTCCAGGATGTGGTGAGGTGGACAAGAGCACGTCGACGCCTATGGAGAGATCACGTAGACAGAATGGGCCCCGAACGTATGGCGAAGTGGTCAAAAACACAAAAACCCAACACTAGAAGACCCATAGGAAGGCCGAAAAGCGATGGCATGAGTGCTGGAGCTCCGGTTCGCAGCAGGGGCTGTAACAGAAAAACAGGACATCGTCCTATTTAAAGAAGAAGAAGAAGATGTAGGGATACAACCTGAAGGTTACCCTATGGGGTAAATATTTCTGGTAAAGTCATTGTTTTCTGATTGATCCATCCAATTTGCATTACCAATCGTCATGTTACCGGAGACAATTGATTCAGTAGTTAACCACGTGTTGAGAAGTTACTGAGAAATCATAAATTAACAATGTATTGATACATTACGGAGGAATAAACGGGAAATTCCAGCAGAATTCTTACCAAGCACTGAAGTAAAATCTTCAAATTTTGGATTCAAGGAAGAATGCACCCTTGTTTCATATTGTCCTAAGAAAAACAAATCAGTGCTACTGTTATCGTCAATTCAGCAATTCAATAGATGCTGCGACAGGAGATGACAAGAAACCAGTTATCATTACAGACTATAACAAAAAAAAATTGGTGTTGATTTAGTTGATCAAGTCTGCAACATTACAATGTAGCTAGAAATACCCGTCGGTGGTCTATGGCTGTGTTCTATGACATACTGAACATTGCAAGCAAATACGTATTATGCGTATTCAAACCTAATCACCCAATAAAATGAATATCCCGTAGTCATTTCCTAGAAAAATGTGCTTGGGAACTCATAAAACCCCAAATCGAGTTTAGGGCAACAATTACCTGCAGAAATGAGTCGCTGCGCTCGACATTAGTGAGGTCGTACCCCTCCGCCTCAGATGCCACAAAATTATGTTGGACGTTGATGCATATGTTCAAGAAGTGACAATGAATCGACACGAAAATATTGTGCGAAATGTTATTAGGTATGCTTGAAACTATCATATGAAGGAAATATGTGTGAATTGTGTAGGTGAACAAAATTGACTCTCTTCAGGGGGACATATAAGGGGTAAAAATTGGTAGTTTTGTAGCTTGTAAACATTTTTTTATTAACCTGTTATCTGTTTTTTTCAGTTTCATACTGCATGGTTTTTTATGTTTATGTATTTTTGAGTAAATGGAAAATATATTGAGTTATGGTAAACAAGGGATTTATTCTGGGACTTTTTGGTTTTCATCATTTTCACAGAGAAAAATCAGTATTTTTCATCAAAACTGCAACAATTAGAATCACTAATGAGCAAATAAACTATTTCATTTCAAGAACGTATCAAAATGGATGATATTGATTTTTTATGTCACAATGAAAATGGTCACTATCGAAGACCACGCGAGTAAATACGTTCGAGAAGACCGAGTATTCGAGGGGTAACTGCTCGAAACATAATTTTATTAACTTTTCTTTCATATTTCTAATTTAAAGCGCTTTTCCAGATGAACCTATGAGGAATAGAAAAACAAGTCGATAGCATAATTTCTTTCACGATATTGGTTTTCCAATTACAACTACTCTCAGGTATAACAGCGCATATCGAAGAACCTCTTAAGCATACTTAACTGACCAGAAACGTTAACGAAAAGAAATTTTGATTTATATATATTTTTCAATTTTTTAGTAACTGTAACGGTTTTTGTTCGTCTGGAATAGCTCGAGTCCAAGTTGTTGTTTGCCAAGGTTAACTCCTCGGGGCTCTGTTAACTTTCCTTCCAGATCGCTTCAAGCATGTCCTGGTAAGCTGCAGCTATAGAAGAGTTTTTCGTTATCTAAGGTGTTTGCGATAACCAAGAATGTCAGTTTTCAAGTGGACTTCAAACTCTTGGCATATAAAAAAGAAATCTTTCGTTTAGCTATTGTTGAACATACACACAACTAAATTTATATGGAATCTATAATAAAACAAGTAATCCGTTTTAGGAATTTTACTTAATAATTGTGATTCTTAACGCGTTTCACTACACCGTAGCTTCTTCAGACGAATAAATGTACAGAAAATAAGAATGAGAATATAAATACAAATGTTCTTGAGTAATTAAAAGCTTATAGGGTTGCTCCTTCTTGAGTGGTTATTGATGACAGGTATACCCAATAAAATTAAGGAATAGATTGCTCCCTGAAGATATTCAGTATAGGTGAAGGGCCAAAGATCTACCTTCCAATATTTATTATCTGTATGCAAAATTTCAAACTGTGGGTCGAAAGAGTGACTCTTTTCTAGGAGTTGATTCGCGTAATTTGATTTTTTATTTGAAAAACTGCGTTTATGCTCCGATATTCTAATATTAAAATTTCTTTGTGTTCTACCAATGTAGAAATTATTACAGTCATTGCAATTCAATCTATAAACACCTGATTTATTGTTTTTATTTGATTAGGTTTTATCATTTTTATATATTTGCCTAAACTATTATTAGTTTGGAAAGCTATGTTGAAATTATTGCTACTCAAGAATGATTTCAGTTTCTCACTTTTAATGCCAACGTAGGTTGAGGTGTTGAATTTTGTTTCGATTTATCGACAGGGTAAACTTCTACTTTGTTTTTATTCAAAATATTATCTATTAGTTTGGGATTGTAACCAATATTTTTAGCTATTTGTTTAATCAAATTTAATTTTATAGTGATAACGGGATGTTAATCAATCTGTTCATTGTCTGTTGAACTGTTGAATGCTGACATTTTATGTTGATACGGATGACGGTTGTGTATTACAATATATGAATGTGACGGTTTATGGTAAATTGCGAAAACATGTTTTCCATTTTCATTCGTAATTGTTACGTCTAAGAAATTTATTGAATCATTGCTTTCTATTTCGGTTGTGAGTCCAATTTTCGGATGTAATGGATTTGTATGATTTTCGAAAATTTTAACTGTCTACTGGTCCTGTGAAGTAAATAATGATATCGTCTACATAGCGATACCGGTATAAACAATATTTACTGAGTGGATGATTATGAGTTAATTTTTCTAATTTATTCATGTATATTTCTGCTAACAAAGGACGGATTGCCCATAATCAAGCCGTCTTCACTACTATAATATTGTTATTGAAATGGAAATAATTTTGATCTAAACAACTTTGCAATAATGAAAGAGTAGCTGATTTAATTATTGTATTGACATGACTCTTTTCTAATAATTCTTCAACTGAGTAGTACGTATTCTTTCGGAGGAATGTTGGGAAATAGATTCTCAACGTCGAAAAAATGAGTTTGTAATTAGGTGGTAAAATGGTATCTTTGATATTGGCAATTAGTTCGTATGAATTTTGGACCGACAATTAAGATTTGAAATTGCAATTTTTTATTAGCAAGTCGTTCAGGAATTTTGAAAGTTTGAAAGAAGGTGCCGTTACATAAGAAAAAACAGGTCTAATAGGGTAATTAGGTTTATGAAGTCTTATCAACGAATATAATTCAGGGGATTGTGAATTGGAGTTAATGAATTTATACTTTTCGTGCTCTGTAATTACTGATTTTGCTATCGAAATTGCTCTTTCTGAAATTTAGCGGTAGGATCCTTAGTTGATGTTATATAGTTTCCGGCAATTAATAATTCTTCAGTTTTCGAAATATACTTGGTTTTCTAATCGCGATGACGGTGTTACCTTTATCTGCTTTAGTGAATACTAATTCGTTTTTTTTATTATTTTCACGAATTGTTTTCGTTATTTTATAATCGGAATTGCAATGAGAGGATAATTTCGAAAAGTCTTCTTTGACGATTTTTGCTGTTTGATTTTTGGCTTAAATATTATCTTTGGAGTTTTTGAGAATGATTTCGGAGTCTATACCTAACTTTTCAAAGCTAGTTTTAGTATGTTTTGGATGTAAATTATGTTTGAATCGTTTTTCTAATAGATCTCTATCTTTTCGTGGTTGTATAAAATCGGTATCAGTTGAATTAGTGAGTCTTTCAAGAAATTTATGGTCTGAAAATTTATCAGTTAAAGGTTTGAGTGGAGAAATTTTGAATTTAACTTTTTCTGTTGTTGCTGAAACTTTGTATGAATTAAAATTTTGACATAGTATCTGGAGTCTAAAATATCAAACTCAACAGGGTGCAATCTAAACAATAATTCTATATAGATTACCTTCAAATATACGTTGGCAACGTCCCTCCTGCCAGTATAAGCTTTCTTTAACATTGGAATTGGGAGGCTTTTACTAGTTTTTACAAGTAATGTGTTTTCAGGAACCATATTTAATAATTGCGATTCGTAACGAGTTTCACTACAGCGTAGCTTCTTCAGACGAATGAATGTACAGAAAATAAGAATGAGAATATAATTACAAATGTTCTTGGGTATTTAAACACTTATTCGGATGCTCTTTCCTAATTGGTTATTGATGACAGGTATATCCAATAAAATTAAGGAATAGATTACTCCCTGAAGAGATTCAATAGGAGTGAAGGGCTTAAATCGACTTGTTCATTGATGAGTCTACCTTTTAATAATAGTCACTCTTTCTACCCACAGTTTGAAATTTTGCATGCAGATAATAAATATTGGAAGGTAGATCTTTGGGAAACTTTAAAAATCAACAAACACAAACACTCAGGTAGACTCATCAATGAACAAGTCAATTTAAGCCCTTCAGCTCTATTGAATCTCTTCAGGGAGCAATCTATTCCTTAATTTTATTGGATATACCTGTCATCAATAACCACTTAAGAAGGAACAACCCAATAAGCTTTTAATTACTTAAAAACATTTGTATTTATATTCTCATTCTTATTTTCGGTACATTCATTCGTCTGAAGAAGCTACGATAAAGTGAAACGCGTTACGATTCGCAATTATTAAGAAATATTCCTAAAAACACATTACTTGTTTTCATTATTGATAATGGTGATAATTCTACGAGGTAAAATCCTCCCAAACTCACATGTTATATGGAATCTCTCGGTTTGTGACATTATTGATTGTTTTCAACCATAGATCTTTGATTACTTGTGAAGAATGAAGTTTTTATTGTAGAAGGAGTGGATAAAATGATAAGAAATGTTGAGTCATCACCACATGTTCGAGATATTGTACTCAGTCGTCACAGAGATTTCAAACTGTGAATTTAAAAATTTAAAAAAGCCTATAATCGTAATTGAAAATGCCATACGTTGGATTGTCCGATGTGCAGAGAGTTCTAATAATTGCTCTCGTTGAAGAAGGTGTGACATAGTGGATACAATTGGGGTATCACAGGGGGTGATTTCAAAAACCTGTGTGGAGTGTGATGTTTTTGGGGTGGTATTATCCTCGGAGACAAAACAGATTTGATTTCGTTTCCTGTGAGTGTAACGGCTGGAAATTACGTGGACTTAGTGCTGGGGCCCATAGTGAGACTCTGGCGGATACCCATGATGGGAAATTCACTTTTATGCAAGATAATGCTCCTTTGCATACCAGAAACCTTGCGCGACATTATCTTGAAACAGAGGGAACCGCTATTTTAGACTTGCCAGCTTGCTATCTAGACCTTAATCCTTTTAAACATTCATGGTATGATCTCACAAAGAAAATTAGATCGCTCCAGGATAATCCAAGAACCTCACAACAGGTCATCCAAGCCGCCACAGAAGAGTGGCAGAATATTACCCCAGAGGAGGTCGAAAACCTAATCCAAAGCATGCCTAGATGAATTCAGACTAGTATCAGGGCAATAGGAGGTAATACCAGCTACTGAAGTCGAGAAAAAAAATACTTAATCCGTGTGAAAACAATTTTCAAGTGATTTTTTTAATATGCGAAACGAGTTTTCTTTTATTCGTTTCTTTCTTGAAATAAACCTTAATTTATTTCTTTTTCAATTGACATATGTCAAAAAGTATAAACTTCAACAAACCTTCGAAATTTCCCTGAGGTATTATTCAAAATATCGGGTGATTCCATATGAATTTGATTGTGTGTATCTTACTCGGACTAGACTAACCGAGATGGGGATTAAAGAAAGAGAAGATGTTCTATGACTATATTCAATATCGGAGACAATATTACTTTCTAGAATAAGTACACAGTCGGTGTCAATTAAAACAGTAAAATAAATACATACGTATAAAACACAAAGCAATGTTTTAAAGCGTACAGTTGAAGCTTGAACTTGTACAAGTGCGTAAAAGAGATAAACGGGAGTAAAAGGAGGTAGGTAAAGCGATAATGAGAAGTAAACTACTATGTAGCTCTAACTATGTTAATGAAACTGGTGGTTGGTATATGCGGAGATACATTGTGGTTTCTTGAACAAATCTAATACAGTTTAATTAATTACGTAATGCTATCACTGGTTATTTAATTCGGTTCAATATTTCAATTAGCAAAACCTTCTACAGGACGGCTATAACCTGTCCCATATGTGAAATGGTGAATTAAACAAGACACTACGAATACCACTGCAGCATGTGTAGATGGAACAGCACTAGAGGGCGCGTAGGTACTTCCAGATATGTGTACTGCGTGTGTAAGGATAACAGCACAGTACATAATGAACGGAAGCCTCAGACATTACAAAATGAACGATCTCGGTAAACTGTGAGGAAGTTCCTGTGGAGTATTCGAGATCCTACAAACACCACTGTGGCGTGTGTGGGGGTGAAGTACACAATTCCTAACCCGGATATTTCGCGTGTTGGGGAAACAGAACATCATCGAACGAGTGCGTAATATATGAATAAATCCAGATGGAGCTGTTGAATCACTACTAAAACTACTGTATCTTATGCAGGCGAACAGCACTACAGAGCGCATTACGATTTTTCAGATCTATGTTGTATGAGTACCCGCATTTCACAAAATCAACGGAATCATCAGAAACAACTACGCAACTACAACAATATAAAAGCAATATACTACTATTGCATCGATAAAAACCAAATAGTTACCGTTAGTACGTGAATCTCTCTAGGTATTATCAGTAGCAAGCAATGAATATGTTGTCGTGCCAAAGCGGTGAAACGCCAGGTTGGCGAACACTAGAGTAGCCATAATATCCTCTACAAACAAATACTACCGATTTGTAACGTTTTAGATAATCTATTACTTCTCGGAATACACCCGTATGCTAAAATTCCGGAAAAATTGCAACACTGATTCCATTACAATTGTGAAATAATTTATAATTACAAGCTCCTCTATGTCTTCTATCGGTTCAAAACGGTTATCTTGAAATGGCAGTTTGAACTTTGGTTAAAGAAAAAAGTTGGTTGGAGCTATATCAGGTTATGTATAACGGCATTCACAACAGGAGGTAAATTGAAGTCTAGTTGGTCGTTGCACATTGGCTGGTTTTTCCTATCAGCGGACGTGATTTCAATAATATCCAAGATGTCCATCCTTTTTCCTTTATTAACTAGATGCATGACATCTATATTCTCGAAATCTATGAGATGATTTTAGTTGATGCAGTGGTCCGAAAAAACCTTAGAATTTGTATTTGGGAGAATAGAGCTTTTATGTTCTTCAACTCTCTTCTCGATGCATCTTTCGGTTTGGCCAGTATGGAATGTCTCACATTCACTTCAGTCCATTTTATTAACCCCGCTTTCATCTGATGATTTTGTTTTATCTTTATTATTAACTAACAATGAACCCAAATTCTTTTTATTAGCGCTGATGGTGTTGATATTACTCCTGAGTAATCTGTTACATATAGGAATATAGTTAATTTGAATTGTGGAGGCCGTTACTTGATGTAGATCCATGATATAAATGAGATAAAAAACACAAGGTTTAACTTTAATCTACACTTTATTTGAAAAAAAAATTCGACGACGTTTCGCTGACACAGCAGCTTTATCAAGAATGACAAACAGAATGAAGAGTATGGTATTATAAACAAATCGTAGAACAAGTTGGATGAATAACAGGCAAATCCACACCGAGCCATTGTACAGTTAGTATGAAAGGTAATAAAAACTAATTGAACAAGTTAAGTAGGGGTGAATAATTCACATCTACCTGCGCATTCCTAAGCTTGTCCGAATGTTTGTATCTATTTATTTCTAATGCTTCTAGGAGATCTAATTTTGAACTTTTTGATTTTATATGTAATATGTCAAAGTTTTTATTGAATGAATGGTTTTCTTTCATTAGGTGGTTTGAATAATTTGAATCAGATTTATTTTATCGAAGCTACGTTTATGTTCAGATGTTCTTATGCCAAAACTCCTATAGGTCCTACCGATATAAATTTTATCACAAGAACCGCAATTGAGTATATAGATTCCTGATTTACTTGATTTTTCAACACGAGATTTATTATTTTTAATATGTTTACCTAAGTTATTAGAAGTTTTGAAAGTTATATTAAGATTTTTGTTTGACGAGAAAGGATTTAATATTTGTACTTGCAGAACCGCAGAATGTTAAACTGTTGAATATTTTATAGTCTTCATGAATAGGATATATTTCATTTATTACTTTCTGATACAGTTTTTACGAATGATTAGATCTATCATATCCGGATTATATGAATTATTAATGGCTATCTGTTTGATGATGTTTAACTCTCTATTATAATCTTCTACTGATAAAGGTAAATTGAGTAACCGATGTACCATGCTGTTTAAAGCTGCAACTTTGTGTTGAATTGGATGTAATGAGTAGTTATGTATAATTGTATCAGTATGTGTTGGTTCTGAAGGACCGAAAATAATAATAATAATCATGTTTTTCATCTGAATATTATTTCGTAAAAACACATAGAAGCTGATACAAATATTATGAATGAACAGGTAGATGAATAACAAACATTTTCAATCAAATTAAAAAGTGCTGTGTCAGCGAAACGTCGTCGAATTTTTTTTTTCAAATAAAGTGTAGATTAATTTTATCCCATGAATATAGTTAATTTGAAATTTTCTGTTAGATTTCTCAGTATGCAACGGATAATTGTTCTGCAATAAAAGTTTATGTCTTTTTTGTTTTACTAAGGTATCAATTAATTCTGGTTCATTGCCGTTGTTCTTAGCGATTAATTCTGAACTTGAACTTGATTTTCAAAATCCACAGCTGACAAAAAAATATAAAGCAATCTGTACACAATGAATGAAAAGCACTCAATTTGCCGTTCTTGGATTGGGTCACTATTATGAATCAGGGTATACGAATAGGTTAGTTTTCTGTATATTTTAAAGGTGATTGAGTCATGAGCCCTACTAATAGACAAGTCCAAGAAGTTCAAATATTTTTCATTATTTTCATTTTCCATTGTCAATTGAATCGATCGATGAATAGAATTTAAAAACTGTAAGAAGCTATTGAGTTGTCTGTCTGTACCAATTCAAATACAGAAGATATCATCTACATATCTTTTCCATAAAAATACATTCTTAATTAGGATGTTGGAGGAACTAAAATTCTATTTTCCAAATTCCTCATAAATATTTCACTTACATCCACTTACATCCTGTAGCATTTGACCTTCTCGATCAGCATATAAGAGAAGAAATCAAGCACACGTGCCATGAACAATACAATAAACAACAGAATAGGTTGAAACACCTCATTAAAAACAGTATGTTATTTCAATTTCACCTTAGAATTAAAAATTTTTCAGATATTCTTTTCAATGAAAAAGAGACAGAACTTTTACAGAAAGGTTCGAAATAATGTCCTAATATAAATAATTTGAACGATTTAAAAATGTTAGCAGTTAACTCTGAGATAACTCTTAGCTCAATATAAGTTGTAGATGATAAAGCTTATGAAGAAGTAGTCTGTGCTAAATATATAAGACAATCTAGATTAACTAAAAACAATAGGCAATTAGCAATTGTTAGATCCATACAAACAAAACTTGAAGACCATAATTTAACTCTTTGTTAAGCTGACAAAGGTAACACTATTACGATTTTGGAAACAGACATGTTTATTAAAAAAACAGAAAGACTATTTATTCCAGAAAAATTACATGTGGATCCTACTAACAAATTTCAAACCAAGTCATATCTCTAATTGAAAAGTGTACAAATTTATTGCAAAAGATGGGTTGAAATTGAATATTATGAGTCCGTAAGCTCCAATTTTATATTCATTACCCCAAATTTACTAGGTAGCGCATTTATCCGTTGCATACTGAGAAATCTAACAGAAAATTACCAAATTACCATTATTAGATGAAAGCGGAGTATATAAAATACACTGCAGTGAATGTGGGACATTCTATATAGGCCAAACCGGAAGAGGCATAGAGGAAAGAGTTGAAGAACATATAAGATCTATTCTCCAAAATGAAAATGCTACTGGTTTTTTGGACCAATGCATCAACAAAAATCATCTCGTAGATTTCGAGAATATCGCACTCATTCATCCAGGTACAAAAGGAAAAAGGATGGGATTCTTGGAGATTATTGAAATTACGTCCGCTCATAGGGAAAACAAGCCTTTTTGCAACGACCAACTAGACTTCAATGTACCTCCTGTTGTGAATAATGTTATACATAAGTGAAATCACTGATTTGGGCTAAATGGGCTAAAACCCGAAACATATGTCGAATATATTCAATAGATATTTGTGAAACATTTGCCAAGTGATAAAACAATCATTTATTCATTAAGTTTCACCAAGTGTTAAGCGAGAATTCCATACATAATATCGAAAATTTGATTGTATCAAGACACATCGATGAGATACTGCAATTATGTTATATATATATATATATATATATATATATATATATATATATATATATATATATATATATATATATATATATATATACAGATTATTTAGAAAGACATAATGCCGTCGCTAATATTATTCACTTCAATCTAGGAATTAAACATGACCTAATTCCCAAAAGAAAAAATTTCAAAATATGAACCTGAGATTATTTGTGAAAATGACAAATATAAACTTTATTTTGATAAAACAATTCTTTGCAACAGAGCTGTAAAACACAATAGACCAGATATCGTTCTTAATGATAAACAGAATCAAATAACATATATAATTGATATTGCTATACCCGACACACATAATATACAGAATAAATACAATGAAAAAATGTCTAAATATATGATGCTTGGCGACGAGATTAAGAAAATGTGGAAAATGAAGAAAATATTTATTCTACCGATTATTATTTCTACAACAGGCGTTATTCCTAGAAATCTTCACAAAAGTATTGAGATTTTGGGTCTGAAGAAAAATTTGTTTGAACAGTTACAAAAGATAACAGTCATCAAATCTTGTAATATTCTTCGTAGGTTTCTTTCCGCAAATAATAATGAGGTAGAGTCATAGGTTTTCTCTTTAGTTTATACTGCTCAGAATCTCATTTCATATTTTATTTATTTGTTTATATAAATGTAATATAATTAATTGACAATTTTGTCATATTTATATTCAGAGCAGTATTCTATTCGATCGTTCACCACTTCACACAAAGGAAACTATTAATGAGTAACATTCAGTGTTACTTGACTAAGGTCCGTACACTGGATTTTTCCGGGGAGAAAGCCTCTGACACTACTCGTTGGTACATTGATATCATTGTCTGATGATGCTATAGTATGTATATATTCTGGAAGATTGATATATTCTCATAACATTTAACGTTATCCTAATATATAATTACTCCAGGATATGTTTTGATTATAATCATTGCCTGGCAATGGTATTAATTACCGGGTGGTGGATTTATATTTTTTCATGAAATCAGTTTGATTGCATGAACAGATATATGGGCAACTCGTCGGGGTAAAACCCCCTATATATATGCACTTTGGATCGACTACGTATCTCTTCATAGGCACTCAATATGTAGTTTAATCCCGGGTCTAGACGCCCCAGAGATGTCAGGTTTGACACGATACAGAAATATTTCTATTTAAAGTAAACTTACAAGATGGGTTTCTTAGAAAATATAGTGAAATATGTGAATATGAGTGTATAATTCAATTTTGAAGGGAACACTTTTTGTGTCTCCATAATATTTTGAAAATATAACATTTATATGCAGTTACAATTGGAAGTGTAATTCCACTTGACTACGAAGCAGTTGGTTTGCTGATTACTTCGCTTTAATCTAACAACGGTTTTCACTTTTTCGTTTTTCTCAGAAATCAACCACATGTTGGTTCATAGTCATATATAGAAAAGATATTAATGGGTGAAACCACCAAAATTAAGACCTTTAGCACAGGCTGTACATAGAAAACATTGAAAATAAGAATTTGAATTTGGGAGGCTTTTACTTGGTAAAATTCCATTATCAATAATAAAAAACAAACAGGTACTGTGTTTTAAGGAATTTTACTCAATAATTGCGAGTCGTTACGCGTTTCACTACACCGTAGCTTCTATAGACGAATGAATGTACAGACAATAAATGAGAATATAAATATAAATGTTCTCGAGTAATTACTTATTGGGTTGCTTCTTCTTAAGTGGTTATTTATGACAGGTATATATCAAATAAATTCATTACATCCAAAAATTGGATTCACAGCCGAAATAGGAATCAATAATTCGATAAATTTCCTAGACGTAACAACTTCGAATGAAAATGGAAAACATGTCTTCGCAATTTACCATAAGCCGTCACATACAGATATTATAATACATAACTCGTCGTGTCATCCGTATCAACATAAAATGTCAGCATTCAATAGTTTTATTCATAGATTGATTAAACATCCCGTTATCGCCAGAAAATTTCAACAAAGAATTAAATTTGATTAAACAAATAGCCAAAAATAATGGTTACAATCCCAAACTAATAAATAATATTTTAAATAAAAAACAAAGTAGAATCGCATTGAATGAAGTTTACCCTGTCGATAAATTGAAACAAAAATTCAACACCTTAACCTACGTTGGCATTACAAGTGAGAAACTGAAATCATTCTTGAGTAGCAATAATTTCAACATAGCTTTCCAAACTAATAATAATTTAGGCAAATATATAAAAAATAATAAAACCAAATCAGGAAAAATATAAATCAGGTGTTTATAGATTGAATTGCAATGACTGTGATAATTTCTACATTGGTAGAACACATAGAAATTTTAATATTAGAATATCGGAACATAAACGCAGTTTTTCAAATAAAAAATCAGATTCAAATTACGCGAATCATCTCTTAGAAAATAATCACTCTTTCGACCCACAGTTTGAAATTTTGCATACAGATAATAAATATTGGAAGGTAGATCTTTGGGAAACTTTAGAAATAAATAAATACAAACACTCAGGTAAACTCATCAATGAACAAGTCGATTTAAGCCCTTCACCTCTATTGAATCTCTTCGGGGAGCCATCTCTTCCTTAATTTTATTAGATATACCAGTCATAAATAACCACTTAAGAAGAAGCAACCCAATAAGTAATTGCTCGAGAACATTTATATTTATATTCTCATTTATTGTCTGTACATTAATTCGTCTGAAGAAGCTACGGTGTAGTGAAACGCGTTACGAATCGCAATTATTGACTAAAATTCCTTAAAACACAGTACTTGTTTGTTTTTTATTATTGAAAATAAGAATAGAGAACGGATATATTGACATTGTAAAATTATTCTCTAACATACGAAGTAATGCCTTTGAAATTTGAGAAAGGTACAATTGCTATGAGTTGCGAAAGGCAAAAGGTTAGGAATTTCTGCAAGCACGAAAGGCAAGTTTCTTGGAAGCTAGTCTGAATTCACAATCTCTCTATGCCTTAGAACAAAGAAGGAATTTGGTGACTTTGTTCCTTTATACTGTTATGAACATGAAAGAACCTGGAAATGATCATTTCTAAAATGTAAGGATTCTTTGAGAGACAGATTGATTCACGAAAGACTGTATACAGGGTGCTTCAACGAAAACTAAACAGAGGCTATAACTACCAAGATATTCATTTCCGATCAAAACTCAAGAACAGGTCAATTTTTGTTTCAAGGGTGACATCTTTTGGGGTACAGAACTTGCCTGAAATATCAACCCCCTAAAAAAAGAGAAAAAGAAAGGTGGTATCTTTGTCTACATACATACATACAAGTTTTGGGCTAATTGGCAAAAAAGTGTATATAATAACTAATTTGTCTAAATTTCAAAAAAATAATTTATCCATGAACGATGATATTGAAATGAAACTTTCATGCCATGAAAAAAATACAGTTGATATAAAAAAAATCTTCAGAAAACTTCTCTATATATGTTCCATTAGTTCCCTTCTAAACTGCCAGATGGTTATCTGCTTTTCTCATAACATCCAGTAGATATTGAACAACAAAGATTCTCAAACCATATGTACCTGTTGGGTATCATTTGGATAACAAGATATAAGATAGACCAAGACCAAATAACTTATTGTTTCCTCAGCCTCACGACACTCGCAATTTGGACTATTCATAGAATTCCACTTGCAAAGCCCATGACCTTTTCGTGAACGATTTAAAGAACACCAAATCATTCTTCTGAGACCTTACCCAGGACCTTCTAAGAAAGATATTATATGATGAACCTACTAAGAACAGCAACTTGATTATAATCACTTTCCCAAAGAGCTAACGCGTCTAAAGTAGAATGCAAAAAAGCAAGCGATCAAATCGGTTTGCGAGATCTGTCTTAAAACTGGTGGAATACGAAGTTTTGGGCTAATTGGCGAAAAAGTGTGATACTCGTCTAATTTATATAATATATATAATAACTAATTTGTCTAAATTTCAAAAAAAAAAAATTTATCCATGAACGATGATATTGAAATAGAACTTTCATGCCATGAAAAAAATTACAGGTGATATAAAAAAATATTCAGAAAATTTAATTCTATATGTTCCATTAGTTCCCTCTTAAACTGCCAGATGGTCATCTGCTTTTCTCATAACATCCAGTAGATATTGAACAACAATATTATGAATCATAGTCAAACAGTGTAGCTTCGTGTTAATATTTGTAGACCTGTAGAATACAAAGTCAATTCTCGAAAATCAACTAGATCAAACTAGCTTGTGAATATTTCAATTTAATATGAAATTATTCTCAATATCATTCAATACTCAACAAACGCCGACTCCTTCAATAAAGTACTGGTGTATGATTTTTGTGAGTATAATTACTAATAGTCAGAGAATACCAGCGGCAATATCCACGACGACGTCCGATGGCCTGTCCCGAATCACTAAATTTTGAAGGGAGTGAATCGTTTCTAAAGGGAATCTGAAAAGTTTTCATCGGCTATGAGGGAGATAGATCTGTTGAGGTGAACGGTTGACAGACCAATGATATGGAGAAATCTTAGAAAATAGTCGGAACATAAGTTCACGAAGAGTGGAGTAAATATCTTAGACGCAATGAAAAATGACGCTTTCTTGAGTAGGGAAAAATCAACACTGAGTAAGACGAAGCCATTTCCAAAGACGGTCACCTGTCGACTTTTGATGTGGTGTTCACAATAATACCCCAATTGCACCTTATATCCCTCCTGATCATTTGAAAGAAAACAGTTATTTGAGTTTTTACATGAATGAATATGATTGTACATAGAATATCATTCGTGAGCAAGAACATCAAAACAGAAGAATCATCGAAAAATCTATAAGATAAATCGGCCAAATTTCACACCCAATTCTCAAAAATGCCCTTTCCCTTCCGTACAGAAATCATGGACTGAACTGCCAGATATCCAACTTTCTTTATAATATCCATTTGATTTCAAACAGCCATTCTCAATTTTTTGGATTAGATGATGTTAATCAACTTACAGATTTGGAAAAATGAGCTGAAAACTCAGTTGTTAAGTCCGGTGCTGGAATTCGATTTTCACCTACTTGCAGTTCGTTAACTTCTATCGTATCACGCTCAGTACGCAAGATATGTGTTCAAAACTAATGGAGGTTAGAATATTCGGACGAAATACATAAAACAGACTGTATATCGAGAACGGATAGCCCTACCTCGTTTTTTGGCCTCGATTTAGGGACAGGCCATCGGACGTCGTCGTGGATATTGCCGCTGGTATTCTCTGACTATTAGTAATTATACTCACAAAAATCATACACCAGCACTTTATTGAAGGAGTCGGCGTTTGTTGAATATTGAATGATATTGAGAATAATTTCATATTAACTTGAAATATTCACAAGCTGGTTTTATCGAGTTGATTTTCGAGAATCGACTTTGTGTTCTACAGGTCTACAAATATTGACACGAAGCTTCACTGATTGACTAAGATTCATAATAATGTTGTTCAATATCTACTGGATGTTATGAGAAAGGCAGATGATCATCTGGCAGTTTAGGAGGGAACTAATGGAACATATATAGAGAAGTTTTCTGAATATTTTTTTTAAATCACCTGTAATTTTTTTCATGGCATGAAAGTTCTATTGCAATATCATCGTTCATGGAAAAATTATTTTTTTTTGAAATTTAGACCAATAAGTTATTATATATATTATATAAATTAGACGAGTATCACACTTTTTCGCCAATTAGCCCAAAACTTCGTATTCCACCAGTTTCAAGGCTGAGATCTGAGATCATCATATAATATCTTTCTTAGAAGGTCCTGGGTAAGGTCTCAGAAGAATGATTTGGTGTTCTTTAAATCGTTCACGAACAGGTCATGGGCTTTGCAAGTGGAATTCTATGAATAGTCCAAATTGCGAGTGTCGTGAGGCTGAGGAAACAATAAGTTATTTGGTCTTGGTTTTTCTTATATCTTGTTATCCAAATGATGCCCAACAGGTACATATGGTTTCAGAATCTTTTGTTACTTGGGTTGAAATATTAAAATCCGTTTATTTTTATTGATACAATGTTTGTCTACTACCATTACCTGCTCTAACATTATATATGTATTAAAAACAATAGCCACAGTTTTGAGTACTTCCCAAAAGAGACATCCAATTTCTGGGCATTCCCAGGCGGAGACGCTCGTTGTTGGACTTCTGACATTCCAGAATTATGTGGCTGGCACTCAAATCAGTCTAGCAGTTATCACATATTGATTTCTTCTACTTGGTGATGAGGTGAACATGGGACATATTTGTATGTACAATCCTTAACCTGTTTATTATGATTTGGTTTCTTCTTGAGAAATGAACCGCTGGATTTGTATCGTGGAAGCTTCTTCTTATACTCTTGAAATATAGGTACCCATTTGAGAGCCAGTCTCTATTCCAGATGTAGTGGAATTGATTGCAAGCTTTACTCAACCAATCTCTGTTGTCGATTGGTACCTCAGCTGGAAGGTCCATATTTACTACATCTTTAGCTGCGGAGTCAGCTTCCTCGTTGCCAAGTAAACCACAATGGGCAGGTATATAATAGGACGATACAAATGGTAGTGGAGAATAGTTTATCTCTTATTATGTAGATCAGGGTGTTAATACTTCTTCACTTTGAGGCCTTTACACAAGACAACGAATTGTATCATATAACAGTGCTTAGCACATCTCTTTGCTAGATAAATTGAAGTGCCAAATAGATCGCGAAGGCTCAGCAGATATAATGCTGTAGTCATCAGGTAATCTTTTATAGTCAGTGTGATTGATCATAGGGATTCTAATGGCGCAACCAGCTTTCCCATTTTGTACCTATCCATCAGTGTAGATAATGGTTGAGTTTGCGAAATGATTTGAAATGTGCTCATCGAAGCGATTTCTTATGTAAGCTGGAATTTTAGGTTTAATACCAACCAAGACGGGGTCGATATTAGGAGAGAATTTGCAACGCGGGGGAATTATTGTGATATTATGTTGAAAGGAATTGAAGCACTCCTGGAATGGGGCTACTTCTGAAGGCACCTAACATCAGTCTAGAGGCATTATTATTCATTGTTTCCAATGTTTGGAACCATAGACCATGCTACCGTAGCCCACTTTACTTCTCACAAAAGCAAAGTACGTTTTTTCGAGTCGGTTTTGATCGGCAGCCCAATTTTTCTTATTTAAGACCATCAAAATATTAATTCTTTTGTTGCAATCATATTTCAATTTCTTGATATGGGTGTTACAACTCATACATTTATACCATGCTTAGAATTTTTACCTCATCAGTATTCTTTAGTAGCGTGTTGTTTACATATAAGCGTGGTATAGCGTTGTTGTAGCGCTTTTCGAAAAGAGTGATTCTAGATTTGGTTTAAGATATTTTCATGCCTTTTATATTTGAGAAGTTTTCCAGTTTCGACAGGCATTCCTGAATTATGATCTGGGCAGTATTCAATTTCACACCATATACTCCAAAAGAAAGATCATCGGCAAACATTGTAGCAAAAAATAAGTTTCTCTATCAATCCTAGTATTTCATTCATGGTTATCAAAAATAGATTAATCTGAGAATAGAACCTTGTGGTACCCCCGTTATTTTCACTAAATTACTTTGAGTACTATCCATTGACCCTGACATTAATTGATCTTTTCTGTAGGAAGTTATGAACGAAGTGTAAAATGCTACCCTTTATTCTCATTTTGATAGATTACTCCACTATTCTATGCCTCCATAGCATGTTTAAGCATTTTTTTGATTTCTTTGAATTATTTTTCCTCATCTGAGACTCTTATTTATTGAATTTTCGTATGGAGGTTCTTTCTTCTCGTTTGAGGATGTTTTGTGCTATAGATCTGATTTTTTTAATTGTACTTTATTTACATGTATAATAGATCATTATTATGTATAGAATGTTGCGTATGCAAAATCCATAAAGATTGATATTATTCAGGAACCTATGGAAAGCGAATTTCGAGTTACAGAAAATAATATTTCATCTAAAATTGTATTCTGTATGTGTACGAACCACAGATTCATGAAGAACGAATACAATTATCAACCTCTAATACCTTAGTTACAGAGTATGAATTTTATTAAACCATTAAAATAACCGAAATAACTGTGGTCTTGGACAGGCCATCAAATATTTGAGGTTTTTCAGAAAGAGAAAACCATGAAATTGAGACAATTTTAGATTTTTCCTAATAAAAGATAGTGAATCCAACAATTAACTTTGTTTCCACAGACGGTGGCCGGCTTGGCCTTTTGTTACGAGTGGGTAGATAATGCTGACGAGGTCAAACGAGACCGAAACTGCAGTTCATTATTCCTATTCGTGACATCTGACCGTGTCGTACCACTTCCTGGTGGTCCCGGTTAACGGTGATTATGAAGAGTAGATCGGAAAACTAGCTCCTTCAAAGGAGGATATTTAACATTCTACGGAAGGTTGAATATAGTCCCTTGAAAAATAATTTTCTTCGAAATTGACTTTGTGTTTTATATTTTTCTTTAAGGCAGAAAAACTGCATCCAACAGAAATAGAATTGCGCTTAGATTTTACTTTAAAGAAAGCATGTTTGCATTATAACTCAAATATCAGAAAAATATTAGCCTCACTGATCAGACCCCTGAAAAGAGATAGAGAAAGAAGAGAACTGCAGCTATTAATTCATGCTCATTTTTGAAGAGAATTACTAGATTATCGGCAGCGCTACGATTAGGTCTGAACCCTAACTGGGCTTCTGCTCTATAATTGCTAATTTAGCTTGCTCAGCTATAGGTATAGTTATTGATTCCCACCAGGGTTGGGAACATGTTCTTGATTTCCAAATTTTGTTGATGATTTCTGAAATGGTTTTCTGTCCTATTTCAATAGAGATTCTCTAAGTAGATTGATGGGATCTTATTCGCTCCGTTGGCTGAGTTTTTTGCATGTTAAGAGAATATATTGAAGATCCCGTTGTGTAAATTGGGCATTTAATGATTTCAGTTCCTCCTAATGTTATCCTGGGTATGAGTAATGGGTTTGCAGATATGATTGTTCTTGAATTTTTGGTGTGAAGTTGATGCTAGATTTTTTATAGAGAAAAGCATAATGATAAAGAAGAGTTGAAACAAAACCTTAAAAATTGTTAAACTTCCTTGACCTAATTCAAAATACATATAGAAGTGTTTCTGATCGTTACAATTCTCGCATTCTACATGATGGAAACACTTTTGAGTATTGAAGATTTCTGTTGTTTGTTGATACTAATTATTTCTGTTATTCCTCTACTCAGGAGTAATGAATAACTTGCGTTTGTTCTTATTGTAAGTAGATTTCATTGTTTTGAGTATAGAATTGACAACAATTGAGATGTTTTGTGTAGAATTGCTAGTATATTGGATGAGAGCACCTAATGATCAAAGCGTTTTCATCTCTGGAAATGTCTATATTTTGAGAACACTTTTTATGCAATTTTATTCAATTTTACCAATGGTTTACATTTAGGAAATGCACGACATGGTAGTTTAAAAACATTTAAAGGACAAATTTTTGAATACGTTCTTGCATTTTATTGTATTTTCCTGTTCTATCTACATTATATTTAAGAAAACTTATCTCCTATATCGAATTTTAATTGAAGCAGAAACGCATTGATTCTGAAGAAATATTTTTCACTCTTATTACCAGAGTTTTTGAAGATAATACCATTTGTTTTCCAATCTTCTGAACATAATGTGCTTCGAAAAACTACACTCATTGACAACCCCATCTGTAGCTCATTTAATATGTTATTGAATATCTGGGAACTTTTGAATTAATGATTCATTTTACTTATATTCCGAAGAAACATGCGTTTAGGATAGGATATAGCTCCAATCGTTGTTCTGTTACAAGATGATACAACTCAGATCTATTTGTTTTTCTTCAGCATTGGTGATGAAATCCACAGTAGAAGTGGGTCTGAGGAAAACAATATTATTCAAAACCCGGGTGATGCCTCAAAATAAATATGATGCAGATCCTGCAGATACTGTTTAATTAGATTGGGCGTCAGCCTCATAAAAATATCCTCGATAAATTGAGAGAAAACCTTATAAACCTAAGTTTTTTCAACGCCCCAAGGAAGAAAGATATGATGAAGAAAATGCAACAATTGATGAAATTCATTGAGTAACTAGCAACCCATCGATTTAGGGCACGTAGATTGAAATTGAAACATGTGCATCTAAGAGTCGAGCGCTCAGCATTATTAAGAAAATTAGATACAATCCTTTGAGAATGAGAACATCCCAGTTTTTGCAGCCAGGATATTTCCAAGGTCGACACGATGCAACTGATTTTTGTAGAAATCTGAATAAAATCCATAGTTTTTACAAGAAGTAATTTAGGCTGATGAATTTCACATCAGTAGTGATAGAATATTCATTCGCCAAAATGAACATTGGGGATCGGATGTAATCTAACATTACTGTATTGATATTTGAAGTCAAGGCTGATATGGTTTCGATCTATTCAAAGCATTAAAAAATCGCATGTGTTTTTTTTTTAAATGTTAGTGCTGAGTTATATTATGAAATTGTAAATACCAAAATTATCGATGGACATTTTGATAAACTCTTTCTTGCTGAAAGAAGGAATATCTATTTCAACATAATGGAGCTTTCACTCATCAAACTATGTCTGTTATTCGACTTCAGTTTTGGCAATAATTGAAGGTCAGTAATATTGTCAATCTGTTCCTCGTTTGTGTGTATAGCTAGTCATAATATGGAAGAGTTAAAGTAAAATTTCAGAAATTATCTTGCTTCGGTTACCGATATTCAAATAGGAGTATCTTCAGTCGTTATATATTATGCATACAGAATAATGGCAACTTTTCGACTACCTATATTCCTTTTTTTCATTAAATCTTATTTCCCAGAATGTTTCATTAATTTTTCGTTCAAATATAACGATTGCACGTTATTTTTCAAAACTTTCGTAAGGCATTGTCTCTTCGTTATTATAAACGACACTTTATTCACACAAAAGTTCCAGCTTGATTTTTTTGAATGACATTACAAGAAAAAATTCTCAGCTGATCTAATGACAGTGTAAAATATACATAAGCAATTTCAATAACTCCGTGTAAATTCTGTGAACAATCATGGAGCTACTAAATGAAATTGGGAAAAAATTATACAATAATCGGTTTATCGTTGAAACACATCCTGAATGAAGCATTTGGGTGCACATATGATATCTTTTTGGAAAGGAGAAAAAGAACTTTTTTCAACGATATCAAAGTTACTTATATTTAAAAAAACGTAAGTTTGCATTATAACTGAAAAACCGTTGGGCAAAAAACTTTTCCTTACTAAGTTCGATTATACTTCTAGAAAGCGCCTGTAGAACGACAAAACATTTTCACAGAACTACAAAAAAACTGACAAATTGGCATATAAATAATGCTGTATATTTTCGAAATTTCCAAAACCTCGGAAACGAATGGAGCTTACTTTAATCTGTTTGCGCCAAAGAATTCCTCTTTCGAAAAAAATTGCACAATATTTCACAAAGCTGAAGTACTAAAACATCGAAATCTGCTCATCCTGTATATTCCAGCATACCACAGAAATATTCGTCCTATAGAAAATTTTAAATGTTTTTCATTTCAGTATGTCGTGAAGCTTTGCTAAGGAACCATGATAATTTTGCATTAATTTATGGAATGCGTTTTAATTAAACGTAAACTAATTTCCATCAACGAATATACTCGTAAATTAAATTTGGAATCAATTTCAACAAAGATGATTCATCGTTCGATGACCGAACGCCAGAAAATATTAAGTTAACGTTTGCCTGTAATTCTTTGAATGAGCAAAATGATGTTAAACCATGACTGCTAGATTAACGGTGCTCAAAGGAAGCCATTATAGTGAAGCTAATGGCACTCAAACAATTTTGTGCAGTTAGAAATGTTTCAAATTGGCTGGCTATAGGAACCAGATCCCGACTCTGGCGCATGTCGGATTGAATGATGTGAACTTTATTACGATATCATAACAACCAAGGGGAATACCATAAAGAACCATATTTTTGTGAATTTCTTTACTGAGTAGATTTTTCATTAATATTTTTGAACTTATTCTTCCAAGTTTTTATAAAATATTGAAAATTCAGAAGTAGTGGTGAGAACCACACAAAAATATCCATGCAATTGTCAGAATACCTCATGACAGCTTCATCTGAAAATAAAACGAAGACATTTCCTCAGTATATAAGTTCATCATGAATATGAACGTAGTGATTAACGAAATATTAATTTTTAATTTTTGCTGAAGAAACAATAGAAAAGTTCTATTTCAAATTTTGATTTTTTACGAGAATTGCTTTTCGTTTAATTAAAAAATCCGTTATAATTAAAAGAATATTTCATTCAGAAACATGTATTTAGTAGGTAATGAAATGTGAAAAGTTAAGGCGAAATCGGTGCTAGGGTTTTCAAGAAATTAAACTTTCAAATTCGGAAAATTTTGTGAAAAATCCCATTTGAGTTTGGTACATCAATAAAATGGAGAAAAAATTTTTTTTTTCAACTTACACATAATCAGCAAGTCAATCTTCACAATAAACTCGTTTACAGTAGCTACATGATCCAAATCATTCTTCTGCTCTATTATAATGAATTCTCTCCCCGACTAGCAGTCTCAGTTTCGATATCAACTTTCGATATGCAATTTTCGCCCTCTTTCCGTGAATACTCATGGGCTATTTGGCCAAGTTCCACATCGAACTGCTTGCAAGTATTAACATTTGCATTATTTCCAAACAGGTAGATTACAAGTTTCGTTCTTGTTTTGCATAAATCAGAACTCTCTGAAATAACCTTGTTACTCAAATTTTCGTACCGAACTCACGGCTTCCAAAACGATAGATGGCAGTAAATTATAATCATGCTGGCAAAATTCAAGTTTGTCAGAAGGCGCAGTTCATTACCAAGCACACCAAGAGTCTCCACCTCTCAATTTGCATCTGCCTTCTGACCTTCAATTGTTTTGTTTACTCACCATAACTTTTTCAATAAATTTTAGCTTCATCGTCTCCGATATAATTATTATATTTGACTGATATTTATCATACGAGCGTTTGAACTACTCATGTATTGCTTGCACTTCCATATGGCCAGATAGCCCTTCGTGATTTGCCATCATGTCCATTCACCACTCATCATATACGGTAAACCAATCTTCAAATTCTTCTGTGGTACATTTTTGTTTCCGAGACTTACACCGACAGTAAGGCTTTTGCAAACATGTCTAAGACTTTGCCAAAGTAATATCCTATGACAGAAGTATATCCACGTTTTTCCACATGCCGGAGACAGTAAAATCTGATGAATCAATACGGCATCGTTTCATTTTTTTCGGTGTTGGTAGCAGAAAAAATAAATTTATCTGAAACTCTAGGAAACACACATTGAACAATTTAGTTAATGCTAGAATCGTATTACTGTTTTGAGTCAGAAAACTCCATTTCCACAGAAAAAACCGGGAAACCGGTAGGAGCATGTGCTACAAGACAGTTTTCCTAGAATGAGTAGCCTTGATACCTTTAGTGAAAATGAATGAAACTTTTGGATAATATCATTAGTATCGCCGAAAAACCCATTGTTATGAACCTTTCTCTCCTCAACATTCTAGAAATATTTGTTACTGTATATATATATATATATATATATATATATATATATATATATATATATATATATATATATATATATATATATATATATATATATACTGGGACAGACCGTTAAAAATATTTTGAGTTCCAATCACAATATCAAGCTGAAATTTTATACGCGGCCATAACTAGCGATTTCCAATTGAGGTGAAATATTTTCGAAGTGATGCCATTTTTGAGAAACATTTAAGAAAATTTTAGCTTGTAGATCTTTTGCACTCCAGTCACAATTTTTGCTTGGGTGGACAGAAAAAGGATCAAGGAATTTCTAAGCAGTCTACACATGTCAAATGTTTATTGCGTTGTTTTGTATGATTGTTTCAATTTGGCCTTCTTCAAATAACAATAACTCAACTTTTTCAAATGGCACGTGCCAATTTTTATATCGCCATCAGATGAGGCGTCAAATTTCAGATGGAATGTACTATACCCATCTCTTATAGTTCCGAAATAATTTGGGAATATATTGAATTTTGATGATTTTGCAAGAACTAACAGAGAATGCTTTGAAATATTCGAATCAACTACCTGAACTCGCTACGCTCACCTGACAGGTGCCTAAAATTAATGTACTTCTCACACAAATTTTTGAATAACACCAGATTGATAATAAAATGGCTGATTATTCAAACGAGGATATGTTTAATCTTTTTTTAATTCATGACGAATGTCGAAAAGTGGTGAAGAGAACTTGCAGTCAATTCAATAACCAATTTCCAAACTTGGCGCCTATGAGTAAAACAAAATTTCGAAGAATTAGAAGCAATTTTCTGCAATTTGGAGGAACAAAATACATAGAAACTAGAAAAAAACCAATTCTCGAGGACAACGACAATCAAATTAATAAGCTAGCGTATTTTCGTGCCAATCCACATGCGTCCATTGAGTCAGCATCAATGGATATTGGATTGAGCTATACTTCTATTCAAAGGATGCTTGAGAAAAATAACATGCACCCGTATTCTTTTATCAGACTACAAAAATTGAAACCAACTGACCTTCCCAAGCGGCTAAATTTCTGTAAAAATTTATCATTTCGGCTTCAAGAATATGAGACAATTCTGCAAAAATTATATGGTCTGATGAAGTGGAATAACCAATAGGAGAAATCGATATTTTTGGGCCACAAAAAATCCACATTTCATTGAAGTTATTGATTTCCAAAATAAATTCAGCGTGAACGTTTTTGCAATCTTAATGAATGATTTGTTGGCTCATCACATTTATGAGGAAAATCTTAATGGACAAAGAAATCTGGAAATTTTGAGAAGAACATTAGCAAATTTTTTAGATGGATTACGCCTTAACATTCTGAGGAATTGCTATTACCAAATGGATGGTGCACCAGCACATAAAACACGAGCTGTAGATCAGAAGCTAACAGAAATGTTAGCGAGGAGAGATGGTGGGGTAATCGAGGACCAAATTTATGGCCTCCGCATTCTCCTGACCTGACACCCCTTGATTTTTATTTATGGGGCGAAATCAAGAGTGAAGTGTATCTTATTCCTGTGAGAAGTAAAAAAGAGTTACTAGAGGGCATTCATAATGCTTTTCGTAATATTGATCCTGAGGAAACTAGGAGGGCAACTCATCATGTTCGTATACGAGCTGTCAAGTGTATCGATCAAAATGGGGCCCATATTGAACATTAATTCAGATCGTAAATTAGTTTTCTCCTATGATGTTTGCTATCATTTATTCGTATTAATACAATTAACTTAGACGATTGGTTTTGCTTAGTTCCTATAGTTTTATTCATCCGAATTGTAGAAAATTGCTACTAATGCTTCAACATTTATCGCATAAATTGATCAACAACTAGTGTCATCAATATAAGGTGATTTCTTGCAAATTCTCTATTCATTTTTTCCCTTCATTCTTCATGAGAGGAACATATACATAGTATTCTGTTGGCATATGTCTGGACGTATCCAAAAAACCTATATCATAATATTTAGCTTAGTATAGGTCAATCATGATTCACTATGGCTTAACCTTAACATAATATTTCAAGTAACTCACTTGATTTATTTATAACATCTTTTATCCCTTTGCGGAGGAAGGACTATGTTGCAAAACTTGGCAATTTTCTACATTTTATCTCTTCGATAGGGGCTGTGGATTTCTATTTGAAAAAAGATTTCTTATTAAGTTAAAAAATACAATTTCGATAATAGCGAAATTTGATGCGCCTTGTATAACCCTCGAGATATTACATCTTTATCCATTACGAAAGTTTAATATCGAAATTGAAAATCGTGCTCCTGCTGAGCACTTCTCAGACAGCCACTAGTTAATACCGCAAAACATGTAAGCGTAAATGGTTATTCCAAGCCACATAGACCAATGATGCGACAAAATTATGAAATAATAAGCATTAATATCGAGACTATAAGCTTATTCGTAAGAAGTAAAGTTCTTAAATCTCCACTTGACCTTCCTAAATGAATATGAAAATTCAAATTATAAAATCAAGATCCGGCTCGAAGGACCAAAAGAATGTTATATGCGAGAATAATGTGGAATTCTGTGGAATGTATATAAAAAACTCATAGGAGAAACTGATACGCTAAATTGTATCATTCAGTTATGAGTGCTGAACGAAAAATATATACAAAATTTACGAAAGATTGAAAGAAGCGAATGTAACGAGATTGTTCAATTATTGTCTTGACTTACTTATAGAGGAGACCTAGGATGCGAGCAGCTATGCATTCAAACTCAGTTCACAATCACTATAGGGCACTAGGTTTTATGCACTGTAGTTTCACTGTAGTCCAGGCCTGGAAAATGTCTTAGTTTGGGTTTTAATGATTTATAAGGTAAATGTATTTCAATAGTCTTTTATGTTACAATAGACAAACTTGATTCCACATAGAAGTGAAAACGAGGTTTTTTGGCGCAACTGCAATTCATATAAGCGAATCTTATATTTCGAGCTGCACTATACGGTCGATAGTACTCTCTGTCGCAGACTGGTTGGCGCGCTACCCTGAGGCACGATTTCCATTCACAGATATGCGGGAAATTGAAAACCGATAAAGAGCGCCAAGACAATATGTTTTTGAATTTTAATTTAATGTAACGAATTTTGAATGCCGCGAAATCGGAAGAAAAAGTTCTCTCGCTTAACTTCCATTCTCATGAAAGCAAACACAACGAAAAAATGTACATTAAAAAATAAGTTTTTTTGTATGCAATCAAAGTTAAATGTGAAAAAAAAAAATTAAAAATTCTTAAACATAAAATTGAAGACGAAACATATAAGACTGCTTAAAACTCGCAAGGGTTTACAATTGATCTTCCACTAAAGCCCTGTTAATGCTTCTCGTCTAATGTTGATTCACCGGATTCACCTCCGAAATCGCATCAGAGATAAAATGAAAGGAATAAATTGAGATTTTGCAAGAAAACACTTCATGTTGATAACAGCGGTTGTTGATCAATTTCAACCTTTGTTCTTCTTGAAAATACTAATTTTCTCAGAACTTGACCCTAGTAAAATGTGCCTAAGCAGTGTTTTTATATGACCTAATTTGGGCTTATACAGGGTGGGGCGCAATAGAAGGGCGTTTTTGGAACGGGTAATACCCGTAACGGTGAGTGAGTAGAGAGAAGCGGCTGAGGTAATTCGACTCAGGAGTTACCATTCAGTTCACAAGAATTATCTGGACAAAAGAGCAACGTGCGTTCGCAGTTGAAGAGTATTTGAAATCGGCAGAGTTTGTCATTGTCGTTCGGCGGCGCTTTCGCCAGCGCTTCAACATTCACGATCATCTGATGGGTACAGAATTTCAGAATGACTGCTTCAGTAATGAATCAGAAACCTCAAGGTCGTCCCCAAAGTGTGAGGACACTAGCTTCCGTGGAAAGGTTGAGATAAGCTGTAATTTAAACTGTTCGCAGAATTTTACACCAAGACTTCCGCTTTCATCCCTATAAGTTCGTGGTTCTTCAGCACCTGAATCAAGGAGATTTTTCACAACGTCAGCAGTTCGACGAGATAATGCAAATGATCACTGCTGATGAAAATGAACCAGTGATAATGATGTGTGATGAGGCTCACTTTCGTTTGAGCGGTTCGGTTAGTAGACAGACCTGCCGATATTGGGCAGCAGAAAACCTCCGTGAACTGCATCAATCTCCACTTCACAGTGAGAAAGTTGTGCGTCACATTTTTCCTGGTCATATTATCTCTTGCTTTGGTGATGTTGTGGATCTCAATGGTTGCGATTCTTTTTTGTGGGGAAACCTAAAGGTTATGGTCTAAGTCGATAAACCTCGAAATCTCCAAGAGCTTAAAGAAGCCACAACAGCAGAACTGATGCAGAACTTTGAGAATCGACCACAGCAATGCATCGCGGAACACATACATCATCTTCCTGATGTCATTTTCAGAACATCAGTTTTTCACTTCTTTCACACTGAATGGTAACATTCGAGCTTTCATTTCATGCAACTAAAAATGTTCTACGTTGAAAAACACCTGAGTTATTCCCATCCCAAAATCGCTCTTCCATTACGCCCTCGTTATAAGAATAGGCCAAAGACTTGGGATATTCCATTCAACTGTTTTCAGATCAGTAGTTACTAGGGGACGGGTAGTCATGACAGAAGACTAGGACAGGAACCAACTCGAGCAACAATGGTGATTAATGACCGTTCTTTGAGACATGAAGTAGAAGTAGAATTGAGGTAGCGCATCTTTGAGACAACAATGGTATGAAAACTAGTACTGAAACAATACGATAACGATAATAAAAACAAGTAATGTGTTTTTAGGAATTTTACTGTAAAATTGTGTTTCGTAAAGCGTTTCACTACACCGTAGCTTCTTCAGACGAATAAGTGAACAGAAATTATGACAACTATATATGAACAAGAATGAGAATCTAAATGCAAATGTTCTCTTAAGTAATTAAAAGCTTATTGGGTTACTCCTTCTTAAGTGGTTATTGATGACAGGTATATCCAATAAAATTAGGGAGTAGATTGCACCCTGAAGAGATTCAATAGAGGTGAAGGGCTTAAATCGACTTGTTCATTGATGAGTCACTTGAGTGTTTGTGTTGGTTGATTTCTAAAGTTTCCCAAAGATCTACCTCCCAATATTTATCATCTGTATGAAAAATTTCAAACTGTGGGTCGAGAGAGTGATTATTTTCTAAGGAATGATTCGCGTAATTTGAATTTGATTTTTATTTGAAAAACGGCGTTTATGTACCGATATTCTAATATTAAAATTTCTATGTGTTCTACCAATGTAGAAATTATTGCAGTCATTGCAATTCAAGCTATAAATACCTGATTTATTATTTCTATCTGATGTGGTTTTATTATTTTTGTATATTTGCTTAAGCTATTATTAGTTTGGAAAGCTATGTTGAAATAATTGAATTTTTGTTTCAATTTTTCGACAGGATAAACTTCATTCAATGCGATTCTACTCTGTTTTTATTTGAAATATTATTAATCATTTTGGGATTGTAACCATTATTTTTAGGTATTTGTTTAATCAAATTTAATTCTTTGTAGGAATTTTCTGTTGATAACGGATGTTAATCAATCTATGAATAAAACTGTTGAATACTGACATTTTATGTTGATACGGATGACACAACGAGTTATGTATTATAATATCTGTATGTGACGACTTATAGTTAATAAAATATCAAGCTAATGAAAAAAATAGTATTCTGAATTGAAAAGTCAATTGAATTCGGCGTTACTAGGGGATAGTAAATCGATGTATTCTAAGAAATCTGATTTTCGTCACCCAAGTATTCTGTAAATAAGTTGATCCATGCCTGGAAAGTATTGGCCATTTTCGGTACAATGTGAAGCGTAAGTAGATTCGTTGGTTCTCTGGTTATTGCAATCTGATTGATGCTCTTCGAATCTAGTTTTGAATGAAGGAACACTCTGACCTATATAGACGCATTCATGATCCATACAGGATAACTTGTAAACTCCATTCTTGTCAAAACTATCAGTTTTATCTTTACTATTGAGAAATTCTTGGAAAAGTTTCATCTGGGTTTTAAAAGCTATTTACTTATGCTGTTTCGAAATGACATTTGCAGACTTTTTGCTGATGGGGCCAAAATATGCTATATTAGTTGATTTAATACGTGGGTAAATATTATGATATGCTATTGGTGTTTGTTTTTTCGATAATTCTTTATATTATATTTGATGGATAATCATTACTCTTAGCTTTTTCTTTAATAATTGACACTTCCTTGGACACATTTGCTCTCCTGCCCGCCTGAGAGGGACCTATATTCTTCTCACCAATGTGTTTCCTGTAAAAAGCAGGTATGCCTACAGTGATACTGAATATCAATGAGGAATAATCATAAAAAAGTAATATACAATCATTTCTTTACGTATATTGTGAATTATACTTATATTTAGTCGAGGCCTGTTAGGCCTAACGTCACCTTTGACGTTTCACGAATACCAAATCATCATTTAAAGGTTAATTAAGATGACAAAAAAAGATATTCAATATGTCACAAATAGTTTATAATCATATTATAATTTAGAAATTATCAGAGAAGATTCTCAAACAAACATTTTGATCACAAATCACGAAACTCTCTCTTACTTCAAACAATTGAAATCCTAAGGAACACACATTTAATTCTGTGGCAACAAATGTCGGTTATTTTGATTAGTATTTACGAAAGCACCCATTCAACTATTTCATCAAAGATTGTTATTTAATTATCTGTAACCTAACAATATTTATGGAGAATTAGATGTCTCAATTTCTATAATAAATATTATGACTTGGTAATTGCACGTCAACATAACCACTATGAAAGTTCCTCAACTTCCAATGTAAGTCAAAATAAGCAATTTTCAACTATACAGTTTTCCGAACAGTGAATTAATTAAATTGCAGAGCGATTGCTCAGTCATTATATTTGTTATTGAAATAAATATGTCTAATTCTGATACGGACACTATAAATTTGAATAAGTAACTAATAAGATAATAATTTATGACAGAGTATTTCATAATTCATAGTGCTTTCATAAATACTACTCGAAAAAAACTGTTTCAAATGATTTCTCATAACTTTCAGAAGTGAAAGGAATGCGTTGCGAGTTGTTTGATGCATGGCGTATAACCAAGTGGGAAGCTCGTATTATACTTTTCATGGAATCTCATTCTTTTTGTAAAATCTAATTTCAAAGTATTAATATTGAAATCTCGAAATTATGTAGAGAAATTCTACGTTAAATATAATAATGATCCTATTTCATCAATTGGCAACGAAATTATGAATCCTTTCAACCTGGCGCATTCGCCATTTTGTGAAAGTATCAATTCAAGATTTACTACTGTTTAATGAATGCAAAATGATAAATATTTCCATTATATTATCAATTGAATCTTCAATGAATTAATCAATCATCAATAGACTAATAGATTACGGAAACAACAATCAATCATTTTTGTTCCAATTCCATAGAAATGGTATAGATATAGAATATTGATTTGAATCATCCTAGCAATTTGAATGACTATTTTAATTTCAGGATTTGTAGGATCTTCCTCAAACAAATCATTCTGAAATCTTAGTTTATTCCACATACTCACCAACATATTGATGATAATACTTGATTGTGCCTGTGTTATGTACACTATACTATATGAGTGTGGATGTCATTTCCGTGAAAGACATATTCAATTGAAATCGTTGAACATCTCACGACAATAATTTTGACTTAATGTAAATACATTGGAAATTGATGATGTTAAGTTAACTCATTCAGCAACATGTTTTCGAAAGTGTATTTAAGTTATCTACAGACTAACGCTAACCTTCTCTACAACTATTATTCGACGAACACCAAATGGCATCTCAAATGGTTTCCTAATAGTCTGAAATATTTTCATTAATCTGTCACTTCCGGAACTACTGGAAGTTGAGTTCCATTTGAACTTTTCAAATGGTTAACCCCTAATTTATTCAGTTTTATTGAATATTTCAATTTCGAGTCCCCTCTGCTAAAAAATATCACTTCAAACGCTGTTTTTCTCAAAAGGTAAAAAATTGTCGAAATTTTTCAAGAGACAACACACATTTCCATTTAGTCGATGTAATTCGTAAACGGACGACTGTTCAAATTCGTGATAACGTTTTTCTATTCTAGAAAGTGTAATGATCTTTATTTCATTTCAATTTATTCAAAAAATTCCAAAGTATAGAAGAAAAGGATTCAAAGCCTTTCAAATGAATCGTGAAGTAAGCTCTTTCGCGGAATAACATTGAAAATCACAGAGCATTCGTTAAAGGAGTACAATGAATGTCATTTGCAATTAATAGCGAGAAATTATGACAGATTAGGTAACTACCCTCTAATTTATTTTAGTTTTTTGATTTGATTCTTTTTCCCGCAGAATAAATAAGTATATTTTGTGAATACAGATATGATGCAAGTTTATTTTTCAACATTTCGACTATATCGGAAACGATATCCAGACCGTGATGAACCAGAGTGCTGAAAGTTTTTCATATTCGGAAAACCGAAAAGAGTTGGGACATCTGTTTTGATAACCCGAAAACATCGAAATGAAAAAACCTAACTCATTTCAAAAAGCTCCCATTAAAACTGTTCAAAATGCCCTTCATGAAGCTGTATACCCAACCATTATCTTTTCGAAATATCACGTGTTGAATTCAAAACGCATTTGCAGGAATATCTAGACAGATGGTTCTTATTATTCCAAACGTCCAAGTTGTCTGGTGGAATGCAGTAAACTCTATCTTGTAGGTTACTCTCAAGCCAAAAATCAGGAAAGGACAAATCTAGGGATTGAACAGGTTACCCAACAGTACCATTTGTTCATATCCATTGATCACCAAAATTATTGATCACCCATTTCACACCCATAGTTGCTTTATGAGGAGCAGCACCGTTGTGTTGAAAGTAGATTTTCTTCGTTCTTCTGGAGGAAGATCATCGAGAAAATCTTGTAATTTTGAATTTTAAAGTGTTCGAATGAGAATTCAATCACCTTTGATAGTTTGCTTTAACGAAAACTGGCCCTATCAGACACTGTATCTTTGCTGAAAATTATTATTAGTTATACCATGTGACTTCTGCTGGCTCCAATGTCTAAAATAATTTATATCGAAATGACGACTGCTATGAAAAGTAAAATTATCAAACCAACAGAATAATTCAAGTTTATTCTATTAGTAAAAACATTCGACAACACATTAAAGGTGACGTTAGGTCTAACAGGCCTTGACTGAATGTGACTATAATTCACGATATTCGTGAATATATGACTGTAGACTATTTTCTATTGAAATTCAGTACCCCTGTAGGCATACCTTTTCCAAGAAACACATTCGTGAGAAGATTTTCGGTCCCTCTCAGCAGGTCAGGAGGTATATTCCTCCCTCGTCTTCTCCGTGACTTGTTATTGTTAGTTGTAGACTCCGCGCTGCGTGTGCTGTTAGACCAATCTTCTGCCCAAAGTTTTGAAATAAACTCTTTCTCGATAGTTCTTCTTGCATAAGCTTGATATAATATAAGCAGGTTCACCTATGCGCAGCATACGATAGAAGATCGCCATTGGTCATCTTCGTGTACGGCGACAGCAGGTATATATTTCGCATTTTTCATCAATCTCGTCCACTCCCCCTTGGAAGAATTATATGATGCAATGGTTTCAGGATTTCCTGTTCTGTGGTCAACTGCTCTACGGTGATGCATCGAAGACGCTAAAAGCACAACTTTACCTTTTCTCAAAACGTGATAAAACAAAGTCGTATAGTTGGTAAATCCATAAAGCGACGATCCAACAACTGCGGCTTTAGATGGAAAGAATTCTTTCAACACTTCACTTTCGTTCTTCTTGAGGGCTCCCATTAATGTCAAGTCTCTTTCTCAGAGCATTTATTAATTCAATTAATGCGAATCAGTTGTCACATATTATGTTACAATTGCTACTATCTATAGGCTCTGTCAGAAATATCACGGTTTGTGATGGAACCAACAAGTTTTCATTCTCAAGTTCACCATCAGATCTTCTGTCACAATAAATGTAGACGTTGTAGAAGTAATTGGCACCAGCATCGCACAAATACATCAGTTTCAGATCATACTTTAATGATTAACGAAGTACAAGCGACCTCCAAATGCAACCAGTAGTTCGTCGTTCCAATAATGTGAAGATACTGGCAGTTGTTCACGAATATCCCAAATATGTTTGAAACCACGGTATTTATTCATTCTGTTTTCTTTTTCTCTCTGTCAAGTCTGTTATCAAAACGTAAGGATAATAGCACATTCAGGATTTGTTTTTTGGACATAACACATCTAAAAATGTTTCTCCCATCTGTTGCAAATGTTATATCAATGTCTTGTAGTTCGGGACGATTTTATCGGCTGTAGTTAGTTCAAAGTTGGTTTAGTTTTACATTGGTCTACTTCTTTCAGAATGTAATTTTGTTCCACAAAAACTGGATCCTTTTGGTCACCGTCTATTAAGCCTGAATGACGTGGGCGAACTATTATATTATGCTGAGGAGTTCTAATAGTCCTGTTCGGTGGCTGTTTTACCCACCTGCTTCTATGTTTTCCAAAGAAATAATTAGCTATTCTTGTCGAAGGTTGATGATCATCAGTGTCAGGATCTGGTTGTGCCTAGATGGATTCATTCTTCTGATTATCAGATGCGCTTTCTTCACTGTATGAGTTGTAGTTAATTTGCTCTGGCAAATAGTTTTCTGTTGAATCATCAGCTTCAGAATCATATGACAACCATTCTTAGATAAGAACTTCTTCCCGGTGTGACTTGTCTACTCGTACTTGGTACTGCTCCATTACTTTACGTATTTTTGTAGGTGGTTGTATATCTTTCATCCTTTATTTATGCGGCAACACTTCAATATAAAACACAAATAGTAATTCAACAGTACGGATAAAAAGTAAAGTTGACGATGATGTAGGCCCTGAAAGGCTTCAGTTGAACTATAAATACGTATAACTAACCGAAATCTCTCCCGCCGACACTATTGTCCCCGTCAACGTTATGAGCTCAACTTAAATTGAAGCTACAAACCGCGGGGCGGGACACGAAAGGAAGGGGTGCATATCGTTTCGTTATCTTATGTGCTAAAAATCATATAAAAAATTTATTTAGAAGTAGTTCCGGATCCAATGAAATATCGCTCATATTGTTAAAAGCTTTTCCAGAGTACTTTTCCGATTAGACTTTGTAGTCTAGACTTTAGCGTTATAATTTTATTTCAATCAATTTATCTCATTTTTTCAAAAGTGAACAAAGTATAGTGATTGTAACGAAAACTTATAAAAAGCTTCTACGGAGTAAAATTGCTCAATTTCTCAACTAAAAATTTGGTTTTGTTTTTCAGGTGAGTTCCAGAGTAGTAGAATGTCCACTTAAAAGTAAGTTGCAAGACTGCAGTTACCATTTCAAAAACAAGGTATTTCTGAATAATATTTTAAGCTCTAAGGCACTGATAGAACTCGAACAATTCTTCTTATTGTAATGTCCTGGATTTTAGGGTGGAGCTTGATGTGTTGGCAAGCCAACTAATGAAACACGTCACTCATAATTTATGGTTCATTACAAGACGTCTCGATAGTTCCATAGCTATAATGGAAATCCCTTCTGCCCAAATTATATCCTACGAGTTACCCATGTTATCATGTAAAATGCTTACTCTCTAAAATCAACTTATTCTAATTTAACCTACTCAATTTATATATGAAGTGTATCATTTCTACAGTATGGTCTATTGCTATACCATACCTATTTACACTTACACTACATTATGACCCATTCCTGCTCGGATATTCACCTCTAGAGTTGTAGAAGAAAAAATTCAACCCCGATGTATAAATATTCATAATTCTATGAGACAGCATTTTTCGTTTATCAGCTACGCTCTGTTTGAGGTAAAGATGAACTTTTCCTAAATTTCATTATTTACGTGAAGTACTGTATAGGCCTGAAAACAAAGTTGAGTTTAGCAGAAGCAGATTTTGCAATGGATGACACATTGTCATGCCAGCAAGTCTAGTATATTCATGTTCTTTTCTGAGGAAATTTGATGTCTTTGCATGATTAGAAGAGGCCCTCCTGTAGTGACTTTTTTGGAGAACGTATTTGATTCCGTCTCGTTCACGTTGAAATTGACCAAGTTCAACAGCTTCCACTCTGATATCTACTCCTGAAGATCTGAATTCAGTGACGAACTTTGTTGATATCTATGTAGGTGTGATTCCTTAGCAGATATAGGACGCTAACTAAAAAATGAGTCGCAATTCCAAATGTTCAATTTTCGGTGGAACAGATTATTAATGTTCAACGGAAAAAGAGTTAGCGGGAGTATAAAGCCCTGAGGTATTCCTGCAATAACCTGAAAAGATTCACTCGTTATACCATCAACTACCACCCGAATAGATCTACTGATGAGGAAGCTTCTAATCCAACCACACAATTCTTCGGAAAGTCAATCTGTTATTAGTTTATTAATCAAGGCTCTTTGCCCAATCTCGTTGGAGGCTTTTGAGATATCGAAAGCAAAGGCTTTTGATTCGCCATGCTTTTTGATTGTTGATGTCCACAAATGCGTAACGAAAGCAAGATTACCAGTTGATCGTTGTATACAGAAACCGTATTGTCGATCACTGAAGATTCCTCGAAATATTTTATAAACTCATCGTTTATCACTCTTTCCATGACTTTCGACATAATGGGGAAAAATGAAATTCGACGATAGATTTGGGGTAAGCATTTCTTCCCTTTTTTTGGAATCGGTTGTCCACTCGCAACTTTACAATACTCAAGAAACGCGTGGCTCAAATACGAAATCTGAAACAGACGATTAAGGACAGGTGCTAACTCCGGAGCACGTTCATTCGAAGCAATTGGTAGTATTCCTTCAAGACCCACTGCTTTCTCACAGTTCAGTTGTTGAAGAACGCATTTTATGGTACGCACGATTGAATATGTAGTATGATTGATGGCACTGCGTCTGATGTATCTGAAAGAGAATTTAGCGAGATCATTTATTCAAAATGAACCGCCTTTAGATGATGATGCGATAGAACCGTCATCTCTAATCGAAGGTGGGAAGAATGACTTGCAAAAGCTGATGCTGACTGCATTTGCCTCAGACCAGAACTGCCAAATTCCACTGATCTGCTCCAATAGTTTATTCCTAACTCTTTCAGTGAAGTAGGCTTTCACTCTATGAAATGTTGAGTTACAAAAATGTTCTTAATTCTTTAATCTGTTTAAGTTTCGTCCATTTCTTATAAGTTCTGTTTTCAACTGTGACACGTTTTTGACAGTTTTTAGTGAATGAGGTCTTTTGTGCTGATGATTTTTTGGTGGTGTACGGAATGTAGCGTACATGCCTGCAAGAATATTTTCAGTGATGGACTCAATGCAGACTTTGATGTCAGGATCAGGAAAACCGACGTCATTCAAAAAAAGAAAGATGAGAAAACTTCCTGCTCTTAGCTACCACGGTTGCAAGATCTCATCTTCCTGGAAGGAGTTTGATCTTTATTGCCTATCTGTACGAAGTAACCTGTAGTAGAAGAAACGCCGTTGTGGTCTAAGCAGCCTAAGGGATCTGGGACATGTAAGCGGAAATCATCTGGGTCAGAAACAAAAAGAGATCAAAAAATATTGTGAGGAATTCTTAACGGCTCGTCGACAAGTTGAGTCATGAGTGTTGGAACCACTTTATGTTGTACGTTGAAGTCTTCATTTCAGCTGATGGATGCTGTATTATCTGTACTGAAACAATCCAGGGTTGTTATTATCGTTAGGAGATCGATATGGCCAATATATAGAATAGAAACATGATTTCGTTGTATAATAGTTCTTTTATCTTGCCAGATCAAATGCGTCATCCTCCAGCTTATCCTCTCTTTCGAATGAAACGTACAATCTAGGAAAAACACAAAGTCGTCCCTTTAACCTAGCCCTTGAAACACAGACAGCTGATACATGTTGTTGGCATTATTCGAGTTTTCGTAGAAGCTAGGACATGAAATAACGAATCTTGTGAATGCTGGTGTACTGCACTTATATTTATATTAGTGAGCCCTAGTCCTCTCATGTTAAAAAAACCCAAAAACGAATTGGCTTCTCTAAAAAGGTTCTAGCAAACTCTATGCGTCCGCCAGAGGATTGTTATTAGCCATCATGACCCTTCCGAGCCAGTTTCCTCCGAAAATCCGACTGAGAACAAGTTTACCTCCAGATAATTTTGACCCCCAAGCTTATAACATTCCATCTGAAGAATCTAACCCACTCTAGAGACCAGAGCATCTGCCAAGCATAAGAAAATTAGTCGCAAATGACCAATCAACGGAGTCTATTGCATGATGTGGTGGTGACGGGAGTGGTAACAATTTTTCCTAATTTGAATGTTTTATGATGGCTTTGAATATTCCTTCGAAGCAACCTAGATCATTGTAAGTCCATCAGTTATAATCTAACGCAGCTAGTCGACGAACCGACAAGAATATCTGATCACGCAACCGACTTTCTGAACAAATCCAGCTGATTTTGGAGTGAAGGTCTCAGCACCGCTAGGAAACTCAGACCACAACCTTATATCTGCTACTGGAACTATTGTGCTGCTGCTGAAACGAGAACCTAATTCACCCAGATGCATTAGGCACTATAACCGTGCTAATTGGGATGAGCTGCGTGAATTCTTTTCGTGCTTCCAATTCAATGTTTGCCTTTCAGGTCCTGACATTAATGTGTGCACTGTATCTGTTACCGAAATCATTCATGCAGAAATGGATCTCTCATTCCACGAAAAGAACAACAGCACAAATGCCATGGTTCAATAAAGACTGCTAAAGAGCCTCTGCAGCCGATAGCAGAGCATACACAAGTCATATAAGATGAATCCAACAGAGGAAACAAGAACAACCTTCGTACTAATACGGAACGTATGCAATCTGACAACTGCAAGAGCGAAGGCCAATTTCAACGAAGAGGTAACTAATAAACTCCTTGAACAGGCAAGTAGGACTAGACAATTCAGGTTTATGGCGGCGACTGTCAGTACCAATTTCGGCAAATCTGCGTTTCCGCCTCTTGTAAGAGAAGACGGAAGTATAGCATCATCTCCGAAAGAGAGAGGCGATCTCTTTGCTCTCTTTTCCTCAAAGAATTCTGTGCTGAATTCATCTAATGCAATAACACCGAACATTCCACCTACAAATTCTTCAATGGCAGAAATCAAGTTCAGAGTCTGCACTGTAAGACGGTCTCTCGAACAGCTGAACTGCAAGAGGCAGTTGGTTTAGACGAAATACAGCCAATCGTCCTGATAATGCGTGCTCCCGAAGTGGCACCCATTCTTAACTGTCTGTTTCAGATTTCTTATGAGAGCCAGACTTTTCCGAGCAGCTGGAAAATAGGGAGAATTCAACCGATCCCAAAGATGAAAAGAAGTTCTTACCCCAGAACTACCGCTCTGTTGCATTTCTTCTCATTTTGTCCAAAGTGATGAAGTGAGTCTTGAATGATGAACTCATCAAATATCTTTAGTTGCAAGGAATTATAAACGACCGTCAGTATGATTTTCGCAGGCAAAGATCGACAGGAGATTTGCTAGCCTACGTCACTCTTATTTGTACATCAACGATGGAAAAAATAGGGAATCTAGAGCAAAAGCACTCGACAGCTCTAAAGCCTTCGATAGGATTTGGCATGCAGCCTTGTTGAATGAACTTGCTGCGTATGGACTTCCCGAAAAATTGCGGGGTTGGATAAGTAGCTTTCTTTCAAATAGATCAATAAAAGTTGTGGTCGACGGTATAACATCTGATTGTTTCCAGTTACAAGCAGGAGTACCTCAGGAATCCATTCTCTCGCCAACCTTGTTTCTGTTGCATATAAACGATCTTCTGTCATCTACAGAGAACGAGATCTTCAGTTTTGCAGACGATTGTACCCTGGTTTCGTCTTTCAGTAGTCTGCAGCCGATTACAGCAGCGGAATCTCATCGTCAGAGATGTCAACAAATCAACAACTTAAACTCTGATTTACAGAGGATATCTGAGTGGGGTGAGTTGAACCTGGTGAGCTTCAACGCGAGCAAGACGCAAGTAACTACGTTTTCTAGGAAGATTCCCGCTAGGGAACCTCTTCTAATAATGCAAGGCCAATAAATTGCATCCAAAGGTTGGATGCACCTTCTCGGAATAACGGTCAACTCCAAGTTTTACTGGCATGAATATGTATCACAAATAGCTAAGTCGGCATCTGCTAAACATAGTTTTCTCTTCAGAGCTAAGCGATACTTCACGTCATCTCAGCTGTTGCTTTTATATAAGGCGCAGATTCGACCTGCTTTGGAATATTGCTCCCATGTATGGGGATCTGCGCACAAACATTTGTTGCGGATGTTGAATAGTATTCAAAAACGGGCTGAGCGCCTCATCGACCACCCGGAGTTTATCCTCGATGTCCAACCGCTGGCTTTCAGAAGACAAGTTGCTGACCTATCTCTGTTTTACATATACTTCCATGGAGGATGCTCCAAGGAGCTGAAAGACCTTGTTCAGGGAAAACTCATGTTTTGCCGCAACACTAGGCTGGCAAGGAATTCTCATCATATGGCGGTCTATTTAACGACCTCTATAAGAATTCCTTCGTTTACAGGGCTGGTGAGCTGTGAAACTTCCGTCCAACATCCTCCCAACATCCAACAATTTGGCCCCCTTCAAGAAGCGAGTAAGCAGACACCTCAATTCTTCCTAGGCGCCTACTCATGTGGTATAACAGGTTCGCCTATTCCTGGGAAGCGCGCATGAAAAAATTCATTCTCGAATACTGACGCTCTTATGTATTCTAGTAGATAGTATGATGACGTCGATAACTCGTCGCTCTCCATAATTTTTCCGCTGCTTGTTATTATAATAAAAATTTTTGCCGAATGTGAATTACTATCTAATATATAAAACTCCCGTTTCACGGCGTTTGTAATTAAACTCCTCCGGAATATCTGGACCAATTTTCGTGAAATTTTTTGTGGATATCGGTTAGGTCTGTGAATCGGAAAACATCTAATTTTCATCCCCCTGAATGTTAAGGGTGGTCCACTTCTAATTTTCATATCTTATAAGAAATTTTTGTTTTAATTTTTTCATAATACATCATATAAAAATATATATGATCCCAAATTTTCACCCTCTACAAACATCTTAGTTTTTATTTGTTAATTGAAAGCTTCAAGATTATTTTTCATTTTTCATGACTTAGGAAAAAATTTCATATCAACCTCAAGGATCCTCCCTTCTACCCATATTTTTTATATTTTACTTATATACTTCAATTTTTTTGACAAGATCATAATATTTGGCATTTGACAACCAACTTATTCGTCAATACATCCTCTAGGTCGATTGATATCTCAGGCAAGGAATGCATCCATCTATCTTTGTGAGTGGCGATTACCGCTCAGTGCGCGAGAAGTTTCTTTACTTCGGTGATCCTTTATGATTATGACATTTCAAATTATTTGCTCTTTTTTTTGGTTGATCTTCTGCGATAGTAACACTTTACTGCTAAGTGCGCGAGAACTTTTCACACTCTGATTAATTACAATTTACAATGCTTGAACACGGCTTGACTTAGGTCGTCGCAGTCAATCAAAGGTGCGAAGAGCTACCTCACCTGATAAGTGTACTGATGACCAGAGAGAGACAGATCAAGAAAATAGTCGTATTGCTATGTCAGAATTGCGTTCTCTAGTAAGTGACGATGAAGTAGAATGTAACGAGTTCGTGCATATCAAACACAGGAACAGCGAGCACGACATAATGACGCAGACGCAGTGCTCCTGTGATTCTGGAAAGAGCTGCATTCCACTAATATCCGGAAAAAGATTATTATGCCGACAAATCGGTAATAATTGGGGAAACGACAATGACTTTTAAATATTGTAAGGCGCTAAAATACAGTGGTGAATCTACTGGATTATTTTGTGCTGGAGGCAAAGTACAATTGCCACAATTGATATTCAATTATACGTCGCGTGTTCGCGCGTCGGAAAACCGTCATCTTTGTTTACTACAAAACAAAATAGAAAATATAGTTTAGAAAGCTTCAAAATGATTAAAAGACGAACATAACTGTGAGTCTGTCAATAAAAATTGACCTGGAAAGTATTCAGTATTTTGAGAAAACTCTGTTTTGTAAGTAAGCAACATCATGCGTAATTACTCGAAAATAATAATAAGACTTCATACATACCGAGCTCTATTTTTAATAATAAAGGATTCCTTCTGTTTGTTTCAAGTTTATTTTATACAAAAATGTAGGTTTTTGATTTAATGATTGAGTCAGTACAAAGTCTATGGGGTCAGCTAGTGATTAATAAAAACTATGTTGTGAGCTTCCAGAATTACTTGTGTGAGCTACCGGTCGCTCGCGATTGACGGGTAGGCGATCATTGTTCTAAAAGAACAATACGTACGGTTTTAAAACGACCCAAATAACATTCATTTTTCATTGAGGCATCTGCAAGTTATAAAATGTAAGATAAGATGAGTTAAAAATATTCTATAAAAACTAATTAGCAACGAACTGATTTGTTAGTAATCGAAAGATCCGGAATTCCGTGTTATTCTATTATTCTACCTTGCTACTGTCAGTTGACCTAATGAAAAATAATCTAGCATCTGAAATATAAGACAGTTTGTTCTAATGAAATTCTGTTTTAAATAGCACGATTCAATCAGAATTAAATAACTCAACGTTAAACTAGCAATTTTCAAATCTAGTGATGTAGAAAATTATTTCATTTCCAATTTAAAATGGCCCCGTTTGTTTTACTTAGCTAGTTTTACAAAAATAATTCCAGGAATTGAATGTTATAAATGACGACCGCAATTTTTCCATTTCAACGGGTTTTCCATTTCAGGGATGAATAAATCAGAATGAATGCATATTGCAATCCGAAATATATTCAGGAAATACGTTTCATAACGGAAGGGTCATTGAAAATATTGAGGTAATTATTTCAGTTTTTAATAACGCTGTACAGGTTTTTCAATATCCTAAAACCATGATATCACAAAATGAGGCTAGGTTATGACGTTATGATGTTTACATCCTATTCCGAAGTGAATCTGTTGAATTAACAGTTGGTCTGGAAAGCTTTCCTCCAAAAGCTGTAGTTATTGATTTTCAATATTCAGGTTTATGTAAATGTGTCCGAATATTTTAAATCTAGTCTAACATAACCTGTAGGGGCTCGTTGATGAAAGAGCAGTAGAAGTGTAGTAGGGGAGAGAAGCTTCGAATTGGACAAACGATAAAATGAACATTACATGATTTCCAAATATCGGGTAGCGTCTATAACTTTCCTCGAAGCTTACTATACTCAATATCAAACAAAGACGCAGTCAGATCTATTGCATACTGTCAGGCCCGCCCCTAGCGGTTTGAACGCCGGTGTGCAATTCCTATCGTCCCGCCCCTATCTAACTACAAAACCTAGGTGTTTATAAATGTGTTTGTGTAGGTAGGTATAGGTATTAAGTTATTTCACAGAAACTGCATCTTTCTTGCCTTCATGTTGGCAAAATCAGCTATAATTTTTTTGGTGTCTAGTCTATTTAGAATCTCATGTTCAATTGAAATTATTGCTAAATTACTTAGTCTTTGCTAGTGCATAGTTGATCTCAAATAGTTTTTTATTATTTTTAACTTCGAAAATGACATTTCACCAGATGCAATTGAAACCGGCAATGTAAGTAGTATCCTTAGCGCTATTGCTGTATTCGGAAATGTTGACATTAATTCATTAGCAAAAATGTATTGCAATAGGGTTTGTGGATCATTAGACTGGTTTTCAGTTAAATGCAACTTTAAAGCATTGATTTCATTAACATATCTATACCGTCAATATCTGCGTCACTACTTGAACTATCTTTTAGCTTCACATTCAAATCTTTACAATGTTTCATTAAATCATCTTTGGAGTAACTAAACAAGTTATTATTGGTGAAAAAGCCAAAAACGTCGGTAAAAGTTTCCAACTCATCGAATCTACGTTTTAAAGAAGTTAAGGTTTGGTCCAGGATCCTAAAAAAAACATCTACCTTGTATTTTGGTTTAGGGTCTAGTAAGACTTCATCACTCTGTTCATACTGAAATTGAGTTGGTTTTCTTCGTGGACGAACGGTATCTATAGGCGGAAAATCTGCATCTACATTAAGTTCCCGAGCCAGAGTGGTAGCTTCTTCAAACTACCTTTCGAAATGCTCATCTGTGCGATATTCGGTGAATTTATGAATCAATTTATTTAACAAATTTATGCAGATTTGAGTATTCATTGTGGGGTTTTGCATCATTTTGCTAATAGCATTAATTTCGTTTAAAATATCAAACCAAATTACAACTATGAAAATAAATCTATAATTTTGAATATTCAAAGCAAGCGAATGTGCTTTGTGAGTTGTTGTACAATCCCATTCCGACGAATTGTTATCTGATATTTCAAGTAAAGCGTCAAATATTTTTTCGAGGTGATACTGTAAAGGTTTGACTGCATCGATTCTGCTAGACCATCGCGTGGCACTTAATGCCTTCAGTTTTAAATCAGGTAAATGCTTGCAAATTATGGACCACCTTTTGGTAGAAGACGAAAAGAAAACGTAAATTTCTTGAATTAAGTTGAAAAAGTTGACCGTGTCGTGCGTTATATTTGCCGCATCGTTAACGACCAAATTGAGACTATGCGCCGAGCATGGAACGTAAAATGCACGATTATTCATTTCCAATATTTTTTTTTGTAATCCATTGTGTTTTCCACGCATATTAGAACCAAGGTTGAATTGCGAAAATAAATCTAAAACAAAATTTAATAGTCCTTCACCTGTGGAGCTGGTTATCGGACAGATGCCAATAAAACTTTCGCATATTGTAACATTTTTAGTTTCACTGTTTGAAACAACATACCTTAGTATAACTGTAATTTGTTGTGTGTGACTTACATCTGGTGTGCAATCTAATATGATAGAGAAATATTTTGATTCTCTGACTTTGTTCAGGATATAATTTTTTATGGTCGGGCCGAGTAAATCAATGATTCCATTCTGAATCTGATCCCCTAAATAGTGAGTCATGCGAGTTGAATCGAATTTCGAGGCTTGAATTCTGTGAATATGTTCCCGCATAACTGAATCAAAGGATGCTATCATTTCTATTGCTTTGAGAAAATTACCATTATCATGCTCATATAATATTGTATGATGAGATGATGAGATAAAAATTTTTTAACAGCTATGATCCTTTCCAATACATCACATCATTGTCTTTTTCTAGATTCTAATAGTCTCATTTGCATTTGATTTACAGCAGGAAAATTGTGGTTAAACAGCTATACGGGACCACGGCTAACCAAAATATTAACAATATCATTAGTCATACTGGCGGGCCACGAACCGGGATCATCACCACAATCTAAACAGCTACTTGATGACGATAAATTGCTTACAGGTTCTTTAGCACTACTTTCTCTTTTTTTAGTTTCACTGGAGTCGCCTTCTGAAGGACTAACATTTTTCTCTTCAGATACCTCCATAACTTCTAGATTTAAAGCTGTGCTTGTTGAAGCTACATCTACGTCAACATTCTCTTGACATTCAGAGTCCCTATTTTCTGGTTTGCTAAAAAATTTCTCAAGAGATCCCGCTTGTTTTTTTTCTCTGTATCTTCTTCTCGTTTTTGCCGTCGAAATTGAGCTCCTGAAATTTTTTGCCTTTTTTTGCGGTTCCTGGAAATTTTTCGAAAAAGTTTAGTATACGGTTGTACAAAAGTAACTTAAATCCCAACAACCTTTATTAGGGGGTCAACACTGAAATCGCGAAAAAAAATCAGCTTTTCCATACATTTTGTATGGAATAGTTGTTTTTTTCGCGATTTCACCGTTGACCCTATAGTAAAGTTGTTCGTATTTATGTAGAATGACTCCTTTCAAGATTTAAGTTACTTTTGTTACACCCTGTATAGGTATAATTTTAATATTTTTTTATAAATCTTCACTCTTAAGTTGTATAACAGAAAAAATACCCTTTAAATCACAATAATAATCACAATACTACTGCGAAAAAAAATGTTCAGACCTACTGCACACAAATGTAATGGAATAACTAATTTTTTTCGCGACTTCAGAGTTGACTCCATAGTAAAAGTTGTTCGTATTGATTAGAAGGAATGTCCCCTTTCGTCACTTAAGTTACTTTTGTTACACTTTGTATTAATTTTAATACATTTTTTCTAATAAATCTTTACTTTAAGTTCTTTCAGTAAAATAACCTTTAAATTTTACATGAATACCTGCTGTTTATATGAATGCGCCCATATGCTGATTAATTAAACAAAGACACTTACCATAATTATGATTTTTTGCGCCGACATATAATATAAATAACTTTCTCAATTATTTTTAAAGTCACACTTCGCACAAAAATATACAGAATATTATTAATTTTAAGTAACCTGGACCGTTTCCGGATCTCACATTAGGGCTATAACCAAATAATTGTTTGTTGTTCACTCACATTACTTTCGCATTTGTGTTAAATAAATAAAAACAAAGAAATGAGTATATAGTTTTAAGGATTTCCTGATATCTGTGGGATTTCCTATTTCGCATAGAGCACGATACGGATTAACTTTGTTCTCATGAATTTCAATAGATGGCGCTATGTAATGCTACGATATAAAAAAAATATTTGGGCGCCGTTCATCATATTATTTTTATAAGGATAATCTTTTTAGTATTGTGAGGTGACAATGTCTGAATTTTAGTCGATGATTTTCTGATTTGCCGCTTCCCTGAATGCGCCGCCCGCGTGCATTGCACGCCTTGCACGCCCGCTTACAGCGGGCCTGCATACTGTTTGAGAAAATTGGTGGCAACAAACACTGCGTCAAGAAATCGACGCACATTTTCAATAATTTGAATTTTTGGTTACATTCAACAAAGAACCAGGAATCGGTCAATGAATCACAAATTATAAATTTTCATCCAAATTCATTGTATCGTATTCAAAGTAGGCCTCTTCCGAAATGATAAATTTACACCAACGAATAATTCGATCATCCAAACATTTTTTAAACACTTTTTCTCAAGATTGACTTCAGTTCTCACGAATTCACTTCTGTCTTTTCTATCTTTCAAAAAGGGTAACTAAACATAGTAATTTGAGTTTTGGAGCATCCGGAAATCGCTGCTGCTATATTTACCTGCTCTCAGACCTCTCTCGCTAAATCCCCGTTACTAGTTATTTGCACCACAAGATATTTGAAGGATATCATCTGCTCTACAATTTTATCATCAATTGCGAGCTTACATCTTCTTGGCTTCTTCGATATCACCATGCTCTTTGTTTTTTCGGTAGCTTCATTTTGTATCATCTTCATTTTCCGACTATTCCTGTATCTGTTTCCTACTGATTTAACTTTGTTGATGATTCTGTCTATTATTAAATTTAACAGAAGAGAGCTGATAATATCTCGTTATCTTATGCTCGCAGTTACAGGTATTTCTGGTGTAAGGCTACCTTGAGATTTTATTTTCGTTGTGTTGTTGATGTTCAAGTCTTCGATAATTTTAACGATTGATTCCGAAATCTGTTCCTCGTTCAGTATCTGCAGCACATCTTTCACTCTTACACTAATGAAGGCTTTTGTGAGGTCAATGAAGCAGATGTATAAGGATTTGTTGTATTCCAGAGATTTTCTACTACTTGTGGTACTATGAATATTGCATCCGTTGTTGTTCTGTTCGTCCTGACTCCTTGTTGTTCTTCGTTGATGTCTATCAATTCTGTTATTTTGTCTCGTAGAATTCCGGTAAAGCGCATGGTTAGTGCCTTTAGCAGAGTTATTGTTCTGTAATTTGAGGGGGTCTTTTTGTTGCCCTTCTTGTATATAGGTTCAGAAAGGCTCTTTTTCCAATCTGTAGGCACACTGGTATTGTCTAGGATTTTTCCAAATAAAGCCTTGATTTCGCTTATTAGAGTGTTCTTTCCTTATTTAATCATTTCGTTAGTGATGTTGTCTATTCCTGGTGCTTTTCGATTTTTGAGTTTTTGAATGGCATTCAACAACGAAAATTTCTTCCTCCTCAAGCTGATCTGCTTGTCTCTCACTGTTGTTTTCGCTCTCTTCGTTATTATAGAGGTCTGTGAGGTATTTTTCCTATTGTTTCACGCTAACTTGATTGAGCTGCATATATTCATTTACTGTTTTTTTTCCTTGCTCGAAGCATATTCCATATTCTCCTTTGAATTCCGTACATATCGTTCTCCATATCCTTGCTGAATTTTCTTCTATGTTCTGTCTTTATCTCCCTGATTTGTCTGTGCACTCTGTTCTGTGTATTTCCTATGCTCTGTCTGAGTCTTCATACATCTGTATCTCAAATATGCTTTTCTTTCTTCCTCTGCTAAAGCTTTTACCTCTTATGTGAACTATGATGTCGATTTATGCTTTGTGGAATTACCTGCTCTACAATTTCATCATCAATTGCGAGCTTACATCTTCTTGGCTCCTTCGATATCACTCTTTGTTCTTTCGGTAGCTATCTTCATGTTGTAATTTTCAGCTTCGGATTTGAAAGAAATCAGGAGTCTTCGAAGATCATCTTCATTTTCTGCCATTATTGTCGCATCGTCCGCGTAGCATACTATTTTTATATCTCCCGTACTATTCCTGTATCTGTTTCCTACTGACTTAACTTTGTCGATGATTCTGTCCATTATTAAATTGAATAGAAGAGGGCTGATACTATATCTTTGTCTTACGCTCGCAGTGAGAGGTATTTCTTATAAAAAACGAGTACTGTGTTTTAAGGAATTTCACTTAATAATTGCGATTCGTAACGCGTTTCACTACACCGTAGCTTCTTCAGACGAATAAATATACAGAAAAATATAAATGAGAATATAACTATAAATGTTCTTGAGTAATTAAAAGCTTATTGGGTTGCTTATTCTTAGGTGGTTATTTATGACAGGTATATCCAATAAAATTAAGGAATAGATTGCTCCCCGAAAAGATTCAATAGAGGTGAAGGGCTTAAATCGACTTGTTCATTGATGAGTCTACCTGAGTGTTTGTATTTATTGATTTCTAAAGTTTCCCAAAGGTCTACCTTCCAATATTTATTATCTGTATGCAAAATTTCAAATTGTGGGTCGAAAGAATGATTATTTTCTAAGAGATGATTCGCGTAATTTGAATCTGATTTTTATTTGAAAAACTGCGTTTATGTTCCGATATTTTAATATTAAAATTTTATGTGTTCTACCAATGTAGAAATTATCACAGTCATTGCAATTCAATCTATAAACACCTGATTTATTGTTCTTACCTGGTTTGGTTTTATTATTTTTATATATTTGCTTAAATTATTATTAGTTTGGACAGCTATGTTGAAATTATTGCTACTTAACAATGATTTCAGTTTCTCAGTTGTCATATCAACGTAGGTTAAGGTGTTGAATTTTGTTTCAATTTATCGTCAGGGTAAACTTCATTCAATGCGATTCTACTTTGTTTTTTATTCAAATATTATTTATTAGTTTGGGATTGTAACCATTATTTTTGGCTATTTGTTTAATCAAATTTAGTTCTTTGTTGAAATTTTCTGGTGATAACGGGATGTTAATCAATCTATGAATAAAACTATTGAATGCTGACATTTTATGTTGATATGAATGACACGACGAGTTATGTATAATAATATCTGTATGTGACGGCTTATGGTAAATTGCGAAAACATGTTTTCCATTTTCATTCGAAATTGTTACGTCCAAGAAATTTATCGAATTATTGCTTTTTATTTCGGTTGTGAATGCAATTTTTGGATGTAATGAATTTATATGATTTTCGAAAATTTTCAACTGTCTATCTGTTCCTGTGAAGCAAATATGATATCGTCTACAAAGCGATACCAGTATAAACAAAATTTACTGAGTGGATGATTATGAATTAATTTCTCTAAGTTATTCATGAAAATTTCTGCTAACAAAGGACTTAACGGATTGCCCATAATCAAGCCGTCTTCAATAGTATAATATTTGGTATTGAAATGGAAATAATTTCGATCTAAACAAATTTGTAATAATGAAAGAATATCTGATTTAATTATAGTATTGACATGATTCTTTTCTAATAATTCTTCAACCAATTATGGGCAATCCGTTAAGTCCTTTGTTAGCGGAAATTTTCATGAATAACTTAGAGAAATTAATTCATAATATAATTAATAATATAATATTAAGTAAAATTCCTTAAAACACAGTAATTGTTTTTATTATTGATAATGGAATTTTACCAAGTAAAAGCCTCCCAAATTCAAAAGAGGTATTTCTGATGTAAGGCTACCTTGGATTTTATTTTCGTGGTGTTGTTGGTGTTCAGGTCTTCGTTAATTTTAACGAGTGATTCCGGTATCTGTTCCTCTCCCAGTATCTATTTTTTTTCGCAAATTTTTCTTTAAATTAAACAAGTTCCACGAATAGATAATATATGAGCGATGTCAACCCAGATTATTGGGTCCATAATGATTCTAAAACATCTATAGATCATAATCGGCATCACTTGGACGACTGAACCTGGCCATCGGGGCCCTCTCGGTCGAACAGAGATGGAATTTGAGGAAATATCGCAGATTATGTATTTTTTTTATTATCTCCTTAGTCCTTTTCAAGGCCTTGCTTGCTATGATGTAAAACCTTTTCTTAGATTTGTTCAGACATATAAGAAGTATGATTGTTGAAATATTTTTCTGCTGCTTTTCTTTTTCCGTTGTTACAGATTCCTGTCCCAAACCCCCTTTCTTTCACTCTTGTATTCGTTTGGAAATCATGGAATGCAAGAGAGAATGAAGCGGCTAACCAGAAAAATCTTTGATAATCTCTATGTACACACGACACTAACACAACATAAACAGACAAGCTATTGCTAGTGCAATAGCAACAGGGCAACGAGTTTTTTCCTTAGGTTTTCTCACTCGTTTATTGAATCATATACAAGATAGTATGGTTCCCCTGTTACATTTCCTGAGCTCACACTTGTTTTTTCTGACACACACCAAAATTATAGATATAAGCATTTATTGTAAATAAAATTATTCAAATTTTGTAAATCCTCTCCCTTAGAAAGAATATAATATATATATATATATATATATATATATATATATATATATATATATATATATATATATATATATATATATATATATATATATATATATATATATATATATATATATATATATATATCTTTCACTCTAACACGATCGAAGGCTTTTGTGAGATCAATGAAGCAGATGTATAAGGGTTTGTTGTATTCCAGAGATTTTTCTACTACTTGTCGTACTATGAAGATTCCATTTTTAGTGGTTCTTCTTGTTGCCCTTCTTGTATATAAGTACAGAAAGGCTCTTTTTACACTCTGTAGGCAGACTGGTATTGTCTAAGATTTTTCCAAATAAAGCCTTGATTTTGCTTATTAGAGTGTTCTATATAAAATTATTTCGTTAGTGTTGTTGTCTCTTCCTAGTGCTTTTCGATTTTTGAGTTTTAGAATTGCTTCAGTTATCGACTCGTTGAAGATCATAACAACGACAATTTCTTTCTCCTCAAGCTGATCTGCTTGTCTCTCACTATCGTTTTCGCTCTCTTCGTTATTATAGAGTTCTGTGAGGTATTGTTGCCATTGTTTCGCGCTTACTTGATTCAGTTAGACATATTCATTTACTGGTTTTTGCCTTTCTCAAAGAATATTTCATATTCTCCTCTGAGTTCCGTACATATCGTTCTTCATATTCTTGCTAAATGTTCTCTATTTATCTCCCTGATTTATCTGTTTACTCTGTTCCATGCCTCCACGTATTTTTTGTGTTCTGTCTGAGTTTTCATACTTCTGTATCTCAAATATGATTCCTTTTTTCCTCCGCTAAAGCTTTTACCTTCACTGTAAAACATAGTGTCGGTTTGTGCTTTGTGGCGTTTCCAACTATTCTCGTCCCAAGTGCTTCCTTTGCAGCCTCTAAAATGTTTGTTTTTATCGTGTTCCAGCTATAATCAACATTTTGTTCTTGTTTCATTAGATTGTCTGTAATTTTGATCTTGATTCTTTCGTTGAATAGCCATTGAGTCGTTGTATCGTGGAGTGCTTACGTATTGAATTTTTCTGTTTCTGATGTCGTTGGTGCCTGCTTTCTGTGGGTTATAATATTTCGTAATTTTACCAGAACCATAATATGGTCTGAACTGATGTTGGGAGATGTCGAGCACGTTCATCCGTTATCTGACTTGGATGGAATTCCTTATTTGTCAGTATGAGATGTATGGTTGATCGATGTCCTTGGGTATCAGACCAAGTAAACTTGTGTTGTTCCTTGTGATCGTAGAAGGTGTTGTCAATCCGTAGTTCGTTGAAGTCCCAGAATTCAGTTAGAAAATCACAATTTCCTTTGGTCACTCCTTCGTTTAAACGTTCTTTTATTCCATTTATAACTTGATCTCCAATTATTGCATTTACGACTTCCATTATCATGACAAATGTCATATTTTTCAAACGACTGTCAAAATTTTTCCGCAAATTTTTCTTAAAATTAAGCAAGTTCCACGAAGAAATAGGTACAGTATGGGCGATGTCAACCCAGATTATTGGGCCCATAATGATTCTGAAACATCTATAGATCATAATCGGCATCACTTGGAAGACTGAACCTGGCCATCGGGGCCCTCTCGGTCAAACAGAGATGGAATTTGAGAAAATATCGCAGGTTATATATTTTTTTTTTATAATCTCCTTAGTCCTTTTCATGACCTAGATTGCTATGTAAAATCTTTTTTCAGATTTGTTTAGACATATAAGAAGTATGATTGTTGAAATATTTTTCTGCTGGTTTTCTTCTTCCATTGTTACAGATTCCTGTCCCACACACACTCACTCTTGTCTTCGTTTGGAAATCATGGAATGCAAAAGAGAATGAAGCGGTTAAGCAGAAAAAACTTTGGTACTCTTTTTGTACACACGACACTAACACAACATAAACAGACAAGCTATTGCTAGTGCAATAGCGACAGGGAATAGAGTTTTTTCCTCAGGTATTTTCACTCGTTTATTGAATCATATACAAGCTCCTGAGCTCACACTTTGCTTTTTCTGACACACCAAAATTATAAATGAGATAAAAACACAAGGTTTAACTTTAATCTACACTTTATTTGAAAAAATTCGACGACGTTTCGCTGACACAGCAGCTTTATCAAGAATGAAAAATAGAATGAAGAGTATGGTATTATAAACAAATCGTAGAACAAGTTGGATGAATAACAGGAAAATCCACACCGATCCATTGTACAGTTAGTATGAAAGGTAATAAAACTAATTAAACAAGTTAAGTAGGGTGAGTAATTCAAATCTACCTGTTCATTCAAAAGCTTGTCCGAATGTTTGTATCTATTTATTTCTAATGCTTCTAGGAGATCTAATTTTGAACTTTTTGATTTTATATGTAATATGTCAAAGTTTTATTGAATGAATGGTTTTCTTTTATTAGGTGGTTTGAATAATTTGAATCAGATTTATTTTTATCGAAGCTACGTTTATGTTCAGATGTTCTTATGCCAAAACTCCTATAGGTCCTACCGATATAAATTTCATCACAAGAACCGCAATTGAGTTTATAGATTCCTGATTTACTTGATTTTCAACACGAGATTTATTATTTTTAATATGTTTACCTAAGTTATTAGAAGTTTTGAAAGCTATATTAAGATTTTGTTTGACGAGAAAGGATTTAATATGTGTACTTGCAGAACCGCAGAATGTTAAACTGTTGAATATTTTATAGTCTTTATGAATAGGATATACTTCATTTATTGCTTTCTGATAGAGTTTTTACGAATGATTAGATCTATCATATCCGGATTATATGAATTAGTAATGGCTATCTGTTTGATGATGTTTAACTCTTTATTATAATCTTCTACTGATAAAGGTAAATTGAGTAACCGATGTACCATGCTGTTTAAAGCTGCAACTTTGTGTTGAATTTGATGTAATGAGTAGTTATGTATAATTGTATCAGTATGTGTTGGTTTACGAAAGACCGAAAAAACATGATTATGCATTTGTTTAGTGATTTTTTAAGTCCAAAAATTTATGGAATCGTTCTGTTCAATTTCTATCGTGAATTTAATGTTCAAATGGATGGAATTAATGAAATTAACAAATAAGTCTAATTGACGAGTAGTTCAATGAGACATACTAAGATGTCGTCAACATATCTATACCAATAAAGAAATTTGGAAATGAGTGGATGTGTATGAATTTTCTGTTCAATATTATTCATAAAATCTCTGCTAAAAAGTGGACTCAAAAGCGGTTTTCCATGATCAAACCATTTTCACTACTGTAATAGATGTTGTTATAAAATTTATTGACCTATAAGTTTTGGCATAAGAACATCTGAACATAAACGTAGCTTCGATAAAATAAATCTGATTCAAATTATTCAAAAAATAATTTTGTTCAATGCAGATGTTGTTAGAAATAAATAGATACAAACATTCGGACAAGCTTTTGAATGAACAGGTAGATTTGAATTATCACCCTACTTAACTTGTTTAATTAGTTTTATTACCTTTCATACTAACTGTACAATGGCTCGGTGTGGATTTTCCTGTTATTCATCCAACTTGTTCTACGATTTGTTTATAATACCATACTCTTCATTCTATTTTTCATTCTTGATAAAGCTGCTGTGTCAGCGAAACGTCGTCGAATTTTTTCAAATAAAGTGTAGATTAAAGTTAAACCTTGTGTTTTTATCTCATTTATAATTTTGGTGTGTCAGAAAAAGCAAAGTGTGAGCTCAGGAGCTTGTATATGATTCAATAAACGAGTGAAAAAACCTGAGGAAAAAACCTTGTGTTTTTATCTCATTTATATCATGGATCTACATCAAGTAACGGCCTCCACAATTCAAACACCAAAATTATAGATATAAGCATTTATTGTAAATACAATTATTCAAATTTTTGTAAATCCTCTCTTTTCAAAGAATATATATATATATATATATATATATATATATATATATATATATATATATATATATATATATATATATATATATATGATGAAATCGCATCGAATAAATGGTTAGTTTGCTGAAACAGAAGGCTTGGCAATTGCGATCCAGGATCAGGTTGTTTTCACGAGGAATTATAGAAAACATATCATCAAACAAAATATGGATGATTCTTGCCGTAGATGTTTCTGTTCTTCAGAAACAGTTTTTCATATATTATCATCTTGCTCAGTCCTTGCTTCAACAGATTATTTAGAAAGACATAATGTCGTCGCTAATATTATTCATTTTAATCTAGAAATTAAACATGACCTTATTCCCAAAAGAGAAAAATTTTACAAATATGAACCTGAGATTATCTGTGAAAATGACAAATATAAACTTTATTTTGATAAAACAATTCTTTGCAACAGAGCTGTAAAACACAATAGATCAGATATCATTCTTACTGATAAACAGAATCAAATAACATATATAATTGATATTGCTATACCCGACACACATAATATACAAAATAAATAAAATGAAAAATTTCTAAATATATGATGCTAGGCGACGAGATTAAAAAATGTGGAAAATGAAAAAATTTTTATTCTACCGATTAATATTTCCACAATAAGTGTTATTTCTAGGAATCTTCACAAAAGTATAGAGATTTTGGGTCTGAAGAAAATTTGTTTGAACAGTTACAAAAGATAACAGTCATCAAATCTTGTAATATTCTTTGTAGGTTTCTTTCCGAAAAATAATGAGGTAGAGTCATAGGTTTTCTCTTTAGTTTATACTGCTCAGAATCCCATTTCATATTTTATTTTTTGTTTATTTAAATGTTATATAATTAATTGGCAATTTTGTCATATTTATATTCAGAGCAGAATTCTATTCGATCGTTCACCACTTCACACAAAGGAAACTATAAATGAGTAACATTCAGTATTACTTGACTAAGGTCCGTACACTGGACTTTTCACTACTCTTTGGTACATTGATATCATCGTCTGATCATGCAATAGTATGTATATATTCTGGTAGATTGATATATTCTCATAACATTTAACGTTATCCTAATATATAATTATTCCAGGATATGTTTTGATTACAATCATCGCCTGGCAATGGTAGTAATAACCGGGTGGTTGATTTATATTTTTCACGAAATCAGTTTGATTGCATGAACAGATATATGGGCAACTCGTCGGGGTGAAATATATATATATATATATATATATATATATATATATATATATATATATATATATATATATATATATATATATATATATATATATATATATATATATATATATATATATATATATATATATATATATATATATATATATATATATATATATATATATATATTTCATGACGTTGTCTTCTCTAGGCTTGCTTATGTCCGGTGCATAAACAGATATTACATGAATTTAACTCTGAGGATTCGGTCATTGATATATTGTATATCGTCTATATCCTGTTCGAGCTTCTCATGGATCAGTATTCCCACTCCAGGCGCGACGCGTTCTTATTTCTTTTTGCCTCTGAATATTCTTATATATTTCCTATATCGACTTGTTCCTTGGCCCTTCTTTTTACTCTTCGATATCGCGCAGAGGTCTATCTTATGTTGGTTCATTTCAATAATGTTTTCTTGATCTTTGTTATTCCAAGAGGCTACGTTCTAACATTGTGTTTTTTCTTCAATAATCTTTTTTCCTATTCCGTGCATTGGTCGTCATCGTTGTAGGCAGTCCATTTTCCGATGCTCGTTTCCTGGTTCTTTGAGCATCAAGATTTTTTTCCTATGGGTAGGCTGCTAGTCTTGCCCTTAAACCCCCAACCAGGAGAACTAATTATAAACTTGTTTGTATATTAATGTCCGCCTTAAGAGAATTTGGATTAAATAGGAAAAGTATTTTTGTTTTGAAATATATATGACATGTCTCAAAATTTTCATTTGGTCTGCTGATAAGAGTTTATAGAAACCATCCCAAATATTTTCAATTCAATGCTCACGAAATTGAAGCCACTGAAAATAAGAACAATCAAAACTTGTTTCTTACTCATCAGTAGGAAAATATCAAATATGATTAGTAACAAAAACAACAAATTTTACTTGAGAATATCTACATAATTCGAAAGTCAAGAATTGCACGTCGAGAAACACTTTATCGTGCGTTTGTAATTATTATATATATATATATATATATATATATATATATATATATATATATATATATATATATATATATATATATAGGGGTTTCACCCCGACGAGTTGCCCATATATCTGTTCATGCAATCAAACTGATTTCATGAAAAATATAAATCCACTACCCGGTAATTAATACGATTGCCAGGCAATGATTATAATCAAAAACTATCCTGGAATAATTATATATTAGGATAACGTTAAATGTTATGAGAATATATCAATCTACCAGAATATATACATACTATAGCATCATCAGAAGCTTTCTCCCCAGAAAAATCCAGTGTACGGACCTTAGTCAAATAACACTGAATGTTACTCATTAATAGTTTCCTTTGTGTGAAGTGGTGAACGATCGAATAGAATACTGCTCTGAATATAAATATAACAAAATTGTCATTTAATTATATTAAATTCAAATAAACAAATAAATAATATATGAAATAAGATTCTGAGCAGTATAAACTAAAGAGAAAACATATGACTCTACCTCATCATTTTTTTTGGAAAGAAACCTACGAAGAATATTACAAGATTTGATGACTGTTATCTTTTGTAACTGTTCAAACAAATTTTTCTTCAGACCCAAAATCTCAATACTTTTGTGAAGATTCCTAGGAATAACACCTGTTATAGAAATGATAATCGGTGGAATGAATATTTTTTTCATTTTTCACATTTTTTAATCTCGTCGCCAAGCATCATATATTTAGAAATTTTTCATTGTATTTATTTTGTATATTATGTGTGTCGGGTATAGCAATATCAATTATATAATTGAATTCACAACCGAAATAGAAAGCAATAATTCAATAAATTTCTCAGACGTATATATTTCGAATGAAAATGGAAAGCATATTTTCGCAATCTACCATAAGCGAATCATCTTCTAGAAAATAATCACTCTATCGACCCACAGTTTCAAATTTTACATACTGATGATAAATACTGGAGAAAAGATCTTTGGAAAACATTAGAAACCAACAAACACAAACACTCAGGTAATCTCATTAATGAACAAGTCAATTTAAGCCCTTCACCTCTATTGAATCTCTTCAGGGAGCAATCTATTCCTTATTTTCATTGGATATAGCTGCCATCAATAACCACTTAAGAAGAAGAAACTCAATAAGCTTTTAGTTACTTAAAAACATTTGTATCTATATTCTCATTTTTATCTATATATAGTTGTCATAATTTCTGTACATTCATTCGTCAAGGAAGCTACGGTGTAGCGGAACGCGTTACGAATCACAATTATTCGGAATATTTTTATTATCAGAAAAATTCCTTCTAAAAGGCCAGGAAATTTCTGCTATTTTTACCATTACGAATCCAGTGTATTTTCATTCAATATAAATATTTTATTTCTGAGATGAGAGAGATTTTTGTATAAACTATATGCCGAGCTATATGCATATGAGGGATAAAATGAAAATGGATTCTGAACCTTATCCTTGTAAATCCCACGATTCAATATGAACGGTGTGAACTGGAAATCGAATTTCAGTTATCTATAAAAAAGTCATAAATTGTCTCCTTTATCTTTTGTTATCTCTTGCACATATTTTCCCTCCTACAGTTTTCGGTATCTTTCTACGTTAGAGGTAGGAGACTATCAATAAATGCAATGAAAATATCTATTGACGTTAAGTATATTCTATGTGAGGTATTTTTGAATATTCAGTCAGTTCGCGCCAAAATTCCAGTCATTGCCATTGTCCCTGAATTATACGAGGGTTTCATTTTCACTTGAACATCGGTATAACCGTCATACATTTGTCTTGTTCGAAAATCTCATTTAGCATTTTGAATTCAAGCATAATTAGTAGGTATCACTGATTCAAATTGATACCGTCATCTAATGAAAAGTAATGGAACCGTTCAGCTATTAGTGCAAACATATAAATAAAACAAGAATTTCTCAATAAGCTATCTGGTGTACGTCGTTTCTGGTTCGCAACTACGTACGTGTCTTTCCGACCAGCTAAAAACGGAAATCACAATTATCCATGCGCGAAGCGCGGAAACTTTGAGTGCAGTACGAAAATTCCAACTTCTTCATTGTGATTTGTTGATGGTCATTCCGAAAGCCAGATACACAGAAAATTGTAGCCGTCTCAAATTGTATGAAACTCCAAACCAAATTTTCGAAATTCACTCTTGTTTCCCAAACAATGACCTCTCAGACAATGACGATCCAAAAGAAACGGGGAAATTTAGTACCGTGAATTTTAGGGTCCATCTATTATAGAAGTATATGCGGTTTCGCAATATGAGCACAAGAAATATGGTTATGAAATAAAATACACACATAGATTAATTGACAATGCTTGGTATAAAAATTGGTGACCAAATAGATAATATACAATATTAAAGGGCAGCTTGTATTTTAATTATGTTCACAAGAGAATGATAAACATTTAGTTAAATGAAAACGACTAATTGACTTCCTACAATACTTATCAATCATTTTCAAGGTGATTTTTTCGGGGATTCTTTTAATTTTTGAATTTGGGAGGCTTTTACTTGGTTAAATTCCATTATCAATAATAAAATCAAGAACTGTGTTTTAAGGAATTTTACTTAATATGAAACGAAACGAATGAATATACAGAAAAATATAAATGAGAATATAACTATAAATGTTCTTGGGTAATTAAGAGCTTATTGGGTTGCTTCTTCTTAAGTGGTTATTTATGACAGGTATATCCAATAAAATTAAGGAATAGATTGCTCCCCGAAAAGTATCAATAGAGGTGAAGGGCTTAAATCGACTTGTTCATTGATGAGTCTACCTGAGTGTTTGTATTTATTGATTTCTAAAGTTTCCCAAAGATCTACCTTCCAATATTTATTATCTGTATGCAAAATTTCAAACTGTGGGTCGAAAGAATGATTATTTTCTAAGAGATGATTCGGGTAATTTGAATCTGATTTTTATTTGAAAAACAGCGATTATATTGTTCCGAAATTCTAATATTAAAATTTCTATGTGTTCTACCAATATAGAAATTATCACAGTCATTGCAATTCAATCTATAAACACCTGATTTATTGTTTTTACCTGGTTTGGTTTTATTATTTTTATATATTTGCCTAAATTATTGTTAGTTTGGAAAGCTATGTTGAAATTATTGCTACTTAAGAATGATTTCAGTTTCTCACTTGTATTGCCAACGTAGGTTAAGGTGTTGAATTTTTGTTTCAATTTATCGACAGGGTAAACTTCATTCAATGCGATTCTACTTTGTTTTTATTTAAAATATTATTTATTAGTTTGGGATTGTAATCATTATTTTGTTGTTTCCCAACATTCCTACGAAAGATACGTATTATTTAGTTGAAGAATTATTAGAAAAGAATCATGTCAATACTATCATTAAATCAGATATTCTTTCATTATTACAAATTTGTTGAGATCAAAATTATTTCCATTTCAATAACGAATATTATACTATTGAAGACTGCCTGATTATGGGCAATCCGTTAAGTCCTTTGTTAGCAGAAATATTCATGAATAACTTAGAGAAATTAATTCATAATCATCCACTCAGTAAATATTGTTTATACTGGTATCGCTATGAAGACGATATCATTATTTGCTTCACAGGAACAGATTGACAGTTGAAAACTTTCGAAAATCATATAAATTCATTACATCCAAAAATTGCATTCACAACCGAAATAGAAAGCAATAATTCGATAAATTTCTTAGACGTAACAATTTCGAATGAAAATGGAAAACATGTTTTCGCAATTCACCATAAGCCGTCACATACAGATATTATAATACATAACTCGTCATGTCATCCATATCATCATAAAATGTCAGCATTTAATAGTTTCATTCATAGATTGATTAACATCCCGTTATCACCAGAAAATTTCAACGAAGAACTAAATTTGATTAAACAAATAGCCAAAAATAATGGTTACAATTCCAAACTAATAAATAATATTTTAAATAAAAACAAAGTAGAATCGCATTGAATGAAGTTTACCTTGTCGATAAATTGAAACAAAATTCAACACCTTAACCTACGTTGGCATTACAAGTGAGAAACTGAAATCATTCTTAATTAGCAATAATTTCAACATAGCTTTCCAAACTAACAATAATTTAGGCAAATATATAAAAATAATAAAACCAAACCAGGTAAAAACAATAATAAATGACTGTTATAATTTCTACATTGGTAGAACACATAGAAATTTTAATATTAGAATATCGGAACATAAACGCAGTTTTTCAAATAAAAATCAGATTCAAATTACGCGAATCATCTCTTAGAAAATAATCACTCTTTCGACCAACAGTTTGAAATTTTGCATACAGATAATAAATATTGGAAGATAGATCTTTGGGAAACTTTAGAAATCAATAAAATCAAACACTCAGGTAGACTCATTAATGAACAAGTCGATTTAAGCCCTTCACCTCTATTGAATCTTTTCGGGGAGCAATATATTCCTTAATTTTATTGGATTTACCTGTCATAAATTACCACTTAAGAAGAAGCAACCCAATAAGCTTTCAATTACTCAAGAACATTTATAGTTATATTCTCATTTATATTTTTCTGTATATTCATTCGTCTGAAGAAGCTACGGTGTAGTGAAACGCGTTACGAATCGCAATTATTAAGTAAAATTCCTTAAAACATAGTACTTGTTTTTTATTATTGATTCTTTTAATTCTTATCTTAAATGGCATAAAGTAAATGAGCATTTTGAATTTTGTTGTAGATATAGCTAGATTTAGATCATTGAGTAAGGGCTGCTTAAGGGCCCGGCCATTGCAACTCAGAAGTTCATTGTGGCACACTCTGGCATAAGTTTCACCCACAAACTTCATCCATCTTGTAAAGGATATAAGCTTCGGGAGTTAGAGCTCAATAAGCTCAGTCAGCTACAATTTGTTGTCAGTTCCTTAAGCATGACTGCTTCTCCAGTTATGCACTCGCACATGCCGTGTTTTATTGATTGTATTTCCTCTGCACATAGTCTATATCAGGGGTGCTGAAACGGTCGGTCGCGAGTGCTTTTTGAGTAGATCTCGAGAAGAAAAAACTGTTTGATAAGTAGGTAACTAAACTACAAAAGTGTATTACGTAATAAAATAACACTCTGCTTGTGCCAAAAAGTGGCTTCATCAAAGGACGCGAGGTACTTATCGAAGAAGAGCCACGTTTTTTATTCTTGCCACTTTTCTAGAAATATCGGGCGGCGCGTTTGATGGGAACATTCGAGACTTACGTTCACGCCGATGTGAAGGTTACGCCTGCAGGAATTGGAGTCATTCTGAATTGTAACTTGAAGGCAATACTACGTCGATACAGAGTTTATTATTGAATAATACAAAATGAGTGCAGCGAAGAAATCTAAGACGTCTAATTTTCATAACGATTGGGTGGAAGAATTTTTCTCTTGTTTGGTGAAGGATAAGTGCATTTTTCTTATTTTTCGTGCGTCAGTTGCAATACCTAAGCGTGGTAACTAAGAAAGGCATCATGAAACGGTTCATGAAAACTTTGACAAGGGTTTTCCGTCACACGGTGAATTAAGAAAACGAAAGGAAGGTGATTTCATATCTTGTTAGAAAAAAGAACAAACCATTTTCACAAAACCAGTCAAGAAATCAAAAGCTGCTGCGATAGCGTCATTTGAAATATTTCATATATTGGCGAAAAACAAGAAACCATTCGAAGATTGATCGGTTTTGAAGGAAGTATTTATTGAAGCGGGTGAGACTTTGATTAGAGATTTTAAAAATAAAACAGGAATCATGTCTCCTATTAGAGTACTTCAATTATCACGTCCGACTGTCACAAGGCGTATTGAATTCATGAGTCAGGACATAGCAGATAAATTAAAACATGATATTATGAAATGTACATACTTTTCTTCACAGTTCGACGAATCCACCGATATGACAGACACTGCCGAACTGTGTATTTTTCTTCGGATGGTATTCAATGATATGTTGGCTAAGAAAGAATTTTTGACAATCATTCCTCTGAACAGGAAGACCCTTGGCGAAGATATAATGACGTTTTCTTCAATTTTGCAAAGAACTACAAGCTTCCAATATATAAATCAGTGCGCATTACAACCGATGAAGCACCAGCAATGACTGGAAACAAAAACGGTTTTGGGGCATTGCGTCGAGGTAATTATACATCAACAAGTTTTGTGTTCAAACGTTTTCAACGTTTGGAAATTATGGGAATTTCAACAGAAATTGTGAATTCCATCCGTGCACGTAGCAAGTAGGAAGATAGGAAGTCAGCTAAACACACTGATTTAGTTCTTCTCACGGACGTCGCGGAAAATTCTTTCGAGATTTATTGCCAGAAAAACGGTTGAGTGATTTGGCATTTTTGACTGACATTACAATGCACTTAAACATCATTTACTTGGAGCTTATAGGTAAAGGAAAACCTATTATTGAGATGATAGGCGCAGTGAACGCATTCAAAAGTAAATTGCAACTTATGATAGATCAACTTAAAAGAAGGATCCGAAACATTTTCCGTCTTTAAAAGCAAGGATTCCTTCGTTGAATTATGATACATATAAGGCTGAATTATCAAATATTTTGAACAATTCGAAATGCGTTTTTATCCATTTTCATGTAAAAACATTGGGGAATCAGCTACTGGAATAGCCAGTCATTTTAATATAAACTCATGTTCTGTTGAAAAAGGGTTGGTGCAGATTATATCAGATATAAATTTCAAAGCTACATCATCTGATACAAATTTCTGGTGTTTTATATTGAAGATCAATATCCGAATCTAAGGCAAATCCCCCTTCAACTGCAATATTTGGGTCTACTTACTTGTGCGAGTCTGCATTTTCTGAAATGAAGATAATCAAGTAAAAATATCGCAATCGACAAACTGACGATCATATGTCGTTATGCTCGTGATTAGCACTCAGTGGTTACTAACCATCTTATGAAAAATATGCTGAGGACATGCAGTGCCACGCTTCAAGATCCAAAGTCACTCTTTAGTTAAGTTTAACACCCAATGTAAGTCTTTTGTTTTGAAACAACCAATAAACTCGCAATTTTGAAAAACTATGAGATTTTTTCATTGATATTATAGAGAAGAATCTAACCCTAACCTTAACTAAAATAATGTATATTGTGTGAAATCTAACAACTATATATGCTACGGTACACACTACCTAGGTGGGTAGATAGTTAGGGTGTATCTTGTATGTAGGACAACTCTGAATCACACATACTTGCAGCCTATCAGAGTCGATCGTAAGTAGTCTATAAATATTGAGGTAGATCGCCAGCTGTTCAAGTTTGAGCACTCCTAATCAACATGAAAGGTCCTCAATCAATCCTAACCTATCTTAGGAATTCTGAGGTGACAGGACCCCGTTTATATGGGAGTAAGAACTCTCAGGTCCAGTCTGGAATATTCAAGCCAAGCCTGGAGAGTTTGAGCTAAGCCTTGGCTGTCGCAGTGGAAGGTTCACTGATACCAAAATGACAGTGCCTGAGACCTGTGAGTCTCAGCCAGAGCTCTCGCACCTTCAGGTCCAACGATCGATTTGTTTCAAACGCAAGAGGATTCCAAGCCTAGGATCTGGTCTGGTGAATCCCAAAAGTGTTCATCGAGCTCTGAATAAGTCCGCCCTTTCATTGCCTTCAATACCCGAGTGTTCGCGTACCTATATCAGACGGCGCCTATTTCTTTCTTCCAGTTTGGCCAGGGTTGAACGACATTCGTGCACAATAATTATCGTGGTGTCGGATGCCAATGCCTTCAATTCTTCAGTGCAGCTTGGTTATAGGTGATGGTTCTTATTGTCCCACTTGTTAACCCCCATGTCTGTGAGGAGTTAGCACTGTAGTCAAACGGTAATCGTTTAGGATGCGGCAAAGTTGATTCCGTGTTCTGCTGCATTAATTTGTTGGTTAGTCGTTAGTAATAAGACCAGAGCTCAGATTTGGACGAACATTTTTCTATGCTGGTTTTCGAATACTTACGTGCAGGCAATTCAACGAGAACTGAGCCTCTCATGATTTTGTCGAGCAGGTCGAGTTGGATTACCGAAAAGTAAGTACGAGAGAGCGAGCTCAGAAAGATGTTCTGCCAAATCTGAGCTCGAGTGGTATTTATTGAGAAAATTCCGCGAATGACAAAACGTACAAAATGAACTTTATTGAGAAATGCATACAAACTCTACGAGAAAATCATAAAGCATTCATTATCAACATGTTAAGTTATTATTGGAATGAGCAGTTCTTGGAAATGCAGTTACTATATACAATTTTTTCACTCCGATTCGATTCTATATGGAACGATGCCTGAGGAAATATGGAGGATTCAGCATTCGCAGAAGTTTTTATAAGATTTGGAACAAGATTCAAATGATGCTCATTGTTCAGTTGCGGGTAGGGCTTATTAGAGCTTGCCGTAGAGTGTCCGGTCAGTTTGATCAATTCTTGTTCACTGACACCTGCCTCAGATAGGTTCCAAACAGCACTGGATCTATGAGAATGATTCTTGCTCTTTTTATTTTTTATATCCAGTCCAACTTTTCCTGCTGAAATTTTTGTCCATTTGGGTATTTCATTTATTCCCAAAGACATATTTTTGTACCAACCCTCAGAAGTACTGTTTTTCCAAAATTGATTGGGAGCCGGAAATAATCTATCACTTGTAATATGATCGGGTCTTTTCGACAATATCTTATGAAACAACCTCACAGGACATAAATCTAGGTTTTCTATTTTTTACTAGCCATTCACTATCACAGCATCTTTTTGAGCTGCCTTGGCAAGTTTTTGAGAATACTGGGTTATATTCAATACGACCAGTCACTTCTCCGTTATTGAATTTATCCTCTTTGAAAAAGTGTACCTTGCAAGTTGCTGCTTCAGCGCCACGCCATGCTAATCCATAAGCAACACTATGAACAATTCTCTCAACAAACCTATCGGGGCATTTTCGTCCCAGTTCAGAGCCATGCTATCAATTTCAGTTCTTGTTAATGCAACGGAACTTTTTGTGCTTTTCCACATCCCCTTGTAACATCTTCCTTTCTGAATTGCGAGCTTCAAGAGCCTTTCTGAATGCTGAATCGGTAAAGAGGTTGAAACTCATGTTGAATTTTTCGAAATTCTTCTGCATTATTTTCGCAGTTGTGTTCCACATTGTTTCGACATTGTATTCTTTGTGATCTTTTTCATTCATTTGTTTCATATTTAAACCCCAATTCATAAGAATTTCTGCAATATCTTCAATAGAATGCTGTATATCCAAATCGAACGTTCGTTCCTTGCAGAATATACTGAATTGATTCCAAATCGAGCTGTGCGGTTTTCTTGTATTTTTGTGGATAGAGTTCTGTATAGAACTATTCATTTATGCTTCACTGGTTCTTCTAAAACGAGACATTTTAATCTATATCGGCAGGAACTTCACAACAGGTACTAAAATGGCTGTTCTTGACAATTTTAAAACCGTGCTTTTTGTTGTGAATAGTGTATTGCTATGAAAACGCAAGGATTCTCTATAGGCAAATTTATCCATTAATATCCTACCTTCCTTTTTATTTCTATGGAATTGTCACTGAGATAATAGTTTTATTTCTGACGACATTTTAATGTTCTTTTATTATGCGGCCATTTGCTGGCCAATATAAACTTTGTCGCGTCCTTTGTATGGAACGCTCTGTTGTTCTTATGGAAGGGTTTCCTTTAGATTTTCCAGTATTTTTGATTTTGTTTTATGTGGACGAAATATGGTTCTGATGTTGTTTATTCTGAGTAGTTTTACCAATTCTGTCGGTGGTGCCTTCAACATATAGGATATGGGCTATACCGTTATATTCAACTTTTTCTTGATCAATAAGTTGCTTGGGAGTCTTCGTCATCGATTTCATAATCGAGTGATGGTTTTAGCCGTTATCCTTCAATATTTGAGTTAGGTGTTTCAACTCTTCATCCTTATTGTTATTGGTGCATAGTTCTTCTGAACGTTTAGCTAACACGTTAGCTTCTGAATTTGGGTTTGCAGAATAATGGTTGATATTGCATTTAGGTGAGTGTTTGTTTGTGTCGGTTTGCGATATACTGGTAGGTGGTAGGGTATGAGTTTGTTTTCTTATCTGTAACACATCTAGGAAAGGTTGAGTGCTATTAACTTGGTAAAAGGAATTCAGGTACGATAGAAAATTGTTTAGGTCTAGTTCAGCTTAGGGCCATATAATAAATATATCATCTACGTATCGAAACCATACTTTTGGTTTCTTATGTGCTTTCTCTATCTCTTATTCATGAAGAGGTTGGAAATAACGGATGATAGTGGGTATCCCATAGGTACCCCTCTGATTTGTTCATATATCTGATAATTGTATGTAAAGTATGTGTTTTTGATACAATGGTCAGCCAACTCTATCCCACTCTGTTGGGAAAACTGATATGAAAATACAATTGGACAAAGCATATTGGAGAAACAATGTTAAAGATAACGACAAAATGGTTATCATAGGTTACTATATTTAAAAATTCTAAATGTTTTGATATTTTAAGCTCGCACTTAGAGGACACGATGATAATTCAGGGATATTTTCAATCCAAATCAACCATGTAAGCTGCTGAACTTAAAAATGAAATATTTATGAACTGCGAGTAATTTCTGAGGATGTTCTGGATGAAATTCAAAAATACAGTGCATGATACAACTGACATTGCTTCAAAACTGCGAACAATGATTGTATGTCGATACATTGAAAATAGTTTGGTTCTCCTTTTTCATTCAAACAAAGCGTGAAATTATCATATATTAACATACAAGTATGCCATCAATTCATAAGCATACGATATGAACAATTTCGAAAAATGAAGTTGTTTCTCATCAATAAGTGAGGCTACTATTCAGATTCGAATTATAAAATTCCTAGACTCATTTTGGTTAGTAGCAAATTCATTGAATGGTAAACTGACCTTTTTTTAGTTTTAATATGCATGCTCTGCTTTTATGCGATTACGCCTGATTCTTTCATTAAAATATGAAATATGCAATAGTTTCTAATTAACCAACGCGATATGAGCTAACTTGTAAACATTGCTATAAAATAAATCGTTTGTGTTGTAGATATTACATACATACATAGAAGTTGCAGTGAAATTGCACGAAAACCAGTTTTGGTGTTATAGTTCAACAAAGTATTGAGGATGGATCAATACGTAATTGGTCCAGTTCTCAACTTCATATCGGTGTTTATTATTGATAGAGTTGAGAGAATTTTTAACACTTCGAGATGAAAGAAAGGGTATTCAGTTTTTCGCAAATAATTCGGGAAGGGTTGAAAATTCAGAAATAGTCAAGGAAAAATCTCAAAGAACCGACATTTTCGATTGAAAGTTTTATAATAATTGAACTGCATCTCTCGTATTTATAATCTCAATTTAAAGTGGAGTATAGCTTACCGCAACACCTTCAGACACGAGCGCACTGTTTTCAAAGTGGGTAACTTCAACAATTTTTTCAAGTATTAAGTATTGTTTTGAAAATCCGAAAAAAAAATACTTGAGAGAATAAATTGCTAAATATAATTAAACAAAGATTTCCACTAAAATATATTAATAAATGCTCGACGCGTTTCGATACACAGTATCTTTGTCAAGAATGAATACTACAAAATTATCTTAACAAACGTATACTCATATAGAATAAAGAGGCAATCCATTCAGAGATATCTGCATTTGAAATAGTGTTTAGGAAACAAGTTCAATAAGTGTGAGTTATTTTGTATTGGTATCGATATGTCGATGACGTTATTGTATGTTTCACAGGAACAAACAGACAGTTCACTGTATTAACATTTCATCAACAACCTGCACCCTAATATAAAATTCATTTCTGAAATAGAACAGAACAACTCGATCAATTTCCTAGACTCAACAATAACAAGATCAAATAATAAACACCTGTTTTCAATTCATCATAAACCTTCTCATACAGATATCACAATTCATTATACATTGGCACATCCTTACCAACACAAAGTTGCAGAATTTAATAGTTATATACATAGACTTTTAAGCACACCAATGTCTAGTGAAAATTATCTCAATGAATTGAATTTGATGAAACAGATCGCTATAAATAATGGTTATGATGTAAATTTAGTTAGCAAGATATTATATATAAAAAAAATTAGCTTTACAACAAATTTTTCCAATCGGTGAACATCATGACAAGAAATTCAATAGTTTAACATATATAGGCAATATTAGCAATAATTTGGAATCCTTCTTGAAAATTCGAGTTTGAATAAAGCGTTCAAAACATCAACAAATTTAGGTTCATTTATAAGGAATTATAAGTCTCCAATTAATAAATAAAATAGATCAGGTATTTATACATTGGCATGTACATAGTGCAATTGTTTTGATATAGATAGAAGAGGAAGAAATTTCAATGTTAGAATCTCAGTTTTATCAATGGAAAAACTGATTCGAATTATTCTAATTATCTTATGAAAATAGTAATTCTTTCAATTCGGAATTTAAAATCCCACATTCTGAAAAGAGAGGTATAAGTACTTGAGATGAACAGATTTAGGTATTCCCCAGAAATTCTAAATGACCAGATAGACATAAATTACTGACCCTTATTGAACTTGTTTCCTAAACACTAGTTCAAATACAGATAACTCTGAATGGATTGCCTCTTTATTCTATATGAGTATACGTTTGTTAAGATAATTTTGTAGTATTCATTCGCTCTTGAATCGAAACGCGTCGAGCATTTATTAATATAGTTTCGTTGTTTTGCATGTTTAATGGTAATTTCAAGGCAGAATATGCAGAGTCGCTATTCCAGATGAAGCCAACGCTAAAGCTACATCATTTCGCGATCTGATTCTCATCAAAGCATCAAAGGAAAAACAAAATTGTTGTTTTATTTGATTCCGAGAATTAGAAGGTGAATAAATTCCGAGAATTTCTCATCGTTTCAACCTTCTCTGGACTCTGGAAATCTAACCTACAAATATTTCATGACCAAAATTAGCCAAATCGGTTCAGCCGTTCTCGAGTTTTAGCGAGACTAAGGAACTGCAATTGATTTTTGAATATATATACATTTATTTTTCAACTTGTCACCTAGGAAAGTATCTCCTATAATTCTATATAAATTACCATTCCATATTCACAGTTTCTGTATTCGTGGCATATTTAAAGAACATATACTAACTGTAACTAGGGCCACCCCTGTAACTTTTTTCTATTTGGAATATCCTGATGAAATTTGTGAATCTGATAGAAGATAATATTTTGAATTTGATAACTTTAATATGTTTGACATTTCGTTTCCTGTTCCGGACTTCGGAAATTACCGGCCCATAGCTACTTTACCCACCTTTTCTAAGATTTTTGAAACACTAATGAAAAATCAAATGATAGAATTTATGGAAGTGGTAAACGACTCTCAACACGGTTTTTGAAAAAGAAAGGTCCACCACTACGGCATTAATAGATATAATTGACTTTCTGATGGAGGATTTGGAAGGCAAAGAGGAAGCAAGTTTTGAATGCTATGATCTGGGCAAGGCATTTGACTGCATGAATCGCAATATTCATCTTCTGTAAATCGAAGAAATATGGGTTCAGAGTTGTTGTCGGTGCTATTCTCAGATCATATCTAGAGTGAATGTTTCAATCTGTCGAGATAGGAAACTACTTAAGCCCTTGGGAGAAGGTCAGTACTGGAGTGCTCCAGGGTTCGATTCTGGAACCCATCCTGTTTCTTTTTTACATGAATAATCTATATTTAAATGTAAGCTCTAGATAGAAAACACCTCAATGTCAAATCTGAAATTTTAATGAAAAGCTCAAAAGTGGTTCGAAGCAAATAAATTATGTTTGAACATGGAAAATACACAGGAACTGATTGTCACAACTAGAAGACATGACAAAGTAAACGAACGGATAAAACTTCTCGGATTTCATCTTGACTATACACTGTCGTGGGCCTGTCATATTGCAAATTTGGAGAGGTACTTGTCGTCTGCGGTGTATGCTATACGGAGAATAAACCAAATAGTAGGGAAAAAAGCAGCAATACTCACCTACCATGCTAAATTTCATAGTGGAGACACCTATAGCCTACTTCTTTGGGGTGCAGCGACCGATGCTCCGGAAATTTTCCTAAGGCAAAGAAAGCCATTAGAACCATAGCCGGCGTTAATGAACAGCACAGCTGTTTCTAAAATATAACATACTTACAATCCCATGCTGTGTTGTTTTCATTGTGATCGCAGAAATTCTTACGCGGCACATAAGAACGTCCACTACAACAATACGCGTATAAGAGAGGATATAGTAATACTCTACCATAGACTTACTCTCACCGAAAAAAACTACCAGTACATCGGCAGAAAATTGTATAATGCGATACCACCCTCAATACGCGAGTCAAATCATGAAAAATTCAAGCAAACCGTTAAACGTTTCTTATTGGCGAATGTTTGTTATTCGATGGAAGAATTCTTGATGATCTGTCATGAACTGTGATAAATTGTGATATAACTTCTAATGTTGTATGTTGTTTTTGTGAGTTATATCAATGAGTTGTGACGTCTCATGTATGCTTGATGAGAAATAAAATTACTATTATTATTATTATGTTAACGATAGTGTTAGGTGACTCCAGTACTGTAAAGAGTACTTCAGGAAAATGGAGGGTGATTCACAATATCCCACAAAGGGTATGGTCGCAACAAAATAAGCACAGGTATCAAGATTGAAACTTCCAAGAACGTTTCGGTTCATTGTCTCGATGGGTATGATGGGAAGATATCTAATAGGGCCTATAATTTTTGAAGGTTCCTTGACAAGGGAGAGATATTTAGAATTTTCGAGGACCCAAATACAAGATGCATTGGACGAGTTAGCTGCTGTGAATGAAATATATTTTCAACAAGATGGTGCACCTTCTCACAACACAAGGGAGGTACCGCGGTATCTCGACGAAATTTTTCCCGAAAAATGGATAGGTACAAATGGTTCCATAAGATGGCCTGCTAGATCACCAGATTTGAGTCCACTAGATTTCTTTCTGTCATCAAACACCTGCCAGAACCCAACAAAATTTGGAGAACCGTTTAAAATAGGATATTGAAAGCATTACAGCCCAACAGTTAAATAATGTTGTGAGGGGAACCATCAATCGTGTACGATGGTGTATTCATGAGAATCGTGGTATTTTTGAACATTTATTATAATTATTCCGATTTCGCTGTTTGCTTTTTTGTTATTAACTTTGACACCCCGTAAAAAAATGACCGATTGGATTTTTAGATACAATCTTGTATTTTCGTGATAGGAGATGTTGAGCCGAGCCGATTGTCACTGTTTATGGCCTTCTAGAACGAAAAATGACCATTGACAAAAAAAATTTGTTTTGTTTTTCTCGGAAATATGTCGAAAGGTCGTAGGATGAGAACAATTGAATAAAGCAAAAAAAAACAGGGTGTCCCATTGGGAATTCGAAAGTTGCTATCTTGCATAACGGTGAACGAAATGACAAAAATTTAATGTTATCAATTTCAAAATGTCTTCTATCAGATTCCAAAATTTCATCAAAATATTTCAAATAGAAAAAAAGTTACTGGGGTGGTCCTAGTTTCAATTACACCTGGTTTATTTCTTGATAAATGTGTGAAAACAACCTGTCAATCTGGTAGAACTAACTGTAAGACATTATTTGTCTTTTTCTTATTGAAATAGCTGACCTGATTTCTAATGACATCTTATACCTTTTTGCGGTGAAAGGACAGCATTGCAAGTAGTTATATGCTTGGCACAAAGGTGGAAAGCTAATGCAGCTACATCAGCTGAATCTTTTTTCTTTTTGTTTGAAAAATATTATTAATTTTGCGGTTTTCGTTCACCAAAAATACTAAAATCACATGAGCTTCACTGAGAAGTCAGGAATTCAACCAGTAATCCCATTTTCAAACCTGGTTATCCAACCCTAATCAAATACACACACCACAAAAATTGTGGCATCACCTGGTATTCTGAATTCCTCAATCGATTAAGCAGCTCGCTCGCAGTTTCTTTGTCAACATATGTTTTTGGACATATGAGGGGATAAATATCTTATCCATGTAGTAACATTTGTTTCCATATGATCTCGAACACGTCTGAAACAAGAATGAGTTTATTTGACTATCTGTATTCATTCAATTTCTCTTCAGTTTCACGCTAAAGTAAAGCAAGTTTTCTGTGTTTCTTGTTGATTTTCGAATTTTTGAATTTATTGTAATGGCTGCTGAATGTCCTGGACGCTATTTGAGTGATCATGAAGTGGTAAGCCGAAGCACTTTTTCAGTTTAATCAGTACCATGAAACAGGGGAATATGGCAGAAGGACCGGACAGGGAAGAAAACGGATAACAACACCAGTTGATAATCGTTGGCTTCGTTCAACTGCACTAAGAGTTCGGCATTGTACGGCTAGAATGCTACAAAATGAACTTGCACTTTTCAGAAATGTGCATATTTCATTGCCAACTGTTAGGAACTGGCTCAGAGAAGACGATATCAGACCAAGGGTGGCTTCTACCAGCCCACGTCTCACCAGAGAGCATCGAGTTGCAAGATTTTAGTTTGCGAGAGAACATGCAAATTGGGGTATTCCAGAATGGTCGAATGTTCTCTTTTCCAACGAGTCCAGGTTCTGTCTAGTATCAAATGATAGACGTATGCCTGTATACAGACGACCTGGAGAACGGTATCAGCAATGCAATATCCGGCAAACCAAAAACTTCGGAGGGGGCTCAGTAATGGTGTGGGGAGGCATTTCTTTCCATGGTTGAACTGAGTTAGTCCTAGTGAATAATGGAAGAATGACAACGGCCAGATACATCGCAGATATCCTTGAACCCCTTGTTGTACCTTTTGACCCATTGATTGGCGAAAACTTCATTTATAAGCATGATTATGCTCGGCCTCGTGCAGCTAGAGTGGTTACAGAATTTCTGCATAATGCCGACATTGATATTTTAAGATGGCCAGCCAGAAGTCCCGACTTGAATCCCATAGAACACGTTTGGGAACAGGGGGTGGCAAATTCAGCAACGTAGGATGCCTTGTATAACACTCCAACAACTACAAAATCTGCTTCCTGAAATTTGGAACTCAGTGACTCAAGAGTACATCCAAAACTTTTTCGAGGGGCTTCCGAGACGTATACAGGCAGTAATTAAGGCCCGGGGAGGAAACACTCGATTTTGAAAATGATTAGTTACCATTCGATGCTAGTTGATTGGTCTCTTCGCGAATGTTTGAAGATTGTGGAATTTTAAAATTTTTCATTAACTCGAAAATTGTTGATATCTTCCATCATAAACTGATCTCTTTCGAATTATATCTTCTAATTTACACTTCTGAAAGTAACCAAGTGACTCTTGAATGACCAACCTAAAAGTTCATATAGTATTGTCGTAAAAATAGGGTGATGCGACAATTTGTGTGGGGACTGTATTTATTTGGAATGAACGAAGGATATATAGATTTCTAGGTATAGAATGCATGATATAAGTACTGTATGCTCTAAATGCAATACTTTATCATAATTATACTGAAAATAATTCCAAGATATCATATAAAAGGTAATCCATTACTGACAAACGCAGGAGACCAAAAATATCAAATTATCAGATTGTTGGAATCTGTATTATATTCAATTATTTTTATTGGTTGATGGCATTCGATTAGCAACGTGCCTTGTCAGAGTGAACTCGACCTGTGACAATTTTCGTCCATCACAACTAAAGATTAAAGCTGATATACATTGCATCTCATTGTGTTTCGGGCTTTATTCCGAAGTTCATTTTCCTTAAGGCAACGTTTAAACATGTTGTCCCTTGTCATCATCAGGCCTTCGAATAGACTAGTTCCGACGATTTCACGAACGTAATGGTTAATGGTTTACGACTACAAAGTGCCCAGAGTCGAGCTCAGTATCGGATACGGCACGGTAAAGAATTGTTTTCTCGTTTTCTACCAACTTAATCTTGCTATACCGATCTTAGCATATGATTTCACGATACTTCTAGACTTTTTAATTCTTGTAGGTTTTCGATTATTGATAGCACAGACGCATTTCTTAGTGAACACTGTGAATAGTTTTTGAAGGTATAAGATTTGGATATTTGGCTCAAATGTGTTCCGCAATATTTCCCGATTTTGTTTCTTTGGAATCGCCTATGAACGTTTTTATGGATTAAATAGCTCGCGAGTTCAAGTTTTTGACAATATTCTTCAGAGGAGTCATTCATACACAGAACAGTCCAGAACACTTCGACAATTGATAAAAATTGAACAGTTTAACTTCTACATAAGTATTTAAATAAGAGTCCACTGGAGGCGTTAGCAGAATATGGAGAACAGTGAAACCGATTAGTGAATTTTCCTTTTTTTCCCAAATTTCATTCGATACCTTTTTTCCGTTATAGAAAAGAAAGTGAGAAACACATTTTAATAAATCTACCACGTAAACCAACCAATGAGAAAATATGAATCTTTCAAACAAACTTATGGGATTTTCTGTTAGCTGACCTAAAAGAATTAATCAAAATTTTTCAGCACCGATAGTTTTGGGCTAGTTCTCAGAAAATAATCTATTTTATAATTTTCAACTTCAATGCATAGTTGGGCTCTCTATACAGTGTGTTTCCAATCCTGTGGCAGTGTGTAGTACATTCAAAGTTATAAATTCACATTCACCGACTCCCTCGCATCCATTCACTCTAACTAGGACATCTGTGACATCCAATAGTTCAACAAATTCACGCCTTATGCCACTACCATCAATCCAGAAATGTGTCAATAACCCTTGACTGGGTGCCTTCACACGTCGATATTCGCGGCAACGAAGTAGCTGATGAGGCTGCTACAGAGGCTTTCACTAAGTCCTCGAATGAAATAAAAATACAGCTTTATCAAGATTTAAAATTCGCACTGCAAATACAGATTCACGAAAATTGGAAACAGCAATGGAACAGATCTAACTGCCATCTACGAACCATACAACAGACAACGGAACCATTTTCGCTTTCAGGATTAAATAGAAGAAATTACTTAGAATTGGGCACACCTTTCACACCCATGGATAAATTATGGCCGCCGAAAATCCCCCCATCTGTCAACACTGCCAAAACTGTCAACTACCACACATATATTGACAATCTGTCCATTCTACGAAAATTCCCACAATCATACCAAACTCAAGAGGTTACTCAGTGAAATTTTATGCTGCACCAGTGAAATATCTAAATGAGCAATATTTTTGAGAATAACAAACCTTATTAATGTTATTTCACTCATTTCCTAAATTTTTAATTTCTGTTTAATGTTTGTTCAGGTGTCAATGGCCATTGCGATGTCGTGAAACGCTAATTTAATTAAAAAAAGATTTTTTCAATAAATTCAAAAACTTATGACGAGTTTCACAACGCTGTTTCCTCATCTGATAAGTAGTATATTTAGAAAGAAGGTGAGTCGTTTATATTGAATTTATAAAAGCAAGTACTCAGCTGAATAGAGGGAAAATCCAAACAGAGTTGCTTTTCATTCTTAATTTCATTTTACAATCAGAACTTATGCATCTCTTAAGAGTAAGTTTTGAAAAACACTATTTTAATTCAATCGTAAAATTTACACGATCAACAACAATTCAATAATAGGTAACCTTCTCACTCTTTTACTAGCCGAAATTTTAATGGATAACTTTGAAAATATAATTCAAAGTTATCACTGATTTGTCGCTCAAATAGAACTGTTATAGATTTTCTTATTCCTGAAATGCAGCGGTTTTTTCCAGAAAATCTGGATTTATTGCGTAAATATCATGGAATTAGCAACTTAAGTGGCTACGAAATTTGGAAACACCGTAAACAGAGCAAGGCCAAGCAAGTATTGTATTTCGTAAAATACTTATTTCTGTAAGAACAAGCGAAATCAGTCGATGATGAAAGGTTCTGAATATTTCATTATTCTAATAGGGCAGTGAAAATTAAGATTGGAGAACTCATAAATTCTTGTCTGTTGATTTTAGATGGAAATGATCTGCTTATTTTCAATAAAATAAAACTAAAGTATATAGATTTTCACTGTATTAACGAAACTATGACCGGTTTCACCACACTGTGGCTTCATCAGATAGATACAAGCTAATGAACAGAGTTATTCCCTATATATTAGTCTTATTTCCTACTTAATATTACAATAGGTAAAAGAGGTATGTTGGAAAACCCATCGGAGTTGCTTACTTTATGAATTGAAAAGATTGAGTAAAGGAGAAAGATTTAGATCTAATTGACTATTAAGTAACCTACCTGAATTCTTTCCTTTGTTGATCTGATGACCTTTGTCTGCTTTTGTGAATATGATATCTTCAGATGCGGACTTAGATTTAATGGTCTTAAAAGTTGTATTTTCGAATTTCTTAGGTTGAAAACTATTGAACTCTTTTGAAGTAGTAATGCTGAAGAGTATTTTAAGTGTTTCAGTTCCTAGCAGATCGAAATGGAGACGAGCGTTATTTGACTCTAAATTGTGTTTAAAACCCTTTTCTAGAAGTGAAACTTCATCTTCGGAAGAATTAGCATCTGAAAGACTACTGAACCTATCATAAAATTGGTGATCGGAAAATTTGGACTTGATGTTTGAAGTTTCAGGTTTATTACTCAATAATTTATTTAATTTTTGCAACTGAATTTTATACTTTTTGTGAATTAATGAATGAACTTTGAATGAATGAGATAGAAACAGAAAACTCCATTAACTTTCTGGATTTAAATATTACTAAAACTAACGGCAAACATGTTTTTCCATTTTTCATAAGCCATCGCATACAGACATTACTATTCACAGCTCATCTACACATCCTCATCCACATAAATTAGCAGCTTACAATAGTATGGTTCATAGACTGATTAATATCCCAATGTCACAAAATAATTTCATGAAAGAGCTAAATATAATTAAACAAATAGCAGTCACTAACGGTTACAGTCCAACTATGATTGAGAACATGATTTCACGCAAAAAATTTCAAAAAGCAATCCAGGAAGTTTTTCCAAGTATAAAAAGTTCTAACACAAAATACAACAGCTTAACTTATATTGGTAATCCTAGTCTAAAATTAAAATCATTCCTCTCGCATTATAATTTCAGTTAGATTATTCGAGCACAAACGTAGTTTTAATTATCATAAACCAGATTCCCATTATTCTAATTACTTACTCGAAGAAAACCATAACTTTAATGATAATTTCAAAATTTTACACATTGAAAATAACAGACAAAAACTCAATCTATTGGAAATTTTAGAGACCAACAAAGAAAAGAATTCAGGTTGGTTACTTAATAGTCAATTAGATCTGAATCCTTCTCCTTTACTCAATCTTTTCAATTCATAAAGTAAGCAACCCCGATGGGTTTTCCAACATACCTCTTGTACCTATTGTAACATTAAGTAGGAAATAAGACTAATATATAGGGAATAACTCTGTTCATTAGTTTGTATCCATCTGATGAAGCCACAGTTTGGTGAATCTAACCGGTCATAGCTTTGTTAATACAGTGAAAATCTAAATACTTTAGTTTTATTTCATTGAAAATATATATATCGATTTTCAACAAGTAACGACCTCATCAATCAAAAAGAAATGATCTGCGTTAAGCAGATAAATAATTCAGTTTTCTACATTAAAAGAAAGAACACGTACATTATGCTATTTAAAATAACAAAGATGTTATCTACTTCCAATATAACTGAAAACGCCACACCAATATTTAAGTAGTGGCATAAATTATTTCATTAAATTGATTAAACGTATGAGGAACAATGGAATCGTTGATCTATATTTTGCGAAAACTTAATGTATAATGTCTTGAATCATTATAAAGTCTCTAGTAATACTCGTTTGTTTTGAACGTTAATTCATCAATGTTCAGACTGTTCAATACCGTGTTCATAATGGTCTATAAATTAACACGCGTAGGGGATGACCATCGATATTGTGCGAGTGACCCACTTTCCTGCTAATCAATGCTCTTCACTACATAATATAGATGATGAAATTCTAAAATAGGTAGTCAGGATTAATTATATCGCAAAGACCGCAGCTTAAAATTGAATATACATTGATTTTTGCTAGCGATGAATTCGTCTTCATAGGGCATAAATCATTTATTGGATTATAACGCCTTGTTGTGTTGTGTTTTTTGTTTGTTATTGTGGGATGGATCTAGCTTTTAGGAGGGGAAAAAGGGTGAAAATAATTTTCTTTCTATTATCTGATATTCCTTGTAGGAAATATTCCCAGAAAATTTTATTTCATTAGGAACAAAATTGAGTCTACACGATTCCTCTGACCGTCACTAAGCCATTAAGGTCTTAAGGCGACTATATATATATATATATATATATATATATATATATATATATATATATATATATATATATATATATATATATATATATATATATATATATATATATATATATATATATATATATATATATATATATATATATATATATATATTTTATTTTGTTTTATCAATCAGGTACTATACCTGATTCTAAAAGTATCATTGGACTAAACCAAGTCATTTCAGCTGTACGGATATAAATTAGAAATACCTGCGTTTGTGGTATTTATAAAATTCGTAAATTCACAAGATATGCCCAAAAATAGTATTCGGAAGGGTATACCAAAAAAGATAACATCAATTTAATTAATATCAACCGAAAATGTAGAAAAGTTTTTGACAAGTTGTTCACCAAAAATGGAATGAGAATTGAAAACAAGACCAATGTACCTTGGAATGCTACCGTATAAAATAATAGAGTTTGTGTTTATAGTTACTGTATTTACTTAGCATAAACCCCTTTGAAACCCTTATGGTACCATTTACTGGGGAAAAGAGGATTTGTTGCTTTCCCGATCCTGGGTGGAGTGTCTATAACAGTTACGGAAAAAGCAAAATATCTGGGGTATACCTTAGGTAGTTAGCTCCCGTGTAATTTTCACCTAGAAAGCATAATACACAAGACTAGACACATTGCTAACGGGCATGTAAAATGACTCAAGCTCCTTAAATTGCAAAGATGATGATTACTAGAGCTTTTTGCTACCTACTGCGACCATGAAACTGATACTGGGCATTGCCTTTCTTCACCTGCTGATAAGAAGAGCAGCTAGTATGACTACCTACAGATTCCATCACATCTTCCAAAATGTAACAAGTATGTTCAGCATCTTGCCCGGCACTTTATAGTCTGAAATCTAGATTAACGAGTTGTTGAGTATGAAGTTAAACATAGCAATACCCAAAACCAACATGAAGCTACCATTCCAGATCATCATTCCTAGCAGACAGAAATGGACCAGCTCCAAGGACTGTCTACTTGACGGCCCCTGTTGTTACACAGATAGCTTCAAGAGTGCAAAAGGTGTTGGAACTGGTGTATATGGTCGAGTTGCTACCAAAGAACAGTTGTTCGCTCTTTGCAGGTTTGCGACTGTATTTCAAACAGAAATATTCGCCATTGACAACTGAGCTAACATCTTGCCTGCTCTCAGCTCTCAGACCCACCCGACTTGCCATCAGTGGACCTTCCAGTGCAAGGGCCAAGGCTTGGCTTTAACTCTTTAGACTGGACCTGAGAATTCTAACTGCCATACTTACGAAGCACTATCGCCTCAAAAATCACCTATACGAATTAGAATTGATTGAGGACCCTCCATGTAGACCAGGAGTGCTCAAACGGTCGATCGCGATCGGCCAGTCAATCGCGAGTGCTTTTTTTAATAAGTAGATAAATAAACTACAAAAAATTATCACGTAATAAAATAACACTCTGCAAGCGGCAAAAGGCGGCTTTATCAAAGGAACGCACGGTACCTGTCAAAGAAAAGCCGCGTTTTTTATTCTTGCCGCTTTTCTAGAAATTTCGGGCGGCGCGTTTGACAGGAACATACGAGACTTTCGTTCACGCCGATATAAATGGTGCACCTGCAGGAATAGAAGTCATTCTGAATTGTAACTTGAAGGCAATACAACGTCAATAGAAAGTTCATTATTAAATAGCACAAAATGAGTGCATCGAAGAAATCTAAAACGTATCATTTTAATAACGATTGGGAGAAAGAATTTTCCTTTTGTATGGTCATGGATAAGTGCATTCGTCTTATTTGTCGTGCGTTAGTTGCAATACCTAAGCGTGATAACTTAGACAAGCATCATAAAACGGTTCATGAAAACTATGAAGAAGGTTTTCTTCCACAGGGTAAATCAAGAAAACGAAACACAAGAAACCATTCGAAGATGAATCGGTTGTGGAGTAAGCATTTATTGAAGCGGGTGAGACTTCATTTGGAAATTTTAAAAATAAAACAGAAATCATGTCTGCTATTAGAGAACTTCAATCATCTAGTCCGACTGTCACAAGGCGTATAGAGGTCATGAGTCAGGATATGGCAGATGAATTAAAACATTATATCATGAAATGTACATACTTTTCTTGACGATGAATTCACCGATATGAGAGACACTGTCTAGATGTGTATTTTTATTCGGATGGTATTCAATGACATGTTGGCAATGGAAGAATTTTTGACAATCATTCCTCTGAAGGGGAAGACCCGCGGCAAAGACATATATGACGTTTTCTTCAATTATGTGGAAAACTACAAGCTACCAAGATATAAATTAGTGTGCATTACAAGTGTTGGAGCACCAGCAATGACTGGAAACGTAAACGGTCTTGTGGCATTGTGTCGAGCTAATGAATATTTCCCTTCGTTTTTTTTCATTCTATTGCATTATACATAAACAAGTTTTGTGTTCAAAATTTTTAAATACGGAGGAAATTATAGGCATTGCAGCAAAAATTAATTAATTATTTAAAAATAGAACACCACTAACTTGGACCTTCAAGGTGTAGGATAAACTATTATTGAGATGATTAGCGCAGTAAACCCATTCAAAAGTAAATTTCAACCTATGATAGATCAACTGAAAAGAAAGGATTTGAAACTTTTTCCGTCTTAGAAAGAAAGGATTTCTCAGTTGAATTATGATACGTATGAGGCTGAATTATTAACTTTCTTGAGACAATTCGAAATGCATTCTTATGATTGAAGTAGATTGGCAAATATTGCACCATTTATCCTTCTTCATGTGAAAACACTGAGGAACTAGCTACTGAAATGGCAAATCAGTTCAATACGAACATGAATATGAATCATGTTCTGTTGGAAAAGAGTTGGTGCAGATGATATCAAATATACATTTCAAAGCTACAGCATCAGATACAAATTTCTGGTGTTTTATATTTGAAGATAAATATTAGCATCTAATGCAAATCACCCCTCAACTGACGGCAAGTTTTGGGTCAACTTACTTGTGCGAGTCTTCATTTTCTGAGATGAAGTAAATTGAGTCAAAATATTGCAATCGACTAACTGACGATCATATGTCATTATGCTCGTGATTAGCACTCAGTGGTTACGTACCATCTTATGAAAATTATGTAGAGGACATGCAGTGCCACGCTTCAACTTCCAAACTCACTCCTTAGTTATGTTCAACACCATATGTAACTCTTTCGTTTTGTAACAACCAATAAACCTGCAATTTTGAATGACTATGAGTTTTTTCATTGCAATTATAGAGAAGAACCTAACACAACCTAATGCAAACCTTGACAAAATTAATGTATATTGTGCAGAAAGCTAATATTTATAAATGCTATGGTACACCCTACCTACGTAGGTATGTAGGAAAGTAGATTGTATCTTGTATATACGACAAACTTTCATCATACATACTTCCAGCCTCTCAGAGTCGCTCGAACAAGTCAAAAAATATTGAGGTAAATCGCCAACAGTTCAAGTTTGAGCGCTGATGTAGACTATATAGAGAAGAGATTGAATCAATGGAACACGTTATGTGAAGCTGACTGAGCTTATTAAGCTTTCACCCACAAAGTTTATATCCTTAACAAAAATGATGGAGCTTGTGGGTTAAATTTAGGATAGATTGTGTTAAAACAGACCACTAGGTCGTAATAACTGAGCTGTTAGGCAATCCTCACACATTATCTATATCTATCTATCTACTCGTAAAAAATCTGTAGAAGAATAACAGAAACACTTCCTATCGGTCACATCAAAGCGCATATGTGCAATACGCACTATAGATGGCAGATTCTCGCCATTGTGCCTGGCTGAAAACAACCCACCATTAACATTTCCACTGAATTGATGGGAGAATGGTAGGCCAAACTATTACCTGGTAGATATTGGGACGAGACAAACGATAATAGGCTAGGATCTTTAACCTACCTTGAAGCTGGATATTTACATCTAGACTTATAGCAATTCAGGTTGTGCCCACAAGAGTGTGCCTGAAAAACATAGCTGGGGCTAACATAAGAAATGACAAATATCGGAAATGGACATCCTTCAACCATTTGGAGTTTGTACATCATATCACTTCTGGATGCCCCATTTTGACGCTCACAGAATATCTCCAAAGACAGAAAATATACCACCAAGAATACGCTTCAACTTCTCCACTGAAGGATCGAACAACATAAATATAATTCTAAGGTTATTCGGGAAGAGAAAAATCAAAAAATCAATTGAAACTTCACTTCAATAACGGATTAACCGATTAACACGAAATGACCTCTATAATAGATATAATGGTTCCTCTACACGATAACCTCGATTAAGCCAGTACCAAGAAGTTCACTACCAGAATCAAGCATTCGAGATCCAGGAGAATTATGAATTTATATTCATAGTCATCCACTCATAATCTCGCTATGCGGACTTGTGGAATCTCACTTGGTCGAAAACACGAAAAGACTGCAACTCCCAAATTAAAAGCTCTTCACAGAACTAAGTTATTTTGGGCATGACTCCCAAAGTACTGACGTGCTTTGGTTCGTGATGGTTTCTTGCACCCGAAGTCATTAACTCATTCCCAGTAATGGTGATTATAAGTCACAGGATTTCATTGTCGTATGATCCGGCTCTGTATCTGGAATAAGCTCTAAAGAAATGAATAAAAAGATATTATCTCCTTGTCATTTACCTTCATAATATATTGAAAATATTGTAGATACATGTGAAGATAATCACAAATAAACATATTTCGACATGATGGAAAAGCTATCATTCACCCAAAATAACATACCATGTGCTTATTCAAATAGATTAACTTCATGAAGAATTCATTGAATCCTTAATCATATATCCCCTGCTACATGGAACCAACAAAAATTTTTCTAATTCCTAAATGGAATGATGACACGATATGAGGGTGACTGAATGAATTAATGTGTTTTCTGGACTTTTTCTGTCGGTAAACGATAGAAGGCAACCAATATTATTTTAGCTACCTAGATTATTTCATTCAATTATTCGAACTGGTGTATATTAGAATTCGGTTTATCTTGATAATTTATATTGAATTGAGTTTTATTAATTCCTTTGAGGCTCTTTTCATCTAAAATCGGATATGTATCATCCTACTGTCCCTTTTTCCTTGAAGAAGAATAGAAGTGAGTATGAACAATACGAGATCTTGCAATCATATTTGTTGTTCGTGTATTTTCAAGGTACCGAAAACATATTAATTGCAGTTCATATGTAGAGAATGCTCTTTTTTTAATGTACCAATAATTCTGTTCACCCTGTTCACCTCTATACGAAACAAAATTTTCGAGTAACGGTCCAAAATATACATTTTTAAAATTATCTACTAAAGTTCTCTAATAGCAGACATGACAGAGATGATTTATATATATATATATATATATATATATATATATATATATATATATGAATGTTTTTTTTGCAAATAGTTTCTATGTGAGATAGAGATAAGGGTGATTATTACGGAATAGGTTTGATTAAGTGATATTTCTTCATTGCAAAACCTACATTTCAGCAACATTTTGTACCATCATCAGGGACTGTAAGAAGACACAAACTGTTGATAGATAGACATTGAACTAAAATAAGAATACATTTACAGCTATGCCAAATTCAATAAATTGATACACCGCAAGGGCATATATCACACCATACATACTATCATATTTTTCATAGCAATTCACATTTAGTTCATTATTTTACAGAATTGGAGGAGCACACATCGAAACGGAAAAAGTTCAGATATAACAACACATTTTACTTGAGTTGTCATCTTGACTGAGAGATCGAGAACCGATCCAGATCTGTTCCGCCTGCTCTGACCGTCGAGCACAATAGACTAATCGATCGAGTACTTGCTCTGTACACGACAACATTAATGGACACCTATTCTTGAATTCGATATTAACGATTGGGATCGAATCCAAATATTTTTTGAAAAGAGAGGAGTGTGATTACAGGAAATGTAACAGGGCAACCAAACTATCTTGCTTATGATTCAATAAACGAGTGAAAAAAACCTGTGGAAAAAACTCGTTTCCCTGTCGCTATTGCACTAGCAACAGCTTGTCTGTTTATGTTGTGTGAGTGTCGTGTGTACAAAAAGAGTACCAAAAATTTTTCTGCTTAGCAGCTTCATTCCCTCATTCTCATCTTGCACTCCATGCTTTCCAGGACTTCTTCACGAAGACAAGGGTAAAAAAGGAAGGGGGTTTGGGACAGGGAAAATCTGTAACAATGGGAAAAAACCAGCAGAAAAATATTTCATCAAATAGAACTAACTCCTATATGTCTAAACTCTCTTGAATCTAAGAACTTAACTCATGCCCCGCTGTTTTTCAACAGAGAACATCTCAAACACCTTATGGGAATAAGGCCCTAAGGGGGAGCAGTTCTAGCCTTATCTAAGAACTTAACTAATGCTTCGCTGTTTTTCAACAGGGAACATCCCATACACCATTCGGGGGTGTTGTCCATAATAACCTCAAGATTCAAAACTAATCTCCTAAATAGACTTGAAGTTCTCTACTCAGTTAAGGAAATTATCTGAAACGGAATTAATTTCTTGAAAACCACCCGTAAAGTGGTAAACAAGACAATCGAGGACTAAATGTCTTATTTCTTCTTCAGCTGCGCCACATTCACATGCCGGACTTTCTACAGTATTCTATTTCGACAACATACTATTATTATGACCATGTCCAGTCCTGAGAATACTTAATGTACACTAATTTCTCCTACTTATATCGAAACCTGCAACCCTTTTGGAAGGATTCTCTATGGGAACATCAACTTCCTGCTATTCGGTTTTCCAAAGATCAACAGCCTTCACCAGTGTGAGCAAAAAGTCAATCGACCAATTAGGTTTCCTAGATTTCAATCTCAGGTAGAGTGGACTTCTGGAAATGAGTGATACTTATCCTAAGATGATTTGAGAGCTAATTTCCTGCAAATATGAGAAGGAACTATATTATAAATAACCGGAAGTCATAGGGTAGCAGTCGAACTGGTACATCCACTTATAACTTCAGTTAACAAGGCGTATTGAAGTCATGAGTCAGAACATGGCAGATAAACTAAAACATGATATCATGAAATGTATATAGTTGCCCTGCTGTGTATTTTTATTCGGATGGTATTCAATGACATATTAGCTAAGAAAGAATTTTTGACAATCATTCCTCTGGAGGGGAAGAGCTGTGGCGAAGATATATATGAAGTCTTCTTCAAATTTGTAAGAATCTACAAGCTACCAATCTTGGTTATTTTGTCAAGCTCATAAAGATTTCTCTCTTTTTTCATTCCATTGCATTATACATGAACAAGTTTTGTGTTGAAAAGTTTTAAACACGGAGGAAATTATGGGCATTGCAACAAAAACTGTGAATTCCATCTGTGCACGTAGCTTGCAACGGCGGCTCTTTAAGTTGGTGGTTGAAACGCAGAAAATTCCTAAAAAGGTTTCAAGAATGATTTTCCGAAATAACAGCTTTTCTAGACGAAAGAGGTGATGACACGTAGATGTTGACAAACGAAAATTGGCTGACTGACTTGGCATTTCTGACTGACATCACAATGCACTTGAACACCATTAACTTGGAGCTTCAAGGTAAAGGAAAAACTAATATTGAGATGATAAGTGCAATGAACGCATTCAAAAATAAAATAACAACTTATGATAGATCAACTAAAAAGAAAGGGTTTGAAACATTTTCCATCTTTGAAAACAAGGAATCATCAGTTGAATTATGATGCGTATAAGGCTGAATTATCAAATATTTTGGCACAACTTGAAATGCTCTCTTATGATTGCAGTTAATTGGCAAATATAGCATCATTTATGAGTTATCCTTTTTCATGTAGAAACATTGAGGAATTAGCTACAGAATTAGCAAGTCACATTAACATGAACTCATGTTCTGTTGAAGATAAGTTGATGCAGATTATATCAGATATCCATCTCAAAGCTACAGCATCTGATACAAATTTTTGGTGTTTTATATCTGAAGATAAATGTCCGAATCTGAGGAAAATCGCCCTCCAACTGTAGGCCATGTTTGGGTCAACTTACTTGTGCGAGTCTGCATATTCTGAAATGCAGATAATTAAGTAAAAATATCGCAATCGACTAACTGACGATCAAATGTCAACATGCTTGCGATTAGCACTCAGTGGTTACATACCATTTTATGAAAAGTATGCTGAGGACATGCAGTGCCACGTTTCAACATCCAAAGTCACTCCTTAGTTTAAGTTTAACACCATATGTAACTCTTTAGTTTTGTAACAACCAATAAACTCGCAGTTTTGAATTACTATTAGTTTTATCATTGATATTATAGAGAAGAACCTAACTAAACCTAACCCACACCTTGATTAAAATAATGTATATTGTGCGGAAAGTTAATATCTATATATGCTACGGTACACCCTACCTACATAGGTAGGTAGGTAGGTAGGGTGTATCGTGTATGTACGACAACCCTGCATGACACATACTTGCAGCCTCTCAGAGTCGATCGTAAGTAATCTAAAAATTTTGAGGTAGGTCGCTGGCAGTTCAAGTTTGAGCACCTCTGCCATAAAACTAACTATACCTTAAAATTACTTACTATTATACCTTATGTTCATTTTTTTGAAACTATTCTAGTGTCAGTTTATGCCTTTGTATAAAACGCTAGAAAATATCAAGAACCTTTTTTCATTATTTCTTAATAATGAAGCCATCTCCCCCCATAGTGGATTGAATCGCGAAATTCATATAATTTGGGACATTCTGTACAATAATCACTAAGACGCAGTTTAATGGCTAGACCAACCTTTCTTATAACCGTAGCCTTAACTGTACAAAATGTCAGATTAAGATATTAGTCCTATATACCGAAGGCCACCTACAACAAAATGAGAAGCTTAGTTACAACTACAAAATTATTGTTCTCCCATTTCGACCCTTCCAGTTTTGAAACAAAATGACAAAGAGAAAAATGAGTTTAATGTTTCTAAATTCCTGGCAATAATACCCTCAGCCTTTGTGCGACACCCTTAAATATTTCACTACTTGTTTTACGTTCTCGGTATGAAATAAAGTACAAAGATGCTTTGTTTTGATTTACGGTTCACCTACCATCTGGAAATTTTCAAATTGTTACATAAATTCATTATGTTCGCATGTTAGAAAGCGGAGGCAACATCGGTTCGCACATTACAGACGGTTTACTTCTTTATTTATGGCATTTAGAGAACGCTCGTGCAGTTCGAAATCCAGTTAACCTAATTTCTGGCAATGGAATTGATCAATACGTTTCCAAATGCATTCTAAAAGTACTAGTTTTGTGATTGTAATTAATTTCAAAACCAAAGGGAATATGCAAAGCATGAGGCCAAATAAATTGATACAATCATTTTAATGCAATGCGGAATATCTAACCCTTGACGATCTTATGAAAACGATGTTTTTTTGATTAACACTATTTTTATTATTCACTATTATGATTATTATTATTATGGAAAGTGATGTGGTTCTAGAATATCAAATTCTATTCAATATAACAAAAATTTGAACAGCGTTATTTTATTTGAAATATATATCAATTTTCATCAAGTAACGCCCTCCTTAATCTAACCAAAAGAAACAATCTCCGTATATTGATCGAATAGTACATCAGATTTTAAAAAAGTTTTGAATGAAATTTGACTTATTACAACAGGAAATCATCAAACATCTATACCAGAGAAGACTCGATTGGGCTCTTGAAGAAGCTCGACCCTCAGAAAATATCGAAGAGGAAGACAGTAGTAGTATCAAGTTGGCTATGAAGAGAGCAGTGCACGAAGCTCTGGGGTAGGAGCAGAAAAGGAATATTCAGAAGACATCTGCTTGGCTGACTGACGAAGTGAAACAGTCAATCGCTGAGAAGAAGAAATGTTATCACAGGTGGCTGTCAGATAAGACCAACGTTGACTGGGAGAGATACAAAGCAAAACAGAGAGAAGCACGTCAAGCCATCAAAAAACAGAAAATCAAAACCTGGGAGAAGAAGTGCCAAGAGGTAGAAAGCCTGAAAGAGGGTGCTTGTAGTACGGAAGTATGGAGAACCATCGAACAAATGAAAACTAATCAAACTGTTAGATTCAATCAAAGCATTAGCAAGGAGAAGTGGAAAAGACATCACCAAGATCTGTTAGTGGAAAAGAGACCTGAATTTAAGAGTGGCTCCTACAGAAATCCAAGGCTACATTAGATTTACTGCCGAAGAAGTTAAACAGAGCTTGGTTACAATGGAAAACGGAAGATCCCCTGGTTCGGGTGATGTCCCGGTCGAGCTCTTGAAAAATGGTGGGGAGCCACTCATCAAACAAATTGTTGATTTCCTAAATCAGTGCAGTAGCCGAAACGAATCACCACAGTAATTCAAAACTGCTTATTGTCTCAGTATTCAAGAAACGGGACGGCAAGGATCCGAGCTGCTATAGGGGTTTAAGTATCAACAGTTCGCTCTGTCGCCTCTTCGGTAGAATATTATCAGTGAAACTAAGAGAAAATATCGGGCACGAAATTAGTGAGGATCAAAGCGGGTTTGTACCAAGGCGTTGTGTGGAGATAACCTGTTCGTCATCCAACAAGTCTTAGAAAAAAAAAATATCGGTCGACCAAGAAACTCATCCAGCATTTATAGACCTGAAAAAAGCTTACGATTTCACCGCTAGATGCCTGCTATGGGTCAAGGCACTAATAAAGATAATCAGAGAGCTCTATGCTCTCTATCGCATGCGTTAAGGTTGAGATAGGGCTTCAGCTTGTCACCGCTTTTATTTAATGTGTATGTGGAGGTAGCACTTCAACATTAAAAGAGAAGTTCTTGCGCAGGATTCATATGATCTGGAATTCATGGTAAAGAGACTCTACGATGCTTACAAGCAATGGGGACTTCAGGTTAGTCTCAAGAAAACGGAGTATTTGGCAGTAGATATCGATGCAACTTTCGAAGTCCTCATAAACGATGAGGTGGCAATCAAGCAAGTGGAATACTCCAAATACCATGGAGCCTTGATAGATAGCGAGGGTCTAGGAAGGGAGGAAGTCATCGCAAGAATGAGAAGTAGTTGAAAGATCATTGGGTGCCTCAATAGCCTGTGGTGGGACAAACATATTCCCGAAGATACGAGAAAGAGACAAGGAAAAGCATTGGTTGAGTCAGTACTATGTTATGGTTCAGAGCTCTGGACTTTGAATACCGATTCGAGATTGAGGGTATTGACGGTTGAGATGGACTATCTGAGAAGAAGCGCAGGAAAATCACGATTGAAAGAATACAGAACACCCAAATGAGACAGATTATGAGCGCAGAAAAGACAGTGGTGGAAAGAAAGTTGCGGTTGTACAAAATAAAACTTCTTATGCAACTTCTACATATTTGAACATCATGTTTCCCACTATCAGACACCTATAACAGAGAAACTTTCAACTTTAAATCAATGAGGAATTCCTGTCATTCATTCAACAACCTTGATAAAATTTCCTAAGAAACAGTAACAATGAGTTATGTATAGAAGGAACTCACAATAATTACCTTTTGTGCAAATTTGAGATCTTATTTTCTTTGGTTCAAACTTGAACATTGTCAAACACATTGAATCTCATTAACTTTTACATTTGGATAATTGTAGAATAGAAATGTACTTCCTCTTGAATAAACTGAAACAAAAATTCAATTTGAAATGACACGGTCATATTGACATCCAGCTTCAAATAGTTTAATTCAGTTATAATCTTCACTGGATAGATTTCAATATTCATATGATACATTCTCTAAATGACCTAACGAAAACTTTATCGAGTTCCTTCCAGAAAAATATTATTATACAAAAGAGTTCAATACCTATTAATAGCAGGATATCCCATCATTTTGTAAGATCCTCCAATTGATTCGTTAAAAATCCTAGTAATTCCAGAACATTTTTATACGCTTAGAGGTTGAAATAACCATGAAAGAAAAATGAAATATGTAAATTCTGAGTATATTTCTTGAGCATGCCTAAAAGATATACATTAAAATACATGAATAAACCTCAAATTACATTCACTTACCTTTCAAACATTATTGTAAGTCTCCTTAACTCCTTTTTACTATAACCAATTGCAACAATATATTTGAATCATATTGTTCAGGTTAGAATAACCACAAAATGTGAAATTTATGAATTTTGATAGTATGTCGTTCCTTTCCTTAAACAAAATATACATTAACATGAGTAAAATAAACATCAAACTACGATCATTTACCGCTAAAAGTTTATTTCAAGTTTCGTCAACCTTTCATTCAAATGAGATTCGGAATTACTCATTTTGACAGATCGAATATAAGACTAATTGAAATAAGATTAGATTCGATTGTCACTCAGAAGAGAGAGAGCACTATATTCTAGATGTAGGTAGTACCGAAATTATGTTGGTGAAAATTAAAGTTACAAACTATTTCCATCTCACTATTTTTGTTCAGAAGAGAGAGAGCATTAAATTTTACACGTTGGTAAGGCTCGCTTTCGAAATTGAATAGCGATATAAGGGGCAGAAGGAGTGGTGACTGGCTCCGCCCCCGTTTTTCCGGTCTTTTTCTGGAAATTATAGGTCTCAAAAATCGTCCCAAATTCGAAAATTGAGTCTTACAGTAACGATTCCTCCTCGCGGACCCGATCTCCAGATATGTAAGAATCGTTCGAAGGTCGAATCCTTTCTCCTGGTGACCCCATTTAAGTAGGATAGTTGAAACAAAAACCCGTATTTTGACAGCTCGAGGTTTGTTAATTTCGCGAATTTCTGGCCATTGGAGATTTTCGGAATGAGGAAAGTAGAGCGAAAATTTGCGGAAGTCGGCCGATAGCCCTTCGTTCGATGAAAGATTTTTCCGTTTTCCCGTGGTTTTATGAGAATCTAACTATAGCGGCGCAAAATGCGAAACTCGAGCCTTTTTTGTCGACCTGGTTTCGTAGCGATCGAAGGCGATAGAAATATTTTGTATAGCTACAAAAGTCCATAGAAATAATCACCTCCATCTCGGAGACGTTTTTTATTTTCGCTTTTTCGGAACTTTTTCCCGGAATTTTCGCCCGATCGACCTCTCCGATCGTCTTCCGAAAGATCCGAGTTATCGATTCCGAAGAAATCTCGCCGCTTCGACGTTCCGTTCGCCCGGGGCGACGTTTCGGCGAAATTTTTCGAAAAATCGTCGCGCCTCCGTCGTTCGAGCTAGGGACTCCGAATTTCGCTCGGATCTTCCTCAGACGTTTCTCTACCGGACATAAATTATTCGCGGGGGCCTACGGACCCCGCTTTTCCGCGCCTACCCTTTCTTCCCGCCCGGTTCAAACTCCAACCGTCCCCTCCACTTTCCTCGAAATAAGGCTTACTGCTTTAGTATTATATGGATTGACAAATCATAGAGGTTCATTTACAGTACTGACATTTATTCAATGGTGCCCTATATGTCCCAGCGTGCATAGAAGACATCACTTGTGTAATATAAGTAAAACTATCAGTCTGCGTGACTAATACTAGTACAAATATAACTGCTCAGTAAGGCTAAAACCTGGCCATCAATTGATATTATCTTCCACCAATTTATGGCAGTTCGTATTAGACAACAACGATTTTTGTATAACGTTCATAATAAATGAAGTTTTTTTTTTTCCCAACTACAATGTTGGGAAAAAAATTCACTGCTGATCATATTTTAGTCAAATAAGGGGACAATAATGTATGTACTCATTAAAAAAACTTATATTTTAATAATTTGATATAACCTACTGCTCGAACTCTAATTGAGAAACATTATTCATCTTTCTAACGAGCCATGGCTCCACAATCATTGGAAATATTTTCAAGTAAGAGTTTACCAGATGTAAAATATTGAAACCATATACCACTTTTACTTGCTATAACTTACAAGCTGTGATACAACAGAAGGAATATTCCGAAGGGGTAGAACAACAATTGTAGATCATAAAATTCTCTATGAAAACAGTATCAATGCTTTTCTGAGATACATCGATTTGAAAAGTTATAATCGTCGTAATATGCATAAGTACGCCGCTTATATACATCTCTGAAGCTGTAGAACAAGTAAAAGGATTTATCTTCATTTCATTGTAACTCACACTCAGAGTTTCAAATGGTCATAAACATAACTATGAGAATGGGAGGTGAATGAAAAGTTGGACTGTTTTGTTGTCTGGCTTGTACACATTGTCAAGGTCAGTCGTGTTCTAATGTCGAATCACCGACAGTAGAGGATTAATTTCATATAAACGAGAAGACATGCAAATCATCGCTATTGACGCAATTTGACTATACTCAGAATAAAGAAGAAAATCAAGAAGAAGATCAAATGGACGTGTATGATGAGTATGAACCAGATGAATCATTTCAGCACTTTTCTTTAAATTTATATCACTTTTTTCATTTTTCCAACCTTTGCTTATATCTGTTATTACTACTCAATAGTATCAAATTAAACAAAATCACAACGGACTTGTGGAATAGGCCGATTGGGGAAATCAAGTTAAAAAAATAGGGCTAAGTACACTACCTCAGAGGTGGCGTGGTTATGTCTGCGTATTTTGACGATTTCAATTTTTGGAATCATTTTGTCTCGAAAATGATGGCTCTCAGGAAGTAGTATTGATAAGTTTTTCATGCGGAATTTTATGGTCTACAATTGTTGTTTGAGGTAATTTCACAAATAAAACTTACTGTTTTGGCGAAAATGGAGAAAAAACTTTTTTTACCTTCGACCTATCTTTGATTGTAACTCACACTTAGAGTATAAAATGTTCGTAAATATAACTGTGAGAATAGCAGGTAAAATGATAAGTTGGACTGGTTTGTTGTCTGGCTCATACACATTGTGAAGGCCAGTTGTGTTCTAGTCAAATCACCAAGAGTAGAGGATTCATTTCATATCAACGAGGAGACATACGTTACTTCGCTATTGACGCAATTGGATTATACTCAAAGTGAATAAGAAGAAAATCAAGAAGAAGATCAAATGAACGGGTATGATGCGTATGAATCAGATGAATACATTTCAGCACTTTTCTTCAAATTTATATCACTTTTATCATTTTTCCAACCTTTGCTAATATCTGTTATCACTATTCAATAGTATCAAATTGAACAAAATCACAACAGACTTATGGAATAGGCCTACTGGGGAAATCAAGTAAAAAAAATAGCGCTAAGTATACTACCTCAGAGGTGGCGTGGTTATGTCTGCGTATTTTGATGATTTCAACTTTTTGAATCATTTTGTGTCAAAAATGATGGCTCTCAGGAAGAAGTATTGATAAGTTTTTCATGCGGAATTTTATGGTCTACAATTGTTGTTTGGGGTAATTTTACAAATAAAACTTACTGTTTTGGCGAAAATCGAGAAAAAAACTTTTTTTACCTTCGACCTATCTTTAATTGTAACTCACACTTAGAGTATAAAAAGTTCGTAAATATAACTGTGAGAATAGCAGGTAAAATGATAAGTTGGACTGGTTTGTTGTCTGGCTCATACACATTGTGAAGGCCAGTTGTGTTCTAGTCAAATCACCAAGAGTAGAGGATTCATTTCATATCAACGAGGAGACATACGTTACATCGCTATTGACGCAATTTTATTATACTCAAAGTGAATAAGAAGAAAATCAAGAAGATCAAATGAACGGGTATGATGCGTATGAATCAGATGAATACATTTCAGCACTTTTCTTCAAATTTATATCACTTTTATCATTTTTCCAACCTTTGCTAATATCTGTTATCACTATTCAATAGTATCAAATTGAACAAAATCACAACAGACTTATGGAATAGGCCTACTGGGGAAATCAAGTAAAAAAAATAGCGCTAAGTACACTACCTCAGAGGTGGCGTGGTTATGTCTGCGTATTTTGATGATTTCAACTTTTTGAATCATTTTGTGTCAAAAATGATGGCTCTCAGGAAGAAGTATTGATAAGTTTTTCATGCGGAATTTTATGGTCTACAATTGTTGTTTGGGGTAATTTTACAAATAAAACTTACTGTTTTGGCGAAAATCGAGAAAAAAACTTTTTTAACCTTCGACCTATCTTTAATTGTAACTCACACTTAGAGTATAAAATGTTCGTAAATATAACTATGAGAATAGCAGGTAAAATGATAAGTTGGACTGGTTTGTTGTCTGGCTCATACACATTGTGAAGGCCAGTTGTGTTCTAGTCAAATCACCAAGAGTAGAGGATTCATTTCATATCAACGAGGAGACATACGTTACATCGCTATTGACGCAATTTTATTATACTCAAAGTGAATAAGAAGAAAATCAAGAAGATCAAATGAACGGGTATGATGCGTATGAATCAGATGAATACATTTCAGCACTTTTCTTCAAATTTATATCACTTTTATCATTTTTCCAACCTTTGCTAATATCTGTTATCACTATTCAATAGTATCAAATTGAACAAAATCACAACAGACTTGTGGAATAGGCCTACTGGGGAAACCAATTAAAAAGAAAGCACTAAGTACACTACCTCAGAGGTGGCGTGGAAATGTGTGCGTATTTTGACGATTACAACTTTTTGAAAAACGTATTTCTCAGATTTTCAAACTATTAATTTTATATAAGCAATCACCCTTTCAAGTACTAATTCTCTCTTTACATCAGTGATTGAATTGATTCACTAATTGATAGCAGGGTGAATTTGTTACCGAGGATTTGATTTTCCTAAGTGTACTCATACTTTTAGTAGTGTAATATATCGTCTTTCAACAATCAGTTCTTGAATGAAACTATATTAAGAACGGTCCTCTAAAATACTAGTTCTCATGTCTTCATATTTATACATAAGAAAATATTCATTACAATTTGGAGGAGCAATGTGGGTGGCTCTCAAACGCGTTTTTCTCAAAATGGTGTTTTCAAAGTCGGTGACCAACATTTCTCGAAAACAACACAAACGATTAGTCTCAAATTCTAACACGAACTTCTTTAAAATATTTGTCAGTAATCAATCAAAGATCAATGAATAAATTTCTTGTTATCAACAGTATAAGTCCGAAATTTTGGTCAAAAGCCGATTTTTTCTTTGAGCAACCGCCATTCTTTCAAAAATTCTATTTCGCTTATTCATTCGATTAATTACTAGATTTAACATTACATCAACGAAATCTGTTTGGTTTGTTAATATCAGAGGAATGTGGGTGGTTCTCCGTGTTCAGTGAAATAAGAATGACACGCAATGTATCTAAATATTTTGATATAAAATTGAATACTAAGCACTTAGAACAAGAACAACAGCATATATTACCCCCATCATAATGAAGCTGAAATTTTATGTATAATTCAGTCCTACGCAGTAACATCCCCACGTATATTCAATAGAGCGCAGGAACTCAAGTCTTTTGTATATTCAGCTCACAATAGAGCTGTAATTTATTCTATTCAAAATTGGCGCATAAGCTGAATGTGAGATTAACCTATTCAAGAATCTGATTAAGGTAGAATGGGTGGGAAGAATGTATCATTTAAGTTCGTAGTAAATAAATAATGCAGATAAAATTATGTAAATTGTTTATCTCTAATTTTGACATTTAACACTTTCTTGATATCAAATCAGGCCTGCCGTAAGCGGGCGTGCAAGGCGTGCAATGCACGCGGGTGGTGCATTCAGGGAGGCGGCAAATCAGACAATCATCGACTAAAATTCAGACATTGTCACCTCACAATACTAAAAAGATTATCCTTATAAAAATAATATGATGAACGGCGCCCAAATATTTCTTTTATATCGTAGCATTACATAGCGCCATCTATTGAAATTCATGAGAACAAAGTTAATCCGTATCGTGCTCTATGCGAAATAGGGAAATCCCACAGATATCAGGGGAAATCCCCTTAAAACTATATACTCATTTCTTTGTTTTTATTTATTTAACACAAATGCGAAAGTGATGTGAGTGAACAACAAACTTCAATTATTTGGTTATATCCCTAATGTGAGATCCGGAAACGGTCCAGGGTACTTGAAATTAATAATATTCTGTATATTTTTGTGCGAAGTGTGACTATAAAAATAATTTAGAAAATTATTTATATTATCCGTCGGCGCAAAAAATCATAATTATGGTAAGTGTCTTTGTTCAATTAATCAGCATATGGGCGCATTCATATAAACAGCAGGTATTCATGTAAAATTTGAAGGTTATTTTACTGAAAAACTTAATGTAAAGATTTATTAAAAAATGTATTAAAATTAATACAGAGTGTAACAAAAGTAACTTAAGTAACGAAAGGGGGACATTCCATCTAATCAATACGAACAACTTTTACTATGGGGTCAACTGTGAAGTCGCGAAAAAAAAATTAGTTATTCCATTACATTTGTGTGCAGTAGGTATGAACATTTTTTTTTCGCAGTAGTATTGTGATTATTATTGTGATTTAAAGGGTATTTTTTTCTGTTATACAACTTAAGAGTGAAGATTTATAAAAAAAATATTAAAATTATACCTATACAGGGTGTAACAAAAGTAACTTAAATCCCGAAAGGGAGTCATTCTACACATAAATACGAACAACTTTTACTATAGGGTCAACGGTGAAATCGCGAAAAAAAATAACTATTCCATACAAAATGTATGGAAAAGCTGATTTTTTTTCGCGATTTCAGTGTTGACCCCCTAGTAAAGGTTGTTCGCAATAATGGGTGGAATGATCGACCCCCTTTTGGGATTTAAGTTACTTTTGTACAACCGTATACTAAACTTTTTCAAAAAAATTCCAGGAACCGCAAAAAAGGAAAAAAATTTCAGGAACTCAATTTCGACGGCAAAAACGAGAAAAAGATAAAGAGAAAAAAAAACTAGCGGGATCTCTTGAGACATTTTTTAGCAAACCAGAAAATAGGGACTCTGAATGTCAAGAGAATGTTGACGTAGATGTAGCTTCAACAAGCGCAGCTTTAAATCTAGAAGTTATGCAGGTATCTGAAGAGAAAAATGTTAGTCCTTCAGAAGGAGACTCCAGTGAAACTAAAAAAAGAGAAAGTAGTGCTAAAGAACCTGTAAGCAATTTATCGTCATCAAGTAGCTGTTTAGATTGTGGTGATGATCCCGGTTCGTGGCCCGCCAGTATGACTAATGATATTGTTAATATTTTGGTTAGCCGTGGTCCCGTGCAGCTGTTTAACCACAATTTTCCTGCTAATATCGATGGAAGAAAATTCGTAAACAGTTATTACTCTAGAAATCTTCCTAATGGAGAAAGAATTAACAGAGAATGGCTTGTTTACTCTACGTCAAAAGATTCAGTCTATTGTTTTTGTTGTAAAATATTCAGTAAAACTGGAAGTAGTCTGTCAGCTCCAAGCGGTTTTTCCGATTGGCAACATCTGTCACCTTAAAACGACACGAAACAAGCATTTCCCATAGCGAAAATTTAAAATGTTGGGTCCAACTAAATCATATGTTAAAAAATAAAACTACTGTAAATCAAATGCAACTGAGACTATTAGAATCTGAAAAAACAAAGGTGTGATATATTGGAAAGGATCATAGCTGTTATAAAATTTTATCTCATCAATGTCTGGCGTTTAGGGACTCGTCCAAAATATTATATGAGCATGATAATGGTAATTTTCTCAAAGCAATAGAAATGATAGCATCCTTTGATTCAGTTATGCGGGAACATATTCACAGAATTCAAGCCTCGAAATTCGATTCAACTCGCATGACTCACTATTTAGGAGATCAGATTCAGAATGAAATCATGAATTTAAAATATTTCTCTATCATATTAGATTGCACACCAGATGTAAGTCACACAGAACAAATTACAGTTATACTAAGTTATGTTGTTTTAAACAGTGAAACTAAAAATTTTACAATATGCGAAAGTTCTATTGGCATCTGTCCGATAACCAGCTCCACAGATGAAGGACTAATTTTGTTTTAGATTTATTTTCGCAATTAAACCTTGATATTAAAAACTTACGTGGCCAAGGTTATGACAATGGTTCTAATATGCGTGGAAAATACAATAGATTACAAAAAAAAATATTGGAAATGAATAATCGTGCATTTTACGCTCCATGCTCGGCGCTATTGGAAATGAATAATCGTGCATTTTACGTTCCATGCTCGGCGCATAGTCTCAATTTGGTCGTTAACGATGCGGCAAATATAACGCACGACACGGTCAACTTTTTCAACTTAATTCAAGAAATTTACGTTTTCTTTTCGTCTTCTACCAAAAGGTGGTCCATAAGTTGCAAGCATTTGCCTGATGTAAAACTAAAGGCATTAAGTGCCACGCGATGGTCTAGCAGAATCGATGCAGTCAAACCTTTACGGTATCACCTCGAAAAAATATTTGACGCTTTACTTGAAATATCAGATAACAATTCGTCGGAATGGGATTGTACAACAACTCACAAATCACATTCGCTTGCTCTGAATATTCAAAATAATAGATTTATTTGCTTAGTTGTAATTTGGTTTGATATATTAAACGAAATTAATGCTATTAGCAAAATGATGCAAAACGCCACAATAAATACTCAAATCTGCATAAATTTGTTGAATGAATTGATTCATAAATTCACCGAATATCGCACAGATGAGCATTTCGAAAGGGTGTTAGAAGAAGCTACCACTGTGGCTCGGGAACTTAATGTAGATGCAGATTTTCCGCCTATAGATACCGTTCGTCCACGAAGAAAACGAACTCAATTTCAGTATGAACAGAGTGATGAAGTCTTACTAGACCCTAAAACAAAATACAAGGTAGATGTTTTTTTTAGGATCCTGGACCAAACCTTAACTTCTTTAAAACGTAAATTCGATGAGTTGGAAACTTTTACCGACGTTTTTGGCTTTTTCACCAATAATAACTTGTTTAGTTACTCCAAAGATGATTTAATGAAACATTGTAAAGATTTGAATGTGAAGCTGAAAGATAGTTCAAGTAGTGACGCAGATATTGACGGTATAGATATGTTTAATGAAATCAATGCTTTAAAGTTGCATTTAACTGAAAACCAGTCTAATGATCCACAAACCCTATTGCAATACATTTTTGCTAATGAATTAATGTCAACATTTCCGAATACAGCAATAGCGCTAAGGATACTACTTACATTGCCGGTTTCAGTTGCATCTGGTGAAAGGTCATTTTCAAAGTTAAAAATAATAAAAACTATTTGAGATCAACTATGCACCAGCAAAGACTAAGTAACTTAGCAATAATTTCAATTGAACATGAGATTCTAAATAGACTAGACACCAAAAAATTATAGCTGATTTTGCCAACATGAAGGCAAGAAAGGTGCAGTTTCTGTGAAATAACTTAATACCTATACCTACCTACATAATATGTATAAACTGCACCTTTCTTGCCTTCATTTTTTAATTTAATGTCGTATTAGTGTATCTATCTTGTATAAAATAACCTAATATAACATAGTTTTTCACTGTACAGCATTTTTTTTCACATTTTTATAAACACCTAGGTTTTGTAGTTAGATAGGGGCGGCACGATAGGAATTGCACACCGGCGTTCAAACCGCTAGCGGCGGGCCTGTATCAAATGTATTAATTTTTGTTGCCAGTTGAGCAAATTGTCACTTTTTACAGAAGATGAGAGCTTATGATGATTCTATGACTCTATTTAATGGAAGTAATTCTGCGTTTTATTATATTCTCTGTATATTTCAGGGTATGTATGGGTAGAGAATAGAGAATACACACATTAAATCAACTTGAGTGGCCACAGCTGTGGAATGACACGCATCACCTCCTCCGAAGAGCTGAGAATAATAAATAAAACTTCTCATTGTCTATCACTATTTGAACGATTGATGACATTGACGCCAGCTATCTCTATTCAGTATTCTGTTCACGAAAAACGGAGAACTGAATATTCTCTCCGCTTTTTTTCATTCGAGTTGAAGCTACCGTTTCTTGGAATCACTAATGTTCTACTTGAACGTATCGTAGTAAGGAAAATAAGATTACGAAAACAAAATCCTGGTGTAAGATCTGCGGGGAAATGGAAAACATCACTGTTTGTTTGTTGTTTGTTATTCCTTTAACGTGCTCTATTTCCGCCTTTCGGCCAATGATACACCGGGGAATTCTGTAACCTCACGAACCCGGGAATTTTGCCGAATCCCTCTCAAGTCGAGGGAAGGGATCTTTAATGTCCAACATATCTCTGTTAGACAGAACCGACGGCTTTACATCTCCTCCAAAAGATGAATACTCAAACGATTCCCACAATCCGAAAAATCGCACTGACTTTGTGGGGATTGAACCCAGGTAACTCTGCGCAGGAGACGAGCATCATATCCCATACGCCACCGGTTAGTCCAAGGCTACACTAGGTGCTTACCAGAGGACCGGTACTGCAAGTTGGATTTGCAAAAGGCACGAATGAACAGTATACGAAGTGAGAGTGACATCGATCGAAAATTAACCAATTTAAAGAGATCAAATAATTTCCAAGATTTGAAATAAGAGTATTAATATACAAAACAAACACTCAAATTTTTCTACAAACTCTTCATTTAGAAATAGTTACGAACGAAGTATACGTTCACAGTCTTATTTTCAACTTTGAACATTATTTCATACTAAAATAAACTCTTCACTTCATTAATTGAAGTTATTTTGTCCTTTTCAATTGGATCTGCTGATGAAAGTGTTTTTCAACTTTTCAAACCATCTTTTATATTTGTTGTTCAAACCAATACATTGGTTAGTGAATCGAAGTTGCATAGAGGTCGTTGGTATGCCATGATTTGATGTTAAGAGTGATTTTTAACCTTGAAAACTATGATTCATGTTCATTTTTCTAACGAATATCTCGGTATGCAATGCGGCCATATATCAATATTTTTGAACTACTTACGATCGACTCTAAGAAGCTGAAAGTATGTGTGATGCAGGGTTGTCGTACATACACGATACACTCTATCTACCTACCTACCTAGGTAGGGTGTACTGTAGCATATATATTGATATTAGCTTTCCGCACAATATACATTATTTTAGTCAAGGTTTGGGTTAGGTTTAGTTAGGTTCTTTTCTATAATATCAATGAAAAACTCATAGTTATTCAAAGTTGCGAGTTTATTGTTTGTTACAAAACGAAAAAATTACATATGGTGTTAAACTTAACCAAGGAGTGACTTTGGATGTTGAATCGTGGCACTTCATGTCCTCACCATACTTTTCATAAGATGGTACGTAACTACTCAATGCTACTCGCAAGCATGATGACATATGATCGTCAGTTAGTAGATTGCGATATGTTGACCTATTTGTCTTCATTTCAGAAAATGCAGACTCGCACAAGTAAGTTGACCCAAATATTGCCGTTAGTTGAAGGGCGATTTGCCTTAGATTCGGATATTTAACTTCACATATAAAACACTATAAATTTATATCAGATGCTGTAGCTTTGAGATGTATATCTGATATAATCTGCACCAACTCATTTTCAACAGAACCTGAGTTCATATTGAACTGACTCGCTATTTCAGCAGCTAATTCCTCAATATTCTTACATTGAAAAGGATAACTCATGAACGATGATATATCTGCCAATTAACAGCAATCATACAAACGCATTTCGAATTGTCCCAAATTATTTGATAATTCAGCCTCATACGTATCATAATTCAACTGAGGAATCCTTGCTCTCAAAAATGTTTCAGATCCTTTCTCTTCAGTTGATCTATCATAAGTTGCAATGTGGTGTCAGACAGAAATGCCAAATCAGTCAGCCATTTTTCGTTTCATCTGAGTGTCATCACCTCTTTCGTCTAGAGAAGCTGTTATTTCGGGCAATAATTCTTGAAACCGTCATAGAAATTTTCCGCGACTCAACCACTTAAAGAGCAGCCGTTGCAAGCTACGTGCACGGATGGAATTCACAATTTCTGTTTCAATGCCCATAATTTCCCCCGTGTTCAAAACTTCTGAACACAAAACTTGTTGATGTATAATGCAATGGAATGAAGAAAAATGAAGGGAAATCTTCATAAGCTCGGCACAATACCACAAAACCGTTTTTGTTTCCACCCATTGCTCCATCGGTTGTAATGCACACTAATTAATATATTGGTAGCTTTTTACAAAATTGAAAAAACTTCAAATATGTCTTCGCCACGGGTCTCCCCTCTCAGAGGAATGATTGTCAAAATTTCTTCTCTAGCCAACATGTCAGTGAATACCATCCGAATAAAAATACACAGCTGGACAATGTCTGTCATATCAGTGGATTCGTCTAACTGTAAAGAAAAGTATATACATTTCATGATATCAGGTTTTAGTTTTACTGCCATGTTGTGACCCATGACTTCAATACGCCTTGTGACAGTCGGACGAGATGAATGAAGTTCTCTAATATCAGACATGATTTCTGTTTCATTTTTGAAATCTCCAAATGAAGTCTCACCCCATTCAATAAATGCTTCCTTCACAACCGATCCATCTTCGAATGGTTTCAGGTGTTTCGTCAATATATGAGATATTTTAAATGACGCGATCGTAGCAGCTTTTGATTGTTTGGCTGGTCTTGTGAACAAAAGTCCCGAAAATTTCTAGAAAAGCGGCAAGAATAAAAAACGCAGCTTTTCTTTGACAAGTACCGCGCGATCCTTTGATAAAGCAGCCTTTTACCGCTAGCAGCGTTATTTTATTCCGTAATGAATTTTTGTAGTTTTGTTACCTACTTATTGAAATTTTTTTTTCTTTTCGAGATCTACTCAAAAAGCATTCGCGATCGACCGTTTGAGCACCCCTGTCATCTGGTGTTTCCTTATTTCTTACATGTAATGTGAGTTGCATACCTTCACAGATATAGTGCATCATGAATTAAATATGAGTCCGGATCCTAGTTGCGATGTCGTGGCAAATTAAATTTCAACTGATATGACGCTATGAAGTCGTTAGAAATTTTGAAATTAAATTTGAAGATTCTGTTACAAACAGACAAATATACAGATGAAGTTTATGAGAGCGTTTCATAAACCGAAAATATATTCTAAATGTAAAGCGTACAAAATGGTCATTTAAGCGGTACGTAGAGATGTGAACTCAAAAATCGTCCAAAGTTACTGGAGAACTATGAGAAAAGACGGTTGTCATAGAAAAACAGCCGATTGGACAGATATGTATTATAGAAAGAGTTCCAATATAAAACGAGTGGAATAGGATAAACTAACACCAAGATAACTTGGAGTACTCAAGAACTCTGCAAACTGGAAAGCACTAGAATTAGATGGCATTTCTAGCTTAGGATGGAAAAGTAGTAGATACTACACATGACAATCTAATAAATGTCTATGACAAATTATCGAAGGAAGATGGTAATATATTCAATTGGCGCACAGAAACTTAGACTCATTCGATCGCAAGAAACGAAGGAACCAGAGATTCGACAAAAATACAGGCCAATCGTTTGCCTGAATACTGTAAACAAAATCCTCACAAATATTATATTGGACAGATATATTACTCCTATATATATATATTCCTGGTTATACACAAAATTGCATATATATATATATATATATATATATATATATATATATATATATATATATATATATATATATATATATATATATAAATATACAGGGTGCTTCAACGAAAAGTAAACAGAGGCTATATCTACCAAGTTATTCATTTCTGATCAAAACGCAAAAACAGATCAATTTTTGTTTCAAAAGGGACATCTTTTGGGGTACAGAACTTGCCTGAAGTATCAACCCCCTAAGCGGGGGTTGCAGTCCTTGAACATTTTGAATAGGGAAGATGGGTCGAGTGATGATTCAAAAGAAAGATGGTATCTTTGTCTATATCGCCTTGAACGAATTCCCATTTTTAGTTAAATACTGTAAAAGATACAGGGTGAGCAACTGAAAGATAGGGAAGACCCAGGTCTTCCGTCCGATTTTTACAGATCTCAGCTGTGAGAATGTATTAGAAAGATGTGTAGGTGGTTTTAACCAAAACAACAACGAGAGCTACAATCAACTGATTTGGAAAATCTCTCCCAAGAATTTTTCCGGCCAGTTCAAAAACTGTCGATATCGCCGCATACATAGTTTCCGGCATATTTAATGAAGGAATGACATCAATAGTGTATTACACTTGAGCCCTATGAACATTCATATGCCGAAAAAGAAGATGAGCAACGTGTGAACATTTCCGATCTCAGAGCGCGTGAGTGCACCCAAGATGGAAGAATGAACCGCAGAAAACATCAGCTCGAGTTACTAGAAGCTGCCGAATCAGCGGAGGTGTATGATAGGGTCCTGGAATAGATGACTTCATGCAAAATTTTATACATGTAATAGCATTCCGAACTTCAAACGCGTTTTTCTCAAAATGGTGTTTTCAAAGTCGGTGACCAACATTTCTCGAAAACAACTTAAGCGATTAGCCTCAAATTCTAACACGAACTTCTTTAATATATTTGTCAGTAATCAATCAATGAATAAATTTCTTGTTATCAACAGTATAAGTCCGAAATTTTGGTCAAAAGTCGATTTTTTTCTTTGAGCAACCGCCATTCTTTCAAAAAATTCTATTTCGCTTATTCATTCGATTAATTACTAGATTTAACATTATTACATCAACGAAATCTGTTTGGTTTGTTAATATCAGAGGAACCAGTTCAGAGATATAGTGGTCAAAGCAAAACGTCTTTTTTGAGAGGAGCTCCCGAAGATCAGCTGTAGCTCCTTTTCAAATAGATATTTTTACTAATTCTAAGTCTTAAAATACAGATGAAAGACACCATTATATGTGTACGAATTTTCTGATCAATGAATTCAGAAATTTTCTCGGAAAAATTTCTAGAAAGTTCGCTTTTTTCGACCTTCTAATTGTATATGACCCCTTGATGTTTCTCATGTATTTTCATTCTATAACTAGATACGGAATGAATATTCCGTAATTGAACCAAACGTCATCGATTGTCATAAATTTCGAAACAGCGTCAGTGACAATAACCATTTACGACAAAGTTATTTTTTAAATCGTGAGTGGGAAACCGAATGCATTAGAATACAGAAAATAATACACTTGAAACTACATATTATGCAAATGATACAATCGAGAAACCACTGCCGCAAAAATCGAAATATGAATACGAAAAGTTTTATGCACTGTTCAGGAATTGGCACAAGATGAGAAAATTTCTCTGTTGCATATTTTAGAAATTCATCAAGAAAATAGAATTGCCAACTCTATTATTCAATCCTAAAAGCAACAATAAGATTTTTTTTTAAACTAGATTCATCGGAGAAGAATTGGACTAGGTTGGGCTGTATTTGGAAGACTGGGTCATGTGTTGAAATCTCGAGAAATCCCAATAAATCTCAAAAGGAACACGTTTGAGACATGTATTATGCCAGTCCTCACATACGGTCTTTAGACAATGACTCTCACCCGCGCATACGCCAACAAACTCCAGGTGACACAACGAGCAATGGAGAGATTGATGCTTGGCGTTAGTCTGCGAGATAGGATCAAAAATGAAGAAATGAGACGAAGAACACGCGTAACGGACATATTGAGAAGAATAACGGAACTGAAATGGCGCTGGGCTGGATATGTAGCCCGCCAAGAACCAAACAGATGGACTCATAGAATAATGGTAAGGCGCCCAAGACAAGCCAAGAGAAGTGTTGGTAGACCTCCGAAACGATGGCAGGATGATATCCAGAAAACAGCAGGAAAAATTAGGTTCAGATTGCCTTAAATAGACAGAGATAGAAAGATTTGGAAGAGGCCTTTGTCAAAGACTGGATATCCACGGGCTGAAGATAGAGAGATCACGAAATATAACTATCTCCATTCCATTTCAAAAACGAATTTTTTTAGGAATATTCCTGTAATTAGGCAAATTCCACAATAACCAAAAGGTTAACCAAATCTGTGTTTAGTCAAATTTCTTACTTGTTTGGAGCACTCAAGGTGGCTAAAAATCGCCTTCGTCCTGGTTCAACAACATATTGAGTGTAGTTAATATTAAATAACTACAACTCTGACATATTCCGAACTTTTCGAATCAGGAGTGGCTTTTTATCACTTCGATTCTATCACTGAGAAAAGACATTTTATGAGAATATGTTTTCGTTTTTTGTTTAGATAAATTCAATTCATTCTTAGATGAATTGTTACGTTCAAAGCCAACTTCAAATTATATCACCATTAAGTATTATCACCTCGCTTAGTTTCATTTCAATGTAATTTACAATTTACATATTATCAAAAATTTCGCCTTGAAAGAGATTCACTTCATGATCTCTTTACGATACGTAGTGGCGTTCTAGGCTCTATGTTGATTAAATTTGAATTTCTGAAAGGATTGGAACGCAGATTGAAAATTAAATTTTCGCCAGAGTTCATCAACCGTGTTGTTTCCAATTACCAGGCCAGCTGTTTTCATGAAAAAGGGTACTCATAAAATCTCGATCCTTGACGCAGTAAAAGTTGGCAATCTTTTCAGATCATCACAGTGGCATCCCAGTCGTCAATCTTTCAATTTGAAATATTTCAGTTTCAATAGTCAAATTGGAATGGAAACACACATATTTAATTTTCTTTGTTTTACGTTGAATTTTACAGTGTTCTTGATAGTTAAATATTCAAAAATACTCTATTCGTGCTCAATATTTTACTGGCGATAGCAGCGATAAATTTCCAATAATTAAATTCATTCAATTCAACAACATTAATAGTTTTCTGGATGAATCGTATTTAGGACGTCCATGTTTTCTTGCAGAATTGAACCAACCTAACGTTTTCTATCTGTTCGTTTTCCTGACAGGAAATAACTTAACAAGATTATATTAAAGACTGAATCTCATAAACACTGGTTATTTTAAAGTACTCAGCGATAAAGTTACAATAAACGAAATACTGAAGAATTTACAACGGAAGTTTTGGGAGCTGTTACTACGAATTCCTCAATTTAAGTAAGCAACTTGAAGCAGAGAGAACGATTCTAAAATCAAGTGTTTCATGAATCCTCAAAAAAAATAATTTTCAACCTTTTAAAATGAAAAAGACTCACTTGGAAATTATGAGGGGTGGCTTGAGTTTTTCCGATGATATCAAAAAGTCAAGGGAAAATCTCGAATTGTACTAGTATGCTTTGAAGAAGTGAGGGTTACAAGTGACGGATTATGCAATCGCAATGAAGAACATTATTGATTCGATATCAGTACCCCATTGGGAAGTGAATGTTCAATTTCAATGCCGATTCAGTTTTGGCGTAAGTCCTCTTTGACGAACCTGCATGGGGAACATAGTCGAGGGTTTTTCGAATGAAATTTTCTTGGCTTATAGAAATTTAGTGAATTTTCAGCATGACGTTGTGCCCCACATTAGACCAGAAATGCCTCAGAACTTCTAAACCAGTCTTTCGGTGATGAATAAATGAGGAACATGTACACACGCTAACTGAAGAACAAATACTTCAACGGTTGCAGAACGCATTTGGTGATGAAAGTCAATCACAAGCAACTGTTTTTCGGTGTCATTGGGCGGATATCGCTTGGTGCTGAACCTCGTGCTGGTAGGCTCTGTTCGCCAGTGACTGTTGATAACTATGACGAGTGTAACGTATTGCCGATGAGGAAAATCCAAGAAGCATCTATCAAATGTTTGGAAGATCCATATGAAAATAATTATTTTCTGTTGGTTTCCCCATACGCTGGATCCTTTCTAGAAAGCAGAGCGAATAAAAATCTCGCGGAGAACGTTAAAAATGTTGAATAATGGTGGTTATAGTATTCTGTCTAAAATCATCGCAACTGATGGAATATACATTCCATTCGATGCTTCTACCCGCCAAGAGAGCTATGTGTATTCACGAAGATGACACAACCCCAAACATTGCAAAATATCGAAGATCTGTCATAAAAGATTTGTTACCCAGTTGCTTTCACAGTACAGGATTATTTGAAGCAGTTAAGCTTGAAATTTCAAGTACAGTTATTGCTAACTGGTGCACCACAAAACTTCTACCTGCAATGCTTGAATCAGTCAAGATTCGTGGAATAATGTTACATCACGAGAATACATTGAGACACTTGAAGCAACAAGCAGTAGACTTCTTAGGTAAACTTATGGAGAAAGTTATTTGACATCCTCCTTCCCCTCTTGATTTGGCCACTTGTGATTTCTGGTTGTTCTTTAGCCTAAACTCGAAAGCATTCGCAACCATAACACGCATCTACTCTTTGAGTTGTGAGACCTTCGGTTACAAAGGTGCATTGATACATATGGGGATTATTTTGAATCGAAAGAACCAATTTGCATCATACACCTGGTGTATTTCTTGTATCTCAGAATATACAAGAAAGCCCTCGTATTATATTGCAATTATAAATACAGGGTGTTACATAATAGTATGTCACAACTTATGGGGGTTAATTTACGTGCAATTTCAAAAAAGAAGTATACATAAACATAGGTCCGAAGAAGATTCGTTACAGAGCTATTGGTTTTTTCTCCAAAACTCCTTCATTTTTTGAGATAATCAGACTATATTTGGAATGCAAGCTATTTTTTACAGCCTCCATCATTACACGTCCTAGATTTCAACTGAAATTTGCAAGGTGTTTTCTTTTCGGAAGCCATGTCTCCTCTTGCCCTTACAAACTTTTTTACCGTACGCCACAGATCAGTATACAATCAATTCTCGTCATCTTCGTTCAATTTAGAAACTTTTTCGACACCTGTAATTTCTTCGTACCTCCAACCGTTTTAGAGTGAAAAATTATTGAATTGGAATTATTTAAATTGTATGTTATTCGCTAAATAAAGAAAATATAATAGAAATAACCGATAGGTTTGCCCAAAATTTGCTTTTATTTTGATAATTCGTCTTCTGGGACTTAACTAATACCTATTCAATATCAAACTAAAAAAAGATCAATTATAAACTAAATAAATTGCTGGAAGTGTCCTCCACCTGCAAGAATACAGGCCTCTGTCCTCCTTCGCATTTTATCACGCACTCTTTGAAATATTCCTGGGGTATTTCTTATTTTGTCACAAGATGTTATTATTCGATTTTTCAATTCTTCTACAGTGTTCACTGGAGTTGTATAAACTAAACTTTTGAGATATTCCCATAAGAAATAGTCAAAACTATTTAAGCCTGAGGACCTAGGAGACCATGGTTCTGGCCCATCCCGACCTATACATCGGTTGTTGAATGTATTATTCAAGAATTTTCTAGCTTCTCTACTAAAATGTGCTGGTTCCTTGTCATGCATGAACCATATTATATTTCTCACCAAAAGTGGAACATCCTCGAGCAATAAAGGTAACTCCTCCTCAAGAAATTGCTGATAAGCGGAACCGTTTAGTCTGTACAGCAAAAAAAATTGGCCCAATCAAATGATTTCCAATTATTCCGATCCAGAAACTTAGTGAGAATTGTTCTTGATGATGAGATTCTCCAATCAAATGGGGGTCTTCCTCAGCCCAAAAATGATTATTGTGAAAATTTGTGATACCAGTTGTCTCAAAGTTAGCTTCGTCTTTGAACATTATTTCACTATCAAAACGATCATTTTCTCCAATTCTATCTAAGAATCATCGGCAGAAATTCAGCCTAGAAGGAAAATCACGAGGAAGTGAAGTTTGGACGCGTTGAATATGAAACGGTTATGATAAAAAGTCGTGGACAATCCTCCAAACTCTAACATGTGAAATATTCAATTGATTTCCAATTTTTCTTCTACTGACATGAGGATTCAAATCAATACAATTCAAAACTGCTTCCTCAATATCTGGAGCTCCCATAGTTTGAGTTGCGCCTTTTGAAGGATTATTTGCAGTAAAAGTACCAGTTTTCCTTAACCTTCTGTGGATATTTGAAAATGTTCGCCTGTCTGGTGTTACTCGATTTGTAAAACACACCTGATATAATCGCCTAGCTTTTGTTGTGTTTCCGTCAGCAAGACCGCACATCTAATGGATATCAGTCAATTCGCCGTTAGTACAATTAGCCACTTTTTCTTACAGCAATAACTTCAAAACTCTTAAAACTAATTGTAATTTAATAAACAATTCGAGCAGACACTGATTCACCTTTAGCAACTGTGAAAACAAAATAACTGAATTAGAAAATCAAAGCCTACTATTCATTTTTTTAATCAGAAGTGCTTTCAATTCAACGAATGCATACAATCGTTTAATAGTTTTGTTGCTCGAGAACGGTTGGAGATACAAAAAATTACAAGTGTCAAAAAAGTTTCTAAATTGAACATAGATGACGAAAATTGCTATTCGCTGATCAGTGGCTTGCTGAAAAAAATGCAAAAATGTTTAAAAGGGCAAAAGAAGACATGGCCTTGGACAAAAAAACACCTTGTAGATTCTAGTTGAAATTTAGAACGTGTTATGATGGAGGCTGTAAAAAAAAGCTTGTATTCGAAATTTGGGCTGAATATCTCAAAAACAGCCGGAATTTTGAAAACACCAATTGTTTTCCGGAAATTTCAAACCATGTAGCTCCGTAACTAAGCTTTTGTGGACCTATATTTATATACTTTTTTCTTAAAATTGCATGTAGATTTACCCCCTCAAGTTGTGACATACTATTATGTAACACCCTGTATTACCGATTTGAGATAAAATCCACAAGATATGTTTAATCTTGTAGTTAATTGATTCAGCCATTATTACGTAATTGTTAATCATGATGACAAGAAATTAAACTATACATTATACTATCACAAGAAATTTATTGAATATCAGAATTGCGATTTCGATCTCTCAACCATCTACAGCTGACAACAAGTACTGAACTAGAGTAGAGACTATATTTTACATAAACAGGTGGGTACAAAATTAATGAGGGTGCAAGCAAGAGGTAATAAACGAAATAAAATAAAAGCAGGTATTTTTTAAAGATTTCGAATCGGGACGAATAAGCCGGCGATACTGGTCATACAGAAGATTATCTTTATGGAGAGTTTGTTGGAGTTCGAAAATTATGATGGATTTTAAGACATTTAACTTTCGTCCTCTAGGAATAGATATGTAGACGATATACTAGCATGTTTTATAGGAACCTCTATACAACTAAATCACTTTTCAACCTACATCCATAGCATTTATCCCAAAATTTAGTTCGAAATCGACAGATTTCATAATTAGATTCACTTTTCAGACCTAATAATCGCTCATAAAAATAACACACTAAGTTCTGATATATATCGAAAACCCAGCTTCTCTCTGTGTCTATGTCCAGGGGGGTTTCAACTATTAAAGAAATAGCTGAGAACAATGGTTATCAGTCAAATATAATAGACAGAATGATAAAAAAACAAACGCAAATAGCATATCATATTATTCACCCACTTAAAGAATCAACTAAATCAGATGAATACATTTCTCTAACATATTTTGGTCAATATTCGCCGATCTGTAAACGACGATGAACATCCTCTTCATTCAACTCGCATACTCCAGATATATTCTTTACCACGGCAACTTCAGCCAAAACGGCCATCATCAACCCTTTCGTCATTTACAACTCTGATGAGATTGTTTTCTATTAATAACGCATCCAGTTTGAATTGGCTCGAGAACTCAAGAACGTGTTAGTGCCCTAAATTTCTTCTAGGGTTATTAGCGTTGAAAAAGTTGGCAATTGCTTCAGCTCAGTTATTATGTATGAAAAATAAACTCATAATTTTATATCTTCCTGCAGAGTGTACACCATATTCAACTAAATCTCAGTTATTTAAAGTTATCAACTCTATGGAACTTAATACATACGCAAGTAACCTGTGTTCTAATGTATTAACAATAGTAACTGAGTTAATTGATTCCGGCGTTACTACGTGATAGATGATCATGATGATAATGAAAATTAAATTATATATATTCGTTAAAATAGTCTCCCATTGGGATCTCCTTTTACTGCCTCGAGGGGTTCAGGATGCTGGTAAGTCGAGCACTCCTCCGGCGAATTCACTAATTCATTCACGTTCCGGAGAAGAAAGCAAACTCTTGATAGAGTTCTGCAATATCCGAAGACTGGGGCACAACAACGTAATGTCTATGCAGTCCACCAACATCTGCAAAACGCACAACCCCATGTGCAGGCCTTACCGAAACCCAAATAAGTCAAACAACCGACATAACGTATATACATTTAATACGATGGAGGACGACGCTTTCGACCTTGCATGGTTTAAAATCTGTTTGCAGGACAAAACACTGTTTTTATGCTGTCTATATCGCTCGCAAAACGATATTCACTTCCCTAGACTTTTTCAGTATCTAGGTGATAAGGTGGATTGGATTCAGACACATCATCCAGCAGCTGAGGTCATTGTACTGGGTGACTTTAAAGTTCACAACACCAACTGGCTCCGCCACTCCAGTAGAACAGATGAAGCGGGAAGACAGGCTGAAATTTTCGCAATCAGCCATAATCTGACGCAGCTAGTCGACGAACCGAAAAGAATACCTGATCATCCATACGGCTGGCCAAACACCTTGGATCACTTTTTGATTTCAGATTCAGATGATTTTGGAGTGGAGGTCACAGCATCGCTAGGTAACTCAGAGCACAACTTTATATCTGCAACTGGAACTATTGTGCTGTCGCTTGTTTTGGTTAAGTTGTGCCTACAACAGAATTATTTCAAATTCAACAACAAATTTTATGAACAACCTCATGGTCTACCGATGGGATCTCCATTGAGCCCTTTACTAGCTGATATTTTCATGGCGTGTATTGAAGATATATTCAATTCGTTCGAATCAAAATTAGTACAATTTTGGTGAAGATATGTAGACGATATACTAGCATGTTTTATAGGAACCGCTAGACAACTAGATCATTTCTTAATTTACATCAATATCATTCATCCTAAAATCAAATTCGAAATGGACAGAGAAGTCGAAAAGCGGATTTCTAATAATCTCACCGAAACAACACACTAAGTTTTTATATATATCGAAAACACACCTCTAATGGTTTTTGCATCTCTTATTACTCAACACAAAATCCCATAAATACGCTGCGTTTCATTAAATGATTCATAGGGCTTTCGCTCTGTTTCTATGTCCAGTGAAATGTTAGTTATTGGAGAATAGCTAAGAACAATGGTTACATCTCAAATATATTTAACAGAATAATCAGAATTCAACAAACACATTTTGGCCATTTCAGCGAAAATATGGCAAATGTTATTTCAAAATAGCATAAAAAGTAGCTTTCGAAACCCACATGGAACTCTCCCAAGAATTTTTCAATAGTAGGATGAAACTGATAGATTTGACAATACTGGAGTTTGTAAGTTGTCCTGTATAGGTCAGACTGATTCTTTCGAAATTAAATACAAAGAGCATCAATCAGAGAACCGATGAATCTACTTTCGCCTCACATTATGGCCATCTTTTTCCACTTATAAATCACAGAATACCTAAAGGACGAAAGTTAGATTTCTTAGAATCTATCGAAATATACAAAATCCAATTCCTCATAGAGATAATCTTCTGAACGACCAGCATGGCCCAGAGTATTCGTTCGTATTTGATATCTTTCAATAATACTTGCTTTCATCATAATTCGGTTATTTTCTCTTGTTTGCACCCTCATTAATTTTGTATGTAACTGTTTATGTCTTTATATATTTTCAACTTTAGTTCAGTATTTGTTGTCAGCTGAAGATGGTCGAGATACCAGAATTGCATTTCTTATTTTCGAAAATTCTCTTCTGATAGTATAATACATAGTTTAATTTCTTATTATCATCATGTTTAATCGATTTCAAGTTCCTGATAATTGTTTTTATTTTCATGGTAAACTGTAATAGGGTTCGATTAATCGTACTGCAAATACCTGCTCTTACTTTATTCAAAATGTTATTACGTTCATATATTTCATCCTTCTGCATCCACGACCAGAATCCCGTAGGGAAGTAATTTTAGAACGCCAAAGGCCCATATCGCTCCATCAGACCGGGAAACATGGAAGCTCAGACCAGCTGGGTCGAATATAATGAATATGTTTCAATTGAAGAGGTGCTAACTATGTTATAAACTAAAGCTTATTTATCTGTATTGTAAACCTGTTCATTCATTATATGATTAACAATAACGATACATTATGAAATAATCTTCTTTCGCTAATACGCATGCTCAACTAAGCGAACCGTTTCCAATTTGTAGTACAATTCAATTGTTGTATCAATGCATATACTTTTACATGATCAATGTTTTTCATCAATTATCATGCTTCATGACCGATAAGTAATGGATTATCGATACCATGTTGACCAAATTAATATCGTTTTCTTCGTCAGAATTGCATGAGAATGTCATATTCAACAGTAGAAAGACGAGAGCTTAGTATATGTGTATACCTATATTGCCTGAAAGCTGTCGAATTGACTGCATTGTGAAAAAATAATGTGCATAGAAATTTGTTTATCAGTCATTTTTAATATATTTTATATCACTTACAATCATTTTTTTTTATATTAGAGATACTCGCTTAAGAACACTGAATCCTATTATGTCTCGACGACACCGCGAGTACCTGAAAAGGTGAGACGAATAATATTTCGCTTGAAGACTAGCAGATTGTCATGGGGAAATACGTTACGTGGAAAAGAGTTCCAAAGTTCCGCTGTTCTGTGGAAAAAGGCCATCTGGTATAAAGACGTTCTAGGTGTCTTAGTTTCAATCACGTAAGGATGGTTAGCATTAGCTTGGCGAGTTGGTCTTGACACAAAAACGAGCGGAGGAACAAGCGTAGAAATCTCCTCAGAGCATCTTCCATGAAAATACCTGTAAAAAAGAGAGAGCTCACCCACTTTCCTACGATGTTCCAGTGGAATTGTGGAATCTGTAAGAGCACAGTCACCGATCAACCGAATCGCCCTCTTCTGTTTGGAATCCAGGAGTTTCAAGGTGTGTTTAGGGGCTGAACCCTACACGTGGGAACCATACTACAAAACGGGACGAATTTGAGATTCATAGAGAGTTAGGAGTTGAGTCGGAGTTAAGTTCCTTCTGGCACGATACAAAAAACTCAGTTTTTGAGATGCTGAATTATCAGTGTTCACAACATGATCGTGCCATGACAAACTGTCTCCGATGGTTACCCCAAGCACTGTTATGGAGTAAGTGAGTGAGATAGTCTCGTTGTTCATTACTATATCTGGTACAGTACTGTTAACCTTCCTAGAAAACAAACAAGCTTGAGTTTTGCTAGAATTAAACTCCACCAGGTTCGCAGAGCCCCAATCGAGAATTGCCTTGAAGTCACTATTGATTTTAGCATACTGTTGCAGACGTATTTTGTCTGTAACTTGGGATGATAGAGGTTTTCTCGACCAGAAGGATGCGTGGATGGTACTGTCGTCCTCAAAACTGTGGATCTTACAACCTGTAACAGTAAACAAGTCGTTTATATAAAGTAGAAACAGGGTTGGTGCTAGAATCGAGCTCTGAGTAACACCAGCAATAATGGCAAGTGTTTCAGATATTACTCCATCCAAATTGATATTTATAATTTAAAAGTGTAGAAAGAAATTGAATTTAGAACTTGACATCTTATAAAGTCATTAAATAATTTATAAACATTTTTAACATCCTGTTAGGTAATGTTAGAACTCATGTGGAAAATTTAGCTTAGGTCTTGTTTAATATAAAATATGGAATTAAGCGTGAGTTGAGTATGCATGAAATTTATGAAATAATTATTTTTGGTAAACGTAACTATCAAGATATTCACATTAAATCATCATTGTTTTAAAATACATTAGTGTTCAATTGATTCAATTTTATTTCCGAAGAGAACCCTACAACACATACTCGTCTACATTACGGAATACATATTTTAGAGGTATAGTGTGAACATTCTATTCAAAACGAGGACAGAAATTTTTGGATAGCAACAAAAGACAGAGAAGATCGTACTCAGGTAGTTGAGCTTTTTCGGAGATTTTTGCAAGGGTTTCTATCAAAGATCCTGCAATAAATTGGTGTTTGTTCCAATACAAAATCATAGAAACTACATTAATTCTTGAATTTGCCCACGCACCACATTTTAAGGGATTTGCATACTTAATGAGCTTTTATCACTCTACGTCTTTACCGAATAGGTTAAAGAAACTTCAGCGGAACCGTACTTGGCGCATTTTTAAAAAGTATGATTTCATTAGCATATTATCGATTTGGTAATAACTGATTGTTTTGTTTCAGTAGATGGCATGGAGCTAGAGACGCTTTATCATCGTTATTGTATCCGTCTGAAACATGCGTTGTTCATGTCCTGCATGTATCTGGCCACCATCACATGTTCAGGACTTCTGGTTACAACATGTGTGCTTCATATACAGGTACGCATATATCTAAAAGCTTTTTGATTGGATGTACAAATGGTTGTGATGAAACTCGGAACAAGGATTCATGATATGTACCAGGTTGCCAAATTTCTATCTGCAATATTATAATTAGATTAATGAGATTGATGACATATTCATTTCGTCGAAATCCATTTCGAAATATGAAAGAGAAAAAATTGTTTTGTCAGTTTACCAATGACCTTAGGTCATTTACAAGTGCTGAATACTAAGGTACACAGATAATTACAAGATATATTTTTTCCTTGAATGTTGAGTAGGGGGAATTATTTGATTATTCATTTTGGCTATTGAGGCTAGTATAATGTGGGGTTTTCTTGAGTTGTTCCATGAGTTGTAAACTTTCCAACATATTCATTCTAATGTATAATAAATTAAAACAAGTTACTATGTTTTAACTATCACTAATTTATTGATGTAAGAATGACAAAATTCTACATTGGTTGGACTGGTTTCGGACATACGTCCATTATCAACAACAAGCTGATGAAAACTCCATTAGCTTGTTGTAGATAATGGACGTATGTCCGAAACCGGTCCAACCAATGTAGAATTTTGTCATTCTTTACATCAGTAAATTAGTAATAGTTAAAACATAGTAACTTGTTTTATTTTATTATTAATTATGAATATCAACTATCACGTAGTTCAGGCTTCATCGATCAATTATATTCATTCTACTTCCTTCATTCCATTTGCGAAGAACTGAGATTGTCTAGACCTACTGTGTGGCATCTTGATTGAATGTGAACAAATATTTCTTATCTGAAGGTGTATGGTCTTTGAAACTACATTCAAAATACTTGTTTTACCTACATAAGCTGAAGGACTTTCGATTTTGTTAAAAGCACATTGTTTTCTGATTTGCATCGAAAAGTATTTTGCTAAGTTTAGAACTTCTTCAGAATGAAGTGGTTATTTTAAATTTCGAAAAAGAATATTTTATTTCATGAGTAAGTGAGTCGACATAGTTGGAACTAGCATATCTTATTTGGGTTTTTCTTGAATGCAATGTAATAATAGTAATGTCCGATTTTGTTCTTTGCATCTAATGATTTTATTTATGAAAGGGGCTGGTTGAAGGCTATTTTTTTATGGCATTTATTTCCATTCAAGAATTTCTATTCAAGGAAGAATATTCCTTAAACCTTCCGCAGAATTTAAACAGGAGAACTTCAAGCCGTCACACTAGTTCGACTGTTTCCCGCAACGCTACACACCGTGTCAGCTAGGAGACGGTGTGTCGAAAGACTAATTCCTATCTAGTTGTCAACCAGGCATACACACAATCTTTCTAAAAATTACTATTTGCGAGATTATCGCAATGTGTAGACACATTGAGGAATTTTCATTCAAGGAACAATATTCCAACTTCTGTAGAATGTTAAACAACGTTCCTTGACGGATCTGGTTTTCCGATCCACCCTTCATAATCACCGTCAATCTTGGCCACACAGCCTTGGTACAACACAGTCAGATGTCATGAATAAGAGCAATAGACTACAGTTTCGGTCTCATTTGAACTCGTGAGTATTGCCTACCCATTCACAACATCAGGCTACATTGCCACCTACTCATTTCAATTTTTTAGAGCGCGAGGAAACATGTACATGTTATCGCGCCTCCAACGAACCGGAACAGAGACCACTTCACCATTGCCACTGGGAAACCGTGATAACGAAGGGAAGATAAACAGGAAAGTTTTGAGCAGTCATATTAGTTCGACTATTTCCCGCAACGCTACTCACCGTGCCAGCTAGGAAGCTGTCTGTCGAAGGACTCGCGCTCCTTATTCTCATCTGCTTGCCAACCAGGCGTACACATAGTCTCTCTAAAAATTATTATTTGCAAGATTATCGCAATTTGAAGAATTTTTATTCAGGGATCAATATTTAACCTTTCGTAAAATATTATATATCCTTCTTTGAAGGAGTTGGTTTTCCGATGTAATCACGGTTTCCCGGTAGCAATGGTGAAGCAGCGTCTGTTTCGGTTCGTTGGAGGGCGCAATAATATTCACATGTTTCCTCGCGCTCCAAGAGATTGTTTATAGAGCTAGTGTGCTATGTCATTGGCTTCCTTCGAGCATCTTTCTTTCACATTAAGTCGATATGGGCGGCCACAACTGTGGCATGGATGGCATCACCTTCTCCCTCATTGATGATGCGGCTATCTTCCGTTTACATGACTCTAAAAGAGTGTGATACGTCGTGCAGTTGTAGTTTGATAGCCGTTCAAAGTAGACAACCTCGTGATTTTTTACGAAGATGGAAAAAAAAATAATTTCGTGTTCTGATTAAGCATTACTTTCCACGTAAAAAATCCGTCACTGAAACTGAGGAAAGACTTGATAAACACAAGGGGCACCATCGATTTCAATGGGCAAGAAGTGGTTTACAGAGATCCGTTGTGGTCGTACCAGCACTAATGATGCCGATTGTTCAGGTCGCCAAAAAGAAGTCGTCGATAAAATCGATGAAATGATATTGATCCTTCGGAGATTAAAAGTGCGTAAGTTGGCTCGTTGTAGGTATCTCAGCTGAATGGGTACATCATATTTTATACAAATATTTGGAAATGAAGAAACTCTCTTTGAGATGAGTGAGCAATCACTCTCCATCATAAGGGCCGTTTTGCTACTGTGGACGAAACATTAATCAATCACAATACGCCAGAGACAACGTAACAATCGAAACAGGACGAGAGAAGGCCAAACAGGCAACAAGGTTATGACCACAGTATTGCGGGATGCACGCTGTGACATTCACATCGATTACCTCGAGAAATGTGAAACGATCACCGGCAAATATTATTCAAATCTCTTTGATTTGAAGCAAAAACAATCGCATTTTGTGAAGAAGAAAGTGCTGTTCCATCAAGACAATGCACGTGTGCAGACTTGTCAAGTCACGATGACGAAAATCCACGAATTGGGGTACGAACTGCTACCCCAACTATTATTCTGCAGATTTAGCCCCCTGCGACTATTTTCTGTTTTTTCTTCATGCTCGCTTCCCTGGAATAGGCGAACCTGTTATACCACTTGAGTGGGCGCCTTGGAAGAATTGAGGTGTTTGTATACTCGCTTCGTGAAGATCCCCAAATTGTAGGATGTGAGGAAGATGTTGGACGGAAGCGAGTTTCACTGCTCACCGGCCCTGTAAACGAAGGAATTCTCACAGAGAGAGGTTCGAGAGGTCCGTAAATGAGTTTTCCAGGAACAAGGTCTTTCAGCTTCTTGGAGTATCATCCGGGAGTATCTATAAAACAGCGAAAGGTCAGCAACTTTTCTTCTGAGAGCGAGAGGTTGAATATCGCTGATGATCTCTGGGCGCACAGCCCGCTTTTGCACACTATCCAACATCCGCAGCGAATGTTCAGGCGCAGATCCCCTTACATAGGAACAATATTCTAGAGCATGTCAAATCTGCGCCTTATATAGAAGCAAAAGCTGAGATGACGTGAAGTATCGCTTGGCTCTGAAAAGAAAACTGAGTTTAGCTGATGCCGACTTAGCTATTGCTGATACATGTTCATGCCAGCAAAACCCGGAGTTGACCGTTATTCCGAGAAGGTGCATCGAATCTTTTGATGCAATTTGTTGGCCTTGCATCTTCAGAGGAGGTTCTCCAGAGGGAAGCTTTCTAGAAAACGTGGCTGCTTGCGTCTTGCTTGCGTTGAAGCTCACCAGATTCAACTGACCCCACTCAAATATCCTCTGTAACTCAAAGTTTAAATTTTTTATCTGTTGACATCTCTGACGCTGAGATTTCGCAGCTGTAATCGGCCACAGACTACTGAAAGACGAAACCAGTGTACAATCGTCTACAAAAACGAAGATCTTGTTCTCTGTAGATGAAAGAAGATTGTTTATCTGCAACAGAAAGAAGGTTGGCGAAAGAATGGATCACTGAGGTACTCCTGCTTGCAACTGGAAACATACATACATATACCGTCGACCACAACTTATATTCATCTATTTGAAAGAAAGCTACTTATTCAACCCCCAACTATTCGGGAAGCCCACATGCAGCAAGTTTATTCAACAAGGCTGCATGCCAAACCCTATCGAAGGCTTCAGAGATATCGAGAGCTATTGCTCTAGATTCTCCATGCTTTTCCATCGTTGATGTGCAAACATGAGTGACGTAGGCGAGGAGATCTCCTGTCGATCTTTGCCTGCGGAAACCATACTGACGGTCATTAATAATTCCCTGCAACTCAAGATATTTGATGAGTTCATCATTTATGACTCTCTCCAACACTTTGGACATAATGGGGAGAAGTCCAACAGGGTGGTAGTTTTTGGGTAAGGACTTCTTTCCTTTCTTTGCAACCAAACCTCATGAAACCCATTGAAAGCCTCACCAGCACATATATTATGTTCATTTACAAAATCCCAATCTGTATACTCAAGAATGTGATAAAAATTATTTAAACCCTTTTGCGTTATAGGTCTATATTTATGTGTGTCTGTAATGTTTGAGTCACCTGAGATATCCATAGATATTTGTTGGGCTCTATGATCAGAAAACAGGCAATCAATTACCTCAATATTCTCATTCATCGGTTCAAAATTAACCAAAATGTTGTCAAGACAGTTTGTTCCCCTCGTAGGTGAAAAAATTTTTCTCTGAAAACCGTAGGTACTGAAGATTTCGCACAAAGCCCCATCATTCTCCCAGAAACTTCAAAATGAACATTGAAATCACCACACAATATAGCTTACATGATAAACTAACATTATCTAAAATGTTCCCAATTATTACAATAAAAATATCGAAATTTCCAGAAAGAGATGATGTATGTTCATCAACGATTCATATTGTTCTATGACTGAAAATCCAGACTATTTAGGTTCCGTCTATTTCATTTAATTCAGACTATAGAAATTATCTGTTTTCTTATAGGATTTAAGTCTTGAAGTAAACACCTCAAAAAGTCTAGGAACACTTACCAATATCTTTAAAATATGAATTTGATGATTCGAATTTATAGAAATCTTTCGGTTTTAGTTAGGATGTATTGTATATAATGTATTCTGAAGAATACAAATTTGGTTAGACACAAAAAAAAAATCCTGAACTAATATTTTCGAAACGATATGGAAGCACTTATATTTTTCAGTACCCAGAAGGTCCACCTCTGTTACTAATGACACTTTGGCATCGTCGCAGCATGCTCAATATTAAATTGTCTATTACATTTTGGCCTAAGTCATTCCAAGCCCCCTGAACTGCTAATCGAAGCTCCTGTTCATGATGGAAGACGTTTTGACGCTGCAGATTTATTTTTAGGGTGTCCCACACATGCTCAATGGGATTCAGATCTGGGGAGCAAGATGGCCACCGTAGAAGATCGATATCATTCTCTTCAGAACGTTCAAGACAACTCTTGCACGATGAGGAGGGGCATTATCTTGTTGGAAGAGTGGATTTTGACCCATTGTTTGGAGAAACGGTACCACTACAGGTAAAACTATTTCATTTGCGTAAGAATTTCCCGTGAGGTTGTTCTGTATGAAAACGAGGTCAGTTCTTCCAGCAAGGCGTGAACCTTCCCAAAACATCACTGATCCGCCTCCCTGTCTAACTACTTCTCGAGCATGCTAGAGACGGTTTTGCTTTCCAGGTTCCCTCCATATTCGAATTCTTCTCGAATCGGGATAATAACTAAATCTAGATTCATCATTGAAGAGAACTGTGGCCCACCTCTCTTGATCCCAGTTTACGTGTTCTTGACACCAAGCTAAACGAGCAGCGCGATTTCTATGGGTCAGTTGTGGAACTCTTAAAGGAAGTCTGGAGTGGAGTTGACCTTTGTGCAGTCGATTTCTCACAGTTTGGTCGGAAATTTGTACATTATGAACTCGTGATAGCTCTTGAGATATTTTAGATGATGTGGTAGTACGATCTCTCCTGGCTTGTAAAACCAAAAATCGGTCCTGGGCGACTGTAGTAATCCTGAAATGACCTGTATGGCGTTCTTCTACACTACCTGTTTCATTGAAACGCGACCATAAACGGTTTATGATACTTGGGCTACTTCCCAGAAACCTGTTGTGAGCTCCCAGCTTGGAGTCGCAAGAAAAAACTGAAATCTGTTGAGGCACTCTACATAATTTGGTGAGAAATATTTGATTTGAAAATTTATTTAACTACGTGTGTAGTTCTTTCGGGATACGGAATGAAAATCATATAACGAATTTATGAAAAATTTGACTGGATGCTATGTTATATTCAAAGTGGATATAATTCTGCTACAACGGCAAAAACATATTTGAAAAGGTTATCTGAGCATCAGCTTGATGAGTCCATTTCCAAAGGTTGAAAGAAAATCAATAGTGGATCGTTCAAAACACCGAAGAGGAAAATATGAAGTGAGCGATGAAGGAGAAGCAATAATTGAAATGATGGGAGCAGTAACCGCCAAACCTTTCATTTAATGCAGGCAAATAATGCATCATCTGAAATTTCGAAGCCTCGTGTGCTCGGTTATCCGACAAAAGGCATTTTGATGTCTTAGAGAATGCAAGTATTACAGTTTTGCAGCCAGAGTATCCTAGCTCACTGGCTAAATTTCAACAATTAGTATTCAGAGAAGATACGAGGGTGGTTTGATAAGTCAGTGCATTTTATTTTTCTACATAATCACCTTTTAGCTCGATACTTTTAGCCCAGCTTTTTCCGGATTTTTTATTCCCTATAAATAATAGTTTTTCTCAAGGCTCTCAAATTACGCGTTTGTTTTGGTGATGACTTCTTCATTCGACTCAAATCTTTTACCGTCTAACCAATTTCTTAGGTTTGGTAACCATTGTTAAATTTGTCTCCCATAGTTAAATCAGTCTCTCACTGGAATGTGAGGGCGACTGCATCGAGGGGTTCATGATGCGGGTAAGTCTAGCTGTCCTCCAGTGAATTCACTAATTCATTCACGTTCTAGAAAATGAAGCAAACTCTTGACAGAGTTCTGCAATATCAGAGGACTGGAGCACAACAACGTGAATGTCGATGCAGTTCACCAGCATCTGCAAAACGCACAATCCCATGTGCTGGCCCTAACCGAAACCAAAATAAGTCAAACAACCGACACAACGTTTTAATGGGTATGAGCTACATACGAGATTTAGGTTTAAAGGGGCCTCTATGTTTTCGCCAGATCGGATTTTGCATGCCAGAGAGAGGATACGATGGAGGACGACGGTTTCGATCTTGCGTGGTTTAAAATCGGTTTGCAGAATTAAACACTGTTCTTATGCTGCCTATATCACTCACCAAACGATATTCACTTCCCTAGACTGTTTCAGTATCTAGGTGACAAGGTGGATTTGCTACAGACACATCATCCATAGCAGCTGAGGTCATTGTACTGGGTGGCTTCAACGTTCACTACATCAACTGGCTCCGCCACTTCAATAGAACAGATGAATTAGGAAGACAGGCTGAAACTTTCGCAATCAGCCATAACTTAACGCACCTAGTTGACGAACCGACAAGAATACCTGATCACCCAACCGACTTCCCGAATACCTTGGATCTTTTTTTGATTACAGATCCAGATGATTTTGGAGTGAAGGTCTCAGCACCGCAAGGCAACTTAGACCCCAACGTTATATCTGCTACAGGAACCATTGTGCTGCCGCTGAACCAAGAACCTGAATCACCCAGACGCATTTGGCACTATAACCGTGCTAATGGGAATGAGCTGCGTGAATTCTTTTCGTGCTTACCATTCAGTGATGATTGCTTTTCATATCCTGACATCAATGAGTGCACTGAATCTGTTACAGAAATCATTCATGCAGGGATGGATCTCTACATCCCTCATTCCATGAAAAGAACAACAGCACAAAAGCTATGGTTCAACAAAACTGCGGAAAAGCTTCTGCAGCCAAGAGCAGAGCTTACAAGTCGTGGAAGATGAATCCAACAGAGGAAACAAGAACAACCTTCGTACGAATACGGAACGTATGTAACCTGACAACTGCAAGAGCAAAGGCCAATTTCAACGAAGGGGTAACTGATTGACTCCTTGAACAGGCAAGCGCGATTAGACAATTCTGGCGAAGACTCGTAAATCTGCGTTTCCGCTTCTTGTTAGAGAAAATGGAATTATAGCATCATCTCCGAAAGAGAAAGCCGATCTCTTTGCTCTCTTGGTCTCAAAGAATTCCGTACTAGATCAAATTGTTACCAGTGTGTCTAACCAAATGGCAGTTGCTCAAAAAGCAACTTATCAGAGTAGGAGTACCACAAGGCTCCATAATTGTATCTTTACTGTTTTTGATTTTTATAAATGATTTTCCCGAATATATGACTAACTGTCTGAGCATATTATTTGTTTCTATCTCGTGCGATGACCCTGGAAAGGCGGGTGAGTTGCTTGAGCGGACGCAGTCGAGGACTTTTGAGTGGTTTCCTGAAAACAAATTCTTCCTGGACTCTATGTTTTTGAGTGTCTTGTGTATATGCACAAAAGTTTATCTTCGCTACACTATGTCAGAATTCCCTTTGTTAGGCTCGGGAGGTCGCATAATGGCCCAAATTTTTTGGTTTTCTCATACTATAATAATTTTTTGTTATCGTTCAGATTGTAACTTATAAAAATTTCAAAAATAAAATGAGAAAAATACTGCTTATACAATGCTTATGAATTTTTCAATTTGAATCTTGTTTAGACAGAAAGGTTAACTGTTTTTCTGTTTGTCTCTGTATTAATTTATTAATAATTATAAAACGGTTAGAATTCGTTAACAATTTATTGACAATTTATTTGCAGTTTATTTACAATTCATTTACAAATTTAATTTTGACTTGTGTATATACTCTGTATTACATATAAAGCACCAATAAACTGAACTGAACTGAACTGAACTGAATATATACTCATGAAAAACTGAAAATTATGTGCACTGTAATAATTCGCAAGTTTTAATTAAAAATAATTTGATTTATTCAATCATAACGTGAACACATTTGAATTGCTTCTCGTACTTCGCCGATTCGATAGCATATGCATTCAGGAAACCAATTTCAAAGTTTAATTAAAAGATAGATCTAACAGAGGACTCAATAGACTTCAGAATCAAATGTGGAATGTGATAATGCGATTAATTGACCTTCGATGGAAATTCAAAAATTTCGATACAACATATTCTTGTATCCCCGGCTGTTTTTAATTTACGTAACAATATTTCCTTACGAGCTAATCACGTACTTTTTGCCGAAATTAAATTGATTTCATGACTAAGAAAAATTCATTTTTCCATACATTCTTCCAAGAATGTACGTTCGGATTACATTTATCGAAATGAAAATTCACTAATTAATAATAATAAGACTGTTTGTTTAGCTGAAGCTAGAAACAATAACATAAATAACATTGTCGTAATAATACAAATGAAGATATTGTATTAATGATTTCTCATCTAATCCGAAACATACAACTTTCTCAGACGTGATTTGAAAACACTTAGACTCAGGGACGTTCTCACGTCAGAAGGCAAACGATTGAAACACTGCAGACCGCTGACAAAGGTGGACTTTTGTGTTGAAGACAAATCAAATCTCTGAATGTGGTATTCAGAGACCATAACCAATCATATTTGACCTTTTCACCAGAAACTGTTTCAGATATGAAGGCGTTTGATCATTCGTAATCTTGTAAATGGGAATAAGGTATGATTGCTCAACCAAGTGCGCCACACTCAAAAACCTAACCTCCTCAATATATCTCTGATAGGAGTGAACCAACTACATCCAAGAAGTATTCTCATAGCTCTGTTCTGTACTATCTGTAGCTTCCGAATATCCTCTCTCGTCGAAGAAATGCAGTTATTTGAATGTGGAGCAATAATAGTGTTATAGACCACTCGTCTATATGGAGACAACTTTCTTGAAATCTTGCCTAGGTAACCTACTTTTTTTCCAATTTTCTCACATAAAAATGAACATGTTTAGAGAAGTTCAACTGCTGGTCAAATACGATTCCCAGATACTTCATCTCTTGACCGAAGTCAATAAGCTGATTATCCATAATAATTTTGTAATTCCTAGATCGAAACTCCACGCACTCAGATTTTGATCCGAAAAGCATACACTTGGTCTTAGCAGCATTCAATTTCAATTTGTTCATCTTCAACGAGTCCTGCAGTATATCAAGTGTTTTGTTCATCGTAGTAATTAACCTGTCAAAGTTACTATCAGGTATCCACACTAGCGCATCGTCAGCAAACAAACTGAGAAAACAATCACCCAGGTACAAATTCAAATCGTTCACATACAAAATGAACAGCAGCGGCCCCAACACACTTCCTTGTGGCACAACACAACCAACCTCTGCACACTGTGATAACACTCCCATGACCCTTGGCGTTTGACGCCTATTTGCAAGATAACTCTTCAACCACTTCAGTACTGCCCCTATGATGGCCAGCCTCTCACATTTTACCAGCAATCTTTCACGGTCAACGGTCTCAAACGCTCTCTTCAAGTCAACAAAAACGCCAAAAATAATATTTCCCTTATCGATATCTCTCTTCCATTTAGTGCAAACAAGTTGGCATGCAGACTCACACGAGTGATTCTTTCTGAATCCAAACTGAAACGGAAATGAAGTATCATTTTTCTCAATGAACTTTATGAGATGTTCATAAATTATTATTTCCAAAATCTTTTCCGATACCGGAAGTAGGTTGATCGGCCTGAACTCCACTGCACCTTTCGGAGCATTCACTGTAGGTACAGGTACTATTGAGCCCATTAAGATCGCCTTTTATATCTTAATAGCCAATATACTAAACGCCTAATATACTGAACGCATTTTCATATCCAACTCTATCTATACTGAACGCCTTACTATATTCACTTCATTATCCATATTTTTACTTAATAGTTCTTTATGTTACATGGAAATCTCACACAAATTTCAACACAATTCACTACTATCCCAATTCATAAGGAAACATTCAATTTGAAAATCTCAACTTTCTCCAATTGAGCAAGCATAAGTTGAAAATAAAAATATTTCAATATTGATTCGAAAAACAAACTGATTAATCACTCTTTAGACATAGAAATTAAATCATCAACATCTCTAATATTAATTCACAATATACCAAAAGTATTAAATATATACTTCAGAAAGATCAATATATGCAGATCTATAGTTTCAAATTTTTAATTTTTACTCAGCAGCTCTGATTCAAATTAGATATATATAGATAAGAATCCAATAAGATTCATGAATTATAATAAACAACAAATATGAACTTGAAACAGCAAGATGAAAAATTACTTCTCAAGTATCTTAATGAAATCGAAAATGAAAGTTCTTCTCGAATTAAAATTTCTTATGTGATTGCCCTATATATAACTATTTTGTATAAATTCAAATTGACCAAAATTCACACAATTTGCTTACCAGAAAGAACAATCATCTTCTAAATTGAAGTGTTCTTGTAGAAAGCAGAAATGAGATCCACAAATTTGCAAATTATATTATGGACCCTCATATACAATACAATGATGTGAACTATATATCAGTTTCAGTGAAACTGTTTCTAGATCCTTAACTGTCGAGTTTGGCAGTTAGTTTCGAGCAGTCAGCTTCCTATAAACTTGCTCTCTAATAATTGAAATTTCTATTCTTCAATTTTACTTCTCTTCAATTCATTTTCTTGTGAAACTTTATAATATACTATGAAATGAAAATGAAAGGAAGAAATTGCATTGAAACAACTTCATATTTCCATATTACGTGATGATCTCATTTTACACAATTATATAAAATATCTATAGTACAACTACCTATTACAAAAATTGTCAAATTGCATAGCATTCTCCAAATAGTAGTTGAATTTCTTCCAAAATATGATTCACATAAGCAGCAGCATGTTTTCTGTGAATTTCATAAATCTTGGATTGAAATTTGTGGTTGTACAAAATGAAACTTCATTTATGCAACATTTTCATATTTGAACATCATATATCCCGCTATCCGACACCTATAACAGAGAAACTTTCAACTTCAAATCAATGAGGAATTCCTGTCATTCATTCAACAATATTGATAAAATTTCCTGAGAAGCAGTAACTATGAGTTATGAATAGAAGGAACTCACAATAATTACGTTTTGTGTAAATTTGAGATCCTATTTTCTTTGGTTCAAACTTGAATATTGTCAAACACATTGAATCTCATTAACTTTTACATTTGGATAATTGTATAATAGAAATGTACTTCCTCTTGCATAAACTGAAACGAAAATTCAATTTGAAATGACACGGTCATATTGACATCCAGCTTCAAATATTTTAATACAGATATAGCCTTTAGTGGATAGCTTTCAATATTCATATGATACATAATCTAAATGACCTAACGAAAACTTCATCGAGTTCCTGCCAGAAAAATATTATTAAACAAAAGAGCTCAATACCTATTAATAGCAACTCAGAGGATATCCCATCATTTTGTAAGATCCTCTAATTGATTCGTTAAAAAATCCTAGTAATTCCAGAACATTTTTCTAGGCACAGACGTCAAAATAACCATGAAAGAAAAATGAAATATGTGAATTCTGAGTACATTACTTGAGCATGCCTATAAAATATACATTGAAATACATGAATATACCTCAAATTTCATTCACTTACCTTTCAAACATTATTGTAAGTCTCCTTAACTCCTTTTTATTATAACATTCCGTTTGAATCATATTGTTTAGGTTAGAATAACCACAAAATGTTTAATTTATGAATTTTGAAAGTATGTCGTTTCTTTTCTCAAACAAAATATACATTAACATGAGTAAAATAAATATTAAACTACGATCACTTACCTCTAAGAGTTTATTTCAAGTTTCGTCAAACTTTTCATTTAAATAAAATTTGGAATCACTTATTTTGACAGATCGAATATAAGACTAATTGAAATAAGATTAGATTCGATTGTCACTCTGAAGAGAGAGTGCACTATATTCTACATGTTGTTAGTACCGAAATTATGTTGGTGAAAATTAAAGTTACAAACTATTTCCATCTTACTATTTTTATTCAGAAGAGAGAGAGCATTAAATTTTACACGTTGGTAACGCTCACTTTCGACATTGAATAGCGATATAAGGGGCAGAAGGAGTGGTGACTGGCTCCGCCCCCGTGCATCCGGTCTTTTTCTCGGAAATATAGGTCTCAAGAATCGTCCCAAATTCGAAAATTAAGTCTTGCAGTGACGATTTCTCTTCGCGGACCCGATCTCAAGATATGTAGGAATCGTTCGAAGGTCGAATCCTTTCTCCCGATGATTAAGTAGGATGGTTAAAACAAAAACCCGTATTTTGACAGCTCGGGGTTCGTTAATTTAGCGAATTTTCGCCTGTCGAAGATTTTCGGAATGAGGAAAGTATAGCGAAAATTTGCGAAAGTCGGCCGATAACCCTTCGTTCGATGGAAAATTTTTCCGTTTCCCGTGGTTTTATGAGAATCTAAGTTTGCGGCGCAAAATGCGAAACGAAGCTTTTTAGTTGTCCCGATTTCGTAACAATGGAAGGCGATAGAAATATTTTTATGATTACAAAAGTCCATAGAAATCATCCCCTCCATCCCCGAGATTTCGGAGATTTTTCCCCGGAATTTTTGCCCGATCGACCTCTCCGATCGCCCTCCGAAAGGTCCGAGTTATCGATTCCGAAGAAATCTCGACTTTCCGTTCGCCCGGGGCAACGTTTCGGCGAAATTTTTCGAAAAATCGTCGCACCTCTGTCGTTCGAGCTAGGGACTCCAAATTTCGCGCGGATCTTTCTCCGATGTTTCTCTACCGGAAAAGTATTAATCTCGTGGGCCTAAGGTCCCTTTCTTTCCGCCCGGTTCAAAATCCAACCGTCCCCTCCTTTTTCCTCGAAATAAGCCTTACTGCTTTATTATTACATGGACTATTATACTGCATTTCAAAAACAGGAGTTGACAAAATTGAGCAAAGGATAACCAATCACAGGAAACAATGACTTAAGCATAGCGACCGATAACAATTCAACACCTGATGCTTTTTTCTTCATCTGTGTTATAATATTTGATAATTTATTAAAAGTTAAATTCTCAAATACATCTATGAATATGAATATGAATGAATATGTCGCAGAGTTCAATGTGAAATTTTTTACTTGAAAACTGTAGAAACTCTGTGTGATGACTATTTTAATTAATTTCCGCCAGACGAATGGCAAAGTCGTTGTGAATACACCAAGAAATCAGAGAAATTTTTTTAAAACAAGGAGCCAAAAATAGAAATTTCGGTTGAGGACATAATTATATATTTACACAGAAAGTGATACAGAGAGTTATATTTTATTAGATGAAGACCTTCTGGAATTGAACCTCTTGAGTCTTCGTTGAGTTCAACATTCTTTTGATTTTATAAAAGTATGAAGACTACGCCACTTGAATAACATCTTTTGTTAATTATATTCGAGAAAAATGTCGAAAAAATTGTTTCATATTGTGCACCGAAAATGATTCTATTAATCACTTTTAGTATGAGTACCTACATATAAACAAAATTACCTAAACTAACGATCTTTTAGGCACTTTTCGTTTATTATACTTGGTGATTCACCAGTGGCGCGGTGCTCTGTAGCTCCAACACTCTTGAAGATTTCATTTTTGTTCGAACGGTATTGTATTTAGTATTGTATTGTAAAAATATACTTCAGCAATTTATTTTGAAGTAAACAGGGTGTCCCAATTTTCTATAAGAAAAATCTTGGAAGGTTTTTTCAGTTTGGTTGAAGATTTAAGAGCGTCCTAAACTCTGCTCTAATGTCTTCAAGTAATTAGTTTTTTTGGTGAATAGTTTCGTCACAATATTCATTTTCCGTAAAATTCATGAAAATAGGCTCTCACATCATCGCATGCTCCTTCAGCAAAAGAGGATGAATACTTTTTTCCTTTCGTTTTCTCATTGCCCAAGGATAGCTTTATGATAAAGACTTATGATATTGATAAATTGAAATATATTATCCTCATTTTATACAGGCGTAACACAAAAAAATTATTGAATATTGTAATTTTAAAAATATCATATCTTGATTTTTTCAAATGGAACATCCTGTATTTTATTATTTATGTAAACGCATAAAATATTGTGCCATATTTTTGCAGAAGTAACTTAATCTTTATCTGCGACCATTTTGTGGTGAGATGATCTACAAGGTGTTGAACTATTTCAATAAGTGTTCGAAATGTTGCCTGTTTCTTTGTAGACACAACTCAATCCTTCTGGGGAAAGACCGTTGAACTCTCGACAACATTAATTAACTGACTGAAAAGCGTCGACTATTCTGTCTCATATCCAACTGTGCTGTAGAAGGAACCGGGTAAACGATGCCCTTAATATAACCCCAAATGAAAAAATCTAGACTTGTAAGGTCCGGAGACCTAGCTAGCCATATAACAGGACCACCACGTTCTATCCATTTGTTTGGAAATACATGATTCAAATGCTCTAACCTGATGTGAGTAATGTGCCGGTGCTTCATTCTGTTGAAACCACAAATCTTGTTTTATATGCTCTGGTACATCAGCAAGTAACATTGGTAGACGATTTTGCAGAAAATCTGAATATATTTCACTATTGAGGTGCCCATCGAAAAAGTGCGGCCCAATTAGATATCCATCTAATATAGCAGCCGATACATTCAAGGACCAATGATACTGGTGATCTATTTGTCTCATGAGGTGTGGATGTTTCGTGGCGTATTAATGAAAGTTATGCCTGTTAACAAGCCCATTCTTGTGGAAAGTTGCCTCGTCCGAGAAAAGAACTCTGCTAAACAGATTTGGATTTTCCGCTACTTTGTCACTTGTCCAATTGCGAAAATTGATTCGATTTTCCTAGTCTTGATTGTTCAGTTCCTGGTGCAGCTATACATGATATGCATGAAATTTATATTTTTTTATTATAACTGGTTGCCTTCAGCTGTAGCAGTTTTTGTTTTTCATGTTTTTTGTAAGCGATTTTACCCGTTTCGATAAATCTAATTAGAAGTTCTTCAGAGCATCTTGCATCAGGATGCCTCTTATCAGGAAACTTTTGTGCATAAACTCTACTGGCCAACAATGAATTTCTATCGCACTCGCCCGAAATAAAAATCACTTCAACCATTTCTTCTTTGTAGAACTTCATGGAAGTCAATTCGGAAAATTGGGTTCAAACCTCACTTTAACAATGTTCACTAGCGAAACACTGATAAGTTCACCATGTAAAATGCTTAATATGATATGTCCGGACACCTAACAGAAGACACAAATAAAAAAATTGTCAACACATACCTTGATTTACGTTTTAATCATCTTGATTTTATCATTCGTTAAAAGAATTATCTTGTTAAGATTTCATTTTTACTACTTCAATCATTACAGAAAAAAAACTTCTGTGCGAATAATAAAGCATGTTGATCAGTTTGATACGGTTTGTAGAATTTTCATCAAAATTTTTATAAATGATGATAATAAAGGATTCATCCTTTCTGGCCGAAAAACATGGGATGATGTGAGAGCCTATTTTCATGTATTTTTAACGGAAAAAAAAATATTGTGACGAAACTACTGACCAAAAAATTGATTACTTAAAGACATAATAGCAGAGTTTAGGCCGCTCCTGAATCTTGAACAAAAAAGTGGTCTACCAATCTGAAAAAACTACTCAAGATTTTTAAAGAAAATTAGGACACCCTGTTTACTGCAAAATAAATTACTGTAAATTTTTATTTTCTACATACAATACCGTTCGAATAAAAATGAAATTTTCAAGAGTGTACGAGCTACAGAGAACCGCGCCACTGGTGGATCACCCAGTATATCTATTGATAAGTAGTAATCTATGCGACACGGGTCAGGTAAGTAGTATTAACTCAAATTTAATCAGAAAATCGTTCTGCTCTGGAATTCCCTATCTCAATAAGGGTCCATCGTTATCCGTTCAAATTTATACTTGAAAATCTTAATGCGGATTGTTCTCTGCCGATCTTCGTGCCATGCGTCCTTTCTATCTTCCTAACTCCGAATGTTGTTAGTGTTTGGTCATACTTTCTATATTCGCGACAATTTTTCCTACGTTTGTGGTACTGAAAACTTTTCAGCATATTCATGAATCGAAGTAGATTTTGATACTTATTCCCAATCATTCATTTGTTTCTGGTTGAGTGATTTATATAATGGTTCTATGAATTAGCCTAAGATCACTGTCTTGTCATCCAATGTTGTTTATCGAATAATAATTGTTGAACCTTAGTGTAGTTTTCATTTTGTGTTTGTCTGATGAAGGCACAGTGTCGTCGAAAGGCGTTATAAGTATAGTAAATAAGTCTAAATCCAATTTTCTTTCATTCATCATTTGAAATGGATTTGCCTCAAGTAAGGGCCACAAGCATTCAATTTTTCAAATGCTACTGTGATCATCATCGCAGAACATCAAAATAGTAATGGAGAGTTATGGGCATACCAACTTCAGGGTTATACTTGATTAGATCGTAAAAATATCACGAGTCAAAATTTCGCCTCCAGTTCGATAAAAATGGCAATACTTTAAGGATAGATCTTCTTTCTCATTTTAAATGATATGAAAGATTTTCTATCAATGATAATATTGACTTATTTCAATTTCAATTGCAATTGAAATACGTGTCAAATAATTAAAAGTTATTTTTCACCTAAAATGAATAGTTTTCGAGTTATTTTTCATCCAAAAAAGTCGATTCAAGAATTTCATAGAGATTCAATTATCTACCAGTATCAGTCCAAATACAAAACATATGATGATTATATCTTTTTCAATAACGAAAGTAAGATATTACATGAAAAACACAATTTATTTTCAAAATTATTCATGAAGGTTTCGCCCAAAGGTGGAGAAAGAGGGGAACCCATTGGAAGACCAGTTGGAGGTAGACTTTATTATTAAATTTGAAATAACTCTCCTTCAAACTTTTACTAACACCATTGTTTCGAATCTGATCTGAGCGATCAATGTTGTTTTCTAAGTGATTTGTTGTTAATTATAATTTGAGATCCCTGTTCTGTGTTGATGAAAATAACTTCACTGTATTACCAGTATCCTGATATATCCAATTGGGTACTATTTGTTATGTTTGTGCCAAAACAGTAAATTAAAATTGATTACTAAAATTAGCAGCGCTTCGCTACTCAAGTCTATCATTATTAGCCTCATTGATCACTCAACATAATATTTCAACCCTTTAAAAAACAAACTTTCAGAACAGTTAACATTCTAGGAAAAAGTCTAGAATACCGATTTTCAGCCTGACAGGGTTCTATTAAAATAATCTCCTCATCTTTGTGAACTTAGAATTAAATCTGGATGAAAATTAATTGAAAAGATTCGGGATAATTCAACTCCATAACACAGTGACCTTTGGGTATTTATTTTCGATTATATTTCATCAAATAAGACTGAGAGAATTAGTGAGATTATCCTTATCCTATGGAAAAGATGCAACGAATTTTTGGAAAGAAACAGGTTTTAGGGGTATCTTGTACGGCTAAAACAAAGTCAATTTAATTGGAATACGTATTTCAATTTTCGTTTATCATTCTTCTGAGATGTTTAGAAGAAAATTCGGAGGGTGTAATTTCAACTAATTCCAAGGGAAAACTTTCCGACGACTTAGGAAAGGATTGGCAATTCGGAAGGCACTTTGCCTTATAAGTGGATAAGTGCCCTATAAGTGGATCTACAATCTATGCAAAATAAGCCTAGAAAAAGTCGTAAGAACTTCATTTCTGAAGAACAATACCGCTTTTTGTTCCAAATTGCAGAAAGAGAAAATTTCTAATTAGATTTATCGAAACGGGTAATATCGCTTAACAAAAACATGAAAAACCAAAAACTGCTACAGCTGAAGACAACCAGTTATCAGTTTTGTAGACAGTGACAGAGAACCCATATAAAAGCCAAAAATAGATTTCTCAGTGAGCAGATCACCAGCATCATTGGTCCTTGAATGTATGCGCTCCTATAGTAGATGGATATCAGCAGCTCAGTAGTGAAATGTATTTAGATTTTCTATAAAATCATCTACTAATGTTACCTGCCGATGTACCAGAGCATATAAAACAAGATTTGTGGTTTCAGCAGGATAGAACACCGGCACATTACTCACATCAGGTTAGGTTCAAACAAACGGATAGTGGTCCTGTTAGATGTCCAACTAGGTCTCCGGACCTTACAAGTCTAGATTTATACTTGTGGGGTTATATTAAGGGCATCGTTTACCAGATTTCTTCTACAACACAGTTGGATATAAGACAGAGAATAGTCGACGCCTTTCAGTCAGTTAATCCGCAAATGTTGTCGACAGTTCAACGGTCTTTCCTCAGAAAGATTGACTGTTTCTGCAAAGAAACGGGCAACATTTCGAACACTCATTGGAATAGTTCAACCCTTTGTAGATCATCTCACCAAAAACCAATCTATTACATATTTCATACACGACTACCTTAAGATATGTACTAATAAACTCTTCTTTCGTAACCTCTGATTTTATTATTTTAGATTATTTTTTTATTTCGAAAAAGATAAAGATAAGGTTACTTCTGCAAAATATAGCACAATATTTTATTCCTTGACAATAATAAAATACAGGGTGTTCCATTTGAAAAAATCAAAATATGATATTTTTAAAATCACGATATCAATAATTTTTTGAGTCACTCGCCTGTAAAATGGGGATAATCTATTTCAATTCATCAATGAAGCTATGCTTGGGAAATAAGAAAACGAAAGGGAAAAAGTATTCATCCTCTCTGACCGAAGGAGCATGCGATGATGTGAGACCCTATTTTAATGAATTTTTACGAAAAAAAAATATTGTGACGAAACTACTCACCAAACAAACTTATTACATAAAGACATTATAGCAGAGCTTAGGACGTTCTTGAATTTTCAACAAAAAAGTGGTCTTCCAATCTGAAAAACCAAGTTTTTCTTATAGAAATAGGGACACTGTTTACTTCAAAATAAATTGCTGAAGTAGATTTCTACTTTCTAAATACAATACCATTCGAACAAAAATGAAATCTTCAAGAATGTACTAGCTACAATAGCAGTATATATATATATATATATATATATATATATATATATATATATATATATATATATATATATATATATATATATATATATATATGTATGGCTATTTAGTAAATGCTTTATGTGACGTTTGCAGCGATTCTTCATTTATCATCACATTTTTTGTAAGAAATGAATTCAATAAATGATGGATCAATTAGCTAATGGGGATTGCGCTGTCAAATTGAAACATTTTTCAGTGTTGACTGTACAAGCATTCTGTTGTCTCAATTATGCGGTCATTTCATTTTAGACGAGCTTCGATTAACGCAAATTGTCAGCGATATTTGCTTTGTGTTTATTTTGTTAAACATATTGTTGAGTGAATTCATACAAACGATGAATCTTGAATTGTTCAAATGTACTATGTATATGTGTGCGTGTACGTTTCTCAGTTTTTCAGCAAGCCCTCGGTGTTTCAAATCGTTTACAGGCTTTATTTGAATTAAATTGTCAAACGCATTCAAACAAACGGTAAGTTTTGAACTTTTGAATTGAATTACAGTTATATAAACCGATTATGTGCATACGGGTATTTTATTCTTTTGTAACACATGGAAGCACGTCAATTTAAACATTAATTATTTAATGACATTTTCATATACATTGACGTATGCAGTAATATATATTTCTATACACACGTATAAGAACATGGATAAATACTGATACACCACTAATAATGTAGCAATTTGTTTTAAATTGATTTTTCTTTTCTATATGAAGAAAGATGCCACGAGCCAGACGAGCAAATGTGGGTCGGTGAACGCCTAATGCGAATGATGTGGCATTACTAAGACGAACACATACTGCAGATTAGCGCACGAGCTTATGCATCACAGCGTGAACGTAATGCACGAAATAGATTTGTTGACTCTATACCTGTACAGAATCTTGCACAGCTCAAACGTCGAAGTACTTTTTGAGTCATATTCAACAACTCAAGTCGGCATTTCAAATGGTATTGGTGTTACTAAAATTATTAGAGATAATTTTATGCCGACGTTAAAGGTAAATACTTCAACAGGATTGTCCCATGTTTATATCAATCTGCATCACAAAATCGTCATAAGGGCTGACAGAACAGCTTTTGGAGAGCATGCAAGGCGATGCCGACTTATTTATTACTGATACATGTTCATTCCAGAAAAACCCCGAGTTAACCGTTATTTGTTGGCCTTGCATCATTAGGAGGTTCTTCAGCGGGGACCTTTCTAAAAAACGTAGTTGCTTGCGTTGAAGCTCACCAGGTTCATCTGACCCCACTCAGATATCCTCTGTAAGTCAGTTATTAATTTGTTGACATCTCTGACGCTGAGATTTTGCAGCTGTAATCGGTAGCAGAATACTGAAAGACGAAACCAGGGACAATAGTCTACAAAACCGAAGATCTCGTTCTATGTAGATGGCTGAAGATCGTTTATCTGCAGCAGAAACAAGGTTTGCGAAAGGATGGATCCCTGAGGTACTCCTGCTTGCAACTGGAAACAATCAGATACCGTCGACCACAAATTGTATTGCTTTATTTGAAAGAAAGTTACTTATCCAAACCTGCAATTTTTCGGGAAGCCTATATGCACCAAGTTTATTCAACAAGGCTTCATGCCAAACCCTTTCGAAGGCTTCAGAGATGTCGAGGGCTATTGTTCTAGATTCCCCATGCTTTTCCATCGTTGATGTACAATAATAAGTGTCTTAGGTGAGCAGATCTCCTGTCGACCTTTGCCTGCGAAAATCATATTGACGGTCGTTATATTTCCCTGCAACTCAAGATATTTGATGAGTTCATCATTCATGACTCTCTCCATCACTCTGGACATAATGGGAAGAAGTGCAACAGGGCGGTAGTTTTGGGGTAAGGACTCCTTTCCTTTCTTTGGGATCGGTTGAATTCTCGCTATTTTTCAGCTGATCGGAAAAAACTGGCTTCCATAAGAAATCTGAAACAGACGGTTAAGAATGGATGCCAGTTTGGGAACACACTTTCTCAGGACGATTGGCGGTATTTCGACTGGACCAACTGCCTTCTTGCAGTTCAGCTGCTCGAGAGCTCGTCTTACAGTTCGAACTCTGAATATGATTTCAGTCATGGAAGGATTTGTATGTAGAATGTTCGGTGGTATTGCGTTTGATGAATCTAGCACAGAATTCTTTTAGAACAAGAGAGCAAAGAGATCAGCTTTCTCTTTGGGAGATGATGCTCTACTTCCGTCTTCTCTAACAAGAGACGGAATCGCAGTTTTGCAGAAATGACACTGACAGTCTTCGCCATAGACCATAATTATCTAGTCCAGCATTCCTGTTCGAGGAGTTTATTAGTTACCCCTTCGTTGAAATTGGCCTCTGCTCTTGAAGTTATCAGGTTGCTTACGTTCCGTATTCGTACGAAGGTTCTTCTTGTTTCCTCTGTTCAATTTATCTTCCATGAATTGTAATGCTCTTGGCTGCAGAGGCTCTTTCGTAGTCTCTGTTGAACCATTGCTTTTGTGCTGTTATTCTTTGCATGGAATGAGGGATGTAAAGATCCATTGCTGCATGAATGATTTCTGTAACAGATTCAGTGCACTCATTGATGTCAGGATCTGAAGGAACATCACTGAATGGGAAGCACGAAAAGAATTCACGCAACTTATCCCAATTAGCACGGTTATAGTGCCAAATGCGTCTCGGTGGTTTAGGTTCTCGGTTCAGCGGCAGCAAAATGGTTCCAGTAGCAGATGTAAGGTTGTGGTCTGAGTTGCCTACCGGTGCTGAGATATCAACTCCGAAATCATCTGGATCTGTAATCAAAAAGAGATCCAAAGTTTCCGGGAAGTCGGTAGAGTGATCAATATTCTTGTCGGTTCGTCGACTGGCTGCATTAGATTTTGGCTGTTTGTGAAAGTTTCAGCCCGCCTTCTCGTTTCAACTGTTCAATTGGAGGGGCGGAGCCGGTTGGCTGTTGTGAACGTTGAAGTCACTCAGTACACTGACCTCAGCTACCGGATGATGTGTCTGAATCCAATCAACCTTATCACCTAGATACTGAAAAAGTCTAGGGGAGTGAATATCATTTGGCGAGCGATATAGACAGCATAAAAACAGTGTTTTATCCTGCAAACAGATTTTGAATCACGCAAGGTCGAAAGCGTCGTCCTCCATCGTATCCTCTTTCTAGCATGCAACATCCGATCTGGAGAAAACACAGAGGCCCCCTTTAAACCTTAATCTTGTATGTAACTCATACCCATTAATTCGTAAATATGTTGTGTCGGCTGTTTGACTTATTTGGGTTTCGGTTAGGGCCAGCACATGGGGTTGAGCGTTTTGCAGATGCTGGTGGACTGCATCGACCTTCATTGTTATATCTCAGTCCTCCGATATTGCAGAACTCTATCAAGAGTTTGCTTTTTTTCTAGAACATGAATGAATTAAAGAATTCGCCGGAAGAATGTTCGACTTATCCGCATGATGAACCCCTCGAGGCAGTCCCTCCCGGAGATCCTAATAGGAGACTATTTTAACTCCGGATGATTTTGTCCTAGAAGAGCTCATCATGCTTCGTTACCAACCCTTCCCACCTTGGAAACCGGACCATGTGCCAGATCCCGAAACTTAGTCACCCAGATCGCCAATTCACGGGACCTATAGCTGGATATGGTGGCATCACACAGGGCGACGGGGGTGAAGCCGCCTGCCACCTAACATGGCTAACTATAAACCTCGTATATAACTGTGTCAACAACTACTAATTGTACATGGTTATGTAGGTTTATGAGACAAATTTGTATTAGAATAGAGTTTCTATGACGATTCTAGTAGATACAGTAAATGTTGGAAAAGGAGACAAACCGTGATCTGAAAAAACCCATCTTATTTCGGATAAACACATTCACAAATTGAAAGGAGCATAGGGTATCCTTTTCAACAAAATTTGTGATGAATCTCTGTAGAGGAAGCCGGCTCTGGAGATCTTGTATATTTGAAAACAATTTCAGGGCAAGCAGCAAATAAGCGTCTCACTTTTTTTCATATACAGGGTGCTTCAACGAAAACTAAACAGAAGCTTTATCTACCAAGATATTCTTTTCTGATCAAAACGCAAAAACAGATCAATTTTTGTTCTAGGGGGCACATCTTTCGGAGTACAACACTTGCCTAAAGTATCAACCCCCTAAGCGGGGGTTGCAATCCGTAAACATTTTGAATATGGAAGATGGGTCGAGTGTTGACTTAAAAGAAAGGTGGTATCTTTGCCTACATTGCCCTGAACGAATTTCCATTTTTAATCGAAAACTGTAAAAGATACAGGGTGAGCAACTGAAAGATAGGGAAGACTGTTTCCCTGAGACTATTCAAGTTTCAGTGAGGTGGAATGGAACAGTTCTATGTTGGTCAATGGAAGTCATCATCAAGTACCATCCTCATCTGAATTTCGATCCCTGGAGCAAGGGTTACAACCCTTGAAAATTTGGAACAGGGTAGATGGGTCGAACTCGAAAGAAAGATATTATCTTTGTCTGCATTCCTGTGGAAGAATTTTCATTTTCTACTGAAAACTGTAGAAAATACAGAGTGAGCCACTGAAAAATAGAGAAGACTATCGCCCCAAGACTATTGGATTATTAGTGCGAAAAACTGGAATAGATACATTTAGATCAAAGATGAGAGCCTTTGATCTGGAATGAATCTGTTCCATTTTTATGCTCTAATATTTGAATAGCTCAGGGCGATAGTCTCCTCTATTTTTCAGTAGCTCACACTGTACCTTCTACAGTTTTCAATCAAAAATGAAAATTCGTTCACGGGGATGCAGACAAAGATAATACCTTTCTTTCGAGGTATCACTTGACACATCTACCCTCTTCCAAATTTTCAACCCTGCTCTAGGGGTTGAAATTCGAGATGAAGATGGTACTTGATGATAACTTCCATTGATCAGCATGGATCTGTTTCATTTTACTTCACTGAAACTTGAATAGTCTCAGGGAAATAATGTTCCCTATCTTTCAGTTGGTCACCATATATCTTTTACAGTTTTCAATAAAACATGGAAATTCGTTCAAGGCGATGGAGACAAAGATACCACCTTTCTTTTGATCACCACTCGACCTATCTTCCACATTCAACCCCCGCTTAGGGGGTTGATATTTCAGGCAAGTTTTGTAGCCCAAAAGATGTCTCCCTTGAAACAAAAATTGATCTGTTTTTGCGTTTTGATCACAAATGAATATCTTGATAGATATAGCCTCTGTTTAGTTTTCGTTGAAGCAGCCTATATAACTCTTTGATATATTCCACAGGAACACAATAATCAACCGATTACGCCCTAAATGAATTTCCGGTATATAATAGCGCATGAAACATTAACCTTCCTACACGAGTTCTGAAATATCTCAGCAAAATATTTGAGTAAATCACGAAATAAAATTGCGTCTAAACTATTACGCTGCATGTTTGGAAAAATCTTTATGGTTATGAAATTTTTTCCAACCTTAAACTTTAAGCAGCAATATTCGAAATGTTATGCGATATTTCTTTCTTTGAATGGCAAAGTATTAAGGCTCACCGTTTCATTTCCCCTTTCGACTGCGGATTATATTGAATTCTACATCCACTCCCAAGTTCTCTTCGAGTATCAAGCGACAATGTAACGATTGGTCGCAATACGTATTAAAGCTACCTCCATTTCAAGGAGGATCATCGTTGAATAAAGGAATGGATTGTGAGTTCGGAATCTAGCGAAGACATTGTGCAAGTAGTTTCCTGCCACTTTATTTTTGTATGAAATTTCTGAGTTTACAACAAGTTTCGTATTGAATTCATTTGAAAAAATGAAGCAGACAATTGTTGTTTAAGAATGCTTCGAATCGTCTGGTTCTTATTAAGAAATTCTGTTCAGTTATTACGAAGAAATATGAAAGCGTCGCTCCGCTTGTGAAAATCGCTTTCTGCTCCAGGACAACTTAAAACTAGCTAAGAAAAACCATCAACCTTGTGTCATATACTGGGTGATTCACCAGTGGCGCGGTGTTCTGTAGCGCGTACACTCTTGAAAATTTCATTTTTATTCGAACGGTATTGTATTTAGAAAGTGAGAATCTACTTCAGCAATTTATTCTGCAGTAAACAGGGTGTCCCAATATTCTATAAAAAAATCTTGGGTGGTTTTTTCAGATTGGAAGACCATTTTTTTGTTCAAGATTCAGGAGCGGCCTAAGCTCTGCTATAATGTCTTCAAGTAATAAGTTTTTTTGGTGAGTATTTTCGTCACAATATTTTTTCTTCCGTAAAAATTCATGAAAATAGGCTCTCACATCATCGCATGCTCCTTCGGCCAGAGAGAATGAATCCTTTTTTCCTTTCGTTTTCTTATTGCGCAAGGATAGCTCTATTGATGAATTGAAATAGATTATCCTCTTTTTATTCAAGAGTGATTCAAAAAAATTATTGAATATTGTTATTTAAAAAATATCATATCTTGATTTTTTCAAATGGAACACCCTGTATTCTATTATTCATGTCAACGCATAAAAATTGTGCTATATTTTTCAGAAGTAACCTTATCTTTATCTTCAACCATTTTTGACAAAAAAACCAAAAATAATAAAATCAGAGGTTGCGAAAGAAGAGTTTATTAGAACATATGATTATACTTGATCAGAGAAATGAAGATATTTTTCAAGGTAGTCGTGTATAAAATACGTACTAGATTAGGTTTTGGTGAGATGACCTACAAGATGTTGAACTATTTCAATAAGTGTTCGAAATGTTGCCCGTTTCTTTGTAGACACAACTCAATCCTTTCCAGGCCGTTGAACTCTCGGCAACATTTGCGGATTATCTGACTAAAAGGCGTCGAATATTCTCTGTCCAATATCCAACTGTGTTGTAGAACCACACAAGAAAAAATCTAGACTTGTAAGGTCCGGAGACCTAGCTGGCATTCTAACAGGATCACCACGTCCTATCCATTTGTTTAGTAATACATGATTCAAACGATCCCTAACCTGATGTGAGTAATGTGCCGGTGCTCCATCCTGTTGAAACCACAAATCTTGTCTTATATGCTTTGGTACATCGGCAAGTAACATTGGTAGATGATTTTGCACAAAATTTAAATACATTTCACTATTGAGGTACCCTTCGAAAAATCGCGGCCCAATTAGATATACATCTACTATAACGGCCCATACATTCAAGGACCAACGATTCTGTTGATCTATTTGTCTCATGAAGTGTGGATTTTCCTTGGCGTAATAATGAAAGTTGTGCCTGTTAACACAGTTGCCTCGTCGGAGAAAAGAACTCTGCTAAACATATTTGGATTTTCCGCTACTTTGTCAATTGATTCGATTTTCATAGCCTTGATTGTTTAGTTCCTGGTGCAGCTGTACATGATATGCATGCAATTTTTTCCACTTTCAAAATACTCTGGACTTATATCTGTTAACTGAGAAATCTCTCTTTGGCTTTTAAATGGGTCCTCTGTCACTATCAACGAAACTGATAACTGGTTGTTTCAGCTGTAGCAGTTTTTGGTTTTTCATGTTTTTTGTAAGCGATATTATCCGTTTCGATAAATCTAAATAGAAGTTTTTCGAAGCAGCTTGCATCAGGATGCCTCTTATCCGGAAACCTTTGTGCATAAACTCTACTTGCTAACAAAGAATTTCTATCACACTCACCCAGAAAAAAAATCATATCAACTATTTCTTCTTTGGAGAACTTCATCAAGTCAATTGAGGAAATTGGGTTCAAACCTCACTTTAACAATGTTTAATAACGAAACACTGATAAGTTCACCATGTAGAAATGTCAACACATACCTCGATTCACCTTTTAATCATCTTGATTTTATCATTCGTTAAAAAGTTATCTTGTTTTGGTTTCTTTTTTTACTTCTTGAATCATTACAGAAAAAAAATTTCGAAAATGATGAAGATGATGATGAATTTGTTACGGTTTGTAAAATATTTCACAATATTTTATAAATGATCGAATAATGAAAATGATAAGATATATATATATATATATATATATATATATATATATATATATATATATATATATATAAAAATCAAGATATGAAAAAAAATTGAATCTTCAATATTTTTTGAGTTTTTTCTGTATAAAATGAGGATAATCTATTTCAATTCATCAATTAAGCTATCCTTGGACAATAAGAAAACGAAAGGAAAAAAGTAATCATCCTCTCTGGCCGAAAGAGCATGCGAAGATGTGAGAGTCCATTTTCATGAATTTTTACTACTCACCAAGAAAACTTATAACTTAAAGACATTATACCAGAGTTTAGGCCGCTCTTGAATCTTGAAAAAGAAGTGGTCTTCCAATCTGAAAAAACCACTCAAGATTTTTCTACAGGAAATTGGGGAACCCTGTTCACTGCAAAATAATTTGCTGAAGTAGACTCTTACTTTCTAAATACAATACAATTCGAACAAAAATGAAATCTTCAAAAGCGTACGAGCTACAGAGTTCCGCGTCACAGGTGAATCACCTAGTATAAGTTATCAAGTTGTATTTTTAATATAATGGAATTGAAAATTCATATCCCTACCATGTTGATTTTATTGATCACTAGTTCACCTGTTGAACTTGTATTTATATATTCAACACATTAAATACTAAACTCCTGGTACGAATTACGCCTAATATACTTAACAGCTATTCTGCCAACCGCCTCAAATACACACAACCAAATTTTTATGGAATCACCCGATATTTTGAATCTCACCTCAGAGATTCTGTAAATTTCGAAGGATTGTTAGAATTGATCCTTTTTGAGATATTTTAATTGAACAAAGAAATAAAATAAGGTTTATTTCAAGAAAGAAACCAATAAAAGAAAATAAGAGATTCATTCCGCATGTAGAAAAAAAATTGAAAATTGTTTTCTCACGGAGTAGGTGTTCTTTTCTCGACCTCTGTAGCTTGTATTACCTCCTCTTGCCCTGATGCAAGCCTGAATACGGCACGCTTTGGAATAGATTTTCGACGTTCTCTGGGGTGATATTCTGCCATTCTCTATGGCGGCTTAAATGAGCTGTTGTGGTATTCTTAGATTATCCTGACGCGATGTTGTTTTCCTTTTAAGATTATCCCATAAATATTCAATAGGATTTAGGTCTGTAGAGCAAGCAGGCCAGTCCAAAATAGTGATTCTATCTGTTTCAAGATAATGTCGCGCGAGGTTGTTGGTATGCGGAGGAGCATTATCTTGCATAAAAATGAAATTCTCACCGTCGGCACCTCGCTAGAATCTCACAATGGGATCCAGCACGTGATTTCTAGTCGTTACACTCGAAATAAACGAAATCAAATCTGTTTTGCCTCCCAGCATCCGCCAACCCTAAACATCACACTGCCCTCTTGGTAGTTTGTCTCGGAGTCTAGCTTGTCTTCCACAATCCCTTAAAACCCGCATCTGGCGGTCATCGAATCGAACACCAATTCTGGTCCCATCCGAAAAAATAACATTTTAACAATTCTCAATATTCCAATTTTGGTGCTCGATATACCAATTAGGTCTGTTAATTTTTGTTGTTTTGTTTGTCTGGTTAATTCGAAGTATTTGACGTATCGTTTCCTGATTCGTTCCAGGAATTGCCTTTGGAGTATGGGGTGCGACGCACTAGGGTCTCTTCCTGCAATTTGGCGGTATTGTTCTTCAGAAATGAAGTTCTTTGACATCTTCAAGGCCTATTTGGCAGAGATTGTAGCTCCACGTATCTGGCGTAGGTTTTTGAAATCACCTTTTGTGGTTTTTCCATTGTGGCCTCTATATCCCTCTGTATCACCCCTTCTTCAACGAGAGCAATCATTCGAACCCTCTGCACATCGGACTATCCAACGTAAGACATTTTCAATTATGATCATAGGCTTTTCAAATCTTAATATTCCTATTTTCCGATCCCAGTGACGACTGAGTACAATATCTCGAACATGAGGTGATAATTCAACATTTCTCTCATACTATCCACTTTTTGTTATTGTGAAACAACGAATGATTCCATATAAATTTGGTTGTTGTACTAAATGCTTAATATACTGAATGATCTTCCATATCCAGCTCTATTATACTATTCATCATTATAAATTCATTCAGACTCGATCCTCTTTAATTATCTGAACCTCCTCATTTATTTCATCAACATTGAGCTAAGCATGAAATGAAAATAAATGAGTTTTAGCATATTTCCAAAAATCATATCATTTAATCACACTTAACGCATAGAAATTCAATTATCAGGAACGAAAATAATAATAAAAAACATTTTACATTATTTTTCGAGCATAGGGAAAGGTTTTTTACGATCGCAAGATAAATATTCTACCAGTTGTCAGCAGCCAAATCAATGAGAAAAGTAGTACAAATGACCGAGAAAGAAAAAATCAATTCCAAGTTTTCAGGAAAATTCAAATTAGTTCCTTGTGGTTATATTATTCAAGGAGTTCGACGATTTCAAATCATGAGTTTCAAACTTTTTGATTTCTTTTCATACTTAACCATACTGATTTAAATAAGAATAGCGAATATTAATCTTCCATCCGAAGTAAGCAACTTAAAAGGATAAAAACCGCAAGATGAAAGAATTTATCTTAATGAATTACTGTGAGCTTAAATCTCTGACATTATTGATAATTTTTTCAGTAATTACTGAATCAAAATCTTGTATATTCCAGCACTTTGTAGAGTTGACGTCAGATCATTTTCGATTGTATATATACTCAATTCATACTAATAGGAACTGAACAAACTGAAATTATTATGTAATGCAATTTTATCTGACAGTTCCGTCAGTTGCTTCAGAAAATTTTCAATTTTTTAAATCTATTTGGAAGTTTGTGGATTAATCCTATACTTCATATACTTTAGAACTCACTCACATTCATATTCGAATTTGAAGATATTTAAGAAAGACATTTCCTTCCTCAACAGGTGAAACTCAAATGGTTTGAATTCCTTCAAACTTCCGAAGCACATTACGAAATTCATAATTAGGAATTCTATGTATCTTATAACAGTTATAACAACAGATAGATAATGGATACATGGCATGTTGTGGATAAATTTCAATAATTATTTCGTTTGAAATGACTACGAAAATAAAGTGAATATATACAGAAAAGTCAATTACCTGTCTACAGCTTTTTGGAGGATATCCTAACATTATTTTTCAAATGAGAAAGAATAACCCACGTTGACTTCTCAAACAGGTGATTTCAACCTTAGTTTAGAGTCATTTGGCTTCTTCTCGTATCTTTAAACCAAATTAATGATTATCTCCAGTTATAACAATAGATATAAAATAATTACATTGAATGTTGAGAATAAGTTTCAATATTCATATCATACCAGATGTTTGATTGAATTTTCTTTCATTCATTCACAGCAAACCCTATTATCAGTAGATAGCGTCCTGAAGTATATTTCATTATTTTCATCCAGAAATAATAACATGTATTCATTTTGAAACAGGTTTAATTAAGCCTAGTTTTGAATCATTTCACTACCCTTGTACATTGATATAGTCACGATCATATACTTTTGTATCTTCAAAAATAGTAGCAACAGATAAAGGGTATAATAGATACAAAACACGTTTGACATTCATATCATAGTAAATAACTTCTCTTAAACAGAGTGATTTTCATTGAAAGAGGAAGATATACAGAAAAACATAATACCAGTCAATTGTGTATTTGAAGATAATACATTGTTTTATGAAGATAGGCTCGATTTGTTTCATACAGAATGCTAATTATTATAAGTTTAACATACCCAGAACCCAAGAGAAGAATTTGTTAGGTTATATTGCTGTATTTGAATTCAGATAACCCACATGATTATGGTTTTCTATATCATATTGCGATTATAAGAACAGATAGATAATAGATTCATTGGATGTAGTAAAAGATTTTCAATATTCCAATATAGATGTTGAAACTACCCCAACCCCAGTCTATGAAAGAGGATGCAAAATGCATCGCTTTTATGTAAATTGCAATTCCTGAATTATCTTATTTTCTTCCCCACATTAATTATACCTGAGACCGAATGAAATCGGTCAAATGAAAAGCCATATGATCGTCTAGTACCTGAACTTGCTTTGAAGTTCTTTTTATGAAATAGGACCCTTTTCTTTGCTGTGTTGTGTATATGTAGTAACCTATACAAGTTCTTACATGTGAGGTTCGATGTGGTACGACCAATTATTCGTCACTTAAACTATAGGTAACAAAATTAGATTTCGGCAATAATGTCTATTTGACCTTCGCAACATTCATATTAAATTCTTTTCTTTGCATTCTTGGGTATTTGATAAATTTAATGCGATATCCGATCATTTTGGAACAGGCTCAATTTGCCTTTACTCAAGTTTTGAGTGGTAATTGACCCTATCTAAGGAGTTTGTTAATATGATACCATGTTTTATGAATAGGTCGTTGCCCTGATACTCCAAACTCTGGAAGGTTTGATTTCTAAACCCTAAGGAATACGTCCTTAGCTGACAACTTGCAAGAGTTAATTCGTTCGCGTTTTTTTAATCGGATTCAGTAATTCGTATAGTATTAAAACGTTATATATGGACCTAGAGGTAAGCCCGTAAAGCCGTACGTGATTCTTTTTGCTCAACTGAACGCCAACGGGCAATACTAATTATATTATGTCACTGACTCCTGATCATACTCTATTCCCATATTGCGTATCTACCAACCAGGAAACAATGATCTCTAATCATGTACCTATATGTACCACAAACATAACATACAATCCACCAACTCAGACATTCTTCGAAACATTCTTACCGGCAACATACAAGCCTCAATGTATGTGAGTTCATACATGCGTATCGTCCCTAAAGCCATTTCTTTATACTAATGAGACATGATATAACTCGAAGGTGATTATTACACCTAAATGCAGGGTAAGTTCCCTTATTGAGCTAAGGAGTATCGAACATCAAATCAGTATTTTGAAAGTAAGACCCTTCCCTATAGTTGGACAGTTACGACTCGATTGCAGAGACTAATATTAATTCTTTCATTACAGTTCAAGTAAACATTCAGTTAAGTTATAAAATGAATAGAATATAAATACTTAATAAATTGCTTATGATATTTCAAATAGATAATTGGCCCATTTATAGAAGCAAAGATAAAGATAAGCAGTTTTGAAGGTTTCTCACATTCAAATGTATATTCATCAAGTTATAAAACAAAAGATTTGGATTAATATCAATAGTGTTGTGTTGTACCATTTCAATAAGATCAATTTTCAGAGTTATAAAAGTAAAGTTTCTAATCAATATTAATCTTCATGACATTTCGAATTCCAATAGTTACCAAGTTATTGGAATCAGTATACAAACATATCATTGTGATCCAATAATGTTGCAAGTTAGGTAAACCAATGTTGAAATCAATATTGAAAAATTTGAATACACTTCAATTAATTTGAAAAGTGAGGAGAACAACTGTGAAATACAATATAAAATAATTCCAGTACATTTCAATTTTGCCAAATTATGAAAACAAATGTTCTAAATTAGTCTTTGAAAATAAAACTTCAACATATATACTATGAAATTTCAGTGCAGTTCAAATAGATCATTTGCAAAGAAAAAAATTGATGAAAATAATTCGGAGTTTAAGAAATCATTATTTCAACTCGTCCTCGATGTATTCAGAAATTACGTAGCATATTTCTCAAGGAATTTCATGAAAATTGAATAGTGAACAGAATAGTGAAGACAAATTGATGAAGTATTCACCTCGGAGAGGGACAATCTACGTCTTCCATCTTTCTGCACTCACGTTAGGTATGATCAAATAACTATACTTTTTCATGACACTCGAAAATGAATAACGGAATAATATGAGTAACTTCACATCTGAAGAAAAAAATAACTCAATAATAATCCCCTAACGTCGCGATCGCGCCCCTTATATATGTGTAGCTCCGAAGCTTGAAGCTTACATCCGTACTTCCCCCTGTCCTTGGTACTCGAGTACCTATTACATAGTCATTCCTAAAAGCGCTCCTTCTTCGCGACGTGGGAATTGCTGTTTGAGAAAATACCAGATGTTGTCTGCGATCTTGAATCCGAAAGGGTGTTTTAATAACTATCGGTGATAACGCCGAATATCGTCTATTATTCGAATTTCGATACATTCCATACTCTCGATTTTTAGGCCTTAGGGTTGTTTTAAGCTGCTTTTAAAAACGTAATATTTCAATACATGGAGAATTTAAAACAAAATTATTGAATCGTTCTGGCAAATAACCGTGTTTTCACTGTTATTTCAAATTCAGATAAACTATATAAAACGATATGCAGGTAAGTTTTACATAATAGATTATTCACAATTGATAATGAAATTCAATAAGTTCAAAATGAAGAAATATATGGATAGTTTCAGCTAATGAACAAAAAGAATAGACCCCGGTTCTGGGTCTTATCAATGTTTTTAACATGAATGGAATTCCTTTCAGAAGACACATATAGAGAAAGACCTTTCACTTGTTAATAGTGTCATGAATTTTCTTATTTTTGAGAGAGTTTTGTTTGCATATGGTACATAAGAAACCTTATAACTATACATTTAACATTCCAGATCTGTCAGAATCACAAATCAGTTTGAATAACTTGGAATTGTAAATGTGAAATCATGTGAAAAATAATGAAAAATTATTTCGTCAATATGCTGTTACGAAACATACAATGAAATGGATAAAATAAACATCAAATTAAGTTCACTTACTTCTGAAACATTAGTTGAGGATTATAAAATAACCTAAATCACTTTGTGATATTTGACAGATAGAATGTATTTGTATGACTCTGGAATGGATGTTCATACTATTTTTTTATTATCCTTCTCATTGTTCTCTCTCGTAAGTACTATATTATAGAAATTCATCGTACCAACTTTCTGAAGAATTCAGCTCAAGTGATATGAGGAATACATGGGGAAAAGTTTGATTGATTTCCCTGTTTCTGATTCTTTCGTCGAAAATCTAGTTCTGAAAAATGGCCTCAAAATCGAAAATGACGTTTTTTTTTCACGGATCTATTGTCGAGATATTTACGAATATTTTGATACGCGAATCATACCTTCTGGTAACTTCATATGAGTAAGACGAATGGGAGAAGAACCCCAATTTTGACAGCTCGACTATTGTTAATTTCGTCAATTTCTTGACGTGAAAGTTTTGGGAAATGATTGGTTGACATCGATTTCTGGAGAAGGAACGTTGATTTATCGATTTATTCAATTTTGAGGGGTTGAATATCACTCTGTTGGGGTTGCTTATTAAAGCCTCAAATATACATCAAAAGAAGTCCCAAGAACAAAGGATTAGATATGTTTTGCCAAATTTTTCCAATCTCAACGGGATAGGAAATATATAGGATGGTTTACTTGAGATAGAGCACCAATATTGTAGATTTTGGTCTTGTATACAGTTGAAGTTCTAGTGGTTTGTTGTCTAATTCTGAGTTTTCTAATCCAGTTTAAAATATAATATAAATGTTTTGTTTTATTTGAGGATATATGGTTGGAAAATATAAGAATTTATAGTATATAGTGATGGGATGTCTATCTAATTCTCACCATCGCATAAAGGCGACGATTCCACTAGAAAAATGCATGAGAATTTGATTATATTGCAATATCTTGTAACTTCGTTATGTTCACTTTCGTGAACTAGTTGGAATGTATAAAGTCGCTGAGTAATTGCATCTTCGGGTTTTTTTTATTTCATTAGTTAGTTAACTGTTCAATAAACGATATTGAAACTGTAACTTGACAAAAAAGATTTTAATGTTCGCAAGTTTTGCCGATGTTTTTAAAGGCTTTTAAATTCTGAATTTACACTTTGATATACGTATAAACTTTCCTATCAATATTCTTGATTTGTTTGCTCAAGTAATGCATAAACACCGCAGAGATGACATAGAGACGATAAACTTTTGTCGCAAATTCCCCAACTAGTTATCTTGGTTTCAGAAATAGTTCCAATCAAATATTTCTTATATTTAAAAGAATTTTCAATCAGAAAAATATCTCAAGATTTTCAAGATGATTCGAGTATACTTTCATTGACTTTTAATAATTCTTCGCCAAATAAAAAAAATTCCGGAAATATGTCGAAAAGTGCTTCGTTTGTTACTAGATTTTCTGATCTTATTCGATAAATCATGCACCTTTCAAGGGACCCTGCTTTAATTTGTGGCATCTTTTCATACATAAACACATTGTTTCTGACTACTGATGCGAGCAAGCTTTTATGGTTCTCGAGTTATATGACAGTTTTGCAAATTTTCAAAATCAGTCAAGTGCCAACAACTTGGTCGTTCATGGAAGTTATGTTTCGAAATTATTAAGCCAAAATTTCACGTAGAATCGAACTAGATGAACAAATTTTATCTGTATAGCGGTTTTTAAGTTGAAATGCTCATTTGCGTTCTTTAACCTTCCTGTCAATACGAAAAGATTACATGGTTAGTCAAGGCGAGAGGTACCGAGGTACCCCATATATTTTTTCTGAATTATACTTGACTTCATATTCAAATATACAGGGTGGTGCATTTTTGTGGTACAATACTTACCTGAAATATCAACCCTCTAAGCGGGTGTTGCAATCCTTGAACATTTTGAATAGGTAAGATGGGTCGAGTGATGACTCAAAAGAAAAGTGGTATCTTTGTCTACATCGCCTTGAACGAATTTCCATTTTTATTGAAAACTGTAAAAGATACAGGGTGAGCAACTGAAGGATAGGGAAGACTATTTCCCTGAGACTATTCAAGTTGCAGTGAAGTAAAATGGAACAGATCCATGCTGATCAATGGCAGTCATCATCAAGTACCATCCTCATCTCGAATTTCAACCCCTAGAGCAGGGGTGACCACCCTTGAAAATTTGGAAGAGGGTAGATGGGTCGAGTGATACCTCGAAAGAAAGGTATAATCTTTGTCTGCATCCCCGTGAACGAATTTTCATTTTTGATTGAAAACTGTAGAAGATACAGAGTGAGCTACTGAAAAATAGAGGAGACTATCTATCGGCCTGAGCTATTCAAGTATTAGTGCAAAAAAATGGAACAGATTCATTCCAGATCAAAGGCTGTCATCTTCCGAAACACCATTCGCATCTCAAATTTCAACCCCTAGAGCAGGGGTGAGCACCCTGTGATATTTTTAAAGCAGAAGATAGGTCACTCTGTATCTTCTACAGTTTTCAATCAAAAATGAAAATTCTGTCACGGGAATGCTGACAAAGATAATACCTTTCTTTCGAGCTATCACCCGACCCATCTACCCTCTTCCAAAATTTCAAAGGTTATCACCCTGCTCCAGGGGTTGAAATTCGAGATGAGGATGGTACTTGATGATGACTGCTATTGATCAGCATGGATCTGTTCTATTTTATCTCAATGAAACTTGAATAGTCTCAGGAAATAATATTCCTATCTCTCAGTTGCTCACCCTGTATTTTTACAGTTTTCAATTAAAAATGGAAATTCGTTCGAGGCACTGTAGTAAAAGATACCACCTTTCTTTTGAGTCATCACTCGACCCATTTTCCCTATTCAAAATGTTCAAGGATTGCAACCCCCGCTTATGGGGTTGATATTTCAGGCAAGTATTGTACCACAAAAGATGTCCCCCTTGAAACAAAAATTTACCTATTTTTGCGTTTTGATCAGAAATGAATATCTTGGTAGATATAGCCTCTGTTTAGTTTTCGTTGAAGCACCCTGTATAACAAAATAGTGGTATATTTTTATTTTTAGTATTAATGACAAGTTATTTGTGCATGAATAACATTTGTTTATAGTTAAATTATGCTGGTCGCAAATAGGTTAACGGCAAGTCTCAGAGGTTTCTGATTTTCCATTTTTCAAGTAAAAAGTGCAAATATGGCAAGTACCTTAAATTTTAGACTTCCGTCTGAACCTCGTTCTGCTGGCGGTGCTGCTTCAATTCCATTTTTGTGTTAAAGTTGCAATCAATCAATGGGTTTTCAGATCTTTTAGGATACTGGGCATGCACAATTGTTGTCCCAATTCTTGTAAGAATTTGCAGCAATTTTCTTCAGTAATTATATCTTTGTTGTGTTCGTGAAAATCGATAGAAGCTGCTTATGCACAGATATCTAATATATTGTAAAACAAGGCAACTAGCCAGCGTTTAGTATTTCGCTTCGTACTCTAATGACTAAGCATTTTGTCCATTAAATCCACACCGCCTTTAGTACTGTTATAGTATTTTGACGTGCGAACGTCTTATAATTCGATGGAGCCGGCTGCAAGCACGAAAAACATGACTCATGCGACGTTACCTCGCTCTAAGGCGTTCCATTCAAGGCTTGAAGTGCAATCAAAAGCGCGGAACGAGCGAAAAAGAGCCTTCGATTATTTTCAAATCATACCTGAGCGAAAAGTCACAGTCGGTTTCGTGGGGGGTAACACTTCGCTCAAGACAGATGTAAAACATGGAGTTCCACAAGACTCAATTTTGAGCCCAGTCCTGTTCTGTTTATACATTAACGACTTGCCGGCAAACCTGTCTTTAGTCGATACGAATTAAGTGAGTGTTGCTTCTTCAAGTTCGGGATTGAATGATGGAGTATCGGACTTCTTGAATACGACAGATGAATGGTTCTCAGTGAACGGTTTGAGGATGAACAAGAATAAAACTCAAAGACTGAGATTTCAAATATCTGGAAATGAACAAAATTCAATAGGTCTATTATTGGGAATCGAAAGTGATAATAGTCTTACCTGGAAAAGCTGTATTACATCAATCTCTGAAAGATTGTCCTCAGCTATCTTCTCGATCCGGCGGATGAAGGAAACATCTGATCAAAGAATATTGGCCTACTTCTCATACTTTTCATACCAGAGCTACCTATGCGATAGTGTTATGGGGTCACAGCTCAGGGATCAGCCAAATATTACTGAAACAGAAAGAGGCATTGATAGTTATCTGTGGTGTTACTAGAACCACAAGTTGCAGAGATCTATTAGTATCACACAGAATACTTACTGTTGTAGCAGTTTACATACTCACCTGCCTCATAGAGGTCCGAAAAATCTTATTGGATAAACCGTTCAACTCTATAGATGAATTTTTCAATTTTGAATTTTAACTGTGCTTGCAATTACACATTGTGAAATTTTCTTTCGTGCACGCGTGTTTTATATTGTAATATTCAAGTTCCTTTTTTTGACATACCATGTAATATTTTTGATGGCGCATTAAATGATTGATTGATTGATTGGTTAGAAGAGGCAAAATGGGCCTCGCGTTCGGCAGCGTTCGACATCTTTCTATCTACTTGAGTGAGCGATTCATCCGCGTAGACAGCTGCTATACAATAATACATTTACATGTTTTCGTCAAGTATGAAATGCAGTGAAGAGTTAACTTTCTTTTTTCAATGTCTTCTATATCAGAATATTCATTTTCCTCTACACTATGTGGAACATAATCATCTTCAGAATCGCTTTTATTAGTTACCTCCTCAATATCACTATTTTCATCCACCAAATACTGCAAATATTCCTGTTCCTCCTCGAATGTACTGCAATAAAACGAAGATTAACTTATACAGAAATATAATACAAAAACGCGCAAGGATTAAAATTATCATATATTAAAAAAATTATTCATTACAATAAATTCACAAATAATAATAACTAACCGACTAACTCGTAATTACAATCGTTCGGAATAATATCGAGGCATACAACAACTATTACTAACTATTGTGAACTGTACAAAAGACAAATACAGAATGCCGAATACGGTACACTTGAGAATCTATTTCGCTCCTACCACCAGCGCTGCATGTTCAAGCCTATAGAAAACGCTCAATTCGCAGTGAAATACCTTGCATATAATAATGTATAGGCAATCAAAAACAATTTTCCTTAAATTTACCAGATCATGTTTTATTTATTCAACTCCATCACTAAATGCTTTATTAATTTTTAGTAAGGTACTAAAATTACAGATCATTTTCAGTTGTAGGAACATTAGGTTCTATTAACACAAATTTAAAAAAGATACCCGGGTACCCTCGTATCGACGCGAAGGTTAAATATGCACCATAGGTGACTTTTTTCGTTGGATAGAAGTTTTCTCTTGTGTATTATGTATATCGCATGTGCACCGAATTGTTTCGTCTTATTTTTACGAAAAACCGAAAATTGTTTAATTTTTCCTTAATTTTATCTAGTAACCCCATGTCCGTTCACAATTATTCAAAAGGATTGAAATAGCGTTATGATATTCTGCGTTCTTATTATGACGGTTTTAGCTATTACAATTGTGATGAAGCATTTGAATTTTTAGTCAAATTGCTATTGTGTGAACATAGTATCGTTTGTGATAACGATGCGACCATGTCGTTCGAAAATATTCGAAATAATTACGATCCAAATAAGCAGAAGCTACTAATTTGAAAGATTTCTCAGGGACGCTATAAATTAATAAAAGTATATTCGATAAATTGATGAATCATGAATCATGGTACATTCATCGTCCCAAGGAAAAGAAAATATGAAGTAGTTGATGGGTAATGAATTAATTAATAACAGATTTCGAGCACGCAAAGTTGAAATGCAAACGGAGGTATCTAAGAGCAGAGCACTCAGAAAAATAGATACAAATCTTATAAAATAAGAACGTTTCAGTTTTTACAACTTGGACATTTCCAGCAAGATTCGATGTTTGCAATTGACTTCTACAGTCTGAAGAAAATTTCCATTCTTTCTCAGAATTAATTTAGACCGATAAAGTTCACATCAGTTGTGAGGATATATTCAAACGCCAAAATGAACATGGTGGTGAAATATAAATCCACATCACCATATATTAATATGCAACGTCAAGGCCGATATGATTTCAATGTATGGTGTGCACTGAAAGATAATCTCGTAAATTAGCGTACATGATTTTTGATGAAAACTTCCTTGACGAACTTTATACTGAAATAGTAAATCTTAACATTATCAATGAATGTTTTATTGAACTGTTTCTTGCTGAAAGAAGAAATATCTATCTTCAACATGATGCAACTAGGAAGCCAGTAAGATAGCCGAAACGATCCCCGGATTCATCGGCACTAGACTTTTCCTTTTAGAATATATCTGTTATAAGGAAGGTTTAGACGAATTCTTGTAGAGTTGTCGTAGAATTTTAGATATTGTTTTGCTTCGGTTAGCAATATTCAAATCTTCAGTGCGTGTCGGAAAATCTTCAGATTGAAATGTTATCTATAATGTATTTTGTTCACTTTGTTCACTTCAGATACTCATAATAAAGCATTCATTATTATTATTTATTATCGTGGACTTATGCACTATCTCAGCTGTTAGCTGGATATAATTTACCTTTCCCAGATTCAGCAATCAAAGGGAATAGGCTCGATTACAATATACTTGACATAAATTTCCTAACTATCCTACATGTATTAAGAATTACAGCTTTTTGCATTTATATATAGGTATTCTTATGCAATTCTAATTTCTTAAGGCTGCAAAGTTTTGGGTATCAACCCAGTCGAGGATACGATGACAGGAACAATTTCTATTTCGTCGAGGTGCCACATCTGCTTGATCTCAATAGCAAGGTCTGTGTATTTGGACTTTTTCTCCTGGAACTTGTTTAACACGTTGTTATTATTCGGTATGGCGACATCCACCAGCATTGCTGTTCTGGCTCTCTTATCATACACCACTATGTCCGGCCTATTATTCGTCATCATTCTATCAGTGATAACAAGCCTATCGTTGTATAATCAAATAGAGTCATTTTCCAATACGGGCATATGGCATTTTCTGCACTTATCTATTTGTAATGTCCCGTCCTTCATAATAAATTCTTTGTAGTTGTTTGTAGCGATCACTTGGTCTTGGATGGCCATAAGGAATCCTTCTGTTTCCGCGAATACTTCTCCATTCATCAACCATTTGTTGAAGGCTTCTTTGTCGATGTGTGGTTGATTAATCTCATGGTGATGTCGTCCATGCAATGGAAGATTCAGAAGGTCATCTCTGGTATCAAGATTTAGAGGTGTATATCCCTTATCAGCCAACGATACCACTCTATGGAGATCAGAAGTAAGAGCTTTTGCAGAGAAGAATTCTCTGAGATTTTTTATCTGTTCGGTGTGTAAATTGACAGCTTCTATTAATCCGCGTCCTCCTTCTTTCCGCTTCAAAGTTGTTCGTATCACAGACGATTTTAAATGATGATTGTTGTACTTTGTCAGCGTCGTTCGGGTCTGCCTTTGAATATCATCCAGTTCTGTCTTAGTCCATCTGATTATTCCAAATGAGTAAAGCAACACTGGAATGGAATTAACGATTAGTTTTGAAACTTTTGAAGTTATAGCTGTAAGAAAAAATGACTAATTTTACTAACGCCGAATTGGCTGATAACATGTACAATTATTGAACGTTTGTATGCATTCGCTGAATTGAAAGCACTTCTAATTAAAAAAATGAGTAGTAGGCTTTGATTTTTTTCATTTTTTCATTTATTTTGACAGTTGCTAAAGTTGAACCAGTGTCTGCTTGAATGGTTTATTGAATTGAAACGATTATCTTTGAGTCTTTTGAAGTTATTGCTGTAAGAAAATAATGGCTAATTTCACTAACGCCGAATTGGCTGATATCCATTACATGTACGGTCTGGCTAAAGGAAACACAACAGACGGTAGGCGATTATATCAGGTGAGCTTTCCAAATCGAGTAACACCAGTCAGGCGAACATTTTCAAATATCCTCAGAAGGTTGAAGGAAACTGGTACTTTTACAACAAATTATCATTTAAAAGGTGCAAGTCAAACTATAAAATCTCCAGGTATTGAGGAGGCAGTTTTGAATTGTATTGATTTGAATCCTCATGTGAGTACAAGGGCAATTGGAAATGACTTGAATATTTAACATGTTCTAGCTTGAAGGATTCTCCACGACTTTTTATTGTACTCGTTTCATATTCAACGCGTCCAAACTCTACTTCCTCGAGATTTTCTGAATTTCTGCCGATTTTTAGATAAAATTAGAAAAAATGTTCATTTGAAATAATGTTCACAGTGAAACCAAAGAGCAGATAAAACAGGAAAACGTTAAGTGGTCATACTACATACCGCCATGCGACACTCACTTATCAGACAGAAGCGGCCGTCGAAGGATCGACCCTCCTCATTTCTATGTGGTTTACAACCAGGCATACACAAATATCTCAAAACAAAAACTAGTGTGACCACTTAACGTTTTCTTGTTTTATCTGCTCTTTGGTTTCACCGTTTTGCGGGGCGTTGGTGAGGTAGCCTCTGTTTCGGTTCGTTGGGGTGCGCATTGATATTTACATTATTTAGTTCACTCCAACGAATTGAGATGAGTAGGTAACGGCATAGCCTTGTGTTTCGAATGGGTAGACAATGCTGACGAGGTCCAACGAAACCGAAACTGCAGTCCATTGTTCCTATTCGTGACATCTGACCGTGCTGTACCACTTCCCTGTGGCCCCGGTTAACGGTGACTATGAAGAGTAGATTGGAAAACTAGCTCCTTCAAGGGAGGATATTTAACATTCTACGGAAGGTTGAATAATGTACCTTGAAAAATAATTTTCTACGATGTGTCTACACATTGCGAAATCTCGCATATAGTTACTTTTTGTTTTGAGATGTTTAGTAGAACATAAATGAAAATATTTTAAAGTAGCTTTCAATAATTATGCATCGATACAATAAAGGTTCTTTAGTTTAATAATTTATTAATTATCTAGGTTTTTATGTTACCATTCACTTCAAAGGAAGTTATTAATAAGCAAATGTATATTTAATGTAAAAATTGGGATGAGCATTTCTTTAACGCGGATTATTATTTATTTATGTATACTAATTCTACATGAATTTTTTTATTCATATTTATACATGATATGTTTGAATGATTTTTAGACCATCGTAGGCACATGCCCTCTAGACAACTCTATGTTTCCTGAGAAATGGCGTCTATGGGAGCATCGACTCAACCGAAATCCGACCTTTGCTAATGAATGATGAAGGTTTTTAATAATGTAATATTGCCAGCTCTCACTCCTTTAGTTTTCTGGCATCTCGAAACATAAAGCATATCCCTCGTAATATAGTTGATATACAAAATAATAAAGAAGCAAATAATATAAAACATTATTATATTAAAATATAAAATATTATAATTCACGGTTAAGTACTGAGGATTCACAACGAAATTTCATGTACCAGTTTTTGTACATAGCATTTCGCCATGAAAGTGCTAATCCCAAGATATAATAAATCTTAATGCTTTTGTAGAAAGGTTTCATTTGCATTAGAATCATCTCAAGAATTCTAATTTAATCTTGAACTTCTGCGAATGAGAAGCTGCAAGTTATGACCCTTTAATTTGACCCTTTCCCAGTTCGGTTGAATATGTATGAGAACAAAGTAAACTCTCTAATAATCCAATTCTGACAACATGTTATTATCAGAAGTGAGTCGTAAGACCTTATTAGTGTGTAATCTTATCCCAGAAGCGGTGGCTGCATAACCGAACTAAAATCGAATGTAGAAATTGATGTTTCCAGATAAATCGGATAATCCCCGAAATAGCAGGGTGATACGGTATTAATTAAAGCGAAGAGATTGTTATACGAGGATTGGGGCTGCATAGTTACTGGTGAGTTTGTATCCAAACCGAAAGTGGAATACTCAGTAATGGTGGTTAGAATAGGGGGAAGGAAATTGATGATCGAAGATTTGTACTAATTAAAGATAATAAAAACAAGTTATGCCGTTTGAGGAATTTCACTGAATAATTGTGATTCGTAACGCGTTTCGCTACACCGTAGCTTCTTCAGACGAATTAATGTACAGAAATTATGACAACTATATATAGATAAAAAAGAGAATACATATACAAATGTTCTTAAGTCTATTGAAGGCTTATTGAGTTTCTTCTTCTCAAGTTGTTATAGATGACAGGTATATCCAATAAAATTAAGGAATAGATTGCTCCCTGAAGAGATTCAATAGAGGTGAAGGGCTTAAATCGGCTTGTTCATTAATAAGTCTACCTGAGTGTTTGTGTATGTTAATTTCTAAAGGTTCCCAAAGTTCTACTTTCCAATATTTTTTATCTGTATGCAAAATTTCAAGCTGTGGGTTGAAAGAGTAATTATTTTCTAGGAGATGATTCGCGTTCTTTGAATCTGATGTTTTGTTTGAAAAGCGTTTATGATCCGATATTCTAATATTGAAATTTATGTGTTCTACCAATGTAGAAATTATAAGTCATTGCAATTCAATCTTCAAACACTTGATTAATCATTTTTATCTGATTTGGTGTTATTGTTTTTTATATATTTGCCGGAGCTGTTATTAGTTTTTATAATATAATGTTTCTAAAACATCTATAGATCATAATCGGCATTACTTGGAAGACTGAACCTGACCATCGGGGCCTTCTCGGTCAAACAGAGATGGAATTTGGGAAAATATCGCAGGTTATGTATTTTTTTCATTATCTCCTTAGTCCTTTTCATGACCTTGATTGCTATGTAATATCTTTTCTCAGATTTGTTTAGACATATAAGAAGTATGATTGTTGAAATATTTTTCTGCTGGTTTTCTTTTTCCATTGTTACAGTCCCAAACCCCCTTTCTTTCACCCTTGAGCTGCTTTTTCTGACACACACCAAAATCATAGATATAAGCATTTATTGTAAATACAATTATTCAAATGTTTGTGAATCTTCTCTTTTCAAAATATATATATATATATATATATATATATATATATATATATATATATATATATATATATATATATATATATATATATATATATATATATATATATATATATATATATATATATATATATATATATATATATATATATATATATATATATATATATAAATATAATATTTATATGCAGAGCAATCCGGTCGTTTATCACTTCACTCAAAGAAAACTTTGAATAAATAACATTCAGTGTTATTTGACTAAGGTCCGTACACTGGAATTTTCCGACGAGAAAGCCTCTGACATTACTCGTTGGTACATTGATGTCATTGGCTGATGATGCTATAGTATGTATATATTCTGGTAGATTGATATATTCTCATAACATTTAACGTTATTCTAATATATAATTACTCCAGGATATGTTTTGATTATAATCATTGCCTGGCAATGGTATTAATTACCGGGTGGTGGATTTATATTTTTCATGAAATCAGTTTGATTGCATGAACAGATATATGGGCAACTCGTCGGGGTAAAACCCCTATATATATATATATATATATATATATATATATATATATATATATATATATATATATATATATATATATATATATATACTATTATTAAAATACACAATGATGACAATAAACTGAAGTCTATTACGTCACACTTTGGTGGACTCGATCCTTCTGCTCAAAGTTCTCCAAGTTTGCCCAATGTAACTCAAGTTGCATTCAGAACAGGGGATTCTGTAAACTAGATCACATTGTCCCATTATGGAAGGTTTGTTTTTCAGCTTCGTGTAAGTTTTTTGAGCAGTACAAGACTATTAGCGAAAAATGTTCTTTCATTCCTTAGAGGTTTTTCTCAATTTTTGTTCACGAGGTTGATAGTCTCGTAAAGACAGCTCAGAATAATTACATTAAGCTGAAAGACAAACCACCCATTATGAGACAATGTGATGTAGTCTACAGAATATCCTGTTTCGAATGCAATTTGAGTTACATTGGAGAAACCGGCAGAACTTTGAGCAAAAGGATCACGTCACATCAAAGTGTGACGTAATAGACTTCAGTTCATTGTCATCATTGTGTATTTATAATATATATATATATATATATATATATATATATATATATATATATATATATATATATATATATATATATATATATATATATATATATATATATATATATATATATATATATATATATATATATATATATATATATATATATATATAAATATATTTTACTGGAAAATCGGGGTTAAGAGAACGGAAAGTGTTTGAGGTTACATTCTGATGATGTAAAGAAAGAATGTGTAAGGTGAATAGCTTTAAACGTAAGAATTGTATTATGTGTTTTACTGAAATTATGTTTTTGTTTTAGATAATAATTGTGTATAGATGAATGTTTTCTGATGATGGCCCTGTGCCGAAACGCTTAAAAACATTTTGCAAATTATAAGTTTTAACCTCAAACACTTTCCGTTCTCTTAACCCTGATTTCCCAGTAAAAATTTGTTTATTTTTGAAGAAAGGGTTAACTAATAAAAATCAACTTAATTACTATATATATATATATATATATATATATATATATATATATATATATATATATATATATATATATATATATATATATATATATATATATATATATATATATATATATATAAATAAAATATGAAATAGATGCTGAACAGTATGAACTAAAGAGAAAACCTATGAATCCACTTCATTATTTCTTTCGGAAAGCAACCTACGAAGAATATTAAAAGATTTGATGACTGTTATCTTCTGTAACTGTTCAAATAAATTTTTCTTCCAACCTGAAATTTCTATATTTTTGTGAAGATTCCTAGGAATATTTTTTCATTTTCCACATTCTTTTTAACTCGTCAGCAAGCTTCCTATTTTTATTTTTTCATTGTATTTATTCCATATGTTGTGTCTGTCCGGTATAGCAATATCAATTATATATGTTATTCGATTATGTTCATCCATCAGAATGATTTCTGGCCTATTGTTGTTTTCACAAATAATCTCAGGTTCATATTTGTAACATTTTTTCCCTTGGGAATGAGGTCATGTTTTATTCTATTTATATATGAAAGAAGATAAGAGACTTTTTCCGCATGTGGTAAAAAAATTGAAATTAGTTTTCTCCCGGAGTGGTTGTTTTTCTCTCGACCTCAGTAGCTTGCATTACCTCCTCTTGTCCTGATACAAGTCAGGATCCGTCTAGGCATGCTTGGGATTAGGTTTTCGACTTCATGTGGGGAGATATTCTGCCACTCTTCTGTGGCGACTTAGATGATGTGGGGTTCTTGGATTATTCTGGCGCGATCTAATTTTCTTTGGAGATTATCCCATAAATATTCAATAGAATTTAGGCCTGGAGAGCAAGCTGGCCAAACATAAATAGTGATTTCCTCTATTTCAAGACAATGTCGCGCGAAGTTGAGGGGATGCGGAGAAGCATTATCTTGCATAAAAGTGAAATTCTCAACGGGGACCTCTCAAGAGTCTCACTATGTGCTGCAGCACTAGGTCCACGTAATTTCTAGCTGTTACACTCGCAGGAAACAAAATCAAATCTGTTTTTTTCCTCCCTGCATAATGCCATCCCAAAACATCACACCTCCTTGGTATTTCGGAATTTGTCTTACAGCTTGGAGTCTAGCTGTCTTCTAAGATCCCTTAAAACCGGAATCCGGCGGTCCCCTGTCGATAAATTGAAACAAAAATTCAACACCTTAACCTACGTTAGTATTAGAAGTGAGAAACTGAAATCATTCTTGAGTAGAAATAATCTCAACATAGCTTTCCAAACTAATAAGAGCTTAAGTAAATATACAAGAAACAATGAAACCAAATCAGATTAATATAATAAATCAGGTGTTTATAGATTAAACTGCAATGATTGTAATAATTTCTACGTTGGTAGAACACAGAAATTTCAATATTAGAATATCGGAACATAAACGCAGTTTTTCAAACAGAACATCAGATTCAAATAACGCGAATCATCTCCTAGAAAATAATTACTCTTTCAACCAACAGTTTGAAATTTTGCATACAGATAAAAAATATTGGAAAGTGATCTTCAAGAAACTTTAGAAATCATCAACAAACACAAACACACAGGTAGACTCATTAATGAACAAGTCGATTCAAGCCCTTCACCTCTATTGAAACTCTTCGGGGAGCAATCTATTTCTAGATTTCATTGGATATACCTGTCATCAATAACCACTTAAGAAGAAAAAACTCAATAAGCTTTTAATACTTGAGAACATTTGTATTTGTATTCTCATTTTTATCTATATATAATTTCTGTACATTCATTCGTCTGAAGAAGCTACGGTGTAGCGAAACTCGTTACGAGTCACGATTATTCAGTAAAATTCCTCAAGAAACATTACTTGTTTTAATTATTTTTAATTAGTATAAATCTTCGATCATCAATTTCCTTCCCCCTATTCTAACCACCATTACTGAGTATTCCACTTTCGGTTTGGATACAAAGTGATTGTAGGGTGCAGTAAACACATGCGCACTAGCTAAACATGCAACACAAATAGGGCACCAATCAAACTATGGAAAAATTTCCGTTTTCGATTAGGAATAAACCTCGGTATGAGAAAATTTTTGGAGATGGTTCGAATAACACAAGAAGGTGAGAGAAGTATGAATGCAAGAAGAGACATTGAAACTTTAAGTGTATTCATGCAAACCTGGTAGAAATAGACATGAAATTGAAGAATAGAACGAGAAATAAAATTCGGGGAGATGATCAAGACCATAGTGATGAAATTTTACACTCACAAAAATAAGGGTCCCGGTGACAAAGAATGAGATAAAGGCAGAAGCAGACGAGCACACAAGGGCAGAAAAAGATTGGACCACGGAATAGAAGAATAGATCTTACTCCAACCTTATTCAAATTGTTGACATTTGAAGAACAGAAAAATGAAGAGAAAAAAAGCATGTTTTAGAGAAATGTGACCAAATTTTAGCTGTTTTCCGGAAAAATTTCAATGTGTAATGTGACGTGCTGAACGAAATACTTATCTTGACGAGACTTGGGTTACTTTCTGGGTTGGCAAAAACATACAAGATTACCGACAAGCTATCCCATAAAGATTGCCAACGGGTTTTCATGCACCTTCCGAAAAATGACAATGAATTTTAATATCCTCTATAGATTTATTTACTTAACACAGTGCTGACTATCACGAAAACATGAATGCCGATGTTTTTGAGGAATATTTTGAACTGTGAGATTTGATTCCAACAGAATCGTTTAACTGATGGATAACAGGAGTTACCATTGACGACAGGTGAAAATGATACCAACGTGTTCCTGGCTGAAAGCAGACATTATCTGGTTGTTGTCAGGAAATAATTTTCAATACGAACAAATATGGTACTCCTCTTTAAGCTTCATAAGGTTTTCGATTTCCCAACTGTTGCCGTGCTTTGTCAAGTAGTCAAATTATACTAAAAAATGAATGAAAAATAAAGATAAATTGGTTAATGGATTTATTTGACATATATATTTATTTTCTACAGAATTACTATTTATTTTATAAAATTTTAATTTTATATATCTAATATTAAAAGAATATTCTTTGTTGTTAGATATTTTTATGAAAAGCGAATGAGCAGTAATTCAACAAAAATGTAAATAAAATTATATTTCATACACTGGGTACATGGAACAACTGTATAAAAATGTTTTCTACATATGAATTTCTTACAATCTACGCAGATCTAAGGTGTTTTATTTTCAGTTTTAGCGCATAATTGGCAGCGACTTCGTTTGGGAGCCTTCTTAGCTGTACAAGTGTTGTCTTCCTCTTGTTGGGTGGAAGTTGATCGAATTTGTACATTTTCACTAGATTGATGGAACCATGTATAATATGAAAGCATTGTAGGCTGATATGTCTACCATGTTACTAAATATCACTTGAGGCCTACGTTGTGTTTTTCTTCTGCAACTGTAACAGGAGACAGCTTTGTCCAGTGTATCCACGCTACCCTTACATTTGTTGTAACCTAATGTTATCATCAATATGCGAAAACAGACGAGAAAATTCTATAGAAATATACAATATCAGAGGAGGCTCTATCAGCAAAATAAAATATTATTCTGCAAAGACAAAAACGGGCAGTTTGTAGGAGGAATACAACAAAGTTTGAAGAGATGGATTGAGTATTTCAGAGAGTAGTTAGACGGGGAAAGTGAAGAGACTAGTGAAAATGCGAACGATGAAGGGGCGTTCCTAAATGAAGCGTATGAGGAACCACCAAATAAGGAAGAAATAAGATCAATCATAAAATTGTTTGAAAACAACAAAGCGCCAGGTGGAAATGACATCACGGCGGATATGTTGAAGATAGGGAGACAAGAAATGGAGGACAATATATATTTTATAATATCTAAAGTTTGGGAAGAGGAGAAAATGCCAAGTAGGTGGAAGGAAGCTCAAGAAGGGGGATACGACCAATTGCGAGAACTATAGTGGGATTGCCTATATGGACACTATCTACAAGATTATGGCGATATCTATCAAAAATAGACTAAACGAAATAATAGAACCAAAGCTAGGACAGTATCAGTGTGGGTTCCGAAAAAATAGATCAGTCATGGATCAGATTCTTGTGTTGAAGCAAATTATAGATAATACTATTGATCAAAACATGATACTGCATATTCTTTTCATCGATTATAAACAGGCTTATGATAGAATAATAAGAAAATATATATATATATATGAAGCAATGGATGAACTAGAAATAAAAGGCAAACTAATAAGGCTGGTGAGAATGACATTGACGGATACCACCTATAAAGTTACGATGGGCGGACATTTGTCGGAATCATTCTGTGTTGATAAAGGCCTGAGACAGGGTGATCCCCTTTCTACTACACTTTTCAATATCGTGATGGATGAAATTATAGAAGAGAGCAGTATAGCTAGCAAAGGTACAATATACAGTCAAAAGACACAAGTTTTAGCGTATGCAGACGACATAGTTGTTGTGACCAGAACAAGAGAACATTTGGTGAATGAATTCAGGAAGTTAGAAACCGCTGCGAGAAGAAAGGGTTTAATGATAAATGAAAATAAAACCAGGTATATGATAGTAGGACAACAAGAAAATGAAAGGCACTTAAATCTGCAAATAATTAGTAAAGATAGGACATACTGCTTTGAAAAGGTAGAACAGTTCAACTATTTAGGTATAACATTGACGAGAACAGGGGAGGAGAAAGTAGAAATACAGGAAAGGATAGCTAAAGGAACAAAATGCTTAGGAGGATTACACAGAGTGCTTAGGTCCAAAAATATGTCGAAAAAAGCGACGAAGAAAATTTATCAGAGGATCATCAGGCCTGTGATAACATACGGTTGCGAACTGTCAAGGTTGAATCAGAGGGAAAAATATACATTAGAAGTTTTCGAGAGAAGAATACTCAGAAGAATTGTATGGACAACCCTCAATAACAAATGTGGCTAGAGGTCAAAGAATAAGATGGCTTGGCCATGTTTTCCGACTGGGGGACGATAGAACAACAAAACAAGTTTTGACAAAGGAAATAACGGGAAGAAGAGGCAAAGGAAGACCACGCACAGAATGGATCAAGATGGTGGAGAAAGATATTGAAGAGCTAGGAGTGAAGGACTGGAAGGAGCAGTTATGAATGAAATGAAATGGAGAAGAACGTGTAATGAAGCCATGGGCCTACTTGGCCTGTAGAGCTGTTTATATATATATATATATATATATATATATATATATATATATATATATATATATATATATATATATATATATATATATATATATATATATATATATATATATATATATATATATATATTATTACAGGTTTTTATCTGCGCGATTACTCGCTTCTGAGTTGGGATGCAAAGTGCTGAGAAGATTCACCGATCTATTTCTTTTTTGGTATGTAAGAAGCAAGTGTTATATCTTTGGTAAAAGCAAAACATGATGGATATAACGGTTGTTACTATTTCTGGATGCAATTCCGGTTTATTCATACGTAAAGTCCCTATTACAGTGATCGCTTTTTCTGATAGATTCTGTCCGAGTTGATGTAATGTGAAAAATTTATCCACCGTAAGGTTATGCTCTCTTAGACCGCGAGTTGAATCAAGGACTACACGCATGCCTTGGTTTTTTCTGGTACACCTCCTATTTCTTTGCCCGTGTAGGGTTGGATATTTCAAACGTAACTTGTGGCGAAATTACATGGAACCCAGAATTTGATGCCATATTTAGCTGGTTTCGATGGCATGTACCGTCGAAATAGACATCTTCTTCAGAAATTGCTCATCTACTGTAACGTTTTCTAAAGGGTTATAAAATTTTGGCAGAAGGTACACCCACTGATTCTACAGATCTCGAATTGGACTAAATTTATCTAGCAGTCGCCGTTCAGATCGAGTTTCTCTTTTGTCAAACCTAATCAACCTTGACAATTTTTTGAAAGTTTTCAGTGGCATGACTGCTCCAAAAAAAGGTCTGCCTTTTTCACTCATAAGCTTTCGGTACTTTCAATATTTAAACGAAATACACCAGATAGTAATAGAAGCCCAATGTATGCGAACAGATCAATATCGTAAATGTCATTACAATCATCAACTAAAACACGCTTACCTTCCAAATTTGTATATTTCAATATGGTGTGTATAAAAGGTGGAGGAAAAAAAAACTGGATTTTTCCTCTAATGTAATCCTTGAGCAAGATTATCGTGTCAAACCTGTATCAAGTTCAGTTATGTTTTCTCTTGAAGCTCTTCATAAGACTGTTTGACGGGGTTTCTGGAATATTCTATTTGTCCATTTTTTGACGTCATTATTGGCACAAGCATTAATTCACTGTCACTATCCGAGCTATCAGATGGTTCAGCTTCTTCGATATAATCTTCTATTTCAGAACAAAATTCATTACAATCCGATATTTCTTCTAATTACGCCGCTTCTATTTGATTGTCTATCATTTTTTATAAGCAAATAACGTTTTCACCACTGTAAACTTGGGTACGCTTTGTTCAATTGATGTTATGATAAAACACTAAGACTTGTATGTTATAAACACACGTTATACGATACATTAACAATTGGGACGATAACAGATGCGCTGTGCGTTTGTTATTAGTTGCGGTCAATTCTGACCCAAAGACCTTTAGAGTGAAAAAAATCATTTGTGGAATATTTCAATCATTTTTGATAATCTTATTCCAATAATAAGAATATTGAAGCGAATAATCAGAAGTCAGAATATGAAACTTCTTCAATGCTTATTTTCTGAGAAAATTACATTTTTATCTCAAAATGGGTCAAAATTGACCCGAAGACATTATGAAGGTTAACGCCAAACTTTAGGTACAACTATAGAATGGGGTAGCTACGAATAATACTGACTTTAGGAAGAATAATTTTGAGGTGCTTCTAAATAAAATATAGAAAAATGTGTCAGCCGACAACTGAACCAATGGCATACCCCACGTGATCAAGAAGGAAAATGAAAAGTGGGAACTGAACCATCTTATAGACGCCATAACAGACCTTGTTATTGTAAATATAGCTGCCAAAGATTTCTGCGGCGATTAGGAAGTAACACAGCCATTCTTTTCTATGGACTCCAATAATTAATTATTTGTACTTCAGTTTTCATTTTTGTGATCAACATATTACGATATCCTTGTTTCGAAAAAACAAAAAAAAATAAACCCTATAACTTACATTTCTCTATCACCAGGGGCGGACGGAATCTATCCGGTCATGTTGCAAAGAGGCAACACATCTACAGCCCCGTCTCTGAGAGCTATATACAAAGCCAGCTACTCACTGGGCAACATACCTCAGTCATGGAGGAAAGTCAAAGTATTATTTATACCGAAAATGGGCAAGAGGTCTCCAGATGAGCTTAAATGATATCGCCCGATAAGCTTAACCTCCATTCTCCTAAAATAGATGGAGAAAATTCCCGACAAACATATGAGAAGTTTCATAAAACTGCATAAAAATCAATTTGCCTGCCAACTGGGCAAGTCTACAATTGATGCCCTACACGATCTAGTCAAAGAAATGGAAAGAGCACTAGAGGCTAAAGAAATAGCCTTAGTTCTATTTGGAGACATTGAAGGAGCCTTCGGTAATACCTCCTATACATCCATTAGCAATGGTGCGAACAATAAGGGTGTCAAAACACCCACCATCAAATGAATCAAAGAAATGCTCAAAGGCCGGACCATAACGGCCATTTTTGGAGACATCGAAATATCGGTATCAGCTGTGAAATGAGGAGGTATCCTATCGCCGCTACTATGGTCAGTAGTTGTTGATAGCCTCTTAGAAAGACTGAACAACGCTGGCTTCAACGCACAAACCTATGCTGATGATCAAGTTATCATCATTAGGGGAAAGCATGATAAAATTTTATCGAACCTGATGCAAAAAGCCCTTAATATCGTAAATGAATGGTGTGCTGAAGAGGGGCTCAGCATCCATCCAGACAAAGCCATTCTAATTCCATTCACAAGATGTAGAAAGTTGAACTTAAAGCCCCCCTTTCTGAATGGACATACTCTGAAATTTTCTGAACAGGCTAAGTATCTAGGGTTAACCCTAGATCAGAGACTCAACTGGAATTTACACATTGACATAACTCTTTCCAAGGCTACATCGTGCCTATGGGCATGGCGTAGACTCTTCGGAAAGACCTGGAGGCTACAGCCAAAAATAACCTACGGGTTATGAGATCCATTGTCACTTATGCATCGTTAGTATGGTGGACGAAAACATCAGATATAACTACGCAAAACACGCTGCAAAAACTGCAGCGGCTAGCGTGCTTGGGCATAACAGGTGCTATGAGAAGCACCCCGACTATTGCCCTGGAAGTAATCCTAAATATCTTTCCTCTTCATGCAAAATTGAAAAAAGAGGCAATGATGGCGGCACTACGGCTCCAAGACACAAAAAACTATTACCTGGTGATCGGAAGGGACATCTGGAGATTTAGGGTTACATAGCGCCAGAAATCTTATCACAACCATCCGATATAATGCCGCTTAAGTTTGATTTTCACACACCCTTCGAAGTGGTCATAGAAGACCGCACCATCGTAAAGGGAAAAATAAATCAATTAGACCAAAAATCTCCATTTGGTACACATACGGATCAAAAACGATTGATGGAACATGAACAGGCATATATCGAACCGAGTACTCTTCATCAGTGCCTCTGGGCTCTACTCCCACAATCATGCAATCAGAAATACTTGCTGTAAATCTTTGCTGCCAGAAGCTCTAATTGTTACAGTTATCGGAGCATCTTTGTCTGGGAATACCGTCAATCCTTGAAGCAACTTGCTAAGGGGAACAAACTTTTCCTGTGGTGGGTGCCTGGCCACGAAGGCATACAAGGAAATGAAGCCGCTGACGAACTGGCCAAATCAGCTGCTGGAATCCCATCCATCGGACCTGAACCGTTCTGCGGTCTATGTAAGCCGTGCAGACGACAGTAACTGGAACGATGGGAAGAATCTAGCAAAAAAGAATACTGAAGGAAAACTTCAAGCCGAAGACAAACGAAAAAGTTCATTGACTATTCGCCAAAGAAGACAAAACAGCTTCTCGATCTCTCTAGGGACGAGTTGAGGATCATAACAGGCCTCCTTACTGGATACTGCCCACTGAGATACCATCTCAATAAAATGGGCAAATCGGAAACGGCAGCATGCATAATGTGTAAAGAGGGCGATGAAACTCCCGAACATATTCTTTGCAGTTGCATCGCAACTGATCGTCAAAGAGATTCTTAATTTTGTAAGGGATTTAGACCTTCAGGGAAATGAATAGGAAGGGTTACGAACAAAAGACCGATTTGGTCGCAGTTCGGAAAGGCTAGCAAAGCCAATCGACCCCCACGAATATAATGTACATTTCTCTACATCATTGAAGAAGTAACGAGAATTTGTTATTTTATATAGACGAGGAGAATCAAACAGCGATAAGAATAACGAGGACAGATTTAAGAAGAAGTCCGGTAAAACGTTGAATTTTGTACAAGGAATTCTAGTTGGTCGATCGTTATAACAATTATTTCTAGTCCAATGTAAAATAACAGAACTTCTCGAATACTTCGATGTGCCCCCGTACAGCATGGTCAAGGGATTTGCATATTTAATAAGCTTTTATTACTCTACATCTTTTCTCAATATACTTCATAATAAATTCACCTGATTTTAACTTTATTTTTTTTCTTTTCAGAACATGCAGGAAAATATGGATGCCATCATCCTTTTATCCATTTTGACCTTCATTTTGCTGTGCGTTTTGGTGGCCTCTCAATTCCCCATAGTCCTCGAATCGGAAGTGTGGGCACTGGTTTCCTCTTTAACGACTATAGCCGTTGTGTCCACATCAATGCTTTGGCTTGCTGGAAGACATGCTGCTCTTCCTCTGTTTGCACTCTTATTGGCGATTCATACGATGTTACCATTATCAAGATCTGTGTCGGTTGTATTGGCGACAATAGTGTCTGTCGCACACGTGGCAACATCACTGACTGTTAAATTGAAAGCAGACGAAAATTATATGCAGGTAAGAAAAATATATTGAATTTGATTCTGAATTATTAATTATGCGAGGTTGAAAATAAATTTAATAATTTCAAAGAAGCTACTGTGAATTGTTAGGGAAAAATTGCCATAGTGTTGAATTGTACTTATCTTTGCTAAATTACGCTATCTAAATATCAGTAGTGAACGACATGTAATCATATTCTTCAATTAGTTCTTTAACTTTTTCAGTAAGTTTTATGTATATCTCACTGCACACAAAAACAGTAAAAAATTTCGTCCTCTAAATTGATGTTTCGGAGTTAATTCTTGTATGGGACTGCGAAATTCAAGTCCCTACACAGAGTTAGAAGATAAATTTCGAAACGTTATCAATTCGCCAATAAATTTGTCAATCTTCTTTGAATTAGGATTGTTAGTATCCCACTTCTTTTCTTCTGTAGAACTTTCTCTATCGAAGTTGTTTCTTGGCTTGTTGCAACGGAGTCACAATTGTATCTGTAAAAAGTATAATATAATATACATCTACTGAATAAAAATGAGTATACTTAACAAAATTCGATGTAAAAACTAAAAGTAAATGATACGCCTTTTAATTGAAATTCACAAAACTAAAAAGGGCAATGTGGTTTGCACTTTCAAATAATTGAGAGTTAAAATACCTTCAATTTGCTAACACAAAAGTTAGAATTGAAACAAGACGTAAACATTTAATTTCGAACATAATTTGGAACTAACTTAGAATTCTTGTTAAGCTAAAAAGATGGAGAAGTGAATATTTTCAAAATACCATTTTTGTTAATTTAGTATAGGAACTAACAAAATGATGTGACCAATAACATCAATATATTTTACACTACAATATAATAAAGTGAGAATCAATTATAGATATTGGCTCTTTCAGCACCAATTATAATTATCATGATTTGAAATGAAAACAGTAAATTAATAATGAAATTAAATTTATCTAACCGTAACTAAGTTTTTAAAACATAATTGTAAAGCCGATATCCCGATACATACGCTTGTGTTTTTCTGACACACTTCAAAAAAACACAAGTGTGAGCTCAGGAAAAATATAACAGGGGAACCATATTATCTTACGTATGATTCAATAAACGAGTGAAAAAACCTGAGGAAAAAACTCGTTTCCCTGTCGCTATTGCACTAGCAATAGCTTGTCTGTTTATGTTGTGTTAGTGTCGTGTGTACATAAAGAGTACTAGAGATTTTTCTGCTTAGCAGCTTCAATTCTCATCTTTCACTCCATTATTTCCAAACGAAGACAAGGGTGATAAGAGGGGGGTTTGGAACAGGAATCTGTAAAAATGGAAAAAGGAAACCAGCAGAAAAATATTTCAACAATCATACCTGACTCATATGGCTTTATACCCTTGAATTTAAAAAAAGATTTTACATAGCAAGCAAGGCCATAGAAAGTACTAAGGAAATAATCAAAAAATGCATAACCTGCGATTATTCCTCTTTCGCAGAGATGTTCTTCCGTCGCAGTGTGAGTCTCCTGAACATAATCACTTCCTTGTTTTCGCTTGTCAATTTCAAAGTATAATCGCAAAAATCCCTTGAGTATTCAAACTTAACAAAACAATTCCCCTCTCTGTTTGACCGAGAGAACCCCGATGGCTAGATTCGATCGTCTAAGGGATGCCGATTATGATATATTTGTTCTAGAATCATTATGAATCCAATTCTGGTGACATCTCCCATGGTTAATTTCTTTGTGGTTCTTGTTTGATTTTAGGAAAAGATTTAGAAAAAATTTTGATAGTCGTTTTAAAAATATGACGAACGATGAATCACCTTTATGTCTAATATACCATGTGTGATAACATAATAATATGGACTGCTTGATAATATCAATAAAACGCTCAAAACTATGATCTACATCCGAACTCGCATACACATCTTCAAAAGAGACACCAGAAACAACAACAGCGAGTCTATCGAGGTTCTGAGGAGTCATGCTCCTAGTTTCTTTAATTGCTCCTTAGTGGAAGCCTTTTCGGAACCATTACAGAAGTAATAATCAAGAGAAAGAGCCCTATGGTCCCCTATGTGAGCCTCATATACCCTCGCTTTACAACTATCCATAGTGGCGCTCGTCAGAATATAATCGACCTTAGAAGAAGAAGAATGGCCATTTAAATTTGTATACACCCTAGTAGGAATAGAAGAGGTAACTCTCATATCGAACATCATATCATAGGAACAACTTTCATGATCACAAAAACAGATCTAACTCCCATCGAACAAGTCAGGGACATTCTCAATAGTAGATTCCGAAAACCAGCAGAAACAGCTAGCCTTCGTGTGAGTGAGGTTCGGAACAGACTGCCATAAAATTGTCATACAACAATTCTTGCAAGGGTTGGAAATATCGGATATTAACAGGTTTTTGGGGATTTTGTTTCTTCAAAAGTTTCAGTTTTATCTTTAGAAGTTTTATTTCATATTCTATGAGTACCATTTTCAATTATATTTTTGTCAAGCATTCCTAAGTGCAGGTGGATTACTGAAAAAATTCTTCAACAGATCTCAACTTCTTCTAGATAAATTTGAATTTTTGATTTTCAGCTAAAATTTTTGGTGTAGTGTAATTTCGAATGAGTCATGTTATATGAAAACAGTTTTATTCACTGAGGATGTAACATAAAAACGTTCGTGTACTCTATTTCTATCATAAATTAGAGAGAATGAGTGCCCTTACTAAAGTCTAATACCTTATTAAGGATGAGAAGGAATTACAATCCTAACGAAAAGAAAACAACATTGAATTTTAGTAGTTTGAATATCTGGAATAATGTTGTGAACATTCTAAACTGCTATTAGTCGAAATAATAAATCTACAACTGTTATTATTATTATTATTTGATATAAATTAGAGTTGAGGCGTGATGCCTATATAACTCGAAAAACATAATATACATTATGTCTAACAGGTTGCAAAGCAGTGAAAACAAAGTAACACAAAATGACTTAAAAAATAGGTTAGGCTATTCTAATCTGATGGAAACAAAATAAAAAGATTCTCAAAAGCAAGTAGATCAAACATTTAACCTACCTACAGAAAACTCAAGTGAAATACAATAATTGCTTATCAAAAACATGTTGTAGGTACTTAGAAATCTTCAGTTGCCTGTTTCAGATAATATCCATGAATCATAGGCATTCTTGAGAGCATTGACAGAAGTAGACGAAATTACACGTGGTGGTAGATCATTCCATGCCGTAAATACACGATTGGAAAGAAAATTCTGTCTTGGGATGGATTTGAAGTTTTCTCGATACAATTTCAGTCTGTGGCCTCGTAGACGTCTGTTATGATTGATCGTTAAAAGTGGAGATAAATCTGCACCGTACCTGTTATTCAAGGCCCTGTGGACAATAATAAGATCACCTCGAAGCCGTCTATTATTGAAAGGTTGAAGATCGAATATTTTGAGGCGTTCGGAATAACTTGGTCGTCGACGCCCGTACGGAATTCTTGTTATCCTCAGCTGAATAGATTCGAGAGAATTCGTCTCGTAATTGTAAATGGACACAGGACCTGCAAATTTCATTAATGGACGAATATAAGTTTTATATAAGAGACTACAAGTTTTGGGCTGACAACCTTTGAAACATCTCTGAAGCAGAAACGAAAGTCTAGAAGCCTTGCTACAAATACTTTGAATATGATCAGTCCACGTTAGGTAATTAGAAACGATAACTCCAAGATCAACTTGCTTCGATGTGGTGATCAGAGCAGTTCCAGAGATTTTGTACATCCGATAGGGGTTGATTTGCCAAGGTGTAGGACCTTGCACCTATCCAAATTCAAGGGTAAAAGCCAGTCGGTGCACCACCTGGACAGATGATCGAGATCTTGTTGAAGAGTGTGGAAGTCAGAAAATGGATTATTATATAATTTTGTATCGTCAGCATAGAGAGAGCAGGTGGAAGAAAGTATAGAAGGAAGTTCAGCAGTATACAGTAGGAATAGTAATGGGCCTAAAACGGAACCCTGAAGAACACCACTTGAAACCGGCTTGAGTGAAGACTTTTCATTCGAAACTTTAACGCGAAATCTTCTCCCAAGTTGATATGCTCTAATCCATTCTAAAAGCCGACCACTTATGCCAAGGTGTTCAATCTTATACAGCAGTCGTCGATGTGGGACTCTATCGAACACTCTCGAAAAATCTAAATGAACTGCATCAATTTGAATCCCGCAGTTTACAGCCTTTGTCCAATCGTTGATACATAGAAGCAGGTTTGTAATCACTGAACGACCGGGAAGGAAACCATGCTGGTTTTCAGGAATCGATTTATTGGAAAGGAAAAAATCGAGCATTTGGAGGTGAATTATTCTTTCACATATCTTCGAAGCAATCGATACAAGACTGATAGGTCTGTAATTATCTGCTGAGAATTTATCTCCTTTTTTGTAGATTGGGGTAATTGTTGCTACCAACCAATCATACGGATGAGCACCTGTCTCGAAAGATATGGTAAAAATGATAAACAGCGGTGTTGCCAATGTAGATGCACATTTCCTCAAGAGAATAGAAGATAAACCATCCGCACCAGGGGCTGAATCACTTAGATTGTTATTCAGAAATTCTCCATGAAGTTTCTCCATTATATTAAATCATTGAATTTATTCTGAATTTCTCAACTGTAGAGGATACCTTACTTAAATATTTATTTATAGTCTGCCATTCTGTGGTGGTTCTCTCATTTCGTAGCAACGTGTTTGCAAAGTTGCTTATTTCTGTATACTTTCAGATCATTCCTGAACTGGTACTTCTTCTGGCAGGCAGCTGTACTGGCCTTTATTATCGCCACATGACTGAAGGGGCTCACAGGCGTACGTTCGTAGGAACAAGAACTTGCATTGAATCGAGAGTTAAGTTGGAATGCGAAAAAGAACAACAAGAGCAGCTTTTGCTGAGTGTCATTCCGGCCTATATTGCTGCGGAGGTGAGTGTAACTATATTTATACTTATGTATAATAAATTTGTTGAATAATAAACAGGATGTCCCAAAACTCAACGTCAAGCCGGCACCACGAAGAAGGTGTGTTTACGTCTATCAAGAAAACAAAAAAAGTTCTGCTAAAAGTTAAACAGTTTTCGAGTTATAGTTATTTTTGTGAAAATTGAAAATATCGCAATATTGTATAATGCTCCGAAAGATTTGCACAAATTGTAATTGTATTGTCCTTTGGGCAATCTCTTGTTACTATATCATAAATTAATGTGAAATTCGGATTTTCGTCGTAAATTATTAGTTTAAGTTGAACTTCTACAGGAGTTTCCAAGCATGTGCCTCATTTAGCCATTCATATTTTATGAAAAATTCATTACGGGATCCTGGCAAGTTATTTCAAGAGATGGCATATTCATCGACAATTCCCAAGAGGTACAATACTATACTACTTTTCCTCTAGAAAATAGATATAACGTTATCTTTTTGCGAAAAGACTTGAGTATCAAAATGAATACAAAACTTAATAGTAACAATATCTATGTTCAGTGGTTGAAGCCCTACATGGGTGTAGACTTTGCCTTATCAACATGCACCATGGGAAAAAAAACACTAAGGGGGAGCAAAACTAATCTCCTAAATAGACTTTAAGTTCTCTACCCAAATAATGAAATTATCTGAAACGGAATGAATTTCTTGAAGACCACCCGCAAAATGGTAAATAGGACAATGGAGGACTAAACGTGTTATTGTTTCTTCAGCTGCGCCTAATTGACATGCCGGAAATCAACAACATACTATTATTTTACCACCATATCCTGTCCTGAGACGATTTTATGTACAATTTTTCCTACTTATATTGAAACCTGCAACCCCTTTGGAAGGATCCTCTATGAGAACTTCATTAAGAACATCAACTTCCTGCCATTCAGTTTTCCAAAGATCAACAGCCTTCACCCGTGTACGCAAAAAGTCAATCGACCAAATAGGTTTCCTAGATTTCAATCTCAGGTTAGGTGGATTTTGAAGATCGTGTATTATCGGAAAAACTTCTGGAAATGTGTGATACTTATCCCAAGACGATTTAACTATATTACAAATAACCGGAAGCCATGGGGTAGCAGTTGAACTGATACATCCACTGATAACTCTCATAGAACAGTTCAACTGAGAACCAATCTTATTGACATGAGCACTATTCAACCACACATGACAGCAATATTCTGTTGCTGAATATACGAAAGCTAAGGCAGTAGTTCACAAAGTAGAGACTCAGGCGCCCCAATTAGATCCAGCTAGTTTATGTAGTATACTGTTTCTAGTTTTCAACTTCTGACAGAATATATCAATATGAAATTTGAAAGTCAAAGAACGATCAAGCTTTTCTCCAAGATATGTTGGAGTGAAATTACGTGTTAAAAAAGATTGATTTGAAGAATAATCTCAGTTGCCTATAATTCTCATGATGATTCAGATGAAAACAAGAAACCTCAGTTTTCGAAGGATTTCGACATAAACGCCATGTTTAGAAGAAAATGTTCAGAATTTCTAAATCAGAAATCAATGTTTACTCAATTGTTTCGAAGTCATGGTGTCGAAAAACCAAAACAATATCATCAGCATAAATAAACTTTGTGGAGGAAGTTTCAGGGATGTCAGACATATATAAATTGAAGGGAAGAGGTGCAAGAACAGATCCCTGAGGTAGGCCATCACTAAGAGTGTAAAATCTACTGCTTTTCTCACCGAGGTCTTCTATCTGATAACATATTTTCAATCAACTTTACAATTTTTCCACATTGAACTACTTCAAAGAGTTTATAAACTAAACCATCCTTCCAAGCTGTATCATATGCCGAAGACAGATCTACCATTACAGCGCCTATTCAGTTTCTTCGAAAACCTCCCTGAGTAGTTGACAGAGCTCTGTCAATGATTGGTTCTAACCTCTGATAACGAAGTCTTTCCAAAATTTTGAATGGAACAGAAAGTAAGCTGATAGGTCAATAACTACTAGGAAGTTCTGGATTTTTCCTAGGTTTGAGAATGGCAATAAATACAACCTTCCTAAATTCAACAGGAATACTTCTTGAGCTGAGTATGTCATTGTAAAATGATAGAAACCACTTTTTAGCATTATTTCCTAGATGTTAAAAAAAATTCAGGGAAAATGCCAACAAATCCAGGAGCTTTACGAACTTTAGTAGATTTTAATGCAGATTTAAGCTCTTCTTCCTCAAAGGGATTCGATAAATCCTCAACCGTGATAGCATCTCTCCTCCTTATATGTAAGATTCGTTTCATTCTATTCCTGTCATATCTACCAATCTTCACACTTTTAGAGACATTAACAAGCCTTGATGCTGCAGAATTCGGATTCACATTAGACGGAGTTTTTGAAACGGGATCAGCATTGCCTAATTACCTCAATGAATCCCAGAAACTTCCACTAGAATGACGAAAATTCATACCATTCATCAACTCATCCCATTTATTCTTTCTGTTATCATTCAAAGAACTGAGGAGTGCATCAGCTTTCTCTCTCAGCCTTGGTGTACGAGACATCTGCGAGTGACATATGATCCATTTGCTGACAAAAAGTTAGCATATGCCGTAGGTAGCAGTGCAATATTTATTTGATTAGGTGCCGATGTAGCATCTCCCAGGTGGATTGTAATGGCGGTCGAGGTCGACGGAGTTGAACTAGATATCACCTTTGCGTTCGCTGAACTTGAGGTAGGTTTTACGTCCCAATGTGATAGAGTGTAGAGTTAGACAATTTTTGCAGATTTTGTTTGTTCGTATGAATGAGTTTCTATCATTGACTGATAATTTCCGGTACTGTCCGCAACGATATAAGGGATGATGATTTTCGTTGCAGCACACGCATTATTGAGCTTGTAGATGATAGCTCCGTATTGGCCATGCTTGCTTGACGTTATTTTTGTAGTTGGAATTCTTCGTTAGATCGGATCTTTTTGTCGAATTTTTCATGACTTCCAGTGATTGGAATCTCTTTGCGAGGAATGATGTGGTGAAGTGGAGTTCTTGTATGTCTTTTGGATTCTCAAGAGTCTCTTTATAGAGCGTTTTGGTATCTGGATCAAACTTTTTCGTCAGGATATGTGCGATGAATGGACCCCAAGTTGATGTATCTATTTCCAGGTTTTCTATGGCATGAAGATTTGCAACTGCTGTGTCATGCAGTTGTTTAATGCTTGATGCCGAGTCGTAGGTTAGCGTTGGAAGATGTAGTATATTGTCGAGATATTTTGTAAAACTTATTGGCTTGTTGTTGTATCAGTTTTCCATTAGTTTCCAGCCGTCATTGTAGTTTGCATTGGTGATGCTGAGATGTTGAACAATTTAGCTGTCTTCTACTCGGTGGTTTGTTTTCAGGATCTTTTGAGCATCACCTATCGATTTGTTGTTGTGTACTCCTTGGACGAGAATATCTGTGAATGTTTGCCATTACTCCCAGTTCTCATCAAATTTCGTAATGGATAGGTTGGGCATTGGCACGTTGGATTTTTGTTCCAACTCTGAATTTTTGTGTAAATTCTCTAGAGTTTCTAGGTATTTGACCCTCTTCTGCTTTAGGACTTCGAAATTGTATTGCGCAACTTCGGGACTGGCCATAATTTCCCGATGGGCTTCTTCAACTTTCTCCCATTTTCTCGTCAGAGATTGCTGGCGGATCACGTTGAAGGTGATTGAGTGGGTGGTCAGTAGAAAGTTATTCGTTGACTTCTTCTATTTCATTCTTCAGCATTTGAAGATTGATACGTAGGGATATTATCAACGGAGTTGCTACCTGTTGTGTAGTCTGTTTATTTAGGTTTGATTATATTATGTCGATGAGCAGAATAGCTTCTTGGTAATGACTTTCGGCACTTTTGTGATAGCCTTCTAGAAGGTAATTGTGGTCCTCTGGAAGTTTGTTTAGGAGCTCCTCGTGAGTAGTGTAGAATCGATTCCATAGTGTTTCTAGTTCTTTGGATCGTGTTTCATATTGGTTAACAGCTTTCTGATGGCCTCGCTGGTTTCAATTTGTTCGGTGACTGGCCTCCATGGTTGTTTGTGGACTGTATATTTCGGCAGTAGGTAGTAGTTGAATGAATCACGACGCCTCTGGTTCAGTCAAAGGTTCTAAGGACTATGTGAATTTTGGGTTTGTTTGATTGTTTGTGTAGGTTTGACTTGTAGGGATTTTCCCGGTAGATTCGTTCCACCGGCACGAAGGACCATGTAAATATTGCTACGAAAAGCAGTGAACTCAATTACCTAGAATCTCAGGACATTTTCGAAGCTAAACACAATAGAAACAATCTTACCCTTCTTAACAACAACAGATACTTATGCTATTCCCCAATATTTAGGATTTTCAAGTAATTATGAATTTACTTTGAATACTAATTAATATTCCAATAGCAGAATTTTGTTTGTCTCTCTCTATATAGTTGATACCTGTTCTTCTCTATTTAAGACAAATTATACAATTGTATCTTAGTTTTAACTCACTTAATATCATTTTAGAAAGCAAGATTTTAACAAGGTGGTGTGCCTCCACACTTTGCAATAAATGTGCTACGATATATATATATATATATATATATATATATATATATATATATATATATATATATATATATATATATATATATATATATATATATATATATATATATATATATATATATATATATATATATATATATATATATATATATATATTGGTAATAATTTTCGAAAAGAGAGGATTTGCAAAAATGTGAATAATTGTATTTACAATAAATGCTTATATCTATAATTTTGGTGTGTGTCAGAAAAAACACAAGTGTGAGCTCAGGAAATGTAACAGGGGAACCATACTATCCTGCATATGATTCAATAAACTAGTGAAAAAACTCGTTTCCCTGTCGCTATTGCACTAGCAAGAGCTTGTCTATATATATATGTTGTGTAAGTTTCGTGTGTACATAAAGACTATCAAAGATTTTTCTGCTTAGCCGCTTTATTCTCTCTTGCATACCATGATTTCCAAACTAACACAAGGGCGAAAGGAGGGGGTTAGGAACAGAAATCTGTAACAATGGAAAAAGAAAACTCGCAGAAAAGTATTTCAGCAATCATACTTCTTATATGTCTAAACAAATCTAAGAAAAGATATATAGCATAGCAAGCAAGGCCATAGAAAGGACTAGGGAGATGATGAAAAAAATACATAACCTGCGATATTTCCTCAAATTCCTTCTCTGTTTGACCGAGAGAGCCTCAATGGCCAGGTTCAGTCTTCCAAGTGATGCCGATTATGATCTATAGTTGTTTTAGAATCATTATGGACCCAATAATTTGGGCTTACTACGCTCATATATTATTTCTTCGTAGAACTTCTATATTTAAAGAAAGATTTGCGAAAAAAATTTGACAGTCGTTCAAAAAATATGACAAATGTCAGTTTCCAATGAGTCATGTTATATGAAAACATTTTTATTCACTGAGGATGTAACATAAAAACGTTCGCGTACTCTATTTCTAGCATAAATTAGAGAGCATCTAAACTAAAGTCTAATACTTATTAAGGATTAGTACGAATGACAATTCTAACGAAAAGAAAACAACATTGCATTTTAATCTAGAAGAATTGAAATAACTGTTATGAACATTCTAAACTGCTATTAGTCGAAATAATAAATCTACAACTGTTATTCAGAAATTCTCCATGAAATTTCTCGATTATATTAAATCATTGAATTTCTTCACTGGTCACGAAGTGAAGGTGAAAACCTTTTTATATATTTATCCAAATGTAGAGGATACCTTACTTAAATATTTATTTATAATCGGACATTCTGTGGTAGTTCTCTCATTTTGTAGCAACGTGTTTGCAAAGTTGCTCATTTCTGTATACTTTCAGATCATTCCTGAATTGGTACTTCTTCTGGCAGGCAACTGTAACGGCCTATATTATCGCCCAAATATCATTTCTTCGTGGAACTTGTTTAATTTGAAGAAAAATTTGCGAAAAAATTTTGAAAGTCGTTCGAAAAACATGACAAATGTCGGAAGTAGATTGGAGGGAGAAGACTGATTGATAGTAACCCTGATCAGTGAATCTTACATCAGACTTTGTCTATGTGAACATCTGAAATCAGTAGTTGTTAAAGTAAATCTGATTCTCATCAAAAAAGTATATCGCCAAGGCTTAGAATAAAAATTGACTTTCTTCTGAATTTTTCTCTATATTTCTTGTCGTTTCACTCAATTTATTTTATTCAAAGTCCACACACTTTATAAACTAAAGCACGCCAACTCATGCTTTGAGATATTTATGATGAAGAAAATTAAGTACAACATTATTCCCTATGAATTAATGCATTCAACATTTAAGATCAGTTTGGAAAGAACAACTGCAAAACGAATATTTTATTTTTTCCGTCTAATATAAATTTTTTATTTCTTCAGAATTATCAATGTTGAATTCCAAACCCATTTCGAATCACCATTTATTCTTATGGGCCATTGTGTGTTCTTGCTACTTTTTCAAGAACGATAACGATATGAACATAAAAGATAAAAGTTACTGAGAACAAGAAAAGGGCAAGCTGGGATATTGGGATATTTCAATTTGATATATGTATTGAACTCTATCTATATTGGGGTAAGGATCGGAAATATTTCAACTGACATTCTATTATGTGTAAGACGTCAGACGCCACAGTCGAAGCATCATTGCGAAAGACATTTTCTTCAGCTTGTTATTCTTACAAGGATAATTCCGAAGGATCCTCGAATATCTCGAGCATATGATGATATTGAGTGGACATCTCGAATGAGTATTCGAATTTTGATGGGGACTTTGCAGGAATCAGATATAGATATGAGAATGGATTTGAAATTTGATTCTATTGCTGATGTATTTTCACTTCGAGAAACATTTCTTCCTCAATTTGTTGCCCAAGAATGATATGTGATACAGCTTTGTAGATTTATATTTTTCCATAGAATCATTTGGATTGCATAAACAGAATCATTGGCGAAATCGGGAGAAATCACAATAATACTATGCGGGTGTCCCAGAATTAGGAAAATAATTCATTCCTGTTGAGATATTCATTCCAAAAGCTGGAGTAAAATTTTATTTCATTCGAAATAATCAGTAATCGGTAATCGGTAATACACTCCTCACAAAATTTTCGCATCACCCTACTTTTACCACAGTACTATATAAACTTTTTGGTTGGTCATACAAGGGTCGCTTGGTAACTTTCAGAAGTGTAAAATAAGAAGATATCATTCAAAAGATATGAGTTTATGATGAAAAATATCAACAATTTACGCGTTAATGAAAATTTAAAAAATTCTACCATCTTCAAACATTCGCGAAGAGACCACTCAACTAGCATCGCATGGTTGCCAATCATTTTCAAAATCTAGTGTTTCCTCCCTGGGCCCTGAATACTGCAATATACGTCTCGAAAGCCCCTCAAACAAATTTGTCCCGAATTTCAGGAAGCAGATTTTCTAATTGTTGGAGTGTTCTACAAGACATCCTACGTTTCTGAATTTGCCACCCCATGTTGTCCCAAACATGTTCTATGGGATTCAAGTCGGGACTTCTGGCTGGCTATCTCGAAATATCAATTTCGGCATTTTGCAGAAATTCTGTAACTACTCTAGCTGCATGAGGCCGAGCATTATCATGCATATAAATGAAGTTTTCGCCAACTAATGGGCCAAAGGAAACAACATGAGGTTCAAGGATATCTGCGATGTATCTGGCCGCTGTCATTCTTCCATTATTCACTAGGACTAACTCAGTTCGACCATGGAAATAAATGCCTCCTCACACCATTACTGAGCCCCCTCCGAAGTTTTATGTTTGCCGGAGATTGCATTGCTGATACCGTTCCCTAAGTCGTCTGTATACAGGCATGAGTCTATCATTTGATACAGAACCTGGACTCGTCGGAAAAGAGAACATTCGGCCATTCTGGAGTACCCCAATTTGCATGTTCCCTCTCAAACTGAAGTCTTGCAACTCGATGCTCTCTGGTGACCGCTGGCCGGTAGAAGCCACTCTTGGTCTGATATCGTCTTCTCTGAGCCTGTTCCTAATAGTTTGCAATGAAATATGCGCAGTTCTGGAAAGTGAAAGTTCATTTTGTAGCATTCTAGCCGTACAGTACCGAACTCTTAGTAAAGTTAAACGATACCAACGATCATCAACTGGCGTTGTTATCCGATTTCTTCCTTGTCCGGCCCTTTTTCCATGTTCCCCTGTTTCGTGGTACCGATTAATTGCTCTCGAAATGGTGCTTTGGTTAACATTCAACAAGTTAGCGACGTAACGTTGGCTTCGCCTCTCCTCTAGAAGTGTTACAGTTCTTACCACTTCATGATCACTCAAATAGCATCCAGGACGTTCAACAGCCATTACAATAAATTCAAAGATTCAAAAATCAACAAGAAACACAGAAAACTTGCATTAATTTAGCGTGAAAACTGAAAAGAAATTGAATGAATACTGATAGTCAACTAAACTCATTCTTATTTCAGACGTGTTTGAGATCATACGGAAACCAATATTATTACATAGATAAGATTTTTTACCCCTCCTATGTCCGAAAACATATGTTGACAAAGAAACTGCGAGCGAGCTGCTTAATCGATTGTGGAATTCAGAATACCAAGTGATGCGACAATTTTTGTGGTGTGTGTATTTTAGGATGTAATTGGCTGAAGTCATTAAACGAAAGAAGTTCATATAAACATAGATTGGCCAATACTTCGTTACCAATTTACAGGGTGTTGAACTTTAATCGAAAGATGCAGTTAAATTTGAATTTTTCGTAAACTGTCTGAAATATTGAGGTTAAATTTCTGGGGTGTCGGAAACTTTCAAAGAAGCATAATTTTCAATACAAAATAATATTTTGGACTCACCAGTGGCGCGTGTATGGGCACAACGCATGTTATTCTCAAAATCAACTAGGACGCTCGGATTTTTTTCAAAACTGGTGAATATTTATTTAATTTTCTAATTATTTTCGAAGACAAAAGCTTTCCTGAAAATTTTTGTCCGACGCCATGTTTTTGACTAGAAGAAATATTGAAAAGAATGAGAAAAGGTCCATATATTTCATTGTACGACACGTAGTCTTCGATTAGAGAACCATGGTAGTGTATTTGTTTTTATCACTCAATAACCTTTAATTGAAAACCAAGAGTTGAAATCAAAGCAAAACAAAGACTTTTGAATATCACCAATAACTCTTAGAAAATAACAAAAAATTTTCCAAGTGACCTCCTCCAGCTCGAATACAAGATTCCAGTCTACTCCTCATTGATTGACGATTTCTTTCGAAAACAACAGGATCGGTTCTTATCGAGTTGCACACAGTGATGATTCTATTTCTCAAGTTCTCAACAGTCCCACGGGGGTAGCGTAAACCAAAGACTTCAATGACCCCACAGGAATAAATCGAGGGGGTTTAAGTCTGGGGACCAGGTAGGCTAGAATTGAGGTGCCACTCGACCAATATAGCGATTTCCATACTCTTGAGCTAGGAAGTCACAAGCAAGTTGATTTGAATAGGCGACATCGTGCATAAACCACATCGTTTGTCTCATTGCCAAAAGTAAATCCTCCAAAAATTCTGAAAGCGTGTGTACCAAAAAGCACCACCCCCGCAAGTCAACCGTTCAACGATAATTGATGTGGAAATCGATCAAGTGGATCTTCTTCTCACCACATATGATTATCATGAAAATTGCTTATGGAATTTCTAGAAAAACTTGCTTCACCAGTGAACACGATTAGTATAAGAAATGGAGGTACTTAAATCAACTCTAACTAATACGCAAGACGGGCAGGAAAATCGGTAATATAAAATGTTTGTAGGCGTTGTATGTGGAATGGATACAACAAATTTTCTTGAAGAGTTTTCATAACCGTTTCATTGCTGACTCCTAAAGCATCAGCAATTTTTCTAGTGGACTAGAATCATCATGAATTATTGCAATAATGTTGCCTGTTTTATTTGTAGACACAACTCAATCCTTCCGAGGAAGGAACGTTGAACTCTCCACTACATTTGCAGCTTAACTGACTGAAAGGCGTCGACTATTCTCTGTCTCATATCCAACTGTGTTGTAGAAGGAATCTGGTAAACGATGCCCTTAATATAACCCCACAAGAAATAATCTAGTCTTGTAAGGTCCAGAGACCTAGCTGGTCATCTATAAGGACTCCCCCGTCCTATCCATTTGTTTAGAAATACATGATTCAAATGCTCCCTAACCTGATGTGAGGAATATGCCGGTGCTCCATCCTGTTGAAACCACAAATCTTGTGTTATACGCTCTGGTACATCGGCAAGTAACATTAGTAGATGACTTTGCAGAAAATGTAAATACATTTCACTATTGTGGTGCCCGTCGAAAAAGTGCGGCCCAATTAGATATCCATCTACTATAGCGTCCCATACATTCAACTACCAACAATGCTGGTGATCTATTTGTCTCATGAGATGTAGATTTTCCGTGCCGTAATAATGAAAATTGTGCCTGTTAACAAGCCCATTCTTGTGGAAAGTTGCCTCGTCCGAGAGAAGAACACCGAATATTTATCGAGAGATTATCCTCAACACAGTCAATAATGTTCTGTTATCTGATTCTCCTATATACAGAAGTGAAAACCATACGAACAGTACCTTGGCCGCACTTTTTCGACGGTCACGTCAATAGTGAAATATATTTAGATTTTCTGCAAAATTATCTACCAATGTTACTTGCCGATATACCAGAGCATATAAGACAAGATTTGTGGTTTCAACAGGATGGACCACCGGCATATTACTCACATCGGGTTAGGGAGCATTTGAATAATGTATTTTCAAACAAATGGATAGGACGTGGCGGTTCTGTTAGATGGCCAGCTACATCTCCGGACCTTACAAGTCTAGATTTTTTCTTGTGGGGTTATATTAAGGGCATCGTTTACCAGATTCCTTCTACAACACAGTTGGATATGAGACAGAGAATAGTAGACGACTTTCAGTCAGTTGATCCCAAAATGTTGTCGAGAGTTCAACGGCTTTCCCCAGAAGGATTGAGTTGCGTCTATAAAGAAACGGGCAACATTTTGAACACTTTCATCTCACTAAGAACCAATCTCTCACGTATTTCATACACGATTACCTTAAAATATCTCCATTTCTCAGATCGAGTATAATGATATGTACTAATAAACTCTTCTTTCGCAACCTCTGATTTTATTATTTTAGTCTATTTTTTGTTGATAAAGATGAGGTTACTTCTGCAAAATTATGGCACACTATCTTATGAGTTGACATGAATAATGAAATACAAGATGTTAAATTTGAACAAAAAATTAGAATATTCAATAATTTTTTGAGTCATTCCTATATAAAAGGATGATAATCTATTTGAATTCATCAATAAAGCTACTCTTGGGCAATAAGAAAACGAAAGAAAAAAGTATTCATCCTCTGTGGCCGAAGGAGCATGCGATGATGTGAGAGCCTATCTTCATGAATTTTCACGGAAGAAGAAATATTGTGACGAAAGTACTCACCAAAAGAATTTATTACTCAAAGACATTATAGCAGCGTTTAGGACGCTCTTGAATCTTCAACAAAAAAGTGGTCTTCCAATCTGAAAAAACCCCCCAAGATTTGTTTATTGAAAATTGGGATATCCTGTTAACTTCAAAATAAATTGCTGAAGTAGATTTTGAGTTCTAAATACAATACCGTTCGAACAAAAATTAAATTTTCAAGAGTGTACGAGTTACAGAGCACCGCGCCACTAGTGAATCACCCAGTATATATATATATATATATATATATATATATATATATATATATATATATATATATATATATATATATATATATATATATATATGATATTCCACATTAACAGTAATGTTGGACACACAAATCAAAAAAAATTCTCAAGTACTATATTCCATTAAAGAAAAAAGGAAAACTAGTAGATAACTACACATGTCTAAATCACGATGACCCACTCTCTAATGACATCAGAAATCATCTTTGCTAATTCAACGTTGTTTTTCCAGTGGTCCCAACATGAGATAATTACCATTCAATGTTAATCAAAAGACTAATACATTCAGACCGTCTAGAATATAAATAATTGAATGCCAACAGCTTACGTAGGATGAACAGGTCGAAATTTTGATCCTGAATTCAAAGAATATCTTTGCTCAGATTAAAAATCCGTTGTTTTTGAACACATTTAATCAACGAATTTTATAACTGGATTAGATAATTTAAAAATTCTACACAATTACAAGAAAGATATGACAATCAACTGTTGTCAAGTTTGGAAATAAACAAAATCTGTAAAAACCCAAAATCCACCACTCTCAATAGTCAACTAGAAATGAATATCTATCCACTACTCAACATTTAAAACAGGTATAGTAAGCACGTTCTCTCTTATAATTGTTAGCTCTAGACACTTGACGTAACTATCAAAACCGGTCGAGTGTACTTAAAATAAATATTGTGGAAATCAGACAGAAGTGTTTCATCTCTTTTATATTGAATGAATTTCCATGGGACAAATTCATCAAGAATATCAATTATATTCTTAGTATACATGGTGCTTCAACGAAAACTAAACAGAGGCTATATCTACCAAGATATTCATTTCTGATCAAAACGCAAAAACATGTCAATTTTTGTTTCAAGGGGGACATCTTTTCGGGTACAATACTTGCCTGAAATATCAACCCTCTAAGCGGGGGGAATTTCAACCTATGGATCAGGGGTGACAACCCCTGAAAATTTGAAAGAGTGTAGAGTGAAGATGGGTCGAGTGATAACCCGAAAGGAAGGTATTATCTTTGCCTGCATTCCCATGAAAGAATTTTTACTTTTGATTGAAAACTGTAGAAGATACAGAGTGAGCCACTGAAAAATAGAGAAGACTATCGCCCCAAGACTATTGGAGTATCAGTGCGAAAAATTGGAATAGATTCATTTTAGATCAAAAGCTGTCATCTTCCGAAATCACTTTTATCTTGAATTTCAACCCCTAGAGCAGGGGTAATATCCCTATTTACCTATTATCCTCTATTTTTCAGTAGCTCACACTGTATCTTTTACAGTTTTCAATCAAAACTGAATATTCGTTCACGGGGATGCAGACAATCTTTGTCCGAGAGAAAGGTATTATCTTAATACCTTTCTCTCGAGTATCACTCGACCCATCTACCCACTTCCAAATTTTCGAGGGTGATCACCCCTGCTCTAGGGGTTGAAATTCGAGATGAGGATGGTACTTGATGATGACAGCCATTGATCAGCATGGATCTGTTCCATTTTACTTCACTGAAACTTGAATAGTCTCAGGGAAATAATCTTCCCTATCTTTCAGTTGGTCACCCTGTATCTTTTGCAGTTTTCAATTAAAAATGGAAATTCTTCAAAGCAATGTAGACAATGATACCACCTTTCTTTTGAGTCATCACTTGACCCATCTTCCCTATTCAAAATGTTCAAGGATTGCAACCTCCGCTTAGGGGGTTGATATTTCAGGCAAGTTTTGTACCCCAAATGATGTCTCTTGAAATAAAAGTTGAATATCTTGGTAGATATAGTCTCTGTTTTGTTTTCGTTGAAGCACCCTGTAAAAAGATTCTATAACCGTATTACTTGCCATATCAGTAGGGTCAATTTTTCGATCCGTTCAGATTGTGTTGAATATCTGAACATAAAATACAATTTGTTAACGCAGATGAATTTGATGGGTTTTTATTTCTTGGAGTCATGATATCGAGTTACACGTTCTGGAAAACCCTTAAATTGTTTTCTTCAAAGCTGAGATATAGATTTTATTACCGGGGCAGCGCATCGTAAAATTTATGGCGCAGTTTTCGGTTGATTAAATCGAACTATCCGAATAAAAAAAGTAAGATTCCTTTAATCTTATCTAAGAAATAGCTTTTTAGGTGGAAACCGGAACATTTTGAAACTTTGTGTTTTCGAAGATGACTCAGAGAAACACAGGAATATTTTGAAATCTAATTGTTCTGTATACAATGTTCGCCAATATCGCCACGTAGTATCTTTAGTCGGCATTAAAATACAGGGTGTCCTCCAAGCTCTGACAAACTTTGAGAGGTGATTCCTGAAGCAATTCTGACACAAATTAAAGTGAACAGCATTGTCTTAATCTTTTCAAATTGGGAAATTTTCAGTTTCAGTAATTATTAACCTACGTGAGCGATTCTACGGTGTTGCATAGATGAAATGAGATACATATCTTGTTGTACATATGGTGATATTTGCAACCATAGTAAAATGATTGTGGAGGAGGTTGAGTTACTTTTGATAGATAAATATCAGAATATCTCCTTCGGTAATAATTATTAATTATAACCTTAAATTCCTTGAATCGCAAAGGTATTCATCCAGTTACGAAAAATCTGCAAACACGATATTGCGATGTAAACTCTGTTAGAGAATGCCATCGAAAATTTCCTTAAACCTTAAACGCCCAAGCGGTGTTTCAGGGACCCCAACATCAGAATTTACCTCATAACTATTTTTGTATTACATGTTGGCAACATCACTGCCAGCTACTCGTCAGGAAATACATCACGGCCATCCTGTTATTCTGCCGCCACGTTTCATGGTGATCGTGAGGTTCTAGGAGTGAATTAAGTACGTGGGGTCTCGTAAGGACCCCGGTTGGGTCTGTACCTAATATATTTTTTTCATTAATTTTTGTGTTTTCGGTCAGGTTAGGTTCTTCTAAAAATGGAACGCTTTGGAAATAGAAAATTGACTCAAGCTGAATAAGAATACATCGCAAATAATCTGGATGAATTTTCGGATAGAGAACCGACTTATGATAGCGATGAAAATTTATCGAACGATTAAGTTCACGTGAAAGATCTATCTGAAACTGAGGACAACACGGAAATACTGACGGAGGAAGAATCTGATAAGGAACCTTCGGAAGTCGAAGAAAACATTGTGTAATCCGACTATCCTGTTTTCATATCAAAATCTGGTCTGAAGTGGAACAAACAACCACTTTATCAAAGCAAGAGATTAACAAGAAACATCGTAAAATCTAGCGCCGGTCTAATCGAATACAGTTAAAATGTGAGTACAATTTTAAAATCTTTCAACTTATTTTAACTGCCTTCACACCAATCAAGAAGTCTCCTGATATTTTGATGCCTGGAATCAAAAAAACCCAGCAAACCAAAGAGAATGGACCGTACTTCGTCGGAGAGAATTGAACTGCTTTCTATGAGTTCTGATAAAAGCTGGTGCCTTGAGATGTAGGAAAGAAACGACATGAGAAACGTGGACTACAAACACAGCTATTCGAAGATCGTTTTTTCCAACAGCATTTTCTGGCAGTAGATTTGAGGAAATTTCAACGTTTTTACGATTCGATGACAAATCGACGAAAGCGGAAAAGCGAGAACAAGACAATTTAGCAGCAATAAGAGATATTTGGGAGATGTTTGTTAGCAATTACAAGAATGCTTTCGAACCTTATGAAACTACTAACATTGATGATTAATTGGTTTGCTTTAGGGGAAATTGTTTCTCTTGGCAATATATCTAATGAACACCTGGTCGGTACGGTATAAAAATTTGGACAGCTGCTGACGTCAAAATCTCATATTTGTGTGATCTCCATATATATACAGAAAAACTGCCGGATGGCGTAGCAAAAAAGAACTAAGGTTATTGGGTTGTCAGAGATTTGGTGGAACCATATTATACCACTTGACGTGGAATTACCACAGATAATTTTTTTACAAGTGTTGACTCAGCCAATCACTTGTTGAAGAATCAACTTACACTACTTGGGACAGTCCGTAAGAATAAACCAGATACTCTGTCTGAACTAAGTATAAAATCTAGGCCCATTCATTCTCCAATGTTTTCCATTCACTCGAAATATAACAATGGTTTCGTATGTCCCAAAAGAAAAGAATGGTATATCTACTGTCTGGTCGACACGATGATGATAGTGTAACTCAAGAACATGATAAAATATTATTTTGGATTACAACAGAACCAAAGGCGCAGTTGATAATGCCGATAAACTAATTCGGGAATATTCATGTAGCATGGCCGTATAGACTTGTTATGAACATCTTAGATATTTGTGCCCTAAATGCTTTTGTAATACATATACAAAATAACCCCGATTGAAAAAAAAAATCTTTAAAGACGGCGTTTCTTTTTGCTGAAGTTGGGAAAGGAACTAGCTCAAGCCAACACGAAGACGAGTGCAACAAATAAAGATCACCACTCTCACATAAAATCTGCCCTGAAAAATTGTGGAATTGAGGTTTCTGTTGAACATGAGGTTGAAGCAGAAGCTGCAGCTAAAAACACGCCAGGTGTTTCAAATGCTCCAGAAGTTTGGACAAAAAAGTATATACAAAATGTGCACAATGTAAGCAGCTTGTATCTGAAGAGCATAGGAGAAAACAACTTTCTGTTTTGTGCCATGATTGCTTGTTGGCCTAACATTCAAACCACGTGTTTTTTTTATCATCTGATGTTATGGTTTTTTCTAGTTGTTGATTCAGTTGTTACTATTTTTTTACGATTGAAGAATTATATTTTATTTTTTTTCGAATTCTTCATTTCTTTTGTTGCGAATTCAAATTAAACCTGATTTTAATATGGGATCTCTGCAGGACCCCGCTTGGGTATTTACGTTTATTTCAATCGCATGGCTATTTAAGGGTTAAAAACATCTTACTGTTCGTATGGTTTTCACTTCTGTAGGCATTTTGCATCAGGATGCAAGATGCCTAGTCTAACCTAACCTATCAGGAAACCTATGTGCATAAACTCTACTTGCCAACAGAGAATTTCTATCACACTTACCCAGAATAAAAATCATACCAACCATTTCTTCTTTGGAGAACTTCATGGCAGTCAATTGAGAAAATTGGGTTCAAACCTCACTTAAACAATGTTTAATAACGAAACATTGATGAATTCACTATGTTAAATGCAGAATATGATATGTCCGGACACCTGACAGAAGGCACAAATAAAAAAAAATGTCAACACATACCTGGATTTACGTTTTAATTATCTTGATTTTATCATTCGTTACAAGAATTATCTTGTTTAGGTTTAATTTTTATTACTTGAATCAATACAGAAAAAAACTTCTGTGCGAATAATGGTGCATGTTGATGAGTTTGATACGGTTTGTATAATTTTCATCGAAATTTTTACAAATGATCGAATATTTCGAAAATGATCGAAGATAAAGATAAGGTTACTTCTGCAAAAATATAGCACAATATTTTATGCGTTGACATGAATAATAAAATCAAAGATATAATCTTTTAAAATTACAATATCCAATAATTTTTTGAGTCACACCTGTGTAAAATGAAATCTTAAATGGTGTTTGGCGAATAAAAGTTGGTGAGTGTTATGAATTTGTGGTTTAAGATGCTTTGTTATTCAAATTAGAACTAAATAATTTGAATTTAAAATTTGTACATACCACAATCCCAATGGATTCTTTTAACCGCATTACATAAAAATCAGCAACAATTAATAGAGCCTTTTCTATTCGACTTTCCATAACAGACTTCAATAAGGAAATCAATGTCAATAAGAAAATTGCATCTAATAATAATATTTCAGTCTCAAAAATACAATTAAACGAAGATTTCTACTAAAATATATTAAACTCGATGCGTTTCGATACACAGTATGTTTGTCAAGAGTGACTGAATGCTACAAATATTTCCTACTAACATATACTTATACAGGCTGTTCCAATATTTTCAATTCCTTAACGGGGTGAGCAAAACCCCCTGATTTTGAATGGAGATGTGTTGCGATTCGTCATTCTGAAGATCTTATCGAGTACTATCGGAACTTAAATTGTCGCTTCAAAATTTTCATCGTTAATGAAATGGCAGCTAAAAAAGTGAAAGATTACTTACTTTTGTGATTAGTTTATTAAGTACTGAAAATGAGCACCATTCATAACCATGCAGTGAAGAACGCTGGTGTATGGCTAGCTTATGTTGAATTTACATTTTTTTAATACATTTAGGTATGCAATGTCTTTATTCATTTGTTAATTTTTTGTTCGAGAAATCAGACAGACCATTTGTGTGATTTATCTTAGTCTCTCGTTAATCTATCCTGAATTTTCAGGAACGTTGAAACTATGCCAAAGTGATTGTGAATTTGTAGAAAGATTGAAATGGTGTATTCCTTAGAAGAAAGAGTGGAAATGATGAAATTATTTTCTAGAAATAACGACTTTGCGCGATTAACAGCGGCTTCATTTAACGAAAAACATCCTGAAAAAAATGTATCCGCTGCTTACGATGGATAACTGGTTGCAAAATTTGACGCTACTGGCTCAGTCGGCAACAAAAAGAGGGAGACCAAGCGATGGAAGTGTCTATCTTAGGTCACGTAGCGATGGATCCGACCCTTAGTACTAGGAAATTATCCAATGTGTCTGGTGTTTCACGCACAACAGTCATGAGAATTTTAGGAAAACATAAGTTTCATCCTTTTAAGATACGATTGGTTCAGGAACTGAATGAGGATGATTTTGATCGCCGACTCATTGTTCTGTGAAGTGGTCAGTGAAAATATTAACAATAATCGAAACTACACGTTCATTATCTGTTTTTCGAATGAGTATTCATTTCACGTTAACGTCACTGTAAACAGGCATTACTGCTGGTACTGGTCAGATGAAATTCCAAGATTATTTCGAGAAGAGCATACTCAGCATCCCCAAAAGTTAAATGTTTGGGCGGGTATTTATATAAATCACATCATCGGCCTTTTTTTCATACCCGGTAATATCACTGGCCAAATTAATTCAAAACTATTACTGAACACTATTCATCTAGCCCTCGTGAAAGTATTGGGGAATGAAGAAGGCCATAAAACGACCATGAAATTTTCCTCAGGCCTGGACTGGAAAAAGGGGACATATAGAGTGGCCGCCCAGATCACCTAATTTGGCTCCACCGGACTTTTTTCTATGGGGTCACCTGAAGACTTACGCTATCCAACCTGAGTCACTGGATGATTTGTGAATTCGAATCATTAATGAAGGCCGTCAAATTGAACCAAAAATGTCACAATAGTAAGTAGTTTTCCACTTTTTTAGCTGCCATTTAACGATAGAAGTTTTGAAGTGAAAATTTAGGGTTAGATAGTACCCGATAAGATCTTCACAATGAGGTATCGCTACATCCCTCATCCCTATTCAAAATCTAGGGTTGTGCTTAGCCCCGGTAGGGGATTGAAGTTACGGGGATAAAAAAATCGAAAAAATTGTTCCCCCTTGACTCAGAAATCAGCGATTCTCCATATTTTCATGTTAAAACCGGAAAATCGAGGTGTTATGATTTAGTTGGACCATCCTGTATATATATACTTAAGAGAAAATCGACTCAGACCTATCTGTATTTGAACTAGTGTTTTGAAATCCAGTTAATAATAATAATAATAATAAGGTTGAGTTATTCATATCTAACTGATCATTAAGAATTTCCAGTGAATTCCTAAATCTGTTTAATTTCTAGTACTTCCAGTTTGAATTTTAACCTCTATTCTCATAATGTAGGATTTTGAATTTTGAATTGAAAGAAGGACTTTTGTCCCTAAGATAATTTCAATAAATTTGAGTTTGGAATAATTCTATGACTCTAGAGGAGGACGTTCAAAACACCTGCTGCTGGCACCAGGTACTCCACAGGCTGTCGCCGAACTAGTCTTCGTGTTTAGCGACTTCGAGAAACCCCGGGTATCATGTTTGGGATAATTTTATGACAAATTGTCTCAATTCCCCAGAAGAAGACGTTTAAAACACCTGCTGCAGTCACCAGGTACTCTGCTGGCTATCGCCGACCTTGTTTTCGTGTTTAGCGACCTCGAAACCCCCGAGTTCCAAGTTTGGGATTATTCCATAACAAATTGTTTCAATTCCTAGGAAGAAGACGTTTGAAACACCTGCTGCAGGCACCAGGTACTCTGCTGGCTATCGCCGACCTTGTCTTTGTGTTTAGCGACCTCGAAACCCCCGAGTTCCAAGTGTGGGATTATTCCATAACAAATTGTCTTGATTCTCCAGAAGAAGACGTTTAAAACACCTGCTGCAGGCACCAGGTACTCCGCAGGCTCTCGCCGACCTAGTATTCGTGTTTAGCCACCTAGAAAACCCCCGAGTACAAAGTGTTGGATTATTCTATGACAAATTGTCTCAATTCTCCGGAAAGAGACATTAAAAACACCTGGTGCAGGCACCAGGAACTTTTCTGGGTATTGCCGACCTTGTCTTTCTGTTAAGTGACCTCGGAACTCACTCAGAAAATGTGTGGGCCAATACTCTGACAAATTGTCATAATACTCAAGAGGAAGGCATTCGCTGCAGGCACTAGTTACTCCGCAGGCTCTCGCGGACATAGTATTCGTGTTTAGCGACCTCGGCAAACCCCGATTATCAAGTTTGGGATAAATTTATGACAAATTGTCTCATCACTCCACAAAAAGATGTTTAAAACACCTGCTGCTGGCACCAGGTACTCCGCAGATTCTTGCCGACCTCGTATTCGTGTTTAGCGACCTCTGAAATCTCTTAGTAAGAAGTGCAGGCCAATACTATGACAAATTGCCATAATACTCCAGAGAAAGACTTCCTCTGTAGGCACCAGGTACTCCGTAGGCTCTCGCCGATCTAGTATTTGTAATTACCGACCTCGAAAACCTCCAAGTATCAAGTTTGGGATAATTCTTTGCCAAATTGTCTAAACACTCTAGAGGAAGACGTTTAAAACTCCTGCTTGGCGCACCAGGTACTCCGCAGGCTAACGCCGACCACGTCTACGTGTTTACCGACTTCTCCAACAAGTTTGGGCGATTACTATGACAAATTGTTATAGACTGAACCTCCTGAAGATACTTCCCAGCAAAAAATGGGAAACCGATACTTCTATTCTTCTTAAAATCTACATCCTAACCATACGTAGTGTAATCGACTACGGGTGCATCTGTTACGACAATGCAAACAAAGCACAGACTCGAAACAATACAAAATACAGCAATAAGAGTGATAACAGGAGCACTAAGAACCAGTCCAATAGAGATCATACACGCCCTAGTGAACGAACCTGCTCTACACATACGCAGACAACTCTTATCTCTTTCCCATGCCTCAAAAATATCAAGCTTCTCACAGCACCCCGTATATGCTACAGTATTTTCTAAAACAACAACGCAACTTGGAAACCCAAAACCAGCACTATTTTTTGAAAAATTAAGACAAACCCAGTTTTACCTCAATCTCCTAAAATCCAAGATATTCTGCACCACCTCGACCCCACCTTGGATAATCTCTATTCTACAAGTCATTTCTTTCCTCAAGATTCATGCGAAAACAGAAAAGAGCCACCTTATCATTCGTGGGAAGTTTTCCGATATTCTATGGTATTACCAAAATCACAGAATCATTTACACCGATGCCTCAAAATCTGAAGATGGCGTCTCCAGCGTCTTTACGGGAGAGATGACGGCTATACTAGGAGCTTTAAATTTCGCTGAAACAATACCACAACATCAAATCTTGTTAATCTCCGACTCGATGAGCGTTCTTGAAGGTATCAAACAAGTTTACCCAAAAAACCCAATTCTACAAACCATCAAAGAAAAATTACATCATCTAAATCATTATGGGTCCCATCCCACATTGGAATCTCAGGAAATGAGGAAGTAGACAGATCCGCGGAAAAAGCAATGGAAGAAGGAGGCACCTACGATATCAAATTACCATACCTAGATCTTAAGCCGGCTATCCGTAATTGCATCATGAACGCATGGCAAATAAAATGGCCACAAAATTAAAATAAACTCCCGGAATACACAACCTGATGGAAATATCGAAAACAGAAACGATCGAGTGGTCATTGCGCGTTTACGAATCGGACATACCTTATTAACACACAAACATATATTCGAGAAAACAAAACCACCAATTTGCCAAACATGTGACACCAGAATTACCATCCAACACATTCTCATAGAATGTCCCATCTACTCGAACCAAAGAACTACATACAATATACCCTACAATATAAAAACAGCTCTGACTACACATTTATCAAATGTATTATCATTTACAAAAACACACTGAGTTGTACAATCAATTATGAATATTATTTACCATGCTAGTACTTATTCATGACTCTGTTATTATAAAAAATATCAATAATGTACATACCGCGCTGCCAATGACATAACGCAGCTTTATTTTTCAAATAAAAGAAAATTTTCACAACACTCCAGAGGAAGAAGGCCTTCGCTGCGGGCACTAGGTACTCCGCAGGCTCTCGGCTACCTAGTATTCGTGTTTAGCGACCTCAAAAACCCCAAAGTATCAAGCTTGGGATAATTCTATGAAAGATTGTCCTAATACTTCAGAGGAAGACGTTAAAACACCCGTTACGGGCACCAGGTGCTCTGCAGGCTCTCGCCGACCTCGTATTTGGGTTCGGCGACCTCAAAAACCACCTAGTAACAGATTCCGATTCATTTTCACGTTTATTAATCTATTTTTAAATTTTTATTATTGGATATTTCATAATGCAATTCTGAAATGCATTTTTCTTATACACAAATGCAATTTGGAATTTTTTCCTGATAAGATTAATTCACAAAGTTTCTAGAGATTCTCACGAATCAAACGTACCAAATTGCATTAAAATCCGTCTAACTATGCAAGAGAAACGATAGTTTATTCTTTTAATTACTCCACTAACATGCAAAACGTAATATTTATTCCTCAAAGCAATATACCGAACACTTTTTTTGGTAAATTTTTTTGTCCTGTGATACTCAAAATAATAAATAGGCAAATCTCTCATCAAAGACAACTCAATTCAGAATTTTGTCCAGATATTTCCCACATAAATCCAGATGAAAAGACATAATTTATATCAATTAGCCCACTAAAACAATTTCAAGTTAATAAATTATCAGCTATCAACACTTACCGAAGTCCCTTTTTGTGAAAAAGCTGAAGCTTCAAATGAAAAACTAATGGTCAAAGACAGAACATGAATATTATTTTAAATTGAAAGAATTGCATGTCCCATTAAATATGCTCTCAATCATTTTCGACGTGATAATTAGGGATAACCATTCTCGACGTGCGAAAGTAATTTATGGAGTGAACGATAATTGCAACATTTCTTTTAGGAGCTATTGTTTTTATCTATGATTCTTTGAATGATTTATAGGCATATCAATGACTCAAGACATCCTTCTTTAAATTTTTCTTCAGATATTCACCAGGAACTCAGGATGAAAAAATGATTTATATGTACGAGTTGTTGTGACAAATTGCATACAAGTTTTTAGGCTTCATAACTTAAATGGGATAGTTATCCTTTTGCTTTAAATCTTTGTCGGATGAATATAATAGATATAGTGCAGAAAAAATATGTCAGTTAAAAACGTGGGAAGAAATAGATTTATTTCCATTATCACGAAATGTATTTGTTCCTTATTAACGTGTTGAGAAATAATGAAATTTAACACATTTCGAAGTTGTCTTAGGTTTTTATAAATGACAAACTTGATTGTAATTTTCTGAATTGTTTTTTGCAAACTGGTAGTAAATTCAAGTTGGACCAATGGATATGAGCTTTTGCCCATTTGAATCTTACACCACTATATTCTAGAGTTAGAAGGGCATGACGCATAAGGCCTCTTGAGCCATTTTCTTGTTTTCTTCGGCTCACCTATTCGTCGACTTTTTTCAATATTTTTTCAGCTTCTTGAATTTCGTCAAGAACCTGAAAATGCCACTTTGAAGTCGAGACGTTAGAGCACAAAAATAGGCCTTAGTTTCGTAGTCCATAGAAATGTTACGATTTGTAGGCCGAATATTGCATTTTTTAGAGGACGAAATTTTATTTTTGAGACAATAGATGCTTAACCCCAAATTTGTCCTTGTCCCCCGGCCGCCATCTTGTAAAAACACCTTTTTCGCGATATCTCGGAAACTATATGTCCTACAAAAAATTTATGCAAACATAATTTATAGCAAATCGTTTTGCCTACAAATATGTTTTCATAACTTTTTGCCTTAATCCAAAAGTAAAGAAGTTATAAGCAAAATAGTGAGAAAATTTCTATAAAAATTTTCTGTTTGGCCCTATAACTTTTTTTTTTAACATTTTACAAAATAATTACCTCAGAACAATCTTGTAGATGGTCTTTTGAGGAAGATATTCTTCTTCAATTTTTTTCAATTTCATTTATTTAAAACGCTGTAACAGCGCTCCAGAGCTGACCCGGTTCGTCATTGCTCATTGGAATCCGGTCAAAACAAAATGCTCAGTTTCATGAACTTTTTCTTTTATTGTAAATACATTCTCAATAATTTGAATCCCTAACTATAACTTTACCTATTTATTGCTAATTGTTTTCTTCACTATATAACTTACTATATTATTGCTTCTTATAGTAATTTCTAAGAGGAGTGTACATTTTTGAGAGTGCAGATTCAATCATCGTGTCTGTTGCGCTTCATCATCATATCAGCTCCCAGTTACCCACTGCTGAATGTAAGCCTTTCCCAACCTTTTCAATTTTCCCCTGTCCTGTGCGCAGTGATACCAGTTGGAGCCTGCGTATCGTCTACCCATCGTTTTTGTGGTCTTCCAGTGCCCCTCTTGCTTGTTCTAGGGCCCCATAGCACTAGTCCATTTGGCCATTCGTCTTTTGTTTTCCTGGCTACGTGCCCTGCCCAACCCCATTTCAATTCACTAGTTATTTCCATTTATCTGTAATACAGGTTCTTCTCCTTATCTCTACGTTCTGGCTTCTGTCTCTCAAAGTCACTACCAGCATGCTCCTTTCCATATGTCTTTGGGCAACTCTCAGCATTTATGCACTCTCTGCAGTCTCTAGACCATAAGTCATGACGGGTAGAACGCAGGAGTCGAACACCTTCCTGCGTAAATAGATGGAAACATCTCTGTTCCTCAAAATGTTACTCATTTTTCCAAACGCTGTCCATCCAAGCGGGTTCTTCTTTTTACTTCAGCAACCTGGTTTTGTTTTCCTAGTCTTAAGACATGACCAAGATAAATGTAATCTTCAACTTTTTCTATCAGGTGATTGATTATCTATTCTCACGGGATTTTCGGTGTTGCTTAAGAGTTTTGTTTTGCTGAAGTTCATATGAAGGCCTACCTCTTTGGATGCCTCGTTCAGTTGAGTTAACATAGTTCTTAAATCTTCCTCGTTTGAACTGATCAAGACCACATCATCGGCGAACAGGAGATGATTCAGGTGTTTTGTATCTCCATAGATACCTTTTTCGTCCCATTCGAGTTTTTTAAACATGTTTTCTAGAGCAAGAGTAGAGAGTTTGGGAGATATTTTATCCCCTTGTCTTACTCCCATCTGAACTGGAATGTCTTTCGTCTGCGTCTCTTCGTTGACCCTCACTCTCAATGTGGCACTTTTGTAGATATCCCCCAAGACGGTAGTGTATCTGGAGTCCATCCTTGCATCATTCAATCTTTTAGTTACTGCCCAACGTTCGATAAGATCGAAGGTTTTTTTGAAGTCTACAAAAGCCAGATGTAGGTTAATATTGTATTCACAACATTTCTCTATCAGAGTTCGAATGGATTGTAAGTGGTCGATGGTGCTTAGACATTTTCTGAATCCTGCCTGCTCGACGGGTTGATAAAAGCCGAGTTTATTTGTGAGTCAGATAGTTATTATCTTCATTAGCAGTTCGTAGAGATGTGAAAGGAGTGTTATCGGGCGCTTAATGCATGCCAATCTCATGATTCTGTGATTATTGTGACAGAGGACATTGGTATTCTTATATTGCTCACGGCATTAGGTAGGAGACAGCCAAACATTTGCTTTTTAAAACCTTCAAAAGGTTGACCACTCCTGGTCAGTTATATAGGCCATCAAGTTATATATATGGAGATCTTATAGCACAGAATTTGTAAATTCTTTATGCTTCCTCAGGATGTGATACAACAACAGCTTATAATATGGAAAAACTAAAATTCATAAAAATTATGGAGACCACGAATTAGGACGTGGTACCACGTAATTCCTGAATGAGAAGGTCGACCCATCTTTGCTCACTCTTATCGGCGAACGTTTTTCGTAGTTTTATGAGGCGGTAATAAAGATGACTCATTAGACGGCATGCGAAACAAACGATTCGCTAAGACAGTGACTAAAAATTCATTTAGTTCATCATCGCTGCCTCCCACACAAGATGCAGCTCGTTTTCACAGTCTCGAAGTATATCACCAGGTCCAGTCGTGGCTCGGAATATATCAAAAGCTGAAGATTGGGTCTGGAAAAATCATGCAAACATTTGCATGCCAACACAAGCTTCCAAACCTCCAGAACCCCTCGAGGTCATTGAATTAATTTTCTGCAGATGCAAAAGAGAATTGTGAAAGCATGTGTGGCTGCAAAAAAGCAGGCCTCAAATGCTCTATTGTTCCGCCTCTATTTTTCTGGCAAAACATGAAGCAACATCATGGAAATATCGAAGTTAATGGAAGAAAATGAATTGAGTTCCTGTCATACCCCAAACCTCCACATTCGACGCTAAATTATATTCTGAGCCACAGCATGGACCATCGAAGAAAAGTAGAATAGAATAGCTAGCTAATAACTGATTGAAAATATGATTATAACCTCGACACAATACCTGTTGAGTAGGTCTACTAGGGATACCAAGTAAAAAAAACGCGCCCACAGTTTCAACCTCATCGGAGGCAAGGAAAAGAGTTGGCAATGAACAGGTAAAATTGTAGATAGGTATACAACAACAAATTTTGAGAATGTATCTACAATAATAAAAAAAGATCATAAAACTACTTTAACATTTTATTTTGACCATTTTCTCAAGAGCATCGACGAACCCAGTCAAATTTAGAGCGCTATAACAGCGTTTTGAATGAATGAAATTGAAAAATATTACAGAGAAAAATTTTCCTCAAAAAAACCATTTACAAGATTGGTTTTCGGTCATTATCTTGTAAAATGTATAGAAAAAGAGTTATAGAGCGAAAAAGAAAATTTTTATATAAATTTTCTCACATTTTTGCTCATAACTGCTTTGATCTTGAACTTAGGGCAAAAACTTATATAAGCATATTTGTAGGCAAAGCAATTTGCTACAATAATAAAAACAAGTACTGTGTTTTAAGGAATTTTACTTAATAATTGCGATTCGTAACGCGTTTCACTACACCGTAGCTTCTTCAGACGAATGAATGTACAGAAATAAATATAAATGTTCTTGAGTAATTGAAAGCTTAATGGGTTGCTTCTTCTTAAGTGGTTATTTGTGACAGGTATATCCAATAAAATTAAGGAATAGATTGCTCCCCGAAGAGATTCAATAGAGGTGAAGGGCTTGAATCGATTTGTTCATTGATGAGTCTACCTGACTGTTTGTATTTATTGATTTCCAAAATTTCCCAAAGATCTATCTTCCAATATTTATTATCTGTATGCAAAATTTCAAACTGTGGGTCGAACGAGTGATTATTTTCCAAGAGATGATTCGCGTAGTTTGAATCTGATTTTTTATTAGAAAAACAGCGTTTATGTTCCGATATTCTAATATTAAAATTTCTATGAGTTCTACCAATGTAGAAATTATCACAGTCATTTCAATTCAATCTATAAACACCTGATTTATTGTTTTTACCTGGTTTGGTTTTATTATTCTTTATATATTTGCCTAAATTATTATTAGTTTGGAAAGCTATGTTGAAATTATTGCTACTCAAGAATGATTTCAGTTTCTCACTTGTAATGCCAACGTAGGTTAAGGTGTTGAATTTTGGTTTCAATTTATCGACAGGGTAAACTTCATTCAATGCGATTCCACTTTGTTTTTATTTAAAATATTATTTATTAGTTTGGGATTGTAACCATTATTTTTGGCTATTTGTTTAATCAAATTTATTTATTTGTTGAAATTTTCTGGTGATAACGGGATGTTAATCAATCTATGAATAAAACTGTTGAATGCTGACATTTTATGTTGATATGGATGACACGACGAGTTATGTATTATAATATCTGTATGTGACGGCTTATGGTAAATTGCGAAAACATGTTTTCCATTTTCATTCGAAATTGTTACGTCTAAGAAATTTATCGAATTATTGCTTTCTATTTCGGTTGTGAATCCAATTTTGTATGTAATGAATTTATATGATTTTCGAAAATTTTCAACTGTCTATCTGTTCCTGTGAAGCAAATAATGATATCGTCTACATAGCGATACCAGTATAAACAATATTTATTGAGTGGATGATTATGAATTAATTTCATTTTCATTTTTTCGTTCATTAATTTCATGAATATTTCTGCTAACAAAGGACTTAACGGATTGCCCATAATCAAGCCGTATTCAATAGTATGATATTGAAATGGAAATAATTTTGATCTAAACAAATTTGTAATAATGAAAGAATATCTGATTTAATGATAGTATTGACATGATTCTTTTCTAATAATTCTTCAACTAAGTAAAACGTATCTTTCGGAGGTATGTTGGGAAATATATTCTTAACATCGCAAGAAATGAGTTTGGAATTAGGTGGTATAATTGTATCTTTGATATTGGCAATTAGTTCGTATGAATTTTTGACCGAAAATTCAGATTCAAAATTGCAATGCTTTATTAGCAAGTCGTTGAGGAATTTTGAAAATTTGAAAGAAGGTGTCGTTACATAAGAAACAACAGGTCTAATAGGGTAATTAAGTTTATGAAGTTTAATCAACGAATATAATTCGGGGGATTGTGGATTGGAGTTAACTCCAATTGCAATGACTGTGATAATTTCTACATTGGTAGAACTCATAGATATTTAATATTAGAATATCGGAACATAAACGCAGTTTTTCAAATATAAAAATCCGATTCAAATTACGCGAATCATCTCTTAGAAAATAATCACTCGTTCGACCCACTCGTTTGAAATTTTGCATACAGATAATAAATATTGGAAGATAGATCTTTGGGAAACTTTAGAAATCAATAAATACAAACACTCAGGTAGACTCATCAATGAACAAGTCGATTTAAGCCCTCATCTCTATTGAATCTCTTCGGGGAGCAATTTATTCCTTAATTTTATTGGATATACCTGTCATAAATAACCACTTAAGAAAAAGCAACCCAATAAGCTTTTAATTAGTCAAGAACATTTATATTTATTTCTGTACATTCATTCGTCTGAAGAAGCTACGGTGTAGTGAAACGCGTTACAAATCGCAATTATTAAGTAAAATTCCTTAAAACACAGTACTCGTTTTTTATTAAAAATACGGTAAATAATGGATGGAGAATATAAGCACTGACCTAAGTTCGGCTTCCTGCTGAGTGAGAGCTCTCGTTCACTGTAGTTCGGTAGAATTAGTTCCCGAAGGATCACTATGAATTATTCTTAGAAGAAAATACTTGTCGGCCACAAAAGTAATAAGTTTTCCGTTATACGTTTCGAATCCTTCTGCTTTCTTGCTGTACACTTTTTTTTCTCTCATATGTTAAAGGTGTAGAAAATAACAGAAAGAAGGATGCGGAGGGAAATTATCAAAGTAGGAGTTACCTCAATGTAAACTACCCAAACAAAACTTGAATGTTTCTGAACAGTAACTACGATTGAATTATTTAAGAAGCATCAACTGATACCGTCGAGAAAAGAGACCAATAATTTTCATGGACGAAACTTATGTTCTTTCCTCCATACACACGAGAATCCTTGAAGTGACGAGACAAATGACGGCTTACGTCAGTCTGTTTCAAAAGGACCAAGACCAAGATTTGTACGAAACGCAAATCTACCCCTTAAGTCCAATTGTCAAACCGGAGACTATCACGATGATACAAAATTCGCAAACTACAGAAAATGGTTGAGAGAAACACTTATTCCTAATTTGTCACCAAAAAGTATGTTGGTAATCGATAACGCACCATATCACAATGTACAAACAGAAAAACACCCGAACATGGCTGCCCGATGAGAAGAAATGAAAGAGCAACGTCGAAATATTACCTTCGCAGATTGGATACTTTAAGCAGAACTTTATAATCTAATTAAATTGCACAAACCAAGATAAGAAAGGTATGCAGCTGATAAACTCCTGAATAATCAGGACTACGATGTACTTAGACTTCCCTCATATCATCCTGACTTAAACCCTATTGAAAAAGTTTGGGCAGCCATGAAAGTTTATGTAGCTGACAGGAATGTTGATTACTCAATGAAAAGTGTAAAAAAAAACTGTGTGCAAGTAAATCCGAATCATTCGTCCTCACGATAGCGCAACACGATTGTAACTCTTAAAATTGCCATTTTGTTTGGTATGCCGTTAATCCTATATAAACCCATCAAGTTATCACAAAGATATTAGGTATTTCGGAAAATATAGTTACTAATCATTTGCCTCAAATCCCTATTGAATATCAACCTTCAATTACTATATTTCATCTTATTATTCAGATTCCAGATATTCTTGACAATTTGAATTATAAGGAGAAAACAATAGTACATATAATGAAGGTTCAGTTAAAAAAATTTCTGCCTCAAAAATATCCTGTAGTGTAACTGGTGATGAGTCTGTGACCCACTTCTTTGTAATAGATTTTAAAATGATCCAGTACCTTGAAATTCCATATGCCTGAGAGGGATAATTTTCTCAAAAAGCCCTTACGCCGACCCTGATAGCTTTCTTACATTACATTGCAGGACATATAAACATCTCACTTGCTCCGCTTGCTTTCTCTTTTGTTCTACGCGCAACTTATGGAAATCTGAACCACACAGGTACTCTTATCGGCTTTTACTATTACATCTTTAATATCGATAGTATTTCTAAGTGTTGAATCGATGAATCATAATTGTTAAGGTTAGCATTCCTACTAAAATTTTCAATTGGAAACCAAGTTTTATAGCACTACTGACATTCGCTTTATTCGAATATATACGACACAATAAAATCAAATTAGTCTAGGAATTAATAAATTGCTGAGATCATAAAAAGCTGGAGACCTTAGCATTATCCGTATTTTATATGATACCCTTATGATCGTAAATTGATTTTACGGTTCACTTGATAAGCCGATAAAATCTCGAAGTGTCGCTTACTGAAGTTCATGGCAATTTGCAATTCGATCAGTGACGTTAATTTTCAGACAAGTCTACCGTACTTTATTTCAAGCTTATTGCATTTCCGTACTAACTATACTTTTTAAGTACATCGTTCCATTACCTTTACCACCCTTTTAAGCTCTTAATTCCGAACAGAACCATCAAATAGAATCAGAGGAAACTTGAAGCGTTCGCGATGTAGGTATCAGAAGAAAAATAAAAATATGCTCACTAAAATTTCCGGAAGTGGATCCTTTCATTAAAACGCAGATTTCCAAGTAGTTATACTAAAATACAACCAAATAAACTAAAATCAATTATAGTACGAGGTCTTCCTCTTAGAACGAAACTGCTTGTGAAAAAGAGTATGAAACATATGATTTCCATGCTAGATACTAGTAGGCAAATAGGCAAAAATAGCCAAGTTGCACTTAACTCGACCAAAATTTTTCCATATTATTTTCAAGGCAGATATACTTAGGAAGAAGTTTAGCTCTAAAAATTCTAAACTCACATGTGGAAATTCCATATTCGATACGGATTGACCCATTTCACCGAAATATGTAAATCATTATTAGAAATATTTAGAATATTATGAAAAATAACTTCCTGTATCAGACTCAATTAATAATAATAATTATCAATGTTGAACTCGGGGAATCTAGTCAAGGCAATTAACACCTACGCTAAGACAGAACTGGATGATATTCAAACTGACAAAGTACAACCATCGTCTGTGATACGAACAACTTTGAAGCGGAAAGAAGGAGGACGCGGATTGATAAGGTACATGCGGGTGTTGCTTTACTCATTTGGAATAATCAGATGAACTAAGACAGAACTGGATGATATTCAAAGGCAGACCCGAACGATGCTGACAAAGTACAACAATCATAATTCAAAATCGTCTGTGATACGAACAACTTTGAAGCGGAAAGAAGGAGGACGCGGATTGATAGATGTTGTCAATTTACACACTGAACAGATAAAAAATCTCAGAGAATTCTTCTCTGCGAAAGCTCTCACTTCTGACCTCCCTAGAGTGGTATCATTGGCTGATAAGGAATGTACACCTCTAAATCTTGCTACCTGAGATGACCTGCTGAATCTACCGTTCCTATCAGATATCGACTCAAAACAACAAAAAACTTCAAAAGCAAATAAAAGAAAGTCAAAACAAGAGCAAGTGTCAAGAAAGGAATTGCATGGACGACATCACCATGAGATTAATCAAGCACACATCGACAAAGAAGCCTCCAACAAATGGTTGATAAAAGGAGAATTATTCGAGGATACAGAGGAATTCCTTATGGCTATCCAAGACCAAGTGATCGCTACAAACAACTTCAAAAAATTTATAATGAAGGACGGAACATTACAAACAGATAAGTGCAGAAAATGCCATATAAGATCGGAGACTATACAGCATATTACGTCCGGATGCGAATAACTGGCCAATACGGACTATCTTCACAGGCATAATCAAGTGTGCAACATTATCCATCAGAAACTTGCACACCAGTACGGACTTCTGAATACCTTCCAGCCATATTACAAGTATCAACCGGCGCCCGTATTGGGAAATGACTCTATGACTCTATTAGATTATACTACGATAGGCCTGTTATCACTGACAGAATGGTGACGAATAATAGGCCGGACATAGTGGTGAATGATAAGAGAGCCAGAACAACAATGCTGGTGGATGTCGCCATACCGAATAATAACAACGTGTTGAGCAAGTTCCAGGAGAAAAAGTCCAAATACACTGAACTTGCTATTGAGATCAAGCAGATGTGGCACCTCGAGAAAATAGATATTGTTCTTGTCATCGTATCCTCGACTGGGTTAATACCCAAAACTTTGCATGATAGCCTTAAGAAATTAGAATTGCATAAGAATACCTATATAGAAATTTATGTCAAGTATATGGTAATCGAGCTTATTCCCTTTGACTGCTGAATCTGGGAGAGATGTATTATATCCAGCTAACAGCTGAGATAGTGCATAAGTCCACGATAATAAATAATAATAATAATACCCGAGGTACCCAGGCTGAACCTGGCAGTAGGTAAAAAATGCAACTTATCCAATAATGTACAATCTAAGTAATAAACGACTACATTGTCGCGTTCAAGATTAAGGAGGAGGGTCTTGTTCGGAAAGTGAGTCACAGTCACCCTCGGTTAGCGACGGAAGCAGCGTGATATAGAGTAGGAATACTGCAACGCAAAATCAAGTCGGAAACAACATCAATACCTCCCAATCGACCCTTGATGTTTCAACGGTGGCGCAAGCCATTATGCCTACGACCACAAAAGCCGGACTCCCTCGGAGACGCATGAAGTGGACCCTGAAATGAATTTCCTCATTATGCGTTCCTACTACAAGATTACAAACTTGGAATCGGAAATGAAAGCATTACAACTTGCGTTCGTAGAAAAATATCCGGAATTACAGCACATATCCGAGCAGAGAATTTCGGATCAACGAAGACCAATCGTTGAAAACAGGTTACTTTCTTCAGAAACGCTGCAAAGCATAGAAGAAGAGGTAATAATGGAACTCAGAAGTGAAGATACACTACACACAAATACACAGGCCTTGCTATTGAGATCATACAGATGTGGCACCTTGATAAATAGATATTGTTCCTGTCATTGTATCTTCGACTGGGTTAATACCCAAAACTTTGCATGATAGCCTTAAGAAATTAGAATTGCAAAAGAATACCTATACTGGGTGATTAAACAGTGACGCGGTGCTCTTTAGTTCGTACACTCTTGAAGATTTCATTTTTGTTCGAATGGTATTGTATTCAGAAAGTAAAAACCTAGTTCAGCAATTTATTTTGAAGTAAACAGGGTGTCCGAATTTTCTATAAAAAAATCTTGGGAGGTTTTTCAGATTGGAGACCACTTTTTTGTTGAAGATTCAAGAGCGTCCTAAACTCTGATATAATGTCTTTAAGTAATATAATAATAAGTTTTTTTGGTGAGTAGTTTCGTCACTATAATTTTTTTCCGTAAAATTCATGAAAATCGGCCAGAGAGGATGAATACTTTTCCTTCGTTTTCTTATTGTTCGAGAATAGCCTTATTGATGAATTGAAATAGATTATCATCATTCTATACAGGAGTGACTCAAAAAATTATTGAATATTGTAATTTTAAAAATATAATATTTTGATTTTTTCAAATGGAACATCCTGTATTTTATTATTCATGACAACTCATAAAATGTTATACTATATTTTTGCAGAAGTAGCCTTACCTTTATCTTCGATCATTTTCAAAATATTCGATTATTTGTAAACATTTTTGAAGAAAATTCTACAAACCGTATCAAACTGATGAATATGCATCATTATTCGCACAGAAACGGTTTTTTTTCTGCAATGATTCAAGTAGTACTAAAAATGAAACCTAAACAAGATAATTCTTTTAACGAATGATAAAATCAAGATGATCAAAACGTAAATCTAGATATGTGTTGACATTTTTTTTTATTTGTGCCTTCTGTCAGGTATCCGGACATATCATATTCTGCATTTTACATGGTGAACTTATCACGATAAGGCGGGAATTAATAATATTACGCGTCTTACCAACTAATAATAAAAACGTCCATCTAAATTGGTGATTTTGCCCACTAAGCAGCGTCAGCATACTCTCAAATTTTGGAATGATTTATTGGAAGTCTCAGAAAACTTTCTTTTACCTGTAATGAATACAAATGTATAATGAGTTTCATCGAAATTTAGACGCAAAGGAAATACCAATCAAAATTAGTACGCTGTTCAACTTTTCATCATAAATAATAATTAAATGAAAACAGAATAATATCAATGTAAATAATTTTCTCTTGTCTTTCACGACACATGTTGAATTCAATTTGCAAGTTATTCCATTGCCTGGTCGTTCATCAAAATGTTTGTGGCTATGGTGGTCCCGCGAATTGCAATTCAAACTCAATTCGAATAAGGAAACTCTCCAGGGTGTACTTCGAAATAATTCATCGTTTCGAAACAGATGTAGTAATAAGGGTAGATTAATTCAATTTTGAATAAATAACAAAGTTAGTTGTAGCTGCTTGGAATAATTCGAGCGATGAATAAGAATTACAAAAACTGATGGCTCAGTCTAAAATAGGTTTTCGATTTTTATAGCCTGTGGAAATCATCCAATTTTTTTTCTGTTCTCTCCCTATGAAAACCAAACCCCTGACGCTTCCAACGCAAATTCAGGTTCGTGTGATATCTTTTTGATAAAACGATTTCATTCTCTATACGACCAGGTAATAGTTTACTTTCTAGAATATCATATGATGAATTCAAATCGGGAATTGTTTCGAAAAAATTTTTCCACGACCATCACTGAAAGTATTAATTCTGAAATCATTCCTAATAATAGAATTCAAACACGTAAAGAATCAACTTATACAGATAAATATATTTCATTAACATATTCTGGCCCCATCAGCGAAAAGATTGCAAATGTCATTTCAAAACAGAATAAAAAAGTAGCTTTCAAGACCCACATGAAACTCTCCCAGGAATTATTTGATAGTGAAGATAAAAGTGATAAATTTGATAATACTGAAGTTTATAAATTGTTCTGTGTGGATTGTGAAGTCGTCTATATAGGTCAAACTGATCGTTCATTCAAAACGAGATATAACCACTTTTTCTGCACATTGTATCGAAAATGGCCATCATTTTCCACGCATGAATCAATTTCAGATTATTCACAGAATACCTAAGGGATGAAAATTAGATTTCTTGGAATCAATCGAAATTTTCAAACTGTAACAAACCCCATATAAATAATCTTCTGAACGTCCATATGGTCCGGCTTATTCGTCTCTCTAATGAAATCTTTTAAGTAACTGCTTTAATCAAGGTTATTTCATAACCTGTTGTTTGCACCCTCATCAATTTTGTACCTATCTGTTTATATATGTATGTATTTTCAACTTTAGTTCAATACTTGTTGTCAGCTGAGGATGGTCGAGGGACCGAAATTGCAATTCTGATTTGTCTCTTGTGATGGTATAATGATATCCAATCATCCCTGAAGCCGACCCTGTCATAGCCCGGTGGTGGGAGGAGTTGCAGGGCACTTTCGGGAGAATTCGAGAAAGATTTAAAGTTTAACTTCGGCTCTGTTCCAGATCTTCGTTCGAGAACAGAGCCGAAGTTAAATAAATGTTCTAGAACAATTCGTATCTGTATATAAGAAGAGAGCGCGAAGCGCAGAGAATAAAATTTGAATACAGAGCGCGAAAAAGTGGAAAAAGTGTAAGAGATAAATTAACAGTATCGATTGTGTTATATAAATTAGTCGTTTAGTTTAGTGTTATAATTGTTCAGTCGACGTGTAAATAAACTAGTAAGAGTGTTTGATTTGAACTCAGAAATAATTTCAAGAACTAAGAAAAGTTACAATTTTCGTCAGAAGTGGGATTTTTTGTGAATAGAAAAAAGAAGTTTATGCCTGTTACCCGTTTGCAAAAGAGAATTATGGAGACGGAAGCGTTGAAATTCCGTCAGCAACCCTGATGGATCTCAATAAAAATATGAACGAGAATTCAAGTAAGTTGAAGGAAATGATGTTGGAAAATTTGAAAGAACTGAAGGAAAAGATGCAGGATAATTCGACTAAACCAGAAGAAATATGATGGAAAATTCATATAAATTAAAGGAAATTTTGAACAACCTGAAAGAAGATTTCAATGAGGTAAAATGAAAAATGGATGAAAATCTGAACGAGGTTCAAGAAAAGATAGAGGAAAATTTGAACAACTTGGAAGAAAATTCGAACAAGGTTAGGGCCGAAATGGAAGGAAATTCAAATTTGGTTGAGAAAAATCTGAACGAAATGAGATATAGAATAAAGGAACAAATAGAGGAAAAAATTGAGTGGCTTATTCGAACATCTAGATAAGAACGAAGCAAAACTAAAATGGTTGAAGCAATCATATTCAGTGAAAATGAAAGATAGATCACTTTTGTCGAAAGTGGAACATGATGTTGAAAATCCAAAAACGAAAATAAAACCTCCTACTTTCGACAGAAGAATTCTTTCGTCGACGTACCAGAAACAATTTTAGGCGGCAGCCACAGGCAATGGATGGAATGAGCAGGAAAAAGCAACGTCTTTGATTGTAGCTCTACGTAAGGAAGCACTTAACATTTTGCAAACAATACCAGCAGGTATGCTACGACACGTTAACATCCAAATGGGGTACGGGGATACTCATTTATAACAAGTATACAACGCTCAAATCAAGCATCTCAGCCAGAAATCTATAGAGAGCTTGCAATAATTCGAGACTGAAATAGCGAGATTAGTAGGATCAGCCTACCCTACTGCTCCTGATACCATCTTGAAGCAATTAGCTGTTCAGACGTTCATAGATGGAAGCTTTTATTTATTGAATCGGGTGAGACTTTATTTGGAGATTTTAAAAATAAAACAGAAATCATGTCTGCTATTAGAGAACTTCAGTTATCTCATCCGACTGTCACAAAGCGTATTGCAGTCATGACCCAAGAGATGGCAGATGAGCTAAAACCTTATATCATAAAATTAATATACTTTTCTTTACAGTTCAACGATTCCATCGATATACCAGAAACTGCCCTGCTGTGTATTTCTATTCGGATAATATTCAATGACATCTTGGATAAGGAAGAATTTTTGAAAATCATTCCTCTGAAGGACAAGACCCGTGGCGAAGATATATATGACGTTTTCTTCAATTTTGTGAAGAATTACAAGCTACCAATATATTAATTAGTGTGCATTACAAGTGATGGATCACCAGCAATGACTGAAAACAAAAACGGTTTTGTGGCATTGTGTCGAACCAATGACGATTTCCCTTCATTTCTTCATTCTTTCGCATTATATATCAACAAGTTTTGTGTTCAAAAGTTTTAAACACGGAGTAAATTATGGGCATTGCAACAAAAATTGTGAATTCCATCAGTGCACATTGCTTGCAACGGCGTCTCTTTTAGTTGTAGTTGGAAGATATAGAGTCAACTGAACACACTGATTCAGTTATCGAACGGACGTCAAGTGATTGAATCGCGGAAATTTTCTAGAAAGGTTTCAAGAATTATTTCCCGAAAAAACAGCTTTTCTAGACGATAGTGGCGATGACACTCAGATGTTGAGAAACGAAAAATGGCTGACTGATTTGGCATTTTTAACTGACATCACAATGCACTTAAACACCATAAACTTGGAGCTTCAAGGTAAAGGAAAAACTATAATTGAGATGATAAGCGGAGTAATCGCATTGAAAAGAAAGGATCTGAAACATTTTCCGTCTTTGAAAGCAAGGATTCCTCAGTTGAATGATACGTATGAGGCTGAATTATCAAATATCTTGGGACAATTTAAAATGCGTTTTTATGATTGCACTCAATTAAAATAGCATCATTCATGAGTTATCCTTTTTCATGTGAAAACTTTCAGGAATTATCTACTGAAATAGCTAGTCAATTTAATATGAACTTATGTTCTGTTGGTGCAGATTATATCAGATATACATCTCAAAGCTACAGCATCTGATACAAATTTCTGGTGTTTTATATCTGGATATAAATATCCGAATCTAAGGCAAATCGCTTCAACTGACGGCAATGTTTGGGTCAACTTACTTCTGCCAGTCTGCATTTTCTGAAATGAAGATAATTAAACCAAAATATCGCAATCCTCTAACTGACGATCGTATGTCATTATGCTTGCGATTATCACTCAGTGGTTATGTACCATCCCATAAAAAGTATGCTGAGGATATGCAGTGCCACGCTTCAACATCCAAAGTCACTCCTTAGTTAAGTTTGACACCATATGTAAACTCTTTTGTTCTGTAACAACGAATAAACTCACAATTTTGAATAACTTTGAGATTTTTCATTGATATTATAGAGAAGAACCTAACTAAACCTAACCCAAACCTTGACTAAAATAATATATTTCGTTCGGATAGCTAATATCTATATATACTACAGTACAGCTACGCTAGGTAGGTAGGTAGATAGGTAGGGTGTATCGTGTATGTACGACAACCCTGCATCACACATACTTGCAGCCTCTCAGAGTCCATCGTAAGCAGCCTGAAAAAATATTGAGGTAGATCGCCGTCAGTTCAAGTTTGAGCACCCCTGGTCTAAGCTCTTCAGGAAATTATACAATAAACATTAAATACTATGATTTGTTACTGCATTATCTGTACTTATGCCGCCTCGTTGGCGTAGTGGATATGATGCTCGTCTCCTGCGCAGAGTTACCTGGGTTCAATCCTCACAAAGTCGGTGCGATTTTTCGGATTCTGGGAATCGCTTGAGTATCCATCTTTCGGAGGAGATGTAAAGCCGTCGGTCCTGTCTAATAGAGGTGTGTTGGACATTAAAGGTCCCTTCCTTCGACACGAAAGGGTTTCGGCAAAATTCCCGAGTTAGTGAGGTGACAGAATTCGGCGTGTCATTGGTCGAAAGGTGGAAATAGAGCATGTTAAAAGAAATAACGAAACAAAACAACATCTATAGTTATCATAACCATATTTGACATACACGAATCTAAATATTTCTTCAATCAATTCATGTAATTACATGATAGTTCCAACTTCTTTAGAGTTCGCGTTTTTTCTGACAATGAGAGGATTCTGAATCCGGTTCAAACTCTGTTGACAGTTATTGATGATAAAATGAAAGATAGACTTTGTCTTATTGTCACTTTTTATAGTTTTTTAGTTCTCTAGCTGAAACTGTTACCAACAGAACCTCAAAATCAAAATATTAACAATACGTTGTAGTCGAAATAATAAAGCTTAAAATACATATTCCATTTCAGGTTAAACGCAGTATTATGCTGAAAATGGCCGACGCCTGCCAAGAACACTCAAACCGCAGTTTCCACGAGATGTATGTGCAGAGACACAACAACGTTTCTATCCTGTATGCCGATATAGTGAACTTCACTCCACTTTCCGAACAGCTTTCTGCTTCTGACCTCGTTAAAACTTTAAACGAACTCTTCGGCAGGTTCGACCAGATAGCTCAGGTGAGAATAGTTACATTCATATTAATTAATTAGCTGCACCATTCAATAGGTAAACGTATGGTGTAGCGGTATTTGCTAGAAACTTTGTTTTTATGATACTATATATTTTAATAATAATATTTTCGAAACGCGACTAACTGAAATCATAGGTAACAGTCGTTGTACTTTTCCCATTCGTTAGATGAAGATATGGTGTTGTGGTATTTGCCTTGTTTTTATTATCTATACATATAAGAGAAAGTCGTCATGTTAGTTACACTATTTATAACTCAAGAACGGTTGTACAGATATGGCTGAAAATTGGTGGGTAGGTAGCTAAGAGCCAGGAGACGAATACAGGATACTGTTTATCCCGTTCGACAGCTTTCCCGTGTGACTTGGACGTATGGATGACAATTTGATTATTGTAAGAAGTGAACTATGAAACGAAAAAAAATGGGAAAAAAGGAGGTTCATGAAGGCTATCGATGATGAAAATGGTGGTTTATATTTCCTAGATGCCCCTGGTGGAACTGGTAAGACATTCCTCATGTCAGTAGTTTTAGCAACTGTTCGTGCGAGATCCAACATAGCGGTTGCATTTGCTTCTTCTGGAATAGCAGCCACATTATTGTTAGAAGGATGCCGTACGGCTCATTCAGCATTACCGTTAAATCTTCCAACTATTGAAGAACCAACGTGTAATACTACAAAACACTTAGCAATGGCCAAAGTTTTATCGGCATCGAAAATCATCATCTGGGACGAATGCACAATGGCGAATAAACGTTCATCAGAAGCATTTAACCGAACGTTGAAAGATTTACGCAATGACTCGAGATGTTTTGGGGAGCAATGATTTTACAGTCTGGAGATTTCCGCCAAACACTGCCAATAATTCCAAGATCTACGGCTGCCGACGATTTAAACGCTTGCCTCAAATCGTCAAATCTATGGCGCTATGTGAAGAAACTGCAGCTGATAACAAACATGATAGTTACATTGCTTAATGATACATCTGCTGAAGATTCTTCGGAGCAATTGCTGACTATCGGTGATGGTCGATGAATCGAGCGGATCGATATCATTTCCAAATAATTTTTGTAATTTTGTCTCATCAGAAGACGAACTTATCAACAATGTATTTCCTAACATTATTTGTAACTATAAAAATAATGAATGGTTGAGTGAACGAGCAATTTTAGCGGCTAAGAATAAAGATGTACATGGCTCAAACCACATAATTCAAAATAAGATCATTGGAACAATGCATTCATTCAAATCTATTGATCACGTCACAAGTGAAGATGAAGCCACCAACTTTCTAATTGAATTTTTAAACTCTTTGGATGTGCCTGGCTTTCTACTGCACAATTTACACCTAAAGGTTGGCTCCGTAGTAATCATGCTTCGAAACATAAACCAGCCAAAACTGTGCAACGGTACGCGTTTAGTGGTTAGAAAATTGATGAAAAATGTAATTTACGCGACGATACTGAAAGGAAGATTCAAAGGTGAGGAAGTTCTCATTCCGAGGATTTCGATGATCCCAACCGATATTCCGTTTGGATTTAAAAGACTTCAATATCCGATCCGTCTTGCATTTGCCTTGACCCTCAACAAATCACAAGGCCAATCCTTGAAAGTTTGTGGTTTGAATCTAGAACATCCATGTTTTTCCTATGGTCAATTATATGTGGCATTTTCACGGGTCGGAAGACCATCTGCGTTGTTTGTTTTTGCGCCTGATAATAAAAAAAAAAATTTCGTGTATAACAAGGTACTTAAGTAAAGAGCAACTTATGTAGTAAAATACAGACATAATAAAGAATGATTAATGTAGGTACCTAATTTTTTTCTGTATTTTATCTAATAAAAAAATTAATAAATTACAAAATCTGCTTATTTATTGCCTTTAAGGCTGAACAGAGTTCGGCGGGTCAGCTAGTATAATATATTTCAATAATAACATTATCCAAACGCGACTAACTGAAATCATAGATAAAAGTCGTTGAATCTTCCCCATGCCATGTATTTGTTAGTTTGTATTCTACTCAATTTTGGTGATCAAAATGTCTGTCAAAGGAAGTTAAGATGATACATATTTCCAAATATCCCATTCTTGGAAGTTTCAGTGATCTGTCTGAAATGCTACCTATTCACAAATACTTAATGGAGTACTACTGTTTTATTAGATGTAACCTCAAATTTACATTAGAAAAGGATTCTATTGTAAATGAAATATCTGCAAATTATTTTTCAAGGGACGATATTCAACCTTCCGTAGAATGTTAGATATCCTCTCTTGAAGGAGCTAGTTTTCCGATCTACTCTTCATAATCACCTTTAGCCGGGGCCACAAGGAAATGGTATAGCACGGTCAGATGTCTCGAATAGGAACAATGGACTGCAGTTTCGGTCTCGTTTGACCTCTTCAGCATTGTCTACCACAAGGCTACGCCATTACCTACTCATCCCAATTCGTTGGAGCGAACGCAATAATGTAAATATCACTGCGCCCCCCAACGAACCGAAACAGAGGCTACCTCACCAGCACCCCACGAAACGGTGAAACCAAAGAGCAGATAAAACAGGAAAACGTAAACTGGTCATACTAGTTCGATAACATACCGCCATGCGACACTCACGTATCAGACAGAAGCGGCCGTCGAAGGACCGACGCTCCTCATTTCCCTGTGGTTTACAACCAGGCATACACAAACATCTCAAAACAAAAAAATACTATATGCGAGATTTCGCAATGTGTAGACACATCGAAGAAAATTATTTTTCAAGGGACGATATGCAACCTTCCGTAGAATGTTAAATATCCTCCCTTGAAGGTGATATTTACATTATTGAGTTCGCTACTACCTCACCTGATGGAACGAGAGCACTGGCTGAGTCCACAGGTCTCAGACACTATAGACTTGCTACCAGTGACCTGCGAAAGCCGAGGATTGGCTTGAGCTTTTGCAGACTAGACTTGAGAGTTCTAACGGACATATTAACATAGCACTGTCGCCTTATAAATTACCTGAATAAGTTAGGATTGTTCAAAGACTCTTTATGTAGACTATGTGAAAGGGAGATTACAGAATTAATAGATCATATCATGTGCCAGTTCCCAGCTGAGGACAAATTTAGGCTTGAGGAACTTAGATCTACCACACTGAAACTGACTGAGCTTATTAAGATCTCGCCCACAAAGCTTATACCCTTTACGAGAAGGATGAATCTTTTACGTGAAATTTAGGACAAAGTGTGCCACAATGATTTCAGATTTGGATTCTGGGACCCAAAATTAGTAAGTACACTTTTTCAGTGAATTTTGACTATCGACACTACCAAATAATTACCTTATATCTATTAAAGTATTTAGATAAATTTTTGTGAAACTATATTAAATGTTAAAATCATAAAACAAAATATCTAAGATAGAAATGATCGGATAATTACAGTTTTAACAAATTTTAAGTTTAGTTTTGGAACTAAAAGGCAACAATCCCCACTTTTGAAAAACTGAATGAGATAAACGCCTATTTCACTGCAACCTGATGGAAATCCTGTAACACATCAACAAAGTATTTTCCTATTTCAACAACTTGGAAGTTTTGAAAGATCGAGAGTTTCAATAAATCAAATGTGGCCTTCAACAAAGTGAAAGCATAATTTTTATCAGCGTTATATCAGATGTACATTCTCGAAAATATTCAAATAAACTCGAGCAGAACATAAACATCAACATAGGAAAATCGTGTGCACTGAGAAAACATAAGTTAGAATCGGAAAACTCGACAAACTCGGCAGATGAGCCGAATAAATAAATATATATTTCAGTCTGAGAAATCTTCGAGTGCTTCGGGGTTTCGCGGAACTCTCTAGTCGTCTCTTCTAAGTATGTAAATATACGGGACTAAACTTCAGGAGAGGTAAAATGAAATATTGTTCACGGTATTAGATTTCGACAAATTATATTTGGAAAAGACTTCTAAACCCCTCGAGCAAATCTCGTTTTCAACTACTTTCGAGGTTCTTCCGCCGACTTCGAATTCTTCACTTGTATGTAATATTATTTATCCCGTACGAAAGCTTGTACAGCAAATGCATTTCTGCTGACTCAACTCCAGAACTCACTCTCTTATACGACTTCACTCCAATCGTAATAAGACAGTTGATGGCTTGTATGGATTTCCAGTTTGACTAGTAAGGAGAAATACGAAAACATGAAACAGCACATTTCACTAAAACCCTTGCAAGCATTCAGTATACCGAAAAGAAAAAGGAACGAGAAAAATTAAATGTCTCTTTGAGAATAGCTAGCAAATTGAACCGATAGATCAAATTTCAATCAATTTGCATATTATCGTTTTATAAATTTGAAAAAAGCTAAAATAACTATAATTCAACTAAATACTATTAATGAAATCAATTCATTCATTCTCGGGATTACAACACTCGAATGTTCTTGGCAGTAGTAACATCTGAGTAAATATGTCCTCCTTCTCTAGATGCTTCTATCTTCCAAAACTTATACATTCCTACTGATCGGCAGATTTCTCTAAGGAGGTATGATTCTTAGAAGGCAAAAAATTATTCAAAGTATTTCTTCTCGGTCGTAGCTCAATTTCCAACGTCATTACTAATCATGTTACCAGATATGCCATCTCACATTTATCTTCACAAGATTAATTAATGATTTCTTCGAATACTTAATAGATTCCGCCGTTACTGTGTGTAAGTTAATCATGATGATAATAAGAAATCAAACTACGTATTAAATTGTCACAAGAGATTTATTGAAAACTAGTGAGCCCATTAAGATCGCCTTTTATATCTAAATAGCCAATATACTAAACGCCTAATATACGAACGCCTTATATACTAAACGCCTAATATACTTAACCCCAAATATACTGAACACCTTTCAATATCCAACTCTATCTATACTGAACACCTTATTATATTTACTTCATCATTCATATTTATACTTAATAGTTCTTTATGTTACATGGAACTTTCTCATATATAGCCTAAGTCATCCTTGGGGTAACGCAGCTCCCAGTATTGTTTTATGGATGCTCAATAATCAACCACACAAATTTCAATACTATTCACTTCTATCCCAATTCAAAGGGATACATTCAATTTGAAAATAACAACTTTCTCCAATTGAGTTAGCTAGATGAAATTAAAACATTCCAACATTAATTCATTCAAAAGATAAATGGTTCAATCATCCTTTAGGCATAGAAATTCAATCATCAACAATTCTAATATTAATTCACAATATTCCAAATTTCTAGTTCCAAAATTATTGAATATATACTTCAGATCGATATATGCAGATCTATAGTTTCAAATTTTTAATTTTTTTAATTCATAAATTATAATAAACAACAAATATGAACTTAAAACAGCAAGATAGAAGAAATACTTCTCAAGTATATTGATGAAATAAAAATGAAAGTTCTTCTCAAATGAAAATTTCTTGGGAGTATCCAAAAGACAGAAGCGAGAAATTAGTAATCAAATGAAGGACCACTACAAAATACATAGAAATTTCACCTTATGTGATTGCCCTATACGTAACTGTTTTGTATAAATTCAAATCGACCAAACTCACACAATTTGCTTACCAGAAAGAACAATCATCTTCTGAATTGAAGTGTTCTTCTGGAAAGCCGAAACGTGATCCAAAAATGTATAAATTACACTATGGACCCTTATATACAATACAATGATGTAACAATATATCAGTTTCAGTGAAACTTTTTACTGTAACTGTAAATTTCCTAGATCCTTAACTGTCGAGTTTATTTCCTAGATCCTGTCGAGTTTCCAGTTGGTTTCGAGCAGTCAGCTTCTCATAAACTTGCTCTCTAATAATTGAAATTTCTATTCTTCAATTTTACTTCTCTTCAATTCATTTTCTCGTGAAACATCATAATATACTATGAAATGAAAATGAAAGGAAGAAATTGCATTAAAACAACTTCATATTTTCATTTTACGTAATGAGCGTACTTATTTTACACAATTATATAAAATACCTATAGTACAACTGCCTACAACAAAAATTGTCAAATTGCATAGCATTCTCCAAGTAGTAGTTGAATTTTTCCAAAATATGCTTCACATAAGCAGCAGCTTGTTTCCTGTGACTTTCATAAATCTTGATTGAAAGTTACCAAGATGAAACTTTGTATGCAACTTCTACATATTTGAACATCATGTTTTCCACTATCAGACACCTATAACAAAGAAACTTTCAACTTCAAATCAATAAGGAATTCCTGTCATTCATTCAACAACCTTGATAATATTTCCTGAGAAACAGTATGAGTTATGAGTAGAAAGAGCTCACAATAATCCCCTTTTGTGCAAATTTGAGATCTTTTTTTCTTCGGTTCAAACTTGAACACTGTCAAACACATTGAATGTCATTTATTTTTACATTTGGATAATTGTAGAATGGAAACGTACTTCCTCTTGAATACACTGAAACAAAAAATCAATTTGAAATATTTTAATACAGATATAGCCTTCAGTGGATAGCTTTTAATATTCATATGATACATACTCTAACTGACCCAACCAAAACTTTATCGAGTTCCTTCCAGAAAAAATATTATACCAAAGAGCTCAATACCTGTTAATAGCAACTCAAAGAATATCCCATCATTTTGTAAGATCCTCAAATTGATTCGTTAAAAAATCCTAGTAATTCCAGGACATTTTTCAACGCATAGAGGTTAAAATAACTGTGAAAGAAAAATGGAATATGTGAATTCTGAGTACATTTCTCGAGCATCCTAAAAAATATACATTAAAATACATAAATAAACCTCAAATTACATTCACCTTTCAAACATTATTGTAAGTCTCCTTAACTTCTTTTTATTATAACATTCCGTTTGAATCACATTGTTTAGGTTAGAATAACCACAAAATATTAAATTTATGAATTTTGAAAGTTTGTCGTTTCTTTCCTTAAAGAGAATATACATAAAAATCGATAAAATAAACATCAAACTACGTTTACTCACCTCTCAAAGTTTATTTCAAGTTTCGTCAAACTTTTCAGTCAAAGAAAATTCGGAATTACCTATTTTGACAGATCGACTATAAGACTAATTGAAATAAGGTTAGGTTCGATTGTCACTCAGAAGAGAGAGAGCACTATATTCTAGATGTTGGTTGTACCGAAATTATATTGGTGAAAATAAAAGTTACTATTTATATCTCAATATTTTCATTCAAAAGAGAGAGAGCATTAAATTTCACACGTTGGTAAAGCTCACTTCCGACATTGAATAGCGATCTGAGGGGCGGTAGTTACTGGCTCCGCCCCCGTTTTTCCGTTTTTTTTCTGAAAATTCTAGATCTCAAAAATTGTCCCAAATTCGAAAATCAAGTCGTAAAGTAACGATTTCTCTTCGCGGATCCGATCTCGAGATATGTAGGAGTCGTTCGACACCTGAATCCATTCTCCCGGTAACCCCGTATAAGTAGGACGGATGCAAGAAAACCATTTATTTTGACAGTTCGTCGTTAGTTAATTTCCGGCCGTCAGAGGTATTCGGAATGAAGAAAATAGAGCGAAATTTTGCAAAAGTCCGCCGATAGCCCTTCGTTGAATAGAAGAATTTCAAGTTTTCCGTCGTTTAACGGGAATGAATATATTGTCGCTCAACATGCAAAACTCGAGGCTTGCTCTTTGTCCATGTTTTGGATTTTTCCATCGCGATCGAACGCGACTTTTTAGGACTTTTTATTTTTGTGATACTCACGATTTTGTGGTACACGCGAAAATTTGTTCAATTTCGGAACTTCTGAAGTATTTTGTTGATTTAAAATCTCCCTACTTTCAATTCTCGAAGTTTCTAGTGCTACTGCTTCATTGCAGAGTTCGTCAGAACTGGTCACGTTTGACTGTAGAAAATTTTCCCGGATGCAATTATCCTTCAACCCTCGAATGAATTGACCTCTAAAAAATATTTCCGAGCAGAAAACTTGTTTGTTGCAGCCACAAGTAATATGAAAGTCACAATCACTAATGCCTTTTTGTAATGACGCCACAAAGTCTGACATGCTATGATTTTTCTTCTGATGAATATTCAAAAAACTATGTTGTGAAATAACTGCACTTTTGAATGGAATGAGCATTGTACTAAAATTTTTCACTACTTCATCATAATTTCGCTTTACTGATTTTTCCAGACCAAGAAACACAGCTAAGTTATTATGATGTGCTGAACCAATTGACGAGATAATAGCTGTGCTTTCTTCTCAGCGTTTACAATACTCTTTATTAGATAGTAATTTTCAAATCTCTCCAAATAAAAGTGAATTTTTCTTTTCTCGATTCGAATTCTTCGAAAGGTGTAATATTCACATTATTATCTGATTTAGAAGTGCTGCTGTCATCTTGACGTTGCATTTGAAATTTTTCGCAGAAAACATCTAATAGTGTTTTCTGCTGCTCATTCATAGTTTTCAGAAGTAGTTGAAATTGTTTTGCGTCCATTCTTGAAGATCTTCGAACTTGAATTGTTTGAATATTTGAATTGGATCTTGACACTGCTTTTGTAGACACTTCACAATTTTACTGAATTTCTTGATAGTTTCGTTTTTAGCTCGTCGCCAAATTGTTGTATCGAATAGGAGTAAATATGTCTAGTGTTATTATGGACAAGATATATTAAACAAGAACTGGAATATGAATATCATTTCGTAAAAATGTAAAATTGAATCGGAAACAATTGTTGCTAGGATATAACTAACTATGTAACTAGATTTAAGTAACGTTTTGATATTAAAGAAACAACAAATAGTCAAATACGTAACGGTTTAATATATAATTTAACCGAACTGAATCTGAAACTTGTAAGTCAAGTATCTCAATATACAATGTTCAAATTGAAATTCGGTGTTTGCATGTGTAAGTTGAAATTTCTCACTGTACCTACAGGCTATTAAGAATGTTTCCCCTTAAGTCAGTATGTTTTAAACGAACAGGCCTTAGGAGCTTTATTCGTGACGTGGGTCAATTTGTAACTTGACTCCTACGTGACGGTGGTCAGAGTGAGTGATTGTTGAAGCAAATGAATAACTCCAGAATTTCGGAGGACGGCTTACATATCTCTAGCCTTCGGAATGTATATATTTCAATTATTTCTTGATTTCAATAAAATTTAAGTATGGTTCAGATTTTCTTTTTAATGAACTAAGCATCGTAGTAACCCAGGTAACGATAGAAACTTTCTGCGAAGAACTAGCCTTTTTTGAGTTATCCGTACTCTAATTGGCGTAAAGTTGTTGTTAACCTACAATGATGAACCTCTGAATATGCGCTATTCAAGCGCAAAAATGAATGCGGCAAAGGAAACAAGTGATATTTGATTTGAAAGCTGTTCGAAACCTTTTTATTTTTCGTTTCAAATGAGCCACGTTGGATATTTTGGCTATGTTCAAGAATATTGAATGAAGGTAAACCTACAATTTTTTTTCATTCTCATCTCTTGGGAGGAAGCGGTGCCAAAAATGACACAGCTGTGGCCGTCCAAGATGATTCAGTGTGTGTTCGCTTGCCTTTTGAAGTTATCAGGAATATGACCGATGGAAGCGAATTGAACCTGTAAACCAAAGAATTTTTATAGAAAGAGTTGACACTTTTGCTCATTAGAATTTTTCGCGAGACTGGCTTCTCTTTGAAAGTGAATTCTTGCCGAAACCAAGCCTTTCGGTTCTTTAGAGCATTTGCAATGGAAGTATCTGTGAAATAGAGAAAGAACAGCAACCTGCTGTCTCTGAGCAAGAGACTGAAAATCACGCACAATCTCCGGGCGTTCATGGGTGTATTGTTCTCTTTTAGAAACTATACAAGAGATGTTGAATGTTTGGGGTGGAGCCCCACACTTGTTAATAGTTTTCCAGACGAAGTGATAACTATGCTTTGTATAAATGCATCAGCTGTGATGACGTGAAGTACTGATAAGCCTTGAAAAGGGATGAGTTTAGCAGAAGCACATTCGGCAATCCCTGGTACATGGTAATTTCTGGGGAAAATGTCATTTTGTTTTTAACTAACCTTTCGTGGGTAGTTAGCTCCTGAATTCATTAACCAGTAAATTCACTAACCTTGAGACTTTGTATAAGAAAAAGAGGTTTTGTCGTAATATCCTATGAACACTACTTCTACAATCTTGAGAAGATTTTATTGTTTTATTATTTTTACATTAGAAAAAATGAGATTCAATCCTTTCAAAGAAGATGCTCAAATTGTCTTTCATTTGTGTTTAGACAGGAATACAATCTTGACAGAAAAGCGTTTTCAACATAGTTTAACCTATAAAAACCACACTCATCATTCGCTAGCATAGATCGCCTTAATTGTCAGAATGAGTCACGAAAATTTTGGTCTTGATATGTCCCCACAAGAACAAGTCTAGTGGGTTTATGTCAGGAGATCGGTCAGACCACTCCAAAATACCCTTCTTCCAATCCAAGGACCGGAATATTGCAAATTTGGGTACTGGCAAACAGGTGACACAGAGTGAGAAAGAGCTCCGACTTGTTGGGAATGCAATCGTTGATTGAATAGTAGGTACCAGGAATAAACAGAGATCAAACACACAGACCTTGCTATTGAGATCAAGCAGATATGGCACCTCGATAAAATAGATATCGTTCGTGTCATCGTATCCTCGACTAAGTTAATACCCAAAAGTTTGCATTATAGTCTTAAGAAATTAGAATTGCATAAGAATACTGAAATAGAAATGCAAAAAGCTATAATTCTTAATACATGTAGGAAAGGTAGGAAATTTATGTCAAGTATATTGTAATCGAGCCTATTACCTTTGATTGCTGAATCTGGAAAAGGTAAATTATATTCAGCTAACAGCTGAGATAGTGCATGAGTCCACGATAAAAATAATAATAATAATAATTTACACACCGAACAGATAAAAAATCTCAGAGAATTCTTCTCAGCAAAAGCTCTCACTTCTCACCTCCATAGAGTGGTATCGTTGGCTGATAAGGGATATACACCTCTAAATCTTGCTACCAGAGATGACCTGATGAATCTACCGTTCCTATCAGATACTGAAAAATAAGAGCAATGGGCAAGAAAGGAATTGCATGGACGACATCGCCATGAGATTAATCAACCACACATCGACAAAGAAACCTCCAATAAATGGTTGATGAAAGGAGAATTATTCGCGAAAACAGAGGGATTCCTTATATCCATCCAAGACCAAGTGATCGCTACAAACAACTACAAAAAATTTATTATGAAGGACAGAACATTACAAACAGATAGGTGCAGAAAATGCCATATAGGATCGGAGACTATACAGCATATTACGTCCGGATGCGAACAACTGGCCAATACGGACTATCTTCACAGGCATAATCAAGTGTGCAACATTATCCATCAGAAACTTGCACACAAGTACGGACTTCTGAATACCTTCCAGCCATATTACAAGTATCAACCGGCGCCCGTATTGGAAAATGACTCTATCAGATTATACTACGATAGACCTGTTATCACCGATAGAATGGTGACGAATAATAGACCGGACATAGTGATATATGATAAGAGAGCCAGAACAGCAATGCTGGATGTCGCCATACCGAATAATAACAACGTGATGAATAAGTTCCAGGAGAAAAGTCCAAATACTTGCTATTGAGATCAAGCAGATGTGGCACCTCGAGAAAATAAATATTGTTCCTGTCATCGTATCCTCGACTGGGTTAATACCCGAAACTTTGCATGATAGCCTTAAGAAATTAGAATTGCATGAGAATACATATCTAGAAATGCAAAAAGCTGTAATCCTTGATACATGTAGGATAGTTAGGAAATTTATGTCAAGTATATTGTAATCGAGCCTATTCCCTTTGATTGCTGAATCTGGGAAAGGTAAATTATATCGAGCTAACAGCTGAGATAGTGCATAATTCCACGATAATAATAAAGAATATACGGAATTAGAGCACATATCCGAGCAAATTTCGGATCAACGAAAAAACGCTGCTAACCATTCAACAAGAGGTCATAATGGAACTCAGAAGTAAAGATGATACTCATAACGGTATACCTACCGTCAATGAAAGTGTTACAGATAACATCGAAGCCATGGAAACGAATATCAACATAGAGCGTCCCCCTGAGACGAACCAGCAGAACGAATTCATGTATTTAGCAAGATCAGAACTCAACAAAGCAATTACTGAACTCAGTGGTAGTAACCCAACTAAACGATCTAAACTGCCCCAACTTAAGACGAACAAGAACACCAATATTATCCTAGCAAGCATAAACTCAGTGTTTGAAGAATACTCTAACCAGAACATCTTGAAGAAAATTCACACTTTGATTTACTGTGGAGCAGTAGCGGTTCTTCGACTACACAAACAACAAGTCTCCACAACTCTGATTAGGTCTGAGTCAGAAACCACCATGGCAAAAACGACTTCAGAAGGATATTGACAATATTAGAGCTGAGATTGGTCGCCTCACAGAATTCCTGAGAAACAAAAAGCCCCAAGGCGCTTTAAATCCCATATACGCAAAATTCATACAAAAATTAGTACGAACACAAAACACCCTGATCACAAACAACATATCGACGTGTATATGGACTTTTTGAAGCAGAAACTTCAAGCAAAACCAAAGAAGCTCTCAAGATACATCAAGTGTACTGAAAGGAAACATCAAAACCAAGGGTTCCTCCAAAACGCGGCCAATTTTCATAAGAGAAATAACAAAACTGCGAACAGCAATAATGGACAAGTACCTGACGCACAGTGCTTGACCGATTATTGGTCACCGTTATGGTCGAACACAATAAAGATGCTGAATGGATGACGAATGAAAAAGAACGCCTCGATATAAATCATATGGACTTCGACGAAATAACGGAGGAAGAAACAAATTAGTTAGAGCAACTAACAATTGGAAGGCCACATGTATAGATAATATCCATAACTTCTGGTACAAGAAGTTTAAGAAGCTCCATGGAGCCCTAGCGAAACAGCTCACGTATGTTCTTCAACATTCGAGATCCATAGAGAGCTGGAGAAGACGGGTGCAGATGGTTGTTGATGCCAAAGAAGGTCATATTCCATTCTGAGTACTTGATTCGTTTTGGTGAATGTTTTTACTCATGTAATTTGTTAAATAAAATCATGTCGTATTATTATTCTCGCAGATGATTTTAACAGTTGGCATCTCTGAGATATTTGGGAAACAGTCATCCTGATCTCCTTCCTAATGACCCTGTTGTCCGAAATTTTTCCTCGCGATCATAGATTGTATTTCTTCTGTAATTAGGGGCTGGAAATTGGCTTAATATTTGCCTAGCAGTATAGCCACGCTTAAATAAACATTCAATGAAACGCTTATATTCATTTGTTAAAACCATTGTTAACAATTTCAAACGTCAAAAACAAGCAACACCAAGATAAAATTCGAGTTCAAACCAGATGTCGTCTACAACTCGATGACATTTCATTATTTTTTGTTCATCATAGAGTTAATGCATGCTGTCTATGTTCAGAGGTGTCACAACGGGAGGTGCATATGATGGTGGAAAAGAGAAACATTATTGACGACAATAGGCACAATTCTGAATTAATATTTGAGTTCGACCCCTCAACATGATGGGAAAGGTTCAATCTAGTGATTGAATTACGCAGTTGATTCATTAACACCGCGAAAACTGTTTTAATGTGCGGGAAAAATTGTTAATACTTGAGGAAGTCGGCTATTTTGAATTCGAACGAAAATCAAATTTTAGGTTGGTTTTAGTAAAATATGGTTCTTTGTGTTTTTGAACATCCATGAAAAACACAACAACTTCAGGAGTGCCAACGCCATAAGGTGAAAAATATATTTCGATTTCAGCTGAAAATCAGAATGAAAAAATTCTTCACGCTACTTTTTTACCAATTCTTGGAATATTTTCAAGATCAATATGTCAAATTGTTCAGAAAAGACTGAATTATCGACTGAATGCCCCATTCGAATTTTTAGTGAAAAAACTCCAGCGATCCTAAAATATTGCTCATTTTCGAAGGAGTCAGCCATATTGGATTTCACTGGAAGTGAAATTTCGATACAATTTCTGAAAAACCTAGTCCTTAGGCTTTCTAATGAAGCAACAACGAATGATCTAGCTGTAAAATTGTGAAAGTTATAATGAAAGCAAAAATTGTCCGGTTTTCTCTGGCGCACCCTATATCTTATATTAAGATATGCAATAATTCAAAATCAAACTTCGGTATTTCAAAATTTCGCAACTAGTGGGTGAGTCAATTTACAGCCAACCGTCAAACTTCGGCCTTAACTAGAAGGTCAGTTATCTTTTATCCTGGCAGTTCCCAATTGAAATAGATTGGGTCGATATACATTTCACGTCTGTTGGATTTTGATTCACGTTCACCCGACTCGTTTTCCCTTTCTGGGTATGTAAAATTGAAGTGGAGCGTGTTCGTAACATCAATCCAATTAACACACCGAAATGACTCTCTCGTTGATTATGGAGATCCTCACGCATTTTCTATATTTTGTTTTACGTTGCCGCGCCTGTTTGATTAGAGAAAAATACATAAAATAGTCTTAGTAGTGAATATGGCTCATTATTGTAATTATTTGATTTATTCATTAAACTTACTTTAGCAAGGTTAACGACTATAATTCCTCTGATCTGTATATAAAACTTAAGATGGTTAGCGTTTCTTTGAAGCCTATACTGTCTCTGCTTTAGCAGGTTAGATCACATTTTAGAAGATCGGGTCTCGTCCTCAGGATTCTTCTCGTCGAATAAAGTTTCTTGTGCTATTGACTTTAAACTTTGAGGCTATTTCGATGGAATATAGTGGTTAGATTATATTATATATTACAAGACACCCATTTTTCGACTGAAAATCATCTCCGTGAGAAAGGGAATATAGGGTCTTGCATGTAACACTGAGAATTATTCCTTTAATCATATTCTGAATGTTGCCAATTATTCAGTAAACCTGTGAAATTTGTTGAAACCGCAGAAAGGTTCAGGGCTTACACGGATAGTCTTTGCAACTGATATATCGAGTCCATCAACCATTTCATTGCCCTCTATTATTTTGTGAACAGAAAACCAACAGAGTGAAAGCTCATTCCGATCTGCAAATTTCTCAAAGGTTTGACGACTTCCAAATAGCGACATCAGGCAACTATGATACTTCAGAGATCTCAAATGATCAACAGACTGTAAGTATATACAGGGTGTCCGTGAATTGCGTGTACAACGTTATACAGAGATTCTTCAGCTCGAAATAAGTCGATCTAAGCCAACTTACCTATATAAAAAGTTCCTTCGTTTGGCCGCTAGAGGTCGCCAAATCCAAAGATTTTTCTTATTTTTCAAATAATTCGAGAACGACTCTATCAATAGAAACCATAATCGGGTACGTTATTCACGTTTTTAGTGATCCACTCAATGACCTTGACGTTTCACAAATGTCCCTAAAAACTCGAACGTGTTTTTAATCAACCATAATTTTTCAACTGTCTGCGTTTGAGCAAAACTGTTCTAGACATTGAGTAGCTAGGCTAATTACCAAACTTTTTGTCTGTTGAGAAATTTCGATATGATGAGCGGTTCAATCACGAAAAACAGTTTTTAATTTCATCATTTCATTTCTTCAACCTCCTAGCAAGTCAAAAATATAACAATATCATATTGGCTCTGAATTTGTTTCTGTAGTCTGACAGACTACCATTTTATTAGGCTCGACAACCAATTTTGACATAACAGTGTACGGATTTTGTCAAGGCAATGGACGTGAAAGCGATAGATTATATGCTGAATGATTTCCAGTTCGCATAGTGCCGAACAACTGAACGTTTGGAAATCTGGAGAAGCGCCTCCGCGAGAAACTTTTTATGAATTAAAATTTTGACATCGTATCTGGAATCAGAGTCTAAAATATCAAACTCCTCTTTGAGCCATATGCGTTGGCCTTTCTCGATTGCTCTCCTTGCTGGTCCACTGTTGTTATGTGTCTTCAATCGTATGTAATTGGGAGTCAATCTGTTTTTCAAGCACATTGAGTGAGGATATGAAGATCCAGTACAACAGGAAGGACGTTGCCAACATATATTTGAAACTAATCCAGACGGAATTATTGTTTGGATTGCACCCTGTTGAGTTTGATATTTTAGACTCTGAATCCAGATACGATGTCAAAAATTTAATTCATAAAAAGTTTCAGCAACAACAGAAAAAGTTGAATTCACTTAAATTCGAAATTTCTCCACCCAAACCTTCAACTGATGAATTTTCAGACCATAAATTTTTGACAGATTCACTAATTTAACTGATACCGATTTCACATAACCTCAAAAAGATCTATTAGAAAAAGGATTCAAACATAATTTACATCCAAAACATAATGAAACTAATTTTGAACAGTTAGGCATAGACTCCGAAATCATTGTCAAAAACTCCAAAGATAATATTTTAGCCAAACATCAAACAGCAAAAATCATCAAAGAAGACTATTCGAAATTATCACCTCATTGCTTTTCCGATTATAAGATAATAAAAACATTTCTTTAAATAGTACCGAGAACGATTTAGTATTCACTAAAGCAGATAAAGGTAACACCGTCATCGCGATTAGTAAAACCGATTATATTTCAAAACTGAAGAATTCTCATCAGCCAGAAACTATATAACGTGAACTGAGGATCCTACCGCAAAATTTCAGAAACTGGTTAAAAACATAATTTCGACAGCAAAATCATTAATTACAGACCACGAAAAATATAAATTCATTAACTCCAATCCAGAATCCCCGAATTATATTCGTTGATAAAACTTCATGAACCTACTTACCCTATTAAACCTGTTGTTTCTTATGTAACGGCACCTTCTTTCAAACTTTCAAAATTCCTCAACGACTTGCTAATAAAACATTGCAATTTCAAATCTATATTTTCGGTCGAAAATTCATACGAACTAATTGCCAATATCAAAGATACCATTATACCACCTAATTCCAAACTCATTCCTTTCGATGTTAAGAATCTATTTCGCAACATTCCTCCAAGAGATACGTATTACTTAGTTGAAGAATAGTGAGGAAAGAATCATGTCAATACTATCATTTAATCAGATATTCTTTCATTATTACAAATTTGTTTAGATCAAAATTATTTCCATTTCAATAACAAATATTATACTATTGAAGACGGCTTGATTATGGGCAATCCGTTAAGTCCTTTATTAGCAGAAATATTCATGAATAATTCAGAGAAATTAATTCATAATCATCCACTCAGTAAATATTGTTTATACTGGTATCGATATGTAGACGATATCATTATTTGCTTCACAGGAGCAGATAGACAGTTAAAATTTTCGAAAATCATATAAATTCATTACATTCAAAACTTGGATTCACAACCGAAATAGAAAGCAATAATTCGATAAATTTCTTAGACGTAACAATTTCGAATGAAAATGGAAAACATGTTTTCGCAATTTACCGTAAGCCGTCACATACAGATATTATAATACATAACACGTCGTGTCATCCGTATCAACATAAAACGTCATTCAATAATTTTATTCATAGATTGATTAACATCCCGTTATCACCAGAAAATTTCAACAAAGAATTAAATTTGATTAAACAAATAGCCAAAAATAATGTTTACAATCCCAAACTAATGAAAAATATTTCAAATAAAAACAAATTAGAATCGCATTGAATGAAGTTTATCCTGTCGATAAATTGAAACAAAAATTCAACACCTTAATCTACGTTGGCATTACAAGTGAGAAACTGAAATCATTCATTTCAACATAGCTTTCCAAACTAATAATAATTTAGGCAAATATATAAAAAATAATAAAACCAAACCAGGTAAAAACAATAAATCAGATGTTTATAGATTGAATTGCAACTCATAGAAATTTTAATATTACAATATCGGAACATAAACGCAGTTTTTCAAATAAAAATAAGATTCAAATTACGCGAATCATCTCTTAGAAAATAATCAGTCTTTCGACCCACAGTTTGAAATTTTGCATACAGATTATAAATATTAGAAGGTAGATCTTTGGGAAACTTTAGAAATCAATAAATACAAACACCCAGGTAGACTCATCAATGAACAAGTCGATTTAAGCCCTTCACCTCTATTAAATCTCTTCGGGGACCAATCTATTCCTTAATTTCATTGGATATACCTGTCATAAATAACCACTTGAGAAGAAGCAACCCAATAAGCTTTTAATTACTCAAGAACATTTATATTTATCTTCTCATTCTTATTTTCTGTACATTCATTCGTCTGAAGAAGCTACGGTGAAGTGAAACGCGTTACGAATCGCAATTATCAAGTCAAATTCCTTAAAACACAGTACTTGTTTTTATTATCGATAATGGAATTTTACCAAGTAAAAGCCTCCCAAATTCAAAAGAAGCTGTTTTGCTGCTACAACCGCTGCCACTTGTTGCAGGACCTGATGTTACTGAAATTTCAGATGGTCCACTCACGGTTATTGATATTACGGATTTAAAATCTTGAGATTCGATCGTACCACCATCGATAGTATCCGTGGAATCTCGATTGTTCTGCAAGAAATGCTTTGAAGATCCAACCATTTTTCCCTTTCTTGTAGTCTCAGTTTATTTTGCTCGCGAAACTTCGCACCTGAAGGTCTCTTCGTTTTATCCTGAAAAACAAATAAATAATTGGTACTCATGGGAACTAGGAATCAACCTCTAAAGTAACCACAATAATAAGCACCATGTGGGTAGGGTAGGAAATATTCTCGAAAAGATAACTAAGTAGCCAATAGTTTTAACCCTTTATAGGGCAGATTATTATTAAGTAAAATATGGCCGATTAAAGTTTGCATATTTGAGTAAAAAGCATTCTGCTCGAGCCCTTTCAGCTTAAATCCTTTCAAAAATAAAGGCAAAAAGATATTAATTTAATTTGATCTTATAGCACTTAAAAACCCCACAAAATGGTCTTCTAAAAGATCAATAGCATAAAAACTAAGCGAGTTATGGATAAAAACAGTTACTTTTTCAAACACGTACATGACATTTCAATTAATAGAAAGATATTTGGCTAAAAATAATTAATTATAACCAGTACCCTATGAAGGGTTAATGTTGATAGTATAAAGTAGGAACACTTACCATTTTATAAAAAATCAAGCCGTTGAAATTGCAGTCAGCAGGTATTCGGCACTCAATTAAAAACAAAAAGTAGTAAACTAAATATTGCACAACACAGCACCACACTTGAAAAAATAAAAATAACTTTTTATGTAAAAATTAATAGGATTACTTGTTTTTATTCACTTGTTACACGTTCCTGTGAACTAACTGATTTAAAAACGCCTGTGGCGATGCATCGCTTTTATAGCGCTCCAGGCGTTATTCATGTCTTAACAGGAAAAATCAAGAAACTGCCGCCTGACATATTCTCGCAACATGAGAATCGGCAGTAACTGGATGATATACTAATAAAATTTCGTGTGTATTTATATCTAATCCTATTCAATTTGTCAACTTTTATTTTAATATTTTTTTGGACCCTGGGTTTTGGCGCCCTAAAAGATGGCGCCCGTGTGCATTGCACACTTTGCACATATGGTTGGGCCCTGAGTAATGCAATCAAGTTGATACAAAGTTCTTCTGAGTTTGAAATAAAGCGTAATGAATCCTTCCATATTGAAACAGGTCAGAATAATTTCCAGGTTTGATTTATTCATAAACTGAATTAATAGGACTTATTTCAGTTTATCAGGAAAATAATGCTCAGCTCATCGATGCAATTCCGACTTATTGCAGTTCAGTTTCAATTTCATTATCCGATTGTATAGGATGAACTAAGTTGATTTTGTTCCGTTTTAATTGATGCAAACTCTTGTGGCAGTATTAGACTTATTTCTGTTCGTTATTGAAAAATTTAAATAAATAAATATAAATATGGATAATCGATTGTGTTCACTCCTTTATAGTAACTATACCACAAATAAAAGCCTCTACCGAATTCTCATAAAATCGTTAAGTGTTGATAGATTTCAAATGTATATTAAAATTAATTAACGAACGAGAGTCCTTCAACTATTCTATTAGTTCGTTTATATTCTTTCCAGTATAACGCCTCGAGCACAACTTATTTTGAAATTAGCACGATCGAACATTTACATCACAGGCCCAAAATGAACCGATTATAGAATCGGAAATTGATAATACCACAGATGCAGTTGACAAACGAATGGCATAATGGAGGATCATACAGAAAACGTTTCCCCGAACGTAAATATTATGCTCGCATCAGATCAAATCCGACAATTGAATAAATTACTGAGCTTTCGCGAAGAGATCTTATCAGACGATGCAGGTGCTCACGATCACAGAAGAGATGCTAGTCAGACTGAAGAAAAAGGTTTGAGTACATTGTAAAAGAAACCCGTACCGGATTAGACAGTGATAGCTCTTTCATTTATGGAAATTGTGATGTTTCAAAGAATAAAGTCCATAATTGATGGTAACTAATTTATTGCACATTTGATATAACCTGCTCATTTCGATGATAGAATGCGTAAGAAAGAGCGTTCTGCTCTGTGGTCACGAGCTACGAGTAGTCAAGAAGAGATAACATGACACGCAGATCAATTACTAATTATTATAAACTTATGATACATTACATCCTTCCCTACTTGTAAATTAAATGAAAATATAGCAGAATTCAAATCTCAAAATTTTTATCACAAATACTATTCTGTGAAATCCTCATTCCTAATACTCTATTCAATAAACTACTATTTACAATTCAACACTTAGGTTGAAAACGATCAAGTGGTTTAACTATTCGTTAAGGTGTAGATTGCAAAATTTGATTTTCAATTTTCTTATGAGGAGAACCAACTGAAGTTGAAGTCTTGAATATTTACAGATGTATTATCTATTCGATACACAATACCATTGATATTTACAAGGAATGTGACTCGACCTATCTTTTACATATTATACCCTTCCTATTCGATTTGCGAGTATCTCTTTTCACAATCTGAAAAGGATCTTGACGCGTGAGCAATTGGTCGATCTTCTTCAGAAGGAAAAATAACTGAGTACTGCACCAATGCCAAAAGGGCTTGCATCAACAGTAAATCTAATGTCGAGTTGTGGATCTAAGTGTACCAATACTTCAGAAGACACAAGAGCAGACTTGATATTTCGAAAACTATTATTGAATTCTTGGACCATATCCGTTTTCAGTATTTTTTTCAAAAGATGGTATAACGGATGTAAATTCGTTGAGATATTTCTTACAAATTTTCCGTAGTAATTTACCATTCCAAGAACTGACTTCAACTCACTGACTGTTTTTGCTACTTGGACTTGCTCAATAGCAGTTGTTTTAGATTTGCTAGTATGTAGACCTTCTTTGTCTATTGTAAAACCTAAGTATTCAATGGAATTTTGAAAAAATTTTACATTTGGATGAATTCAATTTAAAACCCGAGTTGTGCAAAATTTCTAATACTGCTCCTAATCTTTTTGAATGTTCTTTTTCATCTCTACTAGTGATGAGAATGTTCTCGAATAACACAATTACACCCTCCATACCTCTCAGCAAAGATTCAATGAGTTTCTGAAACTTTGATGGTGCTGAAGGAATACCATAAGGTAAATGATTGTACCTGAATAATCTCTCATGAGTAACGATCGTGGTGGGCTGTTTAGATTTCTTATTTAGTCCGATTTGCTGGTAGGCTTCTGATAAATCTAGTTTCAAGAACTGAGAACCTCTTTGCAAACTGCTCAGCATATCGTCGATTCTCGGTAGGGGATGTTGGTCAATTTCGATATGGGGGTTGATAGTGACCTTGTAATCGCCACAAAGTCGCACTGCTTCACTTTTCTTCATCACTGGCACCACTGGAGTGCACCAGTCTTAGTAATCAATAGGTGATAGGATACCTGTGGAAACGAGTCTAATTATTTCAGATTCAACACTTTCATTTACAGCATAGAGAACTGGTCTTGCTCCAAAAACTTTTGGTGTGATATCAGGACTTTTTAAATTCAATTTGATTGTTCCTTTATTGAAAAATCCTAAACCTGGAGAAAATACACATGGAAATTCAGTAATCAGAGTATGAATACGTTTGTCAACTTCATCACAAACAAAATTCATATATGAAAATCCAATATTATAGATATTTAAAAGATCACGACCAACTAAGGGTGGTCCACCATTTTTCAGAACAAAAAATTTTATTTTGTTTTTATGATCTTTGTATTCAACTTCTAAATTGACTGTACCCTATGGTTTCACTTTTGTAACATTGTAAAAACGAAGTGATTTATCCGAGGTTGTGAGCTCAATATAACTGAAATTTTCATGATAGAATTTTTTTGACATGCTTGAAATGCTGGCACCAGAATTGATCTGAATCTTCACGAGTTTCGATTCAATTTTGACACTTATACTGAAAGGAATACTTGAAGTATCACCCAAGGAATACAAATTAGACTCATCTAACGATTCACTCAATAAATCAACATCTTCGAGACAGTTATGATAAGAAGTTCCCGAGAAATTGCTATTTCTATTCGTTTTTCTATAAACTGTAGATAAATGTCCCTGTATTTCACAAAAATTACAGAAATAAGTTTCAAGATGGCGCTTATCTTTTGTATTTCCATCCGTTTTTCCGCAGGCTTGACGAGCGCGTCCATTTGGTATTGCTTTCTCCCTCTCTTGATGACGTGGCTGATGACGATTGCTTCTATTTATGCGCCCTCCACTAGAAGAACTGCGCATTCGGCGTCGCCGGCTAAAGGATTTTGGGGCATTTTTCACACTCATTTTTTACTATTTGCACTATTTAATATTTTCAAATATACGGAGTTTGTTCATTTTGTCTCGTCGCCAAATTATTTGTGATGTATCAAAGAATAAAGTCCATAATTGATGGTAACTAGTTTATTGCGCATTTGATACAACTGCTACCGGGATGGGGTCACACACACGATGGAAACACTGATGGTTGACACAAACACTTTTTATAAACGTAAATTTAAAATGAAATAAAAACACGTGGTTCGTTGGTGAACAACGGTGGTTTGGCAATATGGCGGGGGTACGGAAAGCCGGCTCGTGACAACGCATGCTGCAGCCGGTTTTCTAAGACAGTGTGTATTCGTAGAGGTCGTTGAAGAGAAAGAGAGGGAGTCTCCGAAATGCACGAATATTGAAACCCTCGGTCCAGGTAGGCCCAGAGTACGTTCTGTGCCTAGCCTGGTCGAAGGGCCTACTAGGCGATCTGTGATTAAGGAAGCGTGGTTAACACGGTAACACGCTTATTCGGAGGGGCCTAGAGCGATCTATGGTGAGATACCGTAGTGGACACGGTAACACAACCTGCTTATTTCGATGACAGAATGCGTAAGAAAGTGAGTTTTGCTCCGTGGTCACGAGCTACAAGTAGTCAAGAGGGGATGACATGACATGCAGGTCAATTATTAATTATTATAAACTTATGATACATTGCAGAAATGGTAACTCAAACTTCATTGAGTTTCAAACTGAAATTGATTCGAATATTGAAAAACCAGCGTCTAGTTCATTTTCGAGATCATCTTCCTGTGGTCGTTCAAATCCAGATTCTGACTTCTCCACTCCTTCAGAGCAACTCAATCAGAAATTTGAGGTTTCCATTGACATTTTAAATACTTATGGTGAATTAGTCCACAGAACTGAAGATGACAATATCCTCATTTTTCCCAGCACATCCCAATATTCAGGGAACAACACGGCCAATTATCATTTAAGACCACAAAGGTCTCGATATTTAAATATATCCCCAGTTTTCACCGACGAGAGTGAGGATATGCAAGATTCAAGTAGTGGAGACAATACTACTTTTTGTCGCAAATCAGTGACAGATGATGGTAAAAAAAAGGAAACAGTTTTTGTCGTTATTTTAACAGTGCTGCTACTAGCCAAGACATATCTGACAGTGATAATGTATCATCCAGTTCTGATAGCGCTGATACAGAAAAAGTGACTCCTAAAAGAGGTCGTAGGCGTACTCGCAAACTGGAAAAATGGAAGCAAAACAAAGTAGAAAGGCGAAGGAACTCTGGTGAGTCTTATGTGTCAACCTCGGAATCTCGCAAATTTTTTCCATAAATGTCAATTTTATTCCATAGTTTAGCTCAAAATGGCTTACTAATTCGAAATTGCTGAGAGTTTCTACAATCTAATTCGACAATTATCCAAACGTGAGATTGCTAACTTGTTCTGAAACCATAATGTCAGGAAAATGAGAATTTATATGACGATAAAAAATGTGAGGAGGGTTTTCCATGCATCAATTCTCGTATTTTCTCTAGAAATAGGGTTGACAAGGTCGTAAAAGCAACCCAAAATTGGATTGGAACCTCTAGTCGAAAACTAGGCCGCCAATTACGGCGGCAAGACAACCCAAAGAATCTTGTCCCAAATTGATGTAAAGTATCGAAAAGACGGAGTGTCCTAAGTATTCACAGACACAGTTCTAGAGGATACGAAGATGTTGCAGAGCTCTGAGGAGAATGCATATTGTTAGTTCGTGTCGTGTGATCGTGTTCGATGATGAAGATTACTTCAGTCTTTAAGGCCCTGAAATCTAAGGATATGATGGATTATGGATTGACAACTGTGAGAACGAACTAAAATTCAAAGCAAAGGCAAAATTGGCTGACAAAGTTTAAGCATGATGCGCAATTTCGGAAGTTGGTTTTCAATTTCCAGCTTCCTTTGTTGGCCGTATTCGAGCAGAAGCAAAGGATTCTGAATTATATACGCAAAGATGCTTGCCAAAACTCCTCCATTTCGCTATATGCATCATGAGAACGATGATTATCTGGTCTGATATTACTTCTTGCCATTATGCCAGGAGAACTTAGGAATGGTTGGAACAAATGTAAATTATTTACCGAACGAAAATAATCTTTCTTCTGTCTCTCAAGGTCGATCAATAGAGGAGTTTCGATCGTAATTTAGTCGAAAGGTGCATGACAATGTTTGGGATACTCAAAATGCGGAATAGTTGCGAATTCGAATTTCCAGAAAATTTCAAGAAGTAGTTCGGAACATCGTGACGGGACATGCCGAATGTTTAAAATTGTTATTATTTTATGTTATCGAAAGACCTAGAACAGAAGATCAAAGTTCGAATTAGTATATTTTTTTTTGTTTGCTGGTGAAGCTGTTTTACTCATTTTCCAAAACTTATGTTTCATACGTTACTTCATTAGATGTTCAATTTTCACAGAATTAACTTCAACTGAAAGAGTAACGTTGTTAATGATGATTAGTTTCGAAGACACGCAGAGATCTCCTAAGTGATATACAATTTTCAAGATAAAACTATTTTTGCAAAAATTTAAAAATCTTAATGAAACTGATGGTGTTGCGTATCGAGGATAAGGAACCTCATCACTCCTAACCAATACAGATTTTCAACTTATTTATCCTACCCTAACCTACTGAGTTGGGGGACTCGTACCTTTGGCGTTTTATCACACTACAACAACAACAAAACTAAAATTAGTCATCTCTGTCATGGCTTCAAGATCAAATATCAAATTCAGGTAGAATTTTTAATGCTAACTTTTTCCCAAAACTTATGTCCCATAAGTTAGGGGTCTATCTATCCATATTGATAAATGATACTGTTACCGTATTCACTACGGTATCTCACCATAGATCGCTCTAGGCCCCTCCGAATAAGCGTGTTACCGTGTTAACCACGCTTTCTTAATCACAGACCGCCAAGTAGGCCCATCGACCAGTCGAGGCACAGAACGTACTCTGGGCCTACCTGAACCGAGGGTTTAAATATCCGTGCATTTCGAAGACTCTCTCACTTTCTCTTCAACGACCTCTTCGTCTTAGAAAACCGGCTGCAGCACGCGTTGCCACAAGCCGGCTTTTCCGTACCCACGCCACCGACCATATTGCTAAACCGCCGTTGTTAGCCAGCGAACCACGTGTTTTTATTTCATTTTAAATTCACGTTTATAAAAAGTGTTTGTGTTAACCATCAGTGTTCCCATCGTGTGTGTGTACCCTATCCCGGTAGCAATACTGATCATTTGATTTGAATCAATAAAGATTGCTTAACCAGGGCAACGAAAAACAAGAGTATTCTTAATCAGTAACATACAAAAGGATTCAAGCATACAGCTTTCCATTCCATTATTTCAGCCGAATCTGGAATCTCACATCTAATAACTCGTAAATCATCACGATCACGATCTGCCTATTTCAATCCACTGCTGGATGTAGGCTTTTCCCATATTGAGCCATTTCTTTCTGCTAATAGCTTCTCTCGTCCAAAGAAGACCCGCTGATTTTTAATATTGTCTCTCCACCTTGTGTTTGGCCTGCCGATACTCCTATGCCCCACTCTTGGCCTCTATTCCATGAGCCTCTTGGTCCACCGATTGTCATTTCTTCGAGCTACGTGACCTGCCCATGAACATTTTTAGTTGAGCTGCCCTCTCCATGACATCTGTCAGCTTGGTTTGTTCTCTTATCCAAGTATTTCTTATGCGATCTGATAGTTTAATATTTAATATTATTCTCTCTAGGGCTCTTTGGGTTTTCGTCAATTTTGGGCCAACTTCTTAGTAAGACACCATGTTTCGGCTCCATATGTAAGCGCAGGAAGAATGCATTGATTGTAGAGGTTTTTCTTGAGGTTGTGGAGTATGTCTGATGTCAGGACATGTTTTAATTTGCCAAATGCCGCTCACAAAAGGGACACTCTTCGTGTAATCTCGTCAGTCATGTTGTCTTTTTAGTAGTTAGTTTTTGTCCCAGGTATATGTAGTTTTCGACATTCTCTAGTTTTTGACCTTCTACGTGGATTACGGGGTTATTGTTTGTGTTAGTCATTATCTTCGTGTTGCTGATGTTCATTTCTAGGCCAACATTATTTGAATGGTTGTTGAAGTCTAGGATCATATCTTGTAATTCTTGGACGTTACTACTTATTAGTACAATATCGTCGGCCAAGCGTAGATGATGTAGAAGTTCGCCATCAATGTTGATTCCTTTCTTATGTCAATCCATTTCTCTAAAGATTTCGTTCAAAGCTGCAATAAATAGCCCCGGTGACACTGTATCTCCTTGTCGAACACCTCGTTTTATTGGAATGTCGTTGGTTTTATTCCATAACTGGACATGCATTATGGCGGAAGAATAGATGTTTTTTATCAGGTTCGTGTATCTGCTGTCCACTCTACATGCATTAAGAGAATTAAGGACTGCCCAAATTTCTATACTGTCAAAGGCCTTTTGGTAGTCTATAAAGGCTATATAAAGATCTAAATTATACTCATTGCACTTTTCTATTAGGTGTTTAATTGCATGAATATGATCCAGCGTACTGAACCCAGATCTAAATCCAGCTTGTTCACGGGGTTGCTGGAAATCTATTTTTCCCGTTAATCTTTTGGTAATTATTTTGGTGAATAATTTATATAGCTGGGATAAAAGGCTTATTGGTCTATAATTACCAAGGTTTCTTATGTCGCCTTTTTTGTGGAGAAGAATTACTTCAGCCTCAAGCCATGCTTGGGGGACTTGACTTTGATCCAAGCATTTGTTGAACAATATTACCAGTTCTTGTTTTAGGCGAGGACTTCCACATTTGAGCATTTCTGGAATTATGCCATCTGGTCCAGCCGCCTTGGAATTTTTAAGATTATTCAGGGCTGAGTTTAATTCATTAACAGTAATTTCGGGAATATCCTCAGAACCGACATTACATATTTTTCTCTTTCCATCTTCCTTTTGCTGTGCGTTTGGTTGTAATTTGGAACCATATAATTCTTTATAAAAGCTTTCTATTAATTTGAGCATTTGATCTCTATTTGTAATGACCTTCCCAGCTTTGTCTTTAAGTGATGTCATTTCTCTTCTTCCTATACTAGCATGTCTATAAAAATTTTTGGGCCTTTGTTATTCTCAATAGTTTCTTTTATGATCTTGGTATTAAATTTCCTAATATCTTTTCTAATTTCTCTTCTTATTAATTTGTTCAGTTCAGCCCATTCGATTAAGTTCCTATCTTTGTCTGGTTTTAGTTTCCTTCTTTCTTCAAATAATTTCGCTGTTTCGTCACTTATTTTTCTTCGACTTCTTTTCGTCACTGTTGTTACCTCACTTGCGCTTTCTTTAACGATGTTGCTTAATTCATTTGCATGTGTATTTAAGTCGGTATGTCTTAGAGTTGGAGGTGCCTTATCAATATTTTCGTCTTTTTTAATTGGTACTGTTCTTTTCTATTGATAAGGACTTCAGGGTCTACTCTCTTGGGGCTTCAACGTTAAATTTCTCTTATGTGTTTTTATTCTGACCTTTGCTCGTATCATTCTGTGGTCACTTCCCACATTTACCCTGCTGACTGTAGCGATATCTTCTACTGTGAGAGGGTTACTCGAAATTATAAAGTCAATTTCGTTTTTATACTTGAAGTCTGGACTTCTCCAGGTCCATTTTCTATATTTACGTTTTTGGAAGAAGGTATTCATAGCATAAAGCTGGTTCATCTCTAAAAGTCAACCATCGTGTATCCACGTTCATTTCTTGTACCGTATCCGTATTGACCTACAGCTCTCTCGGTTTCATTTACTCGATTGCCTATTTTGGCATTAAAATCGCCTATTATAAGAATGTCTTTTCCGGTTTTGTTGTTTATGATTTTCTGTAGTTGTTCATAGAAACTCTCTACAACATCGTCGTCGTAATCCGAAGTAGGGCATACACCTGGACTATTTGCATGGAGTATTCTTCTGAGATCCTTACTGTAACATAAGCGATTCTGTTTGAAATTCCTACATATTCCGTTACCAATTTTGCAAGTTTGCTGTGTACAAGAAATCCGACACCATGGCGTTTGACATTATCTTGTCCTTTATAGAAGATCATAGTAATCAATTAATAAAAACATCTTTTCGAAATTATAGAATTCTTTTAGGTGACATTCGAAAATTCTGTCAATAACGTGATACCTGAAAATATATGAAAGGGACGCCGGTGGTGTAGAGAATATGATGCTCGTCCCCTGCGCGGAGTTATCTGGGTTCAATCCCCACCAAGTCAGTGCGATTTTTCGGATTTTGGGAATTGCTTGAGTTTTCATCTTTCGGATGAGATTTAAAGCCGTCGGTCCTGTCTAACAGAGATGTATTGGGCATTAAAGATCCATTCCCTCGACACGAAAGGGGTCGGCAAAATTCCCTGGTTATTGAGGTGACAGAATTCCCTGGCGTTTCATAAGCCGAAAGACAGTAATAGAACACCTTAAAGGATCAAAAATAAAATATACCATAGACTAGAATAAAAACACCGCAAAAGTTTTGTTTCGGTCACTTTTCAACAGAACTTGTACTTTAACCAGAATCAAGTTGTTCTGGGCCAGTATCTTATTTTCGTTCCACATCGGAAATATCAGAATAACAGAATATGTCATTTCGAATCATATTATCTTTGTGATGACCTTCTTCTTTACACTGAGAACTCAACGTATTCTGACAGAAATATAACTCGAATCCCAAGAAACATCATTCCAGAGTATCAAATCGCTAAACAAACTACCAATAATTCTCTTTCCCCCCTTTCAAAATCCGACGTTGGTCCCTGCTGCTAGCACAAATTGATGTGACGGCTCTATCGGAAAAATTATTCGAGCACATCGGGAGTTGTTTGGAAATTGCTTCATTTGGCATTATATGGTTCGAATCGAGCAATTTATTCGCTAGAAAAACTGATACTGCCATGAATTCGTATTTCAGATGCTGAAATGGTCGAGGAGGAATTGGGCAGAAGCACGATGAAATTTAATCCACTTTCTGTAATTTTTGAATAGTTTACTTTCATTTCAACATATCACTAAATTGAAATTATATGAATACGATCTAACTTCTGATATTTTGTTACAGCCCCATTAATATATATATATATATATATATATATATATATATATATATATATATATATATATATATATATATATATATATATATATATATACACTCGGAGGCAAAATTAGCGGAACACTCGAAAATTTAACCAAATTCGAAGTTCGATATTTTTCCTAATTCTCAACCGATTTAGATGATTTGTTCGGCAAGTTATAGATCAACTCTTCTGCTTTGTAAAAATTATAAGAGAAAACAAAAGAAATTTGAAAAAATTTTATACGGGGGCAAAACTAAAAGTGTTTTTTTGTCAAAAATTCGTAACACCCTGTGGAATTTCGTGGTCCGAGTTGAAACGTACAATATCATGGTCTGCCAAGACACATCTTCCTACAGTAACGCCCTTCTTGTTTCATGCGTTTATCTCTATTTTGCAAAATATATTTAATTTCAAGTAGAAAATCACCATTTTGGAGAAATTCCATTGAATCAAGAAATTGTCATTAAAATTCGTCTATCAATTTGGAATTTTCTTATTATCACTCAGGCGTGTCGAAATTGTCGTTTGCGATTTTTATGTTCGAATTGCATTAGTTATTGATGACAATTTGGTTAATTTGGTAAAAATTAGGAATTCATAGGAGATAACAGTCGGTAGGTATTAAAATACACAACCGAATTCTGGGACCATTGGTAAAACTTTTCATTTACATGTGCACACCTCTTTTTATCAAATATGAAATACAACACACGTTTTTTGTATATGACCACATTTGCACTTGTTTAAAGAATGAGAGTTTTCCATTCTTTGATTTGATACAAATTCGATCGGTTGCGGTGTTTTATGATTCTTTACTGTTTACGATTCGAAAAGGTATTTTTCATTCAGAATGAGAGATTTACCACCAACTTCAGTAGCAAGGGCAGTTACATTGATCGAGGAAGGACGCACCTACCGCTCAGTCGGTGCCATGTTGGGTGTCTCGACGTCGGTTATCCATCCACTCTACCGACGTTACAGGAAACTGAATTGTACGTGAGGAGGCGAGAAAAGGAAGAAATCGGAAACCCGCGCTATACATGACCGTTTCATCGTCAATCGAACCATAAAAATTCTCGTCTTACTGCTGTTCAGGCACGTAACCTTTACAAGCAGTGGATAACATTAACGTCAGTGTGAGGACAGTCAGAAGACGATTAAATGAAGTTGGTCTGAGATCATACGCGCAAGCAAGAGCACCAAGACTCGATAGAGCCCATCGGGTAGCAAGATTGCCGTTTGCTAGGGAGCATGTAGCATGGACAATCAATCAGTGGAGACGAGTTTTATTTAGTGATGAGAGCCGATATTGTGTGAATTTCGTGGATGGTAGAGATAGGATATAGAGGCATCGAGCGAACTTCGCAGGAACTGAGCAATACGGTGGAGGGTCGGTTATGATATGGGGTGACATATGCTTGGGAGTACGAACAGAACTGGAGATTATTGGCAACGGATCACTTAATGCCTATCGGTATATAACAGAAATCTTGGAGCCCCATGTTGTGCCTTTTGCTCCTTACATAGATAACGCGCGCCCTCATACTGCACGCATAGTGAAATAATATCTCAATGAAGTTGGGATCACACGAATGGACTGGCCGTCGCGGTCACCGGATTTAAACCCGATCGAACACGTTTGGGACATTCTTGGAAGAAGGGTTCGAAAACGGAATCCAGGCAACGTTGAAGAGCTGACATTGGCTTTGGTGGAAGAGTGGGACAACATACCTCAACAGATGATAGACAACATCATTGGGAGTATGCGAAATCGTATGCGCGCTGTAATAGAAGCTCGGGGGTCATACTCGCTACTAAAATCGAATGTTTTTTTGTGGGTCATTATGAGCATATTTCTCAACATGTTCATTTCATTTCACGAGTGTATAGCCAGGATACACACCTGCTCTCAATTTTGGACAGGAATGATAATTATTATAGAGTGTCACACAAAAAATTCAAAATAAATGTGAAAAATCAACGATTTTTCCAGTGTATTCGAGTTCTCCCGGAGCGTGAAATTGGCCAGTGAATTTCAAAATTGTCATTTTGTTAGATTTCCGCTTCTCTAATTTTGATTTTATTTTCTGGCTAACCTCCGGTATGATGCACCTACAGAAGATTAAAAATAAATTCTTGAAATTTGTGCCTTACTCTTCAAATTGAATATCTCTTGTAAAAATAGAGATAAATGCATAAAACAAGGAGGGCGTTACTGTAGGAATATGTGTCTTGACAGACCATGATATTGTACGTTTCAACTCGGACCACGAAATTCCACAGGTGTTACGAATTTTGATAAAAAAACACTTTTAGTTTTGCCCCGTATAAAATTTTTTCGAATTTTTTTGTTTCTTCTTATAAGTTCTACAAAGCAGAAGAGTTGATCTATATTTTGCTGAAAAAATCATCTAAATCGGTTGAGAATTAGGAAAAATATCGGACTTCGAATTTGGTTAAATTTTCGAGTGTTCCGCTAATTTTGCCTCCGAGTGTATATACATATATATATATATATATATATATATATATATATATATATATATATATATATATATATATATATATATATATATATATATATGTTAAATTTTAAATTTTCATGGAAGTATCTACGATTTGATGTGTTACGGGTGTTATTCCGTCATCCATTTTGATTTTCGACAAGTTATCCCTTGTCATCTTCAGGCTTCCGGTAGACGATGTCTCGAGCGTAACTGATAGCGGTTTTTCGGTGGTTCTACTTTTATGTCCTCGTTGTGGGCGTCGGTGGACCTGGTGGTGGGGATGCTTTCATTATTATCTGTTGATGATGCCGGTTTCCTAGGTGGTAAAATAACTTTCCATGCCTTTGATTAGTTGAGGGGTTTCGTCTCTTTTGTTCATTGTTCCTCCGTTTTAAATTTCCACTGCTTCTCTGATAAGACGTTTCTTAAGTTGTTGAAACTTAACCTTATCCAAAATATAACGCCCGATATCATCCTCAAGTTAATTCCTCAGAACGCCTTACGACTATCACACCAGATGAAAGGTCATACATCCACGATAATCAGAAACTTTGGGACCAAAATTTCTTCAAAATAGTTCAGGCTATATGTTTAGCAGTACATGAAGTGACCAAGCTCTCACCCTCTTTCATGGATTTTTGTCGTAATGTTGCGGTGACGGACGTTTAAATTGAATAGAGATGAATGAAGGTTCAGAAATCGATACTTTGCCATAGATTTGGAAAAAAACAGAATGCTTTCCCTTTTGTTCGCAGATTTCGATTGTGCCTAGATAAACTGTTTATAGTACCTTACGTTCTTTGAGGCCGTTAATCTAGGTAGTGATTCATTTTTGGACATCCAACAAGTACAGTACAACTTCACTTGTCCGGGCAGATATCGTTCCGGCGCATGCCCTGACTATCGAAATGCCCAAATTTCTGAAGTGACTTGAATTTGTTTCATTTTCAAAATAGAAACAACTCAAAGTCTGTTAAAGTCGAGTTTATTATAAAAATATCGAAAATTGGAACAAGAAATAGTTTCTATCATAAAAACAGAATTAAATTATAGAATTTCCATTCATTATAATATTTCCTCATAGAAAATATAGAATTTAAATATAAGCTACTCTACAAAAACAACGTGCTATTCCTTATGACGTTTAAAATATCCATCGATTTTACTCTAAACCTTTCTCGATGCTGCCATCTGAACTGATTTTTCCTTGAGCCTTTGCAGGAGCAATATGTCCTCTATAGGAAGATTATTCTGTTCGGCCCAACAGATAATAAACAGGGAGTATTTAACCATATTATTCAAACCATCCTCTGAGTCAGAAGATTCCTCTACGTTTTCAATATTCCTTCCTAAAGCATCCTGTATAAGCTCTTCTTCAGTCAAATCGATAACAAACTCTTTGTCTCCCCCAGCCCAGTTGGTAATGTTCTCAATGGTTAAGTCATTTTCTGGATAGATGACCCTTATTGATTCGGCAGTATTTTTCAAATCATTTTCACTGATTGGACGAAGTTTCTTCTGAAGGTCTTAGAGTGGAATATTTTCATCATCTGATTTTTCTACTTTTGTAGTGTCATGCCACAAGGCTGTCCAACTTTTTCTAATATTTTTTGAAATAATGGCTTTCCAAGATTAGGCAAGATTGTGCACGGCATCTTTCAAATTATACTGCTTCAAAATGGAAGTTATCTCTTCACCTTCTTGCAAAATGATTTGATTAAGAAGGCATTTTCTATACGACACTTTAATGTTTTGAATTAAATTCTGATCCATAGGTTGGAGAACGACAGTACAGTCGGGTGGCAAAAACATAACAATGAAGTTTGGATCAGTATTAACCTCTTCCTCAGGTGGTTGCGATGGTGCATTGTCTATCAACAACAGAGCTTTATAGGGCTTGTTAATCTAAGTTGAAAAATTCTTCACCTCGAGGATGTTTTAAATCATTCATTAGAGAATGGCCTGGTCATCCACCCTTTGGTAGATGCTTTGTAGACAACTGGTAGTAAACTTTCGTTTTTGAATGCTCAAGGATTTGCCGGTTTTCTCAAGACTAGTAAAAGTAATTGGTGAGTTCCAGCCACGTTGCAGCATGGCATGAATGTTAAGAGGTCTTTTGACACTTTTCGACCTGGTGCTGTTTTTTCTCTTTGATGAACCCAAGTTGTGTCTGGTAAACATATCCAAAAAATGGCCAATTCATCAGCATTATACACTTGTTCTTTGCTAAATTTCTGTTCAACAACCGATAGATATTTTTCCTTGAATGGTATCACATCGGAAACATCACTGGAAAGTTTTTCACCACAAAAAAAAGCTTGAATCTATCTAACCATCCCGAACTTGCCAGACAACCTTTTTTTCCTGTGATTTGTTCATAAAACTGTTTGGCTTTTGCTCTCAATATGTCTGACGAATGAGATAAAAAACACAAGGTTTAACTTTAATCTACACTTTATTTGAAAAAATTCGACGACGTTTCGCTGACACAGCAGCTTTATCAAGAATGACAAACAGATTGAAGAGTATGGTATTATAAACAAATCGTAGAACAAGTTGGATGAATAACAGGAAAATCCACACCGAGCCATTGTACAGTTAGTATGGAGGGTAATAAAACTAATTAAACAAGTTAAGTAGGGGTGAATAATTCACATCTACCTGCTCATTCAAAAGCTTATCCGTTGTTATGTATTATTGATCTAATTTTGAATCTATTATTGTAATCTAATGAATCGAATTCAAGTGGATGAAGTCTGTACAATAACTCGGTATGAATTACCTGGAGATAAATATTGTAGATGTCTCGTTTGTGGAACAAAATCTTGCATTCTGATTTGATCCATATCTTCTGTCCAGAGATAACTGCTCTTCGAGCTGCATTACTATTGTTGTTGGTCTTGAGTTTGATGTATTTAGGACACACTTCACTCTTCAAACACGTGGTTAAAAACCACAGGTTTTGGGATGTTATAGCATTTTTAAATAACAACTTAAAATACCAAAGGGCCAAAAAGCTTGTATTCGCTTTCTTCAACATTTGAATTGTGGAGGCCGTTACTTGATGTAGATCCATGACAGAAATGAGATAAAATACACAAGGTTTAACTTTAATCTACAATTTATTTGAAAAAATTCGACGACGTTTCGCTGACACAGCAGCTTTATCAAGAATGACAAACAGATTGAAGAGTATGGTATTATAAACAAATCGTAGAACAAGTTTGATGAATAACAGGAAAATCCTGCAGCTCGAAGAGCAGTTATCTCTGGACAGAAGATATGGATCAAATCAGAATGCAAGATTTTGTTCCACAAACGAGACATCTACAACATTTATCTCCAGGTAATTCATACCGAGTTATTGTACAGACTTCATCCACTTGAATTCGATTCATTAGATTACAATAATAGATTCAAAATTAGATCAATAATACATAACAACGGACAAGCTTTTGAATGAGCAGGTAGATGTGAATTATTCACCCCTACTTAACTTGTTTAATTAGTTTTTATTACCTTCCATACTAACTGTAATATGGCTCGGTGTGGATTTTCCTGTTATTCATCCAACTTGTTCTACGATTTGTTTATAATACCATACTCTTCAATCTGTTTGTCATTCTTCATAAAGCTGCTGTGTCACCGAAACGTCGTCGAATTTTTTCAAATAAAATGTAGATCAAAGTTAAACCTTGTGTTTTTCATCTCATTTATATCATGGATCTACATCAAGTAACGGCCTCCACAATTCAAATGTTGAAGAAAGCGAAAACAAGCTTTTTGCTGACTTTGGTATTTTAAGTTGTTACTTAAGAATGCTATAACATCCCAAAACCTGTGGTTTTTAACCACGTGTTTGAAGAGTGAAGTGTGTCCTAAATACATCAAACTCAAGACCAACAACAACAGTTATGCAGCTCGTAGAGCAGTTATCTCTGGACAGAAGATATGGATCAAATCAGAATGCAAGATTTTGTTCCACAAACGAGACATCTACAACATTTATCTCAAGGTAATTCATACCGAGTTATTGTACAGACTTCATCCACTTGAATTCGATTCATTAGATTACAATAATAGATTCAAAATCAGATCAATAATACATAACAACGGACAAGCTTTTGAATGAGCAGGTAGATGTGTATTATTCTTATTATACTCGGCTTTTGTGAAAACCCTTGATCGGTGCATCTCTACTTTCTTCCTGTTCCTTGATAATATTTGGATATAAACCTCCTTATTTCGTCCTTGTCCTTTTTTGTGTCAAACATAAATTTGATTCTGTAATAGTGAACTTTGCTGCTTTTCGACGAGTACTCGATTATATTCAATTTATCTGCCAGTGTGAGCGTTTGATGATTTCTCTTGGTTGAAGCCATTATGCATACCACCGGCGAGATTGATATGCAAAATGCAACTGTAGAACGATACTCGCCACTCTTAGATAGTACAAGTACATACATACATACAAAGTGCCCGAATGAGTCGCGTACCGGAGTTACTGGAGTGCCTGATATAGCGAGTGTCCGGACTAGTGAAGTGGTACTGTATATCACCTTCAAGTGTGAAAAGTATACGGGGTTTGAAAATTAATTAAATTTCGTGATGAGTATCTCATAGAGAAGAAGTTTCATGAAGTTAAATTGTTGTTGTTGTCATTGACGATGTTGTACGAGAAAATTAATTTCTAATAACAATTTCCTTTCAGGAAAACCAATGTATGCGTATCAAGATACTCGGAGACTGCTATTATTGTGTTTCCGGATTACCAGTGTCCAGGCCTAATCACGCCTACAATTGTGTCAACATGGGTCTACAAATGATCGAGGCCATCCGGTGAGTTAACAACCAAGTCAACAGTATCTCGTGAATATCCCACGCAATATTGGGCAATAGCAACGACGAACAGCAAATTTATTCGAGCTTTTACTCTCCGTTTTACTCTCTGTTGGGGTAAAGAAAATATAGCATAATTGCCCTACAGTTTCTGTGTTTGATCATTTGCTTCAGAAACGATTTATTACTATAACAGTCGTCCAGAGTGGAAAATGGATATTAGAATTATTTCGTGAAAGCACGTAAACATTGAATTTAATAAAATAGTACATTCACATTTTACATGAATACTTGTTCAATTAAATTGCAACAAAAACTGAAATTTACGGAGCCGTCATAACCAATGACTCCTATCTTTGTTTCCGTTGATATAAGTTTTTCAGTAGAAACCTGAATACTGGGTGTCCACGCATAAAGAAACAATAAAAGTAATCACCTGAAAAAGTCTAGGGAACACTTACCAATATCTTTAAAATATGAATTTGATGATTCGAATTTCTAGAAATCTTTCGGTTTTGTTAGGATGTATTGTATATAATGTATTCTCAAGAAAACAAAATAATATACGACTTCTCCGAAGCTCCTATTTTAAAAAAAATTGGAAATTTTAAAATGACGAAGTTTGGTAAATCACAAAAAAACCTGAACTAATACTTTCGAAACAATATGGAAAACTTATATTTCTCAGTACCCAGAAGGTCCACCTCTATTATTAATGACACTTTGGTACCGTCGCGGCATGCTCAATATCAAATTTTCTATTACATTTTGGCCTAAGTCATTCCAAGCCCCCTAAACTGCTAATCGAAGCTCCTGTTCATGATGGAAGACGTTTTGACGCAGGAGATTTCTTTTTAGGGTGTCCCACACATGCTTGATGGGATTCTGATCTGGGGAGCAGGATGGCCACGGTAGAAGATCGATATCATTCTCTTCAAGAACATTCAAGACAACTCTTGCACGATGCGGAGGGCATTATCTTGTTGGAAGAGTGGATTTTGATTTGTTTGGAGATACAATACCACTACAGGTAAAACTATTTCATTTTCGTAAGAATTTCCCATGAGGTTGTTCTGTATGAAAACGAGGTCTGTTCTTCCACCAAGGCGTATACGTCCCCAAAACATCACTGATCCGCCTCCTGTCTAACAACTTCTCGAGCATGCTGGAGACGGTTTTGCTTTTCAGGAACCCTCCATGATCGAATTCTTCTCGAATCTGGATAATAACTGAATTTAAATTCATCACTGAAGAGATTTGTGGGATACCTCTCTTGATCCCAGTTTACGTGTTCTTGGCACCAAGCTAAACGAGCAGGGCGATTTGCATGGGTCAGTTGTGGAAGTCTTAAAGGACGTCTGGAGTGGAGTTGATCTTTGTGCAGTCGATTTCTCACAGTTTGGTCGGAAATTTGTACATTATGAACTCGTGATAGCTCTTGAGCTAATTGAGATGCTGTGGTAGTACGATCTCTTCTGGCCTGGTCTTGGGCGACTGTAGTAATCCTGAAACAACGTGTATGGCGATCTTCTACGCTACTTGTTTCACTGATACGAGACCATAAACGGTTTATGACATTTGGGCTACTTCCCAGAACCCTGGATACTTCCCGCAGTGAGCTCCCAGCTTGAAGCATGCCAACGGCTCGTAACATCTCTTCTCTAGTCAAATGTCATCTTTTCATGGTCGAATCACAAAACTTGAATAATTTGTGATTACAACAGAAACAAAGTGCCAACTAACTGATTTCAAACGCTGAATACATGAAATGATTATAAAGCAGCGTCGCATCTGCTGCATTTTCAGTTTTTTATAAAAAAAAAACTGAAATCTGTTGCGGCTTTCTACATAATTTGGTGAGAAATTGATGCAAGTGTTAATTTCTTAAAAAAATCATCCATATAGATCGTTCTGGATACAATATATCGATATTCAGAAGTGTTTCCTAGACTTTTTTGAGGTGTTTATATGGAGAAAGGAATTATATTCAAACTATTTTTGTTCCAAAACTATTTTCAATGCTGTGACACTTCCGGTTATAGCGAAAGTTGACATCATCTTTGTTATTTCAAAGAGCATAATGTTTATTTCTATATTTTGAACAATTTTTTCCATATCATTGCCACCTGAAATCAACCAAAAGAAAGACATGAATTTTCAATCTGAAGTTTACGATTTTTGGGTGTTTCTTAGAAGACATCATGAAAATACTAAAAGTCATTCAATATCAATTATTTTAGGCTCGTTGTAAGTAGGTTTATTCAGTAGAATTGAATGCATATGGAGGCTTTACGGTATACAGGGTGTTTTCAAAGTATGTGGGTAATTGTACCTATCTTTGCACACAACATTCAACTCGTGATATTAATAGACATCGATCAGTTATAGGTTACCCCAGGGGTGCTCAAACGGTCGATCGCGACCGACAGGTCGAGTGCTTTCTGAGTAGATCTCGAGACTTTGACTTTAACATGTTAATCTTTATTTAAATTCCCATCACATCGCTCGATACTCCCCGATGATTCACGGGTGTGATGTTCCATGCTACTGAATTCGTACGACTCAATGACATCGTGTAGGCTTTAGCTTTTATTCAAATCTAATTTAATTCATTCATTTATACTGTCGATCGCGATCGCGAGTGCTTCTTGAGTAGATCTCGAGAGGAAAAAAATTTTTAATATGTAGGTAACTAAACTACAAAAATTTATTACGTAATAAAATAACACTCTGCTAGCGACAAAAAGAGGCTTTAACAAAGGAACGCGCAGTACTTATCAGAGAAACGCCGCGTTTCTTATTCTTGCCCATTTTATAGAAATTTCAGGAGGCGCGTTTGACAGGAACATTCAAGACCTTCGTTCACGCCAATATAAATATTGCGCCTGCAGAAAATGGAATCATTCTGAAATGTAACTTGAAGGCAATACTATGTAAATACAAAGTTTATTATTAAATAGTACAAAATGAGTGGAGCAAAGAAATCTAAAATTTATCATTTTAATAACGATTGGGAGGAAGAAGTTTTGAATCTTGGAGGCTTTACTTGGTAAAATTCCATTATCAATAATGAAAACAAGTAATGTATTTTTAGGAATTACACTTAATAATTCTGATTCCGTAACGCGTTCCACTACATCGTAGCTCCTTCAGACGAAATAAGAATGAGACTATAAATACAAATGTTCTCAAGTAATTAAGGAAGATTTGAATTTGGGAGGCTTTTACTTGGTAAAATTCCATTATCAATAATAAAAAACAAGTACTGTGTTTTAAGGAATTTTACCTAATAATTGCGATTCGTAACGCGTTTCACTACACCGTAGCTTCTTCAGACGAATGATTATGCAGAAAAATATAAATGAGAATATAACTATAAATGTTCTTGAGTAATTAAAAGCTTATTGGTTGATTCTTCTTAAGTGGTTATTTATGACAGGTATATCCAATAAAATTAAGGAATAGATTGCTCCCGAAAAGATTCAATAGAGGTGAAGGGCTTAAATCGACTTGTTCATTGATAAGTCTACCTGAGTGTTTGTATTTATTTATTTCTAATTACTATCATTATATCAGATATTCTTTCATTATTAAAATTTGTTTAGATCAAAATTATTTCCATTTCAATTACAAATATTATACTATTGAAGACGGCTTGATTATGGGCAATCCGTTAAGTCCTTTGTTGGCAGAAATTTTCATGAATAACTCAGAGAAATTAATTCATAATCATCCACTCAGTAAATATTGTTTATACTGGTATCGCTATGTAGACGATATCATTATTTGCTTCACAGGAACAGATAGACAGTTGAAAATTTTCGAAAATCATATAAATTCATTACATCCAAAAATTGCATTCACAACCGAAATAGAAAGCAATAATTCGATAAATTTCTTAGACGTAACAATTTCGAATGAAAATGGAAAACATGTTTTCGCAATTAACCATAAGCCGTCACATACAGATAATATAATACATAACTCGTCGTGTCATCCATATCAACATTAAATGTCAGCATACAATAGTTTTATTCATAGATTGATTAACATCCCGCTATCACCAGAAAATTTCAACAAAGAACTAAATTTGATTAAACAAATAGCCAAAAATAATGGTTACAATCCCAAACTAATAAATAATATTTTAAATAAAAACAAAGTAGAATCGCATTGAATGAAGTTTACCCTGTCGATAAATTGAAACAAAAATTCAACACCTTAACCTACGTTGGCACTACAAGTGAGAAACTGAGGTCATTCTTAAGTAGCAATAATTTCAACATAGCTTTCCAAACTAATAATAATTTAGGCAAATACATAAAAATAATGAAACCAAACCAGGTAAAAACAATAAATCAGGTGTTTATAGATTGAATTGCAATGACTGTGATAATTTCTACATTGGTAGAACACATAGAAATTTTAATATTAGAATATCGGAACATAAACGCAGTTTTTCAAATAAAAATCAGATTCAAATTACGCGAATCATCTCTTAGAAAATAATCATTCTTTCGACCCACAGTTTGAAATTTTGCATACAAATAATAAATATTGGAAGGTAGATCTTTGGGAAACTTTAGAAATAAATAAATATAAACACTCAGGTAGACTCATCAATGAACAAGTCGATTTAAGCCCTTCACCTCTATTGAATCTTTTCGGGAAGCAATCTATTCCTTAATTTTATTGGATATACCTGTCATAAATAACCACTTAAGAAGAATCAACCAATAAGCTTTTAATTACTCAAGAACATTTATAGTTATATTCTCATTTATATTTTTCTGCATAATCATTCGTCTGAAGAAGCTACGGTGTAGTGAAACGCGTTACGAATCGCAATTATTGAGTAAAATTCCTTAAAACACAGTACTTGTTTTGTATTATTAATTAAAGAAGAAGAAGAAGGAGCAATCCAATTAACTTTTAATTACTTGAGAACATTTGTATTTATATTCTCATTCTTATTTTCTGTACATTCATTTGTCTGAAGAAGCTACGGTATAGTGAAACGCGTTACGAATCACAATTATTGAGTAAAATTTCTAAAAACACATTTTTTGTTTTTATTAAGGAAGAATTTTTCTTTTGTATGGTGAAGGATAAGTGCATTTGTCATATTTGTCGCGCGTCAGTTACAATACCTAAGCATCGTAACTTCTAGAGGCATCATAAAACGGTTCATAAAAACTATGAAGAGAATTTTCCATCGTAATCATTCCCATCGACGAACTTTTGATAGATTTGTTTTAATGTGGGTACGATTTTATCGACAACGTAAGAATTGACGACGAACCTACGAAGCAGAGCTCTATCGAAGTCATCCAGAACTGTTTTACTCGCTGATGTTCTTTTCTATTCATCAGGAGTTTAAAAACTGTCATTTTCGCCATCTTCAATCTTCTTCATTTCGCTCGAAATTTTTTGCACAGTTCGCAAACTTACTCCTATTGCGATAGCTACACATTTTCCAAAGAAAAACAGGTTTCTTCAGCATCCCTTTCTCATTTCAAATTATTTCTTTGGATTGGATACTCAATTTTTTCCCTCTCGAATTGGAAACGAACTCCATCCTCACTAAAACTCAGGAATATTGGAACGAAATTTGCGAGATATGTCCTGTTTCCTTGGCTCTTCTTAAAGCTTCTAAGGTTCATTGAGAACTGAGCTCTCATCCACGTGACCGGAGTAGTTAACGCGCAATAAGGGGAGGGGCTATTTCATCCGCACAGATGTTCTTGTCGACCCGTACAACCCTAGTTTTTTCCTTAGGAAAAACAAATTTTGTTAATGGCTATCATCTTTCTATTGTATACATAAACGAATGATATATGACTATGATGGATTTAACAGAATCGCATACATCTCGGTAACTCCGAAACAAGAATGAAATTATTCGTTTCATGCCATATCAACCAATCAAACTGTGCCATCCCTCCTTCGTCGATAATGGTCACGGTTGACAGACTCGAAAAGGAACGACTTCTGAAGGATTATTTGATAATCTAGGAGTTATTCAATAATTCCCGTTGATGAAATTGGCATCAGAAATAAATCACCTAACCTCAGACAAGAACGTGTTCAGATTCGGAACAGCCAAAATTAGTTAACTGACCGATGTTCGTTCCTTTAGATTAATAGGTGAAAAGTCCATAATCCATTCCAGAAAATCCGAGAGGGATTTTAAGTTGACTTTGATTTATGAGATATTCTCTTCAGATAGTCCTATTTAAGTGGAGAATTCACACTGACAGATGAGGGCGAGTATTTCCTAGTGTATAGTTTGATCTTTTTCGTTGTTCCTGAAGAGAAATAAGAAAAGTTATGTGAAAAAGATCGAGGAATCCGTTTTTATTTCATTGGGCCTAATTCTAAAGTGCTGATGTATTTTCGCTCATCTCTTTAATTCTGAAGATTCGGCGAACAGAATTTAAAAATGAGAAATATGTTGAAACATTTCAGTAATCAAATTTTTGACAATAGTATTCGAAATTTCTATTGAAAATTCATTTATTTGAATTTTGCTGTGGACATCACCTTTACATTTCATTTGGGGATTTCAGTACCCTCATAGAAATTGGTATATCAACAATATTCAGATTTGATGAGAGCAAACAGTGGAAAGACCTTGATTAATTTTTATGCTCAACGCCAGTTTATGGCGTCCAATACCTATTTCTAAGTCCCAATAAGAAGACGATACAGGAGATTCAGCTAGAAACCATATACATTATGTCCTTGTGAAAACACAGTATGCATACCTCTGATTCAATTCTGATAGTAACCGTATCCTAATTATGGTTACATGCAAAGAGAATGAATAGTCCAAAACCCAAAAAGTGGTACTTAGAACACTTATAAAATACTGAAGTAGCTGAAAACTACAAGAAAGAATTGGAAAAAAATATTTGCGATAGGGCTAATTTTGAGATCAACATACTCAAAACAGCTGACATTGATAAGGGAAAGAATGAATCAGAACCGAACAAACTCAGGATAACAACAAGAATCTCAGGACCCATTGTAACCACAAACAAATGAAGAAAGTGTGACTGAGAGATATAAGCAGATAAAAATTAGAATTCAACCAACACTCAGCAACCAGGAGAAGATTGGTTAGAGAAAAACATGAAGGAGATAGCAGAAGACTTTATACCCAATAACACCAGCAGAGCATATAAATTGGTCAAGAAGTTACAACATCAACCCTGAACATGAAGTAAGATGGTTGGAGATAAAGGAGGAAATAATTATTTGAAATGGAGTAAGTGTCCGAGAGATGGATGAAGTATCTGGAAGAGTTTTACGAAAGGGATATGATTGAAAATGTATACAATGAAAATAAACAAAGAGTTTCAGATTTAGCTCCTGATATAATCCGAATTTCCCTGATTTCATTAAGAGTGAAACAATAACAATCCCAAAAACCCTTTCGACAATCCTTCAGGTAAGATAGATTTCGTTTTCCCGTCGGTTGAATCAGCTGAAGACAACTACACCTACTCTTTTCATAAATTACTTAACTTTTGTTGTCTAGAGAAAAAAGAAGAGAATAGTTCTCAATTCTACTTTCAAAGTTAAATTTTGTCATGAATTTTACATTTGAAAGATTAAAACTTGTTATGATATTTAACTATAGGTAGTTAATGAAGCAAATGTGAATATATTCAATCAGTTTTTATAATTAGGCTTATTAACAATTAGTGGTACTTTTTATTCTGGATTAACATGAGATCCATTTTCTAGCATTCCAATAGACCCTACAAAAATAATATGACAAATTCAACACTTTCTACTTGCAACACCGATACGCATGTTCACTTTTTATATTGTGTGTAGTTTAGAAATCTTGAACCATATCATCACCCAGAACTCGCTTTATCAATAACAGTAACTCTCTCGATAGCTGACTGCACACAACAGGTCTTCAGATTTGGGTTAGCACTAGCGAACAGGCTAATGCATTTGGGAAATATTGGGATGGTGCATATTATGTAGTATAGAAACATCCATGCCGCTCAAGTCTACAATGCGGTAGGATACCACCATTCGTAATCTTCTCGTTCGGCGGCTGCTGAAATAAATTGAGCATTAACACACATACAAGTAAACGATTATTTCTAATAAAATATATTATTAAATGCTCGACGCGTTTCGATACACAGTATCTTTGTCAAGAGTGAATGAATACTACAAATATATCTCACTAACATATACTTATATATACTAAAGAGGCAATCCACTCAGAACTATCTGTATTTGAAATAGAGTTTAGGAAACAATTTTACTAAGGGTGAGTTATTTATGTCTAACTGATCATTAAGAATTCCTGAATTCCTAAATCTGTTAATTTCAAGTAATTCCAGAAGGTTGAGTTTTATACCTCTATTCTTAGAATGTAGGATTTTAAATTCTGACTTGGAAGAATGACTCTAAGATGATTTGAATAATTTGAGTCGGTTTTTCCATTGATGAAACTACGTTTATGTTCTGAGATAACATTAAAATTTCTTCCTGTTCTACCTATATAAAAACAATTGCAATCTGCACAATCCAATCTATAAACACCTGAATTATTTTCTTTATTAATTGGAGACTTAAAATTTCTGATAAATTAACCTAAATTTGTTGATGTTTTGAACGCTATATTTAAACTTAAATTTTTAGAAGGATTTCACATTATTGTTAATATTGCTTATATATGTTAAACTATTGAATTTCTTGTCTTGGTGTCCACCGATTGGATATATATGTTGTGAAGCTAATTTTTGTGTTTTCTTATATAATATGCTACTAACTAAATTTGCATCATTACCATTATTTATTGAGATCTGTTTTATCAAATTCAATTCTTCGAAATAATTATCAGTAGACATCGGTGTGCTTAAGAGTCTATGTATATAGCTATTAAATGCTACAACTTTGTGTTGATGAGGATGAGCCGATGTATAATGAATTGTGATATCTGTATGAGAAGGCTTTTGATATATTGAAAAATATAACATCAAATATTATTTGATGTCGTTATTGTTAAGTCTAGGAAATTGATAGAATTGTTCTGTTCTATTTCAGAAGTGAATTTTATTTTTGGGTGCAGGTTGTTGATGAAATTCTCGAATGCATAGAACTGTCTGTTCGTTCCTGTGAAACGTACAATAATGTCATCGACATATCGATACCAATATAGGAAATGATCACTAAGCGGGTGTTTATGAATAGTTTTTTCTATATTATCCATGAAGATTTCTGCTAAAAGAGGGTTTCCCATTATAAGTCCCTCATGGCTTTCATAAAAATAATCGTTAGATACAAAATGATTTTGAGATATGCAAACATCTAATAAGGCCATGCTGTATTTATTTCGTGGATTCGTCATATTTTGTGTTAACAAATTATTGATTCTATTATACGAATCGTTCGGTTGAATACTTGGAAACAAATTCTTGACATCAAAAGAGACATTACTTGGAATGACAATATTTGCTATTTTTCTTATCTAATTTTTTGAACTAAGGATTGAAAAAGACGGTTTAAAATTACAAATTTTTCCAGAACATGTATTGAAAATTTGGAAATCTTGAATGCTGGGGCATGTGTGAATGATATCACTGGACTTATTGGATAAGCATTCTTGTGCAATTTAAGAAAGTTGAGGTGGTCAAGGATTCGGTAAGACTAGTTTAAATTTTGCGCGATTTGTAATGATGGATTTAGAATTCTCAATGACTGTCTTCACTTCCTTATTGCATTTATTAGTTGCATCTCGAGATATAACTGAATAATTAGAATCATTAATGAAATCTAATGTTTTGGAAATGTAATCTTGTTTACTTATCGCCATACCTGTATTGATTTATCTGGTTTTGTGAAAATAATGTCACTCGATGTTGATTTAACTTTTATATTTTTTATTAATATGTGATCTCTAATTGGTCTATCAGGCTTTTTGAGATATTCTTTCTCAATCGCGGACGCAGTTTCATGTTTCAGGGAAATATTATTTTCAACAAATTTCTGAGGCAAATTTCAGTATCTATTGCTAATTGTTCAAAGTTTGATGTTTGATGTTTAGAGTAAATATTGTGTTCAAATCCTTTCTCCAATAACGCCACCTCATCAATAGTGAAATTCGTTTCGGTTAAATTTATGAATCTTTTGAAAAATTGATGATTTGAAAGGTTAGGTTAGATTTGAAAAGTTTAGTGTTAATTTCTTAAATTTAAGGTTTATTTTTAATGAGGTTATTAAGTTTCATCAATCGAGTTTCATATTTACTCTGGATAATTTTATTGACTTTTCTCTGATTTCCCGGTCCAAAATATCGAATTTAATTGTATGTAATGCAAGGATGCTCTGAATGAAAAAGCTTAACTTAAGTATAACAAATATCCTGTTTTTTATTTATTTAGCTATTTAATAGCTACATACATAGACTCTTAAGCACACCGATTTCTTATGATAATTATTTCAAAGAATTGAATTTGATAAAACAGATGGCAATGAATAATAGTTATGCTGCAAATTTAGTTATCAGCATATTATCTGAGTAAAACAAAATTACCTTTACACCATATATATCCTATCAATGAACACCAAGACAAGAAATTCAATAGTTTAACATATATACGCAATATTAGCAATAATGTGAAATCATTTCTTGAAAATTTTAAATTAAATATAGCGTTCAAAACATCAACAAATTTAGGTTCATTTATCAGAATTATAAATCTCCAATTAATAAAGAAAATAAATCAGGTGTTTATCGATTGGAATGTGCAGATTGCAATTTTTATTATATAGTTGAAACAGGAAGAAATCGAGCTTTGGATCAGTGAGGTGGAAAGAAAAAACTTTTCTGCGTTTGATACGCTCAACAAAATTATTGACAGACAGGGTGCAGATATTGAAAAAGAAATTTATGAAATTATAGTACTCCATTTGACCAATTTAAAAAGTGAATTCATTCGCTATTTTCCTGACTGCAAGGACAAAATCAACCAGAAACTGATCTGGAATTCTTTCATCCCCAACGTTTCCGAAGTAGCTGATGAAATTCAGGAAGAATTGATCGAAATGCAACACGACACTAGCTTAAAGGATACATAAACTTGAATAAATCTGAAACATATTTGGAGCCAAAAGGCAAATTATTTTCCAATGCTTTCCATTGCTACACGTTATAAGTCTGTTCACGTTAAGTTTAAAGTGACGTCATCAACCAGTTTTGTCGGATGTTGCCAATGTTTCCCAAAATTCCTATTCAGTGCGACTGTAATTTATGGGATAAAATTCATAATTTCTTTATTTTTGATTCTAGTGCAGAACACTCAGACAGATCAATTTTTATATTCAATTCGAAATTATTTGGATTAAAAAAAAATTTTTTTTGGCCAAAAATTCCGAGTTGTAAATAAAAATCGACCATGACGGATCTTCAAAATACTAATACTAACCTGTAAATGCAACACATGGGGCATAATTCAATTCAATTGTGCTCACCTTTCTTTAATATTAAAAACAGAAAAGAGAAGAAATTTTCATTTGCACTTTGTTCAATGAAGGTTTTGAGCACTGGCCATCTCATTGAATTTGGAATACAATGGAAATGAATAAGGTTTTAGCGAAAATCAGGTTTTTGAATAAGTCCAGAATTTAAATCGAAACGTTACTCTCTGGCTGATGAAAAATTATTTTTACTAGGATATGAAATAATAATTATTCCAGAAATATTTCAATCTTTCAACCAAAACTAGAACTTAGTCTACTTGGCACTTTCAGATTCAAATAAAGAGCACAGGTAAAACTATCTTATCACAGAAATCAACAAAATCATTTATTTAATAATAGTTTTACAAAGGAAAGGTTGAAAAGTTAAAATTAATTGAAAAAATAAATGCTCCATTTTATTCTGAAAGTTCGTCTAAAAATGTTTCACTGTCACTGTCATTCTCGTCCATATTTATTATCAAAGGAGGAACATCAAGATCAAAATGAAGTTCGCGTTCCCACCACTATTGAATTTCTTTTTCTCTATGCTCAATAGTTTCACCCCATATCTCTGGAGTAATTTTCTGAAGAGCTTCTTTCCATTCAGAAAGAGATTGTTCAACTGCACTCCCTTCCTTCCCTACTTGGTCCCGAAAATAGTTTTTGGTTGCACCCCAAATATTTTAAATATTTTCAATTGGGTTGCAAATCCAGGGGTAGGCTGGAAGACGTAATACTTCGTATCGATATTTTCAGCTAGATTATCAATCTCATCTATTGGTTTTGGCTTATTCCTGTGAAACATATTCAAATTGAAAACACTCCTACTCCTTGAAATACAATCCTATTTGAATTCAGTACTTACATTTTAACTAGACTCAATAATTGTGGTTTCAAATCACTTTCTTTATAAACAATATTATTGCTTCTTAGCCGTTCTTGAATCTCAACCTTTTTAGTTGCTGTTGTGGGAAAATTCAAATTTCAGCAGAAGGATAATTTTACTGATGAATCCACATTTATAAGGCATCGGAAAAGTGAGTCGTCATTGGACATACCATTGGGGTCAAGAAAATCTCCATGAAATGCTACCAGCCCATACGCAAGTGATTGAAAACTGAATTTATGGTGCGGTATCTGGGACAATATTTTGATAGGGCCGTTTTTCATTGAAGGAAATCTAACAGGTTTGTCATGTAGAAATCTATTCAATGATCAAGTCTGGCCTGTTTTAGAGCCTTTAGTAGATGCAAACGCCGACATTGAGCCATTATTAATGTTGGATGGTGCTCCGGCATACACCTCTCGGATGGTGACAGAATGGCTCACCCAGAAATGTGGTGACATTTGGATTGGAACGAATGGTCCCATTCACTGGCCGGCCAGAACCCCCGACCTAACTCCATATGATTTTTTCCTATGGGTTTACTTAAAAAACCAGGTTCATCCCTGCGATAATATCGAAACATTGAGAGAGAAAATCATCGAAAACTGCAAAAATATTGCTCAATAATTGTGGTTTCAAATCATTGTCTTTAGAAAGAATATTATTGCTACTTAGCCATTCTTGAATCTCAACCTTTTACGTTGCTGTTGTGGGGGCTTTGTTAAAATAGTTGTATGATAACTTTTATTATCGAGTATAATTGTTGAATGCTTTTCAAAATTCAACAATAGTTTGTGTACAAACCAATGCTTGAAGTTTTCTTGATTCGCTTCCCCGTGGTAATCACTGTCCAATGTTTTTGAGGTAAAAACAAGTTCTGCACCAGGAATGAAACCGTGCCTAATGCCTGCATGGAGTACAATGAATCTGAAACGAGTATCAAATTTAGAATATCTTGAACTAGTACAAACAATAGTTCATAATCTCACCTTGTTCAACTTTTGTTTTATTCACACTTTTATATTGTCATCTAGCCACGAACGACCGATGGTACAATCCTTGAAAATCCATGTTTCGTCAGGATAGACAAATTCGTTATCCTTAATTTTTTATACGAATATATGATTGCAGAAAATCGATACGCTTCGATGCAATATGAGGTATTTCCATCAAACCTCTTCTTGGATTATCTTTGGAATGCTTAAATCCAATGTTTTGTACAATTTTTCACATAGATTTCTTATACCTTTTGACAATATCTCTTTCGTGGAGCTTCCCTTTTAATACAGACAACGTTATTTGTTCCTCTAGAAAGAATATAATATTAAACTTGATTTAGACAAAGGTTTTAATGACTACTTACGGTTCTGGAACTTGTCATATATAGTATTTCTTATGGCAGTTTGATCAGAATCGTCAATATGTACTACAGGCTTCTCACGATTCCTTTTTTTCTTGGACTTATCAGTGGATCACCACTCTTTGTCTTTGCCATATTATTGTTGATGGATGAAATGCTTACTTGTAAAGCACTCGCTAACCTCTGTAAGCAGAAAGGTTCATAGTATATAGAAGTGTAGACAATTTGGAAAACAACAGATGAACAAGTTAAATTGTATCATAATATTTCTTCTTTAAGGGTGGAAGGCCCCTTCTGTTATTAATTTTAGTGGTACTTACATCTCTTACAGCTGTGAGGGGGACAAGAGGCCCCCCATTATCTCGTTCTTGTTGGAAATAATTGCATAATGATGCAATCATATTTTGAGCTTGGCTGGAGAAAGCTCTTGGCATTGTCAATATTTATATAGAATAAATATTCGAAACACTGAGTTCTAAAAAGAACTGATTTCAAAATAATGATTCAAATATTATCAAAACTTCGAAGGAAACACTTCCATCCAATCTCAATCAGCACAAGAAAGCGAACTAAGATAAACAATAAAACGTGGATCTTTAATGTCCAACACATCTTTGTTAGAAGGACTGACGGCTTTACATCACCCCTTAAAATGGATACTCAAACTATTCCCAGAATCCGAAAAATCGCACCTACTTTGTGGGGATTGAACCCAGGTAACTCTGCGCAGGAGACGAGCATCATATCCTCTACGACACCGAGCCGGCAATTAAAATACGTCAACTCCGCATTTCAATGTCAACTGTCATAATCAACTGTCACCATATGTCACTAGTAGTTCCTTTGCGCGAGACTACTTATTCTGTTCTTGTCCATTGCAATCTTTTCCAACCAGACAATCCTAGCTATGACGTCACTTTAATCTTGAAGTGAACAGACTATACCTAACTTTAATTTCATCGAAGTATCTATGCGAGCAGGAATTTTGGACGCTTCTAATTATAAAAAAACAAACAAAGAAATCGGTTGGATGCTGCTGCCGACAAGCGTTCAGCACTGAACCAAGAATTCAGAAGTTAGTAAAGACTATGCAGTATCAAAAATCTCATTAGTCTGTAACTTTATTTATTACTTGGCAAAACTGTAAAAGTTACAGACTAATGAGATTGTTGATACTGCATAGTATTTACTAACTTCTGAATGAGTGCTAACTATAAAATTGTGTGTGTTTTGATTATCAAACAACCCTTAATTCATTCACACGTAGGTAAATGCTACATAATACCAATAAACCAACTAGATGGTCCCTGACAAGACAAAGATTTGGTAAAAAGGTCCTTTATGACAAAAAAGTTAAGAAGATGATGATATGAATCATCCTTAATTATCTCATAAACAATTGCATTATCTTAGGATATATCTTTAGTTCATGAATAATTTGTAATTCATTTGCCGCTATTATGCATCAATATTGCTCATAATATAATATCTTGGCTAATTGAAGATGAATCTGTGAACAGCAGTCTTTTGTTCTGGTTCTGTCGCCTTAACCAATCGTTCATAAAACTTTAATTCCACCGAGTGGGTTATATACATTATTTCGAAAAATAATCATACTTTTATTACATAGTAACGGAAGTCATTCGAATATTCACTGAGAGATACGATCAAAGTGTACGATATTACGAACAAATCATGGAACTACAACAAGAAAGGTCAATATCGTTGACAGTTATGAATTCTGTCAAATTCGTTTCTTTTATAGATATTTATTTTCGACAAATACACTATATATATATTGAACGAAAATCATATCTCGAAGAGAAATCAGCTGATTTACGCAATGAAATAATAGATTTAATTCATTCCACTATAGAACATTGGAAATTAACAAACACAGAAATTCAGGCAATTCACTGAATAACCAGATGGAATTACTTTCAGCCCTTGTGCCACTTTTCAAATCTAAAAATAACTGTGAGGAGCTGTCGAGTAAATTTTCGCTTCTGATCTCATCTCTCTCCTGTTTAATGGGATTTCCTGTTATAATTTCAGGAAGATTAAAATGTTCAAACTTAAATTATTGAATCGTATACAAAAATGGTAGATGATATCAGTGATCTTCTCATTTGATTGGAATCCATTTTCAACTGAATGATACGAAAAAATATTTTGTACTTTACACAACAGTTTCATTCTTTCAGAACACGACTAGTTTCTACCTTTTATGTTTGCGCTTGTTCATTCAACCATCTTTTTACAGCTAAGCTCTCCATTTCAGAACATCTTGTCGAAATGATTGTGATGACAGTTTTCCCTCTATAAGTACTCTCTCTTTCATGCTAATTTCATGTGACTTCCCTCGGTCCCGTGAGGATGTTTATATGTGGTGTGTCTTGTCTAATGGACAAGGTATTGGAACTTATTAGTTCAGATGAACGCTACCCACAATTCTTGAAAGATGATCTTCCTGAGTTACCAGAAGATATCGCTGAGCGTCCAGCAATTTGGTGATTGCAAGATGGATTCTCTCAATAAAACGCAGCTACCGTTACCGATATAGGAATAGATCGATCAGTAACATCGTTTCAAATAGGTGGCAAGTACGTTCACCCGAACACACACTGTTTTCTTCTGAGAAAATGTTGAAGAAGACTCAGTTCAGCTCAACTACCAAATTGTTCTATAATCATATCATATCTATTATCACAGATAATATTAGAAGAAAGTAATTGATCTAAATGTAGGTCATTGTGTCACTATATTAAGTTGGTTTGCTTTTATTGCAAATTATCTTTCGGTGACCAACCGAAGATCAGGTTACAATAGCTTAGCGTGAGAGGTGGACGTAGGCGAATAATTGGTCAATTTGTCCTTTGAAAGAACTATTATAGGCACTCAAGAGCAGATAACAAGTTCACAAGAAAACATACAATAAAAATGAATAAATTTATTAAATATATTTCCTTCACACAAAAGCTGAATAAAAATTTATTACAATTTGAAGCAAGAACTGACGAATTGACTCTCTAAAACTAATTAGATATATATATATATATATATATATATATATATATATATATATATATATCAATATATGATTTTTAAGGTTACAAGGCCGAAATTCATTTTACAAAGAAGTTAAAAAATTGAAAATCAATTGACAAAATGTAAAATACTAGAATCACTAGTCTAGAGAGTGGAGATGCTTCAAATGGTTGTTATGGGGCTCTAGAATATAGCTTCTTCCATAGAGTATTTGTACGTCAAAACAAAGCTTCTCCCAAAAAGTATTTGGATCATTGAAATGCAGCCTCTCCCAAAAAAGAGTATTTTCGTTGGCCAAAACGCAGCTTGTCAAAATACAGCCTCTCCCTAAAAGTATTTGGGTCGTTAAAATACAGTTCCTCCCAAAAAGTATTTGGGTCGTTAAAATACAGCTCCTCCCAAAAGATATTTTGGTCGTTAAAATAAAGTTCCTCCCAAAAAGTATTAGGGTCTCTAAAATACAGCTCCTCCCAAAAAAACTGAAAGAGTACCATAAATTATTACCTAATAAAGGAATGATGAACCCAATAATAAAATCTGAGTTGAGCAATGAGATAAACTCACAAATCCAAATAATAACTTCGAATATTGGAAACACGCCAATGCAACCTTGGACAAGGATAATGGACACTGTAACAAACTCAATGCAAAACATACTAGGGTATAAAACAAAGAACGAAAAGCAGAAATGGATGACAGATGAGATCTTGTTTCTAATGGACAAACGAGGAGAGCACAAAAACAAAAAAAATAGTAAAATAAGTACATTCAAAGACTTATAAGGTCAAATATTAGAATAGCAAAAAACGAATGGCTTAAACGTGAATGCCAAGAATTCGAACAACTACAAAACCAACATGATGACTTTAACATGCACAAAAAACTGGAGGAAACTGCTGGTCTATATAGAAAAATGAGAACAACTGTAACAGTCAATAATAACAACCAGATAGTCCTCGACAGCAACGTGAAAAACAATGTTTGGGAAAAGTATATAAAAGAACTATTTGACGATGACAGACCTCCAGCTGATGTCAATATTTCACTAACCGGTCCACCCATAACTAAAGACGAAATTGAAAAAGCTATACGCGACGCAAAAAATAATAAAACAGTTGGCCCAGACGAAATTCCTTCAGAAATACTTAAACTCCTAGATGAAAAAGGCATCGCAGCTCTACATAAAGTGTTGAGCAATGGTTGTGCTCAACTTTTATCCCCCTGCCTAAGAAGACCAATGCAAGAAATTGTGAAGACCACAGACTCATTAGCCTGATGAGCCATACCTTAAAAATATTTCTTAAAATCATACACCAGAGAATTTACAAAAAATGTGAAAGAGACATAAGTGACTCGCAGTTTGGGTTTGAGCAAGGGTTAGGTACAAGAGAAGCAATAGTCGCCATACAAGTGCTTGTCCAGAATTGCCATGATCAGAGAAAGGATATCTGTCTATGTTTCATAGACTACGAGAAAGCATTCGATCGTGTACAGCGCCACAAATTAATGCAGCTTCTAAAAAGGCTTGCTATAGACCAAAAAGGCATACGATGCATTGAGAATTTATACTGGAACCAAACAGCACAAATAAAAGTAGACAATAATATGTCTAATGACATCCAAATTAGAAGAGGAGTACGACAGGGATGTGTGCTTTCTCCACTCCCATTCAATTTGTATTCAGAGACGATTTTCCAAGAGGCACTAGAAGACATGGAAATGGGAATCAAAGTCAATGGAGTGTGGATAAACAATATCCGATATGCTGACGATACGGTCTTAATAGCTGACAACATGACCGACCTGCAACAACTGGTCAATAGGGTAGGTGAACAAAGCCAATCAAAGGGCCTATATATAAATGTAAAAAAAACAAAATTTATGATTATCTCCAGAAACCAGCAAATGTTCGAAAACTCTACGCTAATATTTAACGCAAGGCTCATAGAAAGAGTAGAAAAGTTTGAATACTTGGGAATCTCGCTGTTTCAAGACTGGTCATCAGAAAACAAGATAAAATATCGCATAGAACAAGCACGACAGACATTCCTAAAGTTTCGAAAAGTGTTCACCTGCTATGACTTTGACCTTAACCTAAGGCTAAGATTCACTAAGTGCTACATTTGGTCGGTGCTTCTTTATGGTATGGAAGGTTGGACATTAAAAGCGAATGAAATAAACAAATTAGAGGCTTTCGAGATGTGGCTATACCGCAGAATCCTTAAAGTACCCTGGACGGTTAGATTGACAAATGAGGAAATTCCTAGACGAGTTAACAAACAACGTGAACTGTTTGCAGTGATCAAAAAGAGGAAAACAGCATATCTGGGTCATATAATGCGAAACACGAAATATCAATTTCTGCATTTGTTAATCGAAGGCAAGATCGAAGGCCGGAGAGGGATCGGACGGAAGAAAATGTCTTGGCTGCGAAATATCAGGCCGTGGACAGGACTACACGATATACAGTCATTGATACACACCGCAAGAGATGGAGACGCAATGGAAAATGTTATCGCAAACATCCATTAATGGATATGCATTAGAAGAAGAAGAAAGGAAGGATACATAAAATATCTTCGATCTCTGTGATTCATTCCAAATAACTTAAATCACTTTATTATATATAGGAAACAGAATTAATTGTTTCAAAAGCGAATATGACAAATTTGTACAGTTATATAAAGTAAAAGCGTTCTGTGAGTGAAATTTTCTGACATCTGTCATTGTCAACGGTCATAGAAAAACTATAAGAGATTACATACGCATTTTAAAGAGAAAAAAATAATTCAAGGAGAATAAAAATACGAAATTCAGAATTTTAAAGTAAGCAAATAAAAAATAGGAGAATCAAAAAAAAATCAATATACATTGCTGCAATGAGTAGTTAGGTACTAAGATGATAAAGAAACTAGCCGCAATGCTGGAAAATACGAAATTGAAACTAAATAAATCTGGGCCTGGTATCTGAGCCTGAAACAGACTAGTTAAGTACAAAAAAATAAGGACAAGACCTACTATGATTTTCCCAGTCTGAAATGCTGGGAGCAAATATCTGCAAAGATCACCGTAACGGAAAGTCATCGAAATTAAATCAGAAGATAATTACACTTACCTCGTATTTAATTAGCGAATACGAAGCCTTAGTTTCACAAAAGTCCATAAAACTATAATTCCAAAGGTATGAAACTCAAAATCAGCAGAAAAGCAAGTTTCTGTTGGAAGACATGAATCGCTGTCGAGTCGTTCCGGAACCAAAGAATCTATAGCATGCACAGGAGGGGCACGGAGCATAAAACCGAACTAACTACGGTTAGTACACAGAGTGGTAATGCAAGTTTTACAAGCTCCTAATGGCATTGCTCAAATACGAAATGATGAAAGCGTTGGGTGTTAAATCGAAAGTGACATTTTACACGCTACAATTGAACTCAGACAATTGTTTATTTTAGTTGCGGAAGATAATTTTTTCTATTCACGCTAAACTTCACAATTTTGATTTTCTTTTCTGAGGAAACTGAACATAATTGTAGATTATCTTCAAACATGGGTGGCTCTCATTAAATAAACGTGTTTCTTTAGATAGATAATTGAACTACTTAGTAAAGTTAATTGATTCACTACACCCAAATATCCCACTTAACACTGTAATAGAAAATAATAGTTCAATTAACTTTTTAGATCTAATAATTTCAGAGAAGAATAGTTAACATGTGTCCTCAATTCATCATAAACTGTCGACTACAGATATAACGATACATAATTCGTCGTTTCATCCTCACCACCATAAAATTTAGGTACCTAATTACCTCATCCATTGATTATATATTATATTTCCGTCTCTAGATAATTATAAAATGAATTTAATGTAACTAAGCTCATAGCTCTTAGTAACTGTTACCACCCTCCATGAATCAATAATTTCTTAAAGATATAACAAAATGAAACGGATTTAAATGCAATTCATTCTATCGTAAAATCAAGAGAAATTTTCAACATTTTATCCTATACTGTTTTACTAGAAAAAAATCAAAGCCTTTCCTGGGAAATAAATCATTCAAATCTTTTTTTCCGTGCGAATAAGGAATAGGTTCTTCTCATGTTTCACCTTCAATCGCCAGAAGAAGCCACTGTGTAGTAAAGCGCGTCACGATTCAACCAATTGTTAGTAAAAAATCTTATCCATTGTCTACATAAAATATCTTCATTTTTATGAAATTCTTTACATTCTCTCAAAAATAACAAAATTGTATAAAATTTATCAACACAAATTTTGAAAATGATTAATAATTTCAGATCTGCATAAGACAAAAAATAATAAAGATGCACAACAGTCAGTGAAAGTTACTGAAAAAAACAAGATGGTTGTGTACAGTAATGAATAAGCCATGTGAAATCAAAATTTTTCTCCATTTATATTGGGACAGACTTCATGAAATAGGTATTTATTCGATCCTTTCGAACCTTTTTTATACCTATTATATCATTCAGCAAAATGTTCCCAGACAACAGTATTCAGCATGGGTTTCCAATGTTTCAATCGAATACGAAGGTAATAGATAAATCGGTTGGAGATACGTTCTTCGACTCGTAAATCTTCCGCATTTCGAATGACATTGATTGTGACAGCAGAAATTATTCACATGCTGTCTTGACGTAGGTCACATAAATCACGGATGAGCCCAAATTCGATATTTTTCTGTCTCTCTGAATCTGAATGATGAATAGGTATCACACGTCGAGAACATTATGCCAAACTTGTTAAAATCGTCAGCTTTAGAAGGATCAATACAAGATAGTACAGTTCGTTGAAAAAAAGGCGATACTGGATATGTTTCATTGGATATTCTCATAATACTTTGAAAAGTTCATCGGATTTAGAATGCTGACTGCGATTTACATTAATGATGCTGAATATATTGATAAACCACTGAGTGGAAGCAGCGAGAATTTCAGCACTTAAGAATGTATTTCCGACAAAAATTTTATATAACGGAATAGATATTGTATCTTATCTTTTTGAGGTGAGCTCAACAAGGTTACACTACCTCCAATTCTCAGAACTTTGACGCCACCTTCAATTCAGAAGTTTATCTTTGTGAGTTAGTAGAACATATGCCTATCGCTGAACGTCAAAGAATTTGGTGGCGACAAGATGGATCCTCTCAACAAAACGTGTAACAGTCGGATTTCTCGAATTAATCATTCATATCTTTAAACTCAGTTTTCATAATTTCATTGATAATTCAATCTTATTTCATCAAGTTAAATATTCAAACAGTTTGAAATTCGAATCAAGAATCTACAGGTAATGAAACCCAATGAAAATTATAGTTATATCCGTAAGGTGTCGCTGCTATTGATCTATGTTGTTCACCGGTTAATTGTGAAGTCAGCACCTAAACATTTGAAGAGAATAATTTCACTTTTTATTTGTTTTTGAAAATCAATAGTTTTTCATAGAACCGAGTCTATATAAGTTCGGAATTCATTAGATTCGCTCTCTTTCCATTTATAAATCTTCGGAATCGTTTGTAATTTTATTGGAGCTGTGTTGTAGCGATTCGAGTGAATAATTTTCAGTAATAGAAATTAAGTATTCTTTGATTTTCTAAATAAATTCCAATCGTCTCAGGCGTTATAAGGAGTCGATAATTTTGCCGGATTTTCTCGACAACCAATTCAATTAGAGAGTGGAGAGGTTTCGAATTTTCTTTTGTTATACTAACCTAGATAGATATCTGCTATACCTGGGATTTTTTTCAACTTCAATATATTCTATCAGTTTTCATCTTTATGCCCAACCTTGATGTTTCACGACTGGGGTAACCACGTCTTTAGGGAACTAGTCTTGCCAAAATTATCATACCAAAAGTGTTCGACAAAATATCAATCGAAATAAAAATCTGAGATTGAGTAACTGCAAATTTCAGTGCAAAACCATCTGACAAACAGTATGAGCCGTAATAAGGAAAGAAACAGGGTACAATAACTTACTTAAAATTTGATAAGTGTTTCACCAAAATCAATATCCTCCAAGTGTTTTCCTTCAGAAAAATGAGTGAAAAAAATTCCTCCTTGTGTTGACCTCACTCCACCAATGAACCTCCTTCTGCTGATGAACCTCCTTGTAGTTGACAATGTAGACTTGACGTTGGGCGCCAAATGTAATGGTTTTGTTTCCAGAATATCTAAAATTGGAGAAATATTTCAATGCTACTGGAACTAAGAAATTTAAATAATGAACTGAATGAGATTAAATTATAGCAAGGCTAGAAAATTACAAACGAAACTACCTATTAATATCTATGCCTAGCTAGATCATAATGCCTGAAATAGTCATATATCATTTCCAAGCAAAGAGTTCTGTAAACTATTGAAAGAGTATAATGTAGAACCTTTTTATAACCCATTATAACATCCAGAACCAAATTTTACTTAAGTAGCAAACCGTGTAACTAAGACTACGATTTCTAGTTATATTGGGAAAAATCCCAAAACTTGAGACAAATACCTAGCTCAACTTGATGTGCTTATAGAACTGCTAAACACGAAGTAATTCAGAAGACACCCTATTTAGTGAACTTTGGCTTCGAAATGATCATAAATGGTAGTGATTATGATATCGAAAGGGATAAAAATAATATCGTTGAAAATTCTGCACATAGTGATCAAATGAAACCTGAAAAAGTCGAGAACCTTTGTTGAAGAAAGATTAAAATCGGCTCATGAAAAAGCTAAACACACTTGAAAATTAAGATATAGACCACAATCTTATAATGCTAATGATTATGTTTGGGTAAAAACACACCATCTTTCCTCTAGTATTAAGGACTTTCGTTCGAAACTGGGAGATAAATATGTGGGTCCTTATAAGGTGGCAAGACTAGTTCCCTAAAGACGTGGTTACCCCAGTCGTGAAACATCAAGGTTTGGCATGAAAATGAAAACTCATAAATTATCTTGGCGGTGAAAAAAAACCTTGGAATAGCAGATATCGATCTAGGTTAATATAACAAAAAATATTGGAAATCTCTCCACTCTCTCATTGAAAAAGAACTGATAAAAAGCGAAATTATTCTCTTCACAACAGTAAAGTAGAAACGAAACATAGAATGAGTACTGCTTTCCGTTCTCCCACAGAAACGAGAAACGATCTTCTTTCAAGTACTGACTTCACAACTAACCGAACAACCTAGATCAATACCAGCGACACCTTACGGATATTTTGCTTTTATTTTTAATCAATTGAAGAAGCTTGATTAAAATGTAGTTTTTATTCAAACATGAATAACTCTTAGTTAATAAGCGTGTTTCACTAGATGGGATAGCAAAACCTTCCAGAAAAATTTATTAATTAATTACAAACAAAAATTCAATTTTTCAATACAAGATGTTACTTTATAGTATGTCACAACTTGAGGAGGTAAATTTACGTGCAATTTTGAGATAAAAAGTTCATATAAACATAGGTCCGCGAAAGCTTCGTTACGGAGCTACGGGTGTTGAAATTTCCTGCAAAAATTGTTTTTTCTTCGAAACTCCTGCAGTTTAAAGATATTCAGCCAAAACTTGAAATACAAGCTATTTTTTACAGCCTCCATCATTACACGTTCTCAATTTTAACCTGAATCTACAAGGTGTTTTCTTTTCCGGAGCCATGTCTCGTTTTGCCCTTTCGATTTTTTTGCAGTAGGCCACTGAACAGCGTCCAATCAATTTTCAATTTAGAAACTTTTTTGACACTTGTAATTTTTCAGTATTCCCAACCGTTCTCGAGCAAAAATTATTAAATGATTGTATGCATTCACTAAATTGAAAGCACTTCTAATTAAAGAAATGACTAGTAGGCTTTGATTTTTTTCATTTTTTTATTTTGATAGTTGCTAAAGTGAAATCAGTGTCTACTCGAATTGTTCATTAAATTAAATAGTTTTAAGACTTTTTAAGTTATTTCTGTAAGAAAATATGGCTAATTTTACTAACGCCGAATTGGCTGATATCCATTACATGCTCGGTCTGGCTGACGGAAACACAACAGAAACTAGGCGATTATATTAGGTGCGCTCTCCAAAACGAATTACACCAGACAGGCGAACATTTTCAAAGATCCACAGAAGGTTGACGGAAACTGGTATTTTTACTGCAAATAATCATTTAAATGGTGCAACTCAAACTATGAGAACTCCAGATATTGAAGAAGCAGTTTTGGGTAGTATTGATTCGAATCCTCATGTGAGTACAATCAAAATTGGAAATTTTCGAATTTGTAAAGAAATAATAATTTTTGTTCACTCATATTTCAATACTATTGTGTTTTAGTTTCAAAATTTTAATTATTTTAAGGTGTATGGGGCATTGTCCCCAACCCTTCTCATTAGTTTAATAATAAAAAATAGTAATGATAACTTATTGTACCTTAGTTCAGTTTTTATATTGTATTTCCCTGATGTGTTGTCGATACAAGTTGCAAATATATTGAATAAGTGTGAATGAAATTTTCATTTATTCATCAATTCAACATGGATGTTTTAAAATGAAGGCGGTTCATTCTATCCATATGATTTGTTTTTCGATGCCCGTATACAATCGATATATCATCATTCAACCAAACTGTTCCCCGACCACAATATTTACAACAGATTATCCAATGTTCCCATTGAATTTGGAATTAATGGATGAATCAAATTAAGATACGTTCTTTAGAATATAAATCTTCCGCATTTCGAGTTATGTTGATTGTGACAGCAGAAATTTTTCACGTACTGTCTTGTCCTACGACATATAAATCTTATATATCAAATACGATATTTTTGTGTCTCTCTGAATCTAAATGATGAATAGGTTTCGCACGTCGAAATTGTTAAGCGAAATTTGTTAAAACCGTCAGCTTTTGAGGGATCAATACGTAGTGCAGTTTATTCGAAAATCCCCGCTACCAGATATGTTCCATTCGATACATTCATTATATATTTAAAAGTCCATTTGATTTAGAATGCTGACTGCGATATACATTAAAGGTGTTGAATATATTAATAAACCACTCAGCGGAAGCAGCGAGAATTTCTCCACTTAAGAATTTATTCCCTACAAAAAACCACTTTGTAAAAATGAAGTATTACGTGAATCTTCCTGCTTCCTTCCAAAGGAACGATACTCTTGAAAATCTACCTAAAAATATAATTTAAGTACTAATATTTCCATATACGATGTGCCGCTAGGCCCTAGTAGAAATATCTTAGGAATGGGTGTATGAGCTTGATGAAATTTTGTCAAACGAGACTTCAGGAGATACTGATTTGAAATATTGTCACATATGGAAACGAAGAATGAAAAAGAATCTTCATAATTATTCATTCTCTGGCTTCTGTCACAAGCATAATCTCTGCTTTTCTGCTTCTTCGCTCTATGAACCATTGAGTTAAGAACGGGTAGTTTATGTTGCAAGGGGTGAGAACAGAATACCTACTTTCACAGATATTTGCATTCCTCATAACTCTTCTCACCCCTTTCAACATAAACTAGCCGTTTTCAACTCAATGGTTCGTAGAGCATTTTCTTTGCCACTTTCTATTGAAAATCTTAACAAAAAATCCAGTAATAACTTTTCCCTTCCCCTACCATACTAGACAAAATATTTCTTGAAAATTAAACACAGTTAGCATGTGTTAGTATGTGTCCTCGAGTTAAACCAGATACCCATAATCAAAAAATCTCTCCCTTAACTCATTTTAGTCCAATCTCACAGCAAGTTGCAAATCAACTGTCAAGTCACAACATAAAAAATGCCTTCAAAACTACATGTAAATTATCACAATTGTTTTTTACTGCCAAAGACAAAACTCACAAATTAGACAATTCAATAGTATAAGGACTGTGTGTTGCCCTGATTGTAACAGTGCATACATTATAACAGTTTAAAATAGGTAGTTTTGAATGAGAGGCAAACTGTATGTGATGTGGTCAATCTTTCTCTGAATTTGCGTAGTTTTATGAATAGGAAGCCCGTCAGTGGAGAGTGGGGTGGGTTAAGAGAAATAATCTTTGAGCGCCAAGTGATTTTATCTAGCGATAAACAGATATGACCTGTCCGACAACAAATTACTAAATTTCGGAAAGGTAAAAGAAAGAAGGGATGCAAATTCTAAATCAAGAAGAATATACTCAATTCAATTAGATAATGAATCAACAGTGAGGATTCAGTGGCAATAATATGGAAAACTATTCAAACTCAAATTTAAATTCTCACAAAAAAGTTATTCCGGACCTGCCAATAACATTATATGCGTTTACATTGGTTAAACAGTTATGATGTTAAAATACGGTGCAGTTATTTCTAGAAAAAATAATCAAAACAAGAGTTAAATAATCATAATACAAAAACGTATTTCGAATTTGAAGGTATATGAGAGAACTGATGAATTTATGAAATATCAACCAAAGAAAATATGACAACTATAGTTGAGGCTGGGTGGCCTAGATTCCGTTAACGAACAAAGTCGATGGCGTAATATGTGGGGTTCACCTCTCGGAGAAAGAAAAGACAAATGATTTTTATCTGACCTTATGTGAAGATATTATGCTGGTCTCCTGTTTTCCCAATTCAATCGGTCTCACATGAATTTCAACAATTCCGTTTCATTGAATTTTCTTTCAAACTCTCAGAATTCCCTAACGACTTGCTTATAAAACATTGCAATTTTAAATCTACATTTTCGGTCTAAAATTCATACGATATAATTGCCAATATCAAAGATACCATTATACCACCTAATTCCAAATTCATTTCTTTCGATGTTGAGAATCTATTTCCAAACATTCCTCCGAAAGATACGTACTACTCAGTTGAAGAGTTATTAAAAAGAATCATGTCAATACGATCATTAAATCAGATATTCTTTCATTATTACAAATTTGTTTAGATCAATATTATTTCCATTTCAATAACAAAAATTATACTAGTGAAGACGGCTTGATTATGAGCAATCCGTTAAGTCCTTTGTTAGCAGAAATTTTCATGAATAATTTAGAAAAATTAATTCACAATCATCCACTTAATAAATATTGTTTATACTGGTATCGCTATGTAGACGATGTCATTATTTGCTTCACAGGAACAGATAGACAGTTGAAAATTTTCGAAAATCATATAAATTCATTACATGCAAAAATTAGATTCACAACCGAAATAGAAAGCAATAATTCAATACATTTCTTAGACGTACCAATTTCCAAGGAAAATGGAAAACATGTTTTCGCAATTCACCATAAGCCGTCACATACAGATATTATAATACATAAGTCGTCGTGTCATCCGTATCAACATAAAATGTCAGCATTCAACAGTTTTATTCACAGATTGATTAACATCCCGTTATCACCAGAAAATTTCAGCGAAAAATTAATTTTGATTAAACAAATTGCCATCCCAGACTAATAGATAATATTTTAAATAAAAAACAAAGTAGAATCGTATTGAATGAAGTTTACCCTGTCGATAAATTGAAACAAAGATTCAACACCTTAACCTACGTTGGCATTACAAGTGAGCAACTGAAATCATTCTTGAGTAGCAATAATTTCAACATAGCTTTCCAAACTTATAATAGTTTAGGCAAATATTTAAAATTAATAATAAAAACAAGTACTGTGTTTTAAGGAATTTTACTTAATAAGTAAATAATAATAATAATATATTAAGTAAAATTCTTAAAACACAGTACTTGTTTTTTATTATTGATAATGGAATTTTACCAAGTAAAAGCCTCCCAAATTCAAATATTTAAAAATAATGAAACCAAATCAGATAGAAACAATAAATCAGGTGTTTATAGATTGAATTGTAATGACTGTGATAATTTCTACATTGGAAGAACACATATTAATTTTAGTATTAAAATATCGGAACATAAACGCAGTTTTTCAAATGAAAAATCAGATTCAAATTACGCGAATCATCTCCTAGAAAATAGTCACCCTTTCGACCCACAGTTTGGAATTTTGCATACAGATAATGAATATTGGAAGGTAGATCTTTGGGAAACTTTAGAAAACAACAAACACAAACACTCAGGTAGATTCATCAATGAACAAGTCGATTTAAGCCCTTCACCTCAATTGAATCTCTTCAGGGAGCAATCTATTTCTTAATTATATTGGAAATACCTGTCATCAATAACCACTTAAGAAAGAGCAACCCAATAAGCTTTTAATTACTTAAGATTATTTGAATTTCTATTCTCATTCTTATTTTCTGTACATTCATTCGTCTGAAGAAGCTACGGTGTAGTGAAACGCGTTACGAATCACAATTATTAAGTAAAATTCCTAAATACACATTACTTGTTCTTTATTATTTATTTAATAGCAACAAAGTTTAATTGACTCTACATTTCATTCAGAAAACGTTTGGGAAATAAAAAAGGGCTATTTTCATGTTTTTCCTTGCAGTTATTCTCACCTTTTAAACCTTCCGTACACATCCACGAACATTTCAATACCAAGATAAGATAAATTCATTCAACCGTTCTCGAGTTTTAGCGAGACTAGAGAACTGCAATTGTTATTTATATACATTATTTAATATATATATATATATATATATATATATATATATATATATATATATATATATATATATATATATATATATATATATATATATATATATATATATATATATATATATATATATATATATATATATATATATATATATATATATATATATATATATATATATATATATATATATATATATATATATATATATATATATATATATATATATATATATATATATATATATATATATATATATATATATGAGGTGAGACAAATATTTTCCGCGATAAACGTCGCGAGCAGTCTACACATGTGAACTTGAGACAAGAAGAATCATCCAAAAATCCGTAGATCAATGAATAATCCTTCCTGACAAGAGCTAGTTCCCAAATCTGCACGCCATGCACGCAGCCCCCAAAAACCACAATAGTGCAATTAGCAGGATGCTGAGAAACGAAGCGGCAGACTGTAGTTTCGTCCTTATTAGGATCTCATCAGTGTCGCATATCGCTTCTCAGCATCAGATACTTACCTCTTTCTTAAAAGGCACTTAATACACAAAACGGTATTTCAATAATATTGAAGGATATCTATCTTTTATTAGATAAATTGCAATAAGATAATCTCGCCTCAAGGTTTCGCAAGGAAAAGAAAGACTTCATGATAAATCTCACGAAAATGAAAATCATTCTCGCGTCGCCACGAATATCTCCGAATTACAAATGCAGAGGCGGGACTACAAGTTACTCTTAGGTTAAAGAGTAGAATGAGATGAGGAAACGTTAATCTAGAAAAAAGTGACATAAAATATGTGAATATTAATGAGAACCTTAATAAACTACACACAGCCAAATTTATACGGAATCACCCGATATTTTGAATATTACCATAGGGATCTTGGAAATTTCAAAACAGTGTTAATATTGATCCTTTTTGAGATATTTCAATTGAAAAAAGAAATAAATCGAGGTTTATTTATGAAAGTTGTTTTCTCACGCAGTGGGTATTTTTTTCTCGACTTCAGTAGCTTGTATTACCTCCTCTTGTCCTGATACAAGCCTGAATCCATGTGGCATGCTTTGGATTAGGTTTTCGACCTTCTTTGAGGTGATATTCTGTCACTCTTCTGTGGCGGCTTGGGTGAGCTGGATGGAGTGGGATTCTTGGATTATCCTGGTGCGATCTAATTCTTCTTCTGAGATCATCCCATAAATGTTCGATAGGATCTAGGTCTGGAGAGCAAGCTGGCCAGTCCAAAATAGTGATTTCCTCTGTCTCAAGATTATTTCGCGCGAGATTGCTGATATACGGAGGAGATTGCTGATATATGCATCTTGCATATGAGTGGGCACCGTGGGCACCTCCCTATAGTCTCACTATGGGCTCCAGCATCCACGTAATTTCTAACCGCTATACTCGCAGAAAACAAAATAAAATCTCTTCTGCCTCCCAGCATAATGCCACCTCAAAACATCTTAGACGTATCGTTTTGACTGATAGTTTGATGCCTGTTGCTTCTAGAAATTGCCTTTGTAGTTTGAGGTGCGACGCACTAGGGTCTCTTCTTGCAATTTGGCACAAAAAGCAGTTTTGTTCTTCAGAAGTGATGTTCCTACGACTTTCTCTAGGCCTATTTTGCAGAGATTGTAGCTCCATGTATCGGGCATATGTTTTTGAAATTACCCCCTGTGATACCCCTATTGTTTCCGCTATATTCCTCTGTGCCCCCCCCCTCTTCTTCAACGAGAGCAATTATTCGATCCTTCTGCAGTTCTGAGAATCCAACGTAAAGCATTTTCGATTATGATTATAGGCTTTTGAAATTCACAGTTTCAAATCGCAGTGAGTACAATATCCCGAACATGTGGTGATAATTCAACATTTCTCATCATACTATCCACTTTTTTTACAACAAAATACTTCATTCTTCACAAAAAGCCTACGATCCATGGTTAAAAACAATCAATAATGTGAAATACCGAGTGATTCCATATAAATTTGGTTTTGTGTATATGAAGGTCATAGGAAGTAAGTGAATGTTAACGAATGGCTAATTTCTCGTTACAGGAACGGTTTCATTACTTTCATGAAAAACTTAATTCAAGCCTAATTCCCTGTTTAAACAGCTGCCTCCATTTTTTGCCAACATCTGTTAGACCAACATAAAAATGTAAAGAATAACCTAAATTTGATTATAATTCTTCAGACTACAAACATCGCACTCCGTTATCCTTCACAAAGATCAAATTGTAATATTTTAATTATATCTTGAGCTTCATCCAACATTTCAATTCCCGCTTCCTTCAATACTATGTAATTATTTAATTATTATCTCATTATATTTCAGATTTGTTCGGGAAGCTACAGGTTTCAATGTCGACATGCGCATCGGAATACACACCGGAAATGTGCTGTGTGGAGTACTGGGTCTTCGGAAATGGCAATTTGATGTTTGGAGCGACGACGTTACTCTCGCCAATCACATGGAATCTGGGGGTATCGCGGGGTGAGTAATTTATACAGATAATATCAATAAATTAACCCAGAATATGTTTTCACGTTTTCGTCCATACATATTCTGGATAACTATAAAGATTAATATGTCCATATAACATGCATGTCCATATAACATACATGACGTTTCATTTCCTCTAAACTAACTATTTAAACTGAATTAAAACTATTTAAATCTGAAATAACCCATAAAATAAATTCGCTACTGAAAATTGAAATCTGGGTTTCTGCATTCAATTTTAACATATTATAATTTTCATATTTTTAGCTAAGTATGTGTGTAATTCAATTGACGCGTTACTTTTCGACAAGCTGTCCTCATATTTCTTCGAGTCATACAAGTAATTAATAATGTTGAGGGGTTAACAGCTTGACTTGAAAACAAGTCAATCTGAAGTCAAGCTTTTGTTTTCTGAATTTAATTCAAGTCAAGCTTTTTTTTCACAAAAGCTTGAATTCAGAATTCTCGAATCACAAAACTTAGAATTGAAAAAAGTAATACCTATATTGAAACTTAAGTCAAGAAGAATAAAAATAGCGAAACTACATTCCCACTTCCCACTTGAAAATGTAGCTTCGTGTCTTTTCCACCATTCTAAGATGTCTTCAGAACTTTCTGCACGTTCTCTCAAGTTCTGACATACTGTTATGTAACACCCTGTATATTCTACTTAAAGAAGATGAAATTTTTCGATATCTATGTAAACTTTAAATTTTGCAAAGTATGAAATCAGACACGTTTTAATGATATTGTTGATGGATTTATTTTATAGAAATTCCTTTTAATATAAATGATATGAAACAGAAATATACTGAATTGGATGCAATGAATACCCGACAACTTACGGAGGACAAACAGGTCAAAATTTTGAATCTAGTTTCGAACAACATTTGTCCTCTCATAACAAATCTGCTGATTTTAAACATATTAAATCTAAAAATCCCATAATTACATTAGATAATTCAAAAATTCTTCACGGATGCAATGAAGGGATGACAATGAATCTGTTGGAAAGTTTGGAAATCAACGAACTTTCTAAGATCCCAAAATTCACCACCAAATAGCGAACTAGAATTAAATCACTCCCCATTACTCAATTACTCATTTAAGATAGATAAGCACATTCTTGCTCATAACTGTTAGCTCAAAACACTTGAGGATTACGGAACTGTCAAAATCAATCGTGTGTATAAAAAATAAACATTGTGGAAATCAGATATTAGTGTTTCATTGTATTCACAGACAAGAATTATCTACGAAACAATCTTCTCGTCCATAGTTTAGAAAAATGGGTATAATTGAAGAGCTATTTTCAGACAAGAGAATTGGGGGACTAATGTTGGAATCAGTTCGAAGTTATAGCGAGACGAAAAAAATTATAATTTTGTTAATCCCTCTTCTCTTGACTAAGATCTCAATCAATTTCTCTGATTAACAGTGTGAGAGATGCTACTGAACTACTCGTTACTCTTGAAACAAAAATGCCTCTAGTTGAAAACCTTTGGCGATTGAGACGAAAAAATACTTTTAACGTACATAAAACGATAGTCTATGCCTCTCACTAAATTGAAGATTACCATTTTTTGATGAGTTTACTGTCTCTTGAAAGAGATGTGCCAGATAAAAAAAATAATATTCACTAACTGTGAAAGTGTTATGTGAATAGGGACGAAATAGAGGGAAAATAACTAGGCACGAATACCCAAACCACACCACAAAAGTCTGATTACATGCAAGGGACTGAAATGTAAAAGTTCAATCTGCGCCACAGAAGATATTTCAAACTATGATCCAACTTCTCTGTGTTTCACGAAGAACTAGCTTCGTTATTTAAAGATTATACTCAACATTGAAATGAGAAACATCTATATACAGTTCAGCTACTTTTCTTCTTTGAGTACATATTTTCGTGTTTGTGGTGTTTCTCATTCAAATTTCTGTTTTTCATATAGTATTAATGTATTTTATACTTAAGTCACAGCCCTGATGAATTCACTTTTCATCACCATCATCCATTCTGACGAAGTTAAGTTCGTCAAAAACTCATCCACTCTATCCATAACCTTAGAAATTCAACCTCAATCATTTATGAAATTATTAATCGTTTCAGGAGAGTACACATCACAAAGTCGACTATGTTGCAGCTTGGAGACAAATTTGAATTTGAACCTGGTGATGGTGGAAGTAGAGAAGCCTACCTAGCAGACCATAAAATAGATACTTATTTAATAATACCTCCAAAAGTAAGTAAAATGAATTCAACTTTTGAATTATAGTCATGCTTCATGTTAGATAATTTCTATTGTATGGTTCTCTTCAGTAATGCTTAGTTATTATATATCGCTTAGATATTATATATGCTGGGGCACACGTTACAGCAACAGGGAAATACTCGGCTCATACACGATAGTTCAAAGACACTCTCGCCTTGTGGTTCTGCCTTTTCGGCTACGAGCTTCGGGTTGTCTGCCATGTCTACCAGGTCCGCCATTTTCTCAGTGATAGAGAGGCAGACTTTATGTTGGTAATAATTGTTTGGATATTGAATTCAGGAAACTAATCTTCTTACAACTAATCAATAATAAATTGGACATCCGTTGCCGGTACCTGATGCAAATCTTCTTCAAATGATAAATGAAAGAAAATTCAATTTGGAGTTATTGCGCTTTCTTTAGGCACATGATCTTCACAATCTGATCAAAAATGAGTGAAAATATCTAAGATAGATTCCAAGAAACTTTTTCTGAATATCTCAACAGGAAAAACTGAGTAAAGGAGAATTATTATCAAAATCTACAGTTACATTCAATTTTACGAGGTATGTCAATTAAGTTCGCGGAAGTTGGCAATGGTACGGCGGTTGGTACCTGTGCAGCGTTTGCATCAGTTTTATTCGAAACAGAATTCATTTCTGCGTCAGCTTGTGCAAGTTTCCTGTTGATCGGTTGTATACTTCGTGTTTTATTGTCTTTTGAACATCGACCCGTTTTGACCCACCGTCGTGAAGATAAGTGATAAAATAACTGAGCAAACAGAGTGATTGAATTTTTGGTGGAACGCGGCAAAACTTCCGTGGAAATTATGAAACAGTTAACCGACATGTATAAGGAAGATTATCTGAAAAAATCAGCTGTCTACGATTGGGCAAAGCGGTTCAGAAGAGGCAGAGAGTCAGACCGAGTAAGCCTTAGAATGTTGGAAGACGAGTTGGGCATCAACAAGGAGATGATCTGGCAGATGCTACCCGGAGATTTAGGGATGTGTGCGGAAATGGTTCCTAAAGTGCTCACAGTTGAGCAGAAAGAGCTCCGATTGTCCATCTGTCAATACATGATTTCTCGAATTGACCAATGTTATCACTCGTGACGAGTCGTGGGTGTTCGAATACAACCCTGAGACCAAAAGGCAGAGCATGCAGTGGGTATAGAAGGAGGGTAAGCGCCCCACGAAAACGAGAATGTCAAAATCCAACGTGAAATCTTCACTCATCCCATTTTTCGATATTAATGGAGTTCTACACCACGAATACGTTCCAGTAGGTCAGACAGTCAACGCAGTATTCTACATTGAAATTTCGAAACGTCCGAAGGTCCGGATGTTTTCTGTACAACCCAAATTGGTAGAGCGCGGATGGGTGCTTCATCATGACAATGCTAAGGCCCACTCGTCCATTCGAGTTCATGATTTTTCAACCGAAAATGGCATTCCAACACTTCCACGACCCCCCTACAGTCCGGATCTGGCCCGCTGGGACTTCCATCTGTTCCCACAGTTGAAGTCGTTCCTCAAAGGAAACAGATATGACGGAGTTTCGGAAGTCCAAAGCATCACGACGGCGCTTCTGAAGGACCTAGCTTCGGGGAGTTCAGGGGTGCTCCTAACAGTGGGTTCAACGGTGGCACTGTTGCATCGAACTCGAGGGAGACTATTGCGAAGGAATATAAGGTATTTTCAAGTACTTATGTACCTTCCGGACCGTCCGGGCAGTTTTCCGCGAACTTCATTGACACACCGCGTATATTGGAAGTTTATACCTATAGATTTCAAGGGGCTCCAACATTAGACCAATGTAAAATTTTGGCCCAATTATGATTTTTCCAAATTAGTGATTCTCGTGAATGAGAATTAGCTTTTTTCTCGATGTTCATTAATTCTGATAGTGAGATTTCATCAAGTTCAGCGATATACGTCTCACTGCAACCAGCGTAGATAAGTTTGTGTACGCCTAATTTTTTTCCTTTATCTATTTCACTCTTATTATTTTTGATCTATTTAGATAGATTACTTGAACCGGAATGAGATGTGAAAATGGAACTTTTGTAGAAAGTTTTTTGCAATGACAAACTACAGCTTGTATTATTGTATTCTTCACAAAATCGTTGGAATTATATGAACAATTTTTTCTTGACAATGGAAGTTGATGAATCACAATTGTCGACATGTTATCTTCAAGTATTAGGAATGCAAATGGTCATGTAAAGTACTCATAGATCTGTCTACTCATTCATGTAATTTTCTTTTCACATTATTTTTCTTCAATTTTAACTCGAGAATATGGCAAATATTGCTTACAAAACTTGGAAAAATTTGAAATGCAGAAATGATACATTCAAACCCCAAAGAATCATATCGGAGCTTGAAAAATATTTCAACAATCGCATTCATATAGACAGCAACTATGTGATAAAACTTTCGAGAAATTAGTCCACTATTTAATAAATTATGAATGATTAGGAAAACCAGGATTAAAACCAGTGGCATCCAAAATCAGGTCGAAGATGTACAGGATGTCTGCGCTAAAGGGTCCATTAAAAGTATCTTATAACAGGTTTATCGATCAATTTAAAATTTTTGGTAAAGAGTAAATTGAAAGTGATCTACAATAATACCATTTGCGGCTATATCGGACGTCAACTACATTTTTGCTATTTAAAATAGCATGTTATACTTTTTTCAATATAGGGCGTCCTTTTCAAGTAACTTTTGGTAAGATCTAAAATTAACCACCTATGACTTTTTCATTAAAATTTTCGGAATAAGTGGCATCTTCTATGTACAAAGAAATTCACTCAAAATTGAATGGGACTGTAACTTTGGCTTAGTTTAATAGGAAAAGTGTTATTTTTGAGGACAACGTATTTTCCTATGGCATATCTTATACGAAGCATTCATAAATCACTGAATACATTATAGCTTAATCGATGTTGAAAATTTTGCTCCCGTGTTTGAATTCTCGACGGCCCAGATATAAATTATCTCAAAAATTTGGACTCATCGATACAGATAATGTTTTAGTAGAGACACAAGGTGGCAGTCGGCCTCACCCGCGTCGCCCAGTCTGAAACCGCCACATTCAATGATAGGTCCCGTGAATTGATCATCTGTGTGACTGAGTTTCGAGATCTGGCGGATGATCCGGTTTCCAGGGTGGAAAGGATTGGCAAGGAAGCATGATGAGCTCTTTTGGGACAAAATCATCCGGAGTTAAAATAGTCTCCCAGTTGGATCTCCGGGGGGGACTGCCTCGAGGGGTTCATGATGCGGGTAAGTCGAGAACTCCTTCAGCGAATTCACTAATTCATTCACTTTCTAGAAAATCACACCCTTGATAGAGTTCTGCAATATCAGAGGATTGGGGTACAACAACGTGAAAGTCGATGCAGTCCATCAGGATCTGCAAAACGCACAACCCCATGTACTGGCCCTAACCCAAACCCAAATAAGTCAAACAATCGACACAACGTATAAACGTTTTATTGGGTATGAATTACATCCGAGATTTGGGCTCAAAAAGGGCCTCTGTATTTTCGCCACATCGGATGTTGCATGCCAGAAAGAGGATACGACGGAGGACGACGCTTTCTACCCTACGTGGTTTAAAATCTGTTTGCAAGATAAAACACTGTTCTTATGCTGTCTTTATCGCTCGCCAAACGATATTCACTTCCCTAGTCGGTTTCAGTATCTAGGTGATAATTTGGATTGGATTCAGACACATCATCCAGCAGCTGAGGTACTGGGTGACTTCAACGTTCACAACACCAACTGGCTCCGCCCCTCCAATAGAACAGATAAAGTGGGAAGACAGGATGAAACATTCGCAATCAGCCATAATCTAACGCAGCTAGTCGACGAACCGACAAGAATACCTGATCACCCAACCGACTCAGCACCGCAAGGCAACTCAGACCACAACCTTATATCTGCTACTGGAAGAATTGTACTGCCGCTAAACGAAGAACATAAACCACCCAGACGTCATTGGCACTATAACCGTGCTAATTGGGATGAGCTGCGTGAATTCTTTTCATGCTTCCCATTCAGTGATGTTTGCCTTCCAGATGCTGACATCAATGTATGCACTGAATCTGTTACACAAATCATTCATGCAGGAATGGATCTCTACATCCCTCATTCCATAAAAAGAACAACAAAATCCATGGCTCAACAAAAACTGCAAAAGAACCTCTGCAGCCAAGAGCAGAGCTTACAAGTCATGGAAGGAAAATCCAACAGAGGAAACAAGAACAACCTTCGAACGAACACGGAACGTATGCAACCTGATAACTAAAAGATCAAAGGCCAACTTCAACGAAGGGGTAAATGATAAACTCCTTTAACAGGCAAGCGTAACTAGACAATTCTGGTCTATGGCGAAGACTGTCAGTGCCAGGCACACCACTCTCGAGCAGCTGAACTTCAAGAAGGCAGTTGGTCTAGACGAAATACCGCCAATCCTCCTGAAAAAGTGTGCTCTCGAACTGGCACCCATTCTTAACCATCTGTTTCAGATTTCTTATGAAAGCCAGACCTCGAAAATAGAGAGAATTCAACCGATTCCAAAGAAAGGAAAGAAGTCCTTTCCCCAGAACTATCGCCCTGTTGCACTTCTTCTCATTATGTCCAAAGTGATGGAGAGAGTCATTAATGATGAAATCATTAAATATCTTGAGTTGCAGGGAATTACTAACGAACGTCAGTATGGTTTTTGCAGGTAAAGATCGACAAGAGATCTGCTCGCCTACGTCACTCATGTTTGTACATCCACGATTGAAAAGCATGGGGAATCTAGAGCAATAGCCCTCAACATATCAAAAGCCTTTGATAGGTATTGGCATGCCGCCTTGTTGAATAAACTTGCTGCATATGGGCTTCTCGAAAAATTGCAGGGTTGGAATAGTGGCTTTCTTTCAAATAGATCAATACAAATTGTGGTCGACGGTATAACAACTGATTGTTTCCAGTTGCAAGCAGGAGTACCTCAGGGATCCCTTATTTCGCCAACCTTGTATCTGTTGCAGATAAACGATCTTCTGTCATCTACAGAGAACAAGATTTTCTGTTTTGCAGACAATTGTACACTGGTTTCATCTTTCAGTAATCAGCGGCCGCTTACAGCTGCGGAATCTCAGAGTCAGAGATGTCAACATATTAACAATTCAAACTTTGACTTACAGAGGATATATGAGTGGGGTTAGTTGAACCTGGTGAGCTTCAACGCGAGCAAGACAAAAGCAACTACGTTTTCTAGAAAGGTCCCAGCTGGAGAACCTCCTCTTATGATGCAAAGCCAACAAATTGCATCCAAAGATTCGATACACCTTCTCGGAATAAAGGTCAACTCCGGTTTTTGCTGGCACGAACATGTATCAGGAATAGCTAAGACGGGATCAGCTAAACTTAATTTTCTGTTCACGTCATCTCAGCTGTTGCTTCTATATCAGGCGCAGATTCGACCTTCTTTGGAATATTGTTCCAATGTATGGGAATCTTCTCCCAAACATTCAATGCGGATGTTGGATAGTGTGCAAAAACGGGCTGTGCGCCTCATCGATCACCCGGAGATTACCCGCGATCTCCAACCGCTGGCTCTCAGAAGACAAGTTGCTGACCTTTCTTTGTTTCACAGATACTTCCAAGGAAGATACTCCAAGGAGCTGAAAGACCTTGTTCCGGGAAAACTCATGTTTTGCCGCAACACCAGGCTGGCAAGGAGTTCTCATCATATGGCGGTACATTTAACGACCCCTCGAACCTCTCTCTATAAGAATTAATTCGTTTACAGGGCCGGTGAGCTGTTGAACTCGCTTCCTTCTAATATCTTCCCAACATCCTACAAAGTTCATCAAGATCAAGCTACAATTGCCATTGAAGCTCTTAAAAAGCATAAAATAAATTGTTCATAGTGTCCAGCGAGAAATCTGGACTGAAACACTGCTGAACATTCCTGTGATATGTTGAAACAACTACTACATGACCACCTGCATACTCATATCACACTATACTTTTTTCGAATAAAACTCGAATAACACCTTAAGTATTTCAGAAGTCGAAAGGTAATTCAGAACAGGCAATTATAATTCAGAAACCACAATTTGTAATCTAGAAACTATCAAATGTAACTCAAACATGATCAACTGTAACTCAGAAAGCATCAAATATACTTCAGAAAATACTAATTATACTTCAGAAACTATCAATTGAAATTCAAATTATTTGTGATTTTAAAGCTAGAAATGTCTAGTGATATAGAATCTTGATAATCTGGGAAATAATGTAATTTTCGTAATTGAAATGTCCAGAAATATTTGAAGATTTTGGAAATCTGAATTTGTTCTATAATGGAATAACAAGCACGTTAGCGTGCCATCTTCAATAATTCTAAAAAGTCATGAAATATTGGAAAATATAAACTATTCCTAACAACTAACAAGTACTTTTCTTCTTGCTCTTATGGTTACGGAGCTCATGGACATCAAAATTGGGCCACCAAAATATATCTGCTTCCATCGAAACATTAACAATTCTTATCTTTTTCAGGTTTTCCTAAAATATTCAATAAAACATGAAACATAACAAAAGTTTTTTCGAACTAATTTCTTTTGGATCAATTAGACATTCTTGAGATAAATTCTGGTCAAAAAACAGTTACTGAATTTTCTGTCCTGAAATTCGAAAACTGAACCATTTCTCAATATTTGGTATTTTGGAGAAATCTCAACATATGATGCATCCTACTTTTCTTCTTGCTCTTATGGTTACGGGGCTAATGGACATTGAAATTGGTCCACCAAAATAAATCTGCTTTCATCAGAACATCAACAATTCTTACCTTTTTCAGGTTTTCATAAAATGTTCACTAAAACATGGGACTTAACAGTTCTCTCGAATTAGTTTCCTTTGGATCAATGAGGCATTCTTGAGATAACTTCTGGTCAAGACACAGTCACCGAATTTTCTGTCCTGAAATTCGAAAACTGAACCATTTTTCAATATTTTGTATTTTAGAGAAATCCCAACATATGATGCATCCTACTTTTCTTCTTGCTCTTATGGTTACGGAGCTCATGGACATCAAAATTGGGCCACCAAAATAAATCTGCTTTCATCAGAACATAAACAATTCTTATCTTTTTCAGGTTTTCATAAAATTTTCACTAAAACATGGGACATAACAGTTCTATCGAACTAGTTTCCTTTGGATCAATGAGGCATTCTTGAAATAAATTCTGGTCAAGAAACAGTTACTGAATTTTCTGTCCTGAAATTCGAATAACTGAACCATTTCTTAATTTTAGCTACCGTTTCACGAAATTGAAGTTATTTATGAAAATGTTCTGACAACAACTATTTCTTTTTGGAGAAACTCCGATATAAAAAGAATTAGGGGAAAGTTTTTAGAACATTTTTTTTTGAATAACTGATCATTAGCTGGCAGATGAAATTTCATCATTTGTATCTGACCCAATAACGTCCGATATTTAGAAAACTCTGAATTCAGTATACCTCATATCCGCTAAAGCTCTAAAAAACATTAATTCAATTTACCATTCACTCGGCCATAATTCCTTCGATCAAGGGTAAAAAACGTTATTTACATGCTTCTTTCGGTATGTTTGAACTCGGGCAATATACTGTTCTTTCCCGAAACGAATGTTCATCTTGATCTGTTTAAATATATAGAATTTTTGCTGACTCGTCTCATATGAAATCAATATTTAATTTTCTCATAATTTGAATGGGGTTTTCATATACTGTAAATATCAAAATTCATAGTAGGCTGCTCAGCCAAAGCTGAGAAAAGTATGAATTCTCAACTTTTCATCTCTTTCCTCCTTATATGGCTGAATCTATAAGCATATTATATTCGTGAATGAATGGATGAAAAATATGATAGGTCCATAATTTTGTTGATATTTGAGCAAGTAAGAAAAAACCGAAAGCATAATAAAATAATACTTGCGAGCTACTCATAAGTTGTTCAAACGTTATCTGGGTTGTTTTACAGAGTGTTTCCAGATGATAGGGTCTCATTCTTATGAGGAACATAGCAACTGAAGGCCATTCAAAAATTGTATATAAAAGTCATCAAAGTTTCTGGGTTTTCAAGCTATAGGGTAATTTCCACTTTATCAACTGGATTCCTTAGGTATCCCCATGAAAAATAATCAAGGGGATTCAGATCTGGAGAAATGATTGGCTAATATATCGGACTTCCTCAGTCAATCCAATGATTTGGGAATCTTTCATTCAGAAAATTCCTGACCAGTAAGCCATACTGACTTGTAGCACTATCCAGCGGAAAATAAATTTCCCTATCCGAATTATTCTCCATGACCATAGGAATATTATTTCGAAGAAAATTCAATAAAATCTCCGGTGATAGAGTTCCTACGAAAAAATGAGGACTGATCAATTAGTCCTTATACATGGTCTTAAATAACAGTATGTCACAACTTATAGGAGTAAATCTACGTGCAATTTTAAGAAAGAAAGTTCATATAAACATAAGTCCGTAAAAGCTTCGTTACGGAACGACAGGGTTTGGAAATTTCCAGAAAAAAATTGGTTTTTTCAAAACTCCCTTAGTTTTTGAGATATTCAACCCAAATTTGGAATGCAAGCTATGTTTTACGGCCTCCATCATTATACGTCCTAAATTTTAACTGAACTAGAATTTACAAGGTGTTTTCTCTGTTCTGGAGCCATGTCTTCTTTTGTCCTCTCAAACTTTATGCAGTATGCCACTTGATTTCTTACAATCAATTTTCGTCATCTTCGTGCAATTTAGAAACAACTTTTTTGACCCTTTTCTCGTATCTCCAACCGTTTGCGAGTGAAAAATTATTAAATTTGAATTATTTGAATTGTATGTTATTCGCTAAATGAAAGAAATAATAAAAATACTCGATAGGTATGCCCAAAATTTGATTTTATTTTGATATCTCGTCTTCTGAGACTCAACTTATACAGAAGTGTCCTCCACCTTCAAGAATACAGGCTCCTGACCTTCTTCGCATATTATCACGCACTCTTTGAAATATTCCTGGGATATTTCTTATCGTGTCATAAGATGTTATTATTCGATTTCTCAATTCTCTACAGTGTTCACTGGAGTGGTATGAACTAGACTTTTCAGATATCCTCATAAAAAAAAAGTCTAAACTATTCAAGTCTGGGGACCTAGGAGGCCATGGTTGTAGCCCACCCCGACCTATCCTTGGGTTATTGAATGTATCATTCAAGAGTTCCCTAGCGTCTCCACTGAAACGTGCTGGTGTCCCATCATGCATGAACCACATTATGTTTCCCACCAAAAATGGCACATCCTCGAGCAATAAAGGTAGCTCCTCCTCAAGAAATTACCGGTAAGCGGGACCTTATGATCTGTTAGACAAAAAACGGCCTAATCAAATAATTTCCAATTATTCTGACCCTGCCATTTACTGAGAATGGTTCTTGATGATGAGATTCTTCAATCAAATGAAGTTTTTTCTCAGCCCAATAATGATTATCGTGAAAATTTGTGATTTTCGAAAGTTGGCTTCATCTGTGAACATTATTTCACTATCAAAATGAGCATTCTCTCTAATTTTATCCAAGAACCATCGGCAGAAATTCAATCTTGAAGGAAAATCTCGAGGAAGTAGATTTTGGACGCCATGAATATGAAGCGGGTACAATAAAAAATCGTAGAGAATCCTCCAAACTAGAACATGAGAAATATTCAACTGATTTTCAATTAATCTTGTACTCACATGAGGATTCAAATCAATACAATTCAAAACTGCTTTCTCAATATCTGGAGTTCTCATAGTTTGAGTTGCACCTTTTAAATGACTACTTGCAGTAAAAGTATCAGTTTCCCTCAACCTTTTGTGGATATTTGAAAATGTTCGCCTGTCTGGTGTTACTCGATATGGAAAGCGCACCTGATATAATCTCCTTCCTTCTGTTGTACGCTAATCAGTGCCGAACTGCGAAAAAATTTGAGAGCGCGAAAGAAGACCCATGGATTCTTTTGCCCTTTCATTGGCTATATAAATTGCCACACCCCCGTAAATGTGATTGGATCTACAAAAAAATTGAACAAAGAATAACCTTGCAAATGACAGAATGCAATTTCAGGCTCCGAATACCAATGTTCTGCGAAACACTAAAACAAATGATCAAAATCGAAAGATTCTAGTTGATTTATCTCAATACTAAGACACTGTATATTGGTAAACATTAAACTTAAATCAGAAGACGTTGAAGTACCTGAAGGTGCGTCGAGTCGTTCTGAAATATCCGACTGTTGTCGATTCCACCAGATTTGGTTGATATTTCATCAGCACCAGAAGTCTGTTTTGTGAAATAATAACTATTAATTACTACGTTTTCAGGCCAGAAATCTAGGTTAGGTTATTAGAGAAATATAACAAAAACAAAATCACTATAAAAGTGGCGAAAGTTACACAAAAAAAAAACATGCGCCTCCCAAACGCAACTCATCGCTCTAACAGCAAAACTGTGGTAGAGGTAGTTCAAGATCTCATGGAACGTGCGTCACAAATATTCTGCGCGAGGGCGGCGCTTTCTTTCGGAAAATTCGGTATTTTTAAAAACATCTGTTCGCCACTAACGCAGAGAGCGGGAAGCGGAATAACACTACAGGGCTGAACTCACCCAACCGATAACATGCGATAATAGAGCTTTTCGAATGAATTGATCGCCGTGTTGATCATAATTGTTTTTAACACTATTCAACGACGGGTATTCAGTTGACTTGATAATTTCACCTTTCTATTGAATTATGACTCATAAACATGTGCGGTCCCGGGCTTTCTGTCCTTGAGTTTGATATTTTTCCCGGTTTCAAATCTTGAAATCAAAATTTCTCCAAACTGACTTGTAGTCTGTGTAATATCGATTTTTTTTCCTCACGAAGTTTGATACTGGCCTCATATAGGTATGTACGTCTTTAATATAAGGGTAGATTTCATTTCCTGAATTATTTGCAATAAAATTTTTGTAATTCTAATGTTCTCTTGTTTTCATAAAACATTGAAGAAAAAATGAGTGGTCCAATAATCAGAAAATGAATGGGCCAGGTTAGGACGGTCTACTTGAAGGTTACAAAAGGCTCCAAAACTTCCAAATATATATTTATATATATATATATATATATATATATATATATATATATATATATATATATATATATACAGGATTTCCACCGGACCGTCCGTTAAAAGCTTTTAAGTTCCAATTACAATATCAAGCTGATTTTATACGCGGCCATAACTAACGATTTCCAATTGGAGTGAAATATTTTCGAAGTGATGCCATTTCCGGTTATACCGGAAGTGGGTCATCACTTTGTTATTTCAAATGGCAATCTACCTTTTTCATTATACATCAGGAACCGACATTTGAGCAAGGCCTAAAATACCCAAGTTGTTGGCACTTATCTGTCCAAACTTTCGACAGACTTAATTATTTTTGTTATAAACTCGATTTTTGAGGAACTTTTAAAAAAATTGTAGCTCGTACATCTTTTGCACTACAGACTCGATTTTTGCTTGAGTGGATAAAAGAAGGATCAAGGAATTTTTCAAACAGTCTACACATGTCAAATGTTTATTGCGTTATTCTGTATGATTTTTTCAATTTGGCTTTTTTCGAACAGCAATTACTCAATTTATTCAAATTGCACGTGCCAATCTTTATATCGCTATCAGATGAAGCGTCAAATTTCAGATGGAATTGTATAAGCATGTACTATACCCGTCTCGTATAGAACTTACAGAAAATGCTTTGAAATATTTGAATCAAGTAGCTAAACTGGCTGTGCTCACCTGACAGGTGCCTAAAATTAATGTACTTGTCACTTCGTTCATTCGAATTTGATATTTCAACAAGAATTGTCGTTATTTCAGATTGAAAAGATCCAAAAAATACAACACATTTGGAATAAAACCACTGGTTATTCAAACGAAAATATATTTAATCTTTTTTTAATTCATTTTAGAATGTCAAAAAATAGTGAGTAGAAATTGCAGGCAATTCAATAACCAATTTCCATAAATAAATAATAATAATATTAAAATTTCGTAGAATAAAATTTCGAAGTATTAGAAGCAATTTTCGACAATTCGGATGAATAAAAATTGTAGGAACTAAGCGAAAACCAATCATCGAAGATAAATACATTAATACGAATAAATGATAGCAAACATCATAGGAGAAAATTAATTTACGATCTGAATAAATGTTCAATATGGGCCCCATTTTGCTCGATACACTTGACAGCTCGTATACGAACATGATGAGTTGCCCTCCTAGTTTCCTCAGGATCAATATTACGAAAAGCATTATGAATGCGCTCTAGTAACTCTTCTTTACTTCTTACAGGAATAAGATACACTTCACTCTTGGTTTTGCCCCATAAATAAAAATCAAGAGGCGTCAGGTCCGGAGAATGCGGAGGCCATAAATTTGGTCCTTGATTACCCCACCATCTATCCTAGAATATTTCTGTTAGCTGACGATCTACAGCTTGTGTTTTATGTGCTGGCGCACCATCCATTTGATAATAGCAATCCCTCAGAATGTTAAGGGGTAATCCATCCAAATTTGCTAATATTCCTCTAAAAAATTCCAGGTATTTTTCTTCGTCCATTAAGTCCATCCATTGAAATTGCAAAATCGTTCACGCTAAATTCATTTTGGAAATCCATAACCTCAATGAAATGTGGATTTTCTGTGACCCAAAAATGTCGATTTCTCCTGTTGGTTATTCCACTTTCATTGAACTTGGCTTCATCAGACCATATTATTTTTTGCGGAATTGTCTCATCTTCTTGAAGCCGAATTAATAAATTTTCACAGAAATTCAGCCGCTTGGGAAGGTCAGTTGGTTTCAATTTTTGTAGTCTTATAAAAGAATACGGGTGCATCTAATGTTTCTTAAGGAACCTTTGAATGGAAGTATAACTCAATCCTATATCTATTGATACTGATTGTCATCGTCCTCGAGAATTGGTTTTCTTCTAGTTTCTATGTATTTTGTTCCTCCAAATTGCAGAAAATTGCTTCTAATCTTTCGAAATTTTGTTTTACTCATAGGCGCCAAATTTGGAAATTCATTATTGAATTACCTGCAAGTTCTATCCACCACTTTTTGACATTCGCCATGTATTAAAAAGAGATTAAACATATCCTCGTTTGAATAATCAGCCATTTTATTATCAATCTGGTGTTCTTCAAGAATTCTCACTTCAAATTACCTACAATTCTTGTTGAAATATCAAATTCGAATGAACGAAGTGACGAGTACATTAATTTTAGGCACCTATCAGGTGTTCTTCAAGAATTCTCACTTCAAATTACCAACAATTCTTGTAATAATATCAAATTCGAATGAAGGAAGTGACGAGTACATTAATTTTAGGCACCTGTCAGGTGAGCGTAGCCAGTTCAGCTACTTGATTCAAATATTTCAAAGCATTCTCTGTTAGTTCTTGCAAATCATCAAAATTCAATATATTCCCAAATTATTTTGGAACTATAAGTGATGGGTAAAGTATATGCTTACACAATTCCATCTGAAATTTGACGCTTTGTCTGATGGCGATATAAAAATTGGCACGTGCAATTTGAAATGATTGAGTTATTGCTGTTTGAAAATGCCAAATTGAAAAAATCATTCAAAACAACCCAATAAACATTTGACATGTGTAGACTGCTTAAAAAATTTCTTGATCATTCTTCTAACCACCCAAGCAAAAATTGTGTCTTTAGTGCAAAAGATCTACGAGCTACAATTTTTTCAAAAGTTCCTCAAAAATCGAGTTTATAACAAAAAGAATTAAATCTGACAAAAGTTTTAACAGATATGTGCCAACAACTAGGGTATTTTAAGCCTTGCCCAAATGTCGATTCTAGATGTATAATAAAAAAGGTAGATTGCTATTTGAAATAACAAAGTGATGACCCACTTCCGGTATAACCGGAAATGGTATCACTTCGAAAATATTTCACTTCAAATGGAAATCGCTAGTTATGGCCGCGTATAAAATTTCAGCTTGATATTGTACTTGGAACTCAAAAAGTTTTTAACGGACGATCGCGGTGGATATCCTTGTATATATATGTAAGCCTTTGGAAGTTTTGGAGCCTCTTGTGACCTTCAAGTAGACGGTCCTATCCTGGCCCATTCGCGTCTGCTACGAATAGTGATCTGAGATGGCAGCTCCATGTTGTAAGGAGCCGGGCACGAACATATTTGTCCCATTTCAGAACGGTGATGGAATCTGTAGGTAATAATTTTATCTGAACCTCCTATCACCTGGTAAAGGGGCGCAAGTCCCACAATCAGTTCCATGGCTGCGGTAGTTGAAGAGCGAAATGCTCCAGTGATCATCATTAAGCCGTTCTGTGCACATCAGAGAGCTTGAGTTGGAATTGCTATTTCACCATCATCAATAATGTGAATTCGAATATTTGAGCGATTTAACAATCGTAAAAGAAATATTAGGTATCACTTTATTGTATCATATTTATGAATAATTATTATTTTTGCAATAGAATTGAACGAAATCTTGTCCTTCCCCCGTCGGGAACTTACTTAATCACACTATCTGGAAATGCTACTGCGTTTGATTCTCAAACAGTCATCCAAGCTTTTTGTGTTTTATTTCATTTAATTTCACAGCAAGCAGAAAATCTAAATACTTCAACAGACAAATTCGAACTTGTCTCCCAGGAATAAATAGGACTCTCCTCGAGTTCAAGCCGATATGGAAAACAGAATGAGGCGTGTAAAATAAATTTTTTCCATCTCTGATCAACTGAATTCCGCAAGGGTGAATAAGAAATTAAATTTGTGTGTTTCTGAGCGTGAACGGAAATGAGGTATAGTCAAAAATGGGATTCGAGAGACTCCAGAATATGGGGGGCTATTCATTCAAACACAAAGGATAAAATTGTATCTGCCAGTTGATGATTGGTTTCTTTCATAGACAACGCAGAAAATTTCATGGGTTTTTCATCATTCTTTTGTATTCAGTGTTTACTACTTCAGACATGGATTTCCGAATTAAGACAAGAAAGATTGCTGCATAACAGGAATACATGTTGTTATTTCAGAATTTAATGTTGGAATTTCTTAAAATTTTAAGACCTTAGAAATCTTATAGCAATAATTTTTTCGATGATTTTCCTAAAGAAATTAGAACTGAACGAGCCATTGTACTTCAAATTGGACATTTTTTGTCATTTCAACTTGGGGGGTTTCTATTTGATAAAAATCCATAATGAAATTGAGGTATTTAGAATTTCCAGGACATTCAGTAAAATATAAGATAATCGCGACGCGTTTGATTATATAGTAGCTTCATCAGACGACTGAGGTTCAACAGTGGTGATAGATTATTTACACCCACCATTCCAAAAGTAACCGAACTGTTAAAAAAAGTGGTACTTATAGATGACTTGATACTTCATTGACAGCTGTTAAAAATTTTATACTGTATGTAAACAATTTGAATTATTGCGTCATGTTTGTTAATTCCAATTATATATATATATATATATATATATATATATATATATATATATATATATATATATATATATATAGGGGTTTTACCCCGACGAGTTGCCCATATATCTGTTCATGCAATCAAACTAATTTCATGAAAAATATAAATCCACCACCCGGTAATTAATACCATTACCAGGCAATGATTATAATCAAAACATATCCTGGAGTAATTATATATTAGGATAACGTTAAATGTTAAAACACTGAATGTTATTCATTAATAGTTTCCTTTGTGTGAAGTGGTGAACGATCGAATAGAATACTGCTCTGAATATAAATATGACAAAATTGTCAGTTAATTATATTACATTTATATAAACAAATAAATAAAATATAAAATGAGATTCTGAGCAGTATAAACTAAAGAAAACCTATGACTCTACTTCATTATTATTTTCAGAAAGAAACCTACGAAGAATATTACAAGATTTGATGACTGTTATCTTTTGTAACTGTTCAAACAAATTTTCTTCAGACCCAAAATCTCAATACCTTTGTGAAGATTTCTAGGAATAACGCCTGTTGTAGAAATAATAATCGGTAGAATAAATATTTTCTTCATTTTCCACATTTTTTATCTCGTCGCCAAGCATCATATATTTAGAAATTTTTCATTGTATTTATTTTGTATATTATGTGTGTCGGGTATAGCAATATCAATTATATATGTTATTTGATTCTGTTTATCATTAAGAACGATATATGGTCTATTGTGTTTTACAGCTCTGTTTCAAAGAATTGTTTTATCAAAATAAAGTTTATATTTGTCATTTTCACAAATAATCTCAGGTTCATATTTGAGAAATTTTTTCTTTTGGGAATTAGGTCATGTTTAATTCCTAGATTAAAGTGAATAATATTAGCGACGGCATTATGTCTTTCTAAATAATCTGTTGAAGCAAGGACTGAGCAAGATGATAATATATGAAAAACTGTTTCTGAAGAACAGAAACATCTACGGCAAGAATCATCTATATTTTGTTTGATGATGTGTTTTCTATAATTCCTCGTGAAAACAACCTGATCCTGGATCGCAATTGCCAAGCCTTCTGTTTCAGCAAACAATTCTCCAGATACTAACCATTTATTCGATGCAATTTCATCAATATAATCATTTTTCAATTCTTTAGGTTGCTTTCCGTGTAATTCCTTCTGCATCCAACTTTCTCTTTTAGAATTATCATCAAATATATCAAAATCTACCTTTTGCATTGTTAAGTTCAGAGGTGTAAGATTATAATCTGAAGCAACAACAATATCATGTAATTTAGACGTTCTCTGTTTATCATGAAAATGGGAACGTAGATGAAAAATCTGTTTACTATGAAGATTATTCAACTCAATTAATCCACGACCTCCAAGATGTCTAGGTAGTGTAACTCTCTGAACAACTGACTTTGGGTGGTGGTTATGATATTTACAAAGCATTTATATAGGGGGTTTTACCCCGACGAGTTGCCCATATATCTGTTCATGCAATCAAACTGATTTCATGAAAAATATAAATCCACCACCCGGTAATTAATACCATTGCCAGGCAATGATTATAATCAAAACATATCCTGGAGTAATTATATATTAGGATAACGTTAAATGTTATGAGAATATATCAATCTACCAGAATATATACATACTATAGCATCATCAGACAATGATATCAATGTACCAACGAGTAGTGTCAGGGGCTTTCTCCCCGGAAAAATCCAGTGTACGGACCTTAGTCAAGTAACACTGAATGTTACTCATTAATAGTTTCCTTTGTGTGAAGTGGTGAACGATCGAATAGAATACTGCTCTGAATATAAATATGACAAAATTGTCAGTTAATTATATTACATTTATATAAACAAATAAATAAAATATGAAATGAGATTCTGAGCAGTATAAACTAAAGAGAAAACCTATGACTCTACCTCATTATTATTTTCGGAAAGAAACCTACGAAGAATATTACAAGACTTGATGACTGTTATCTCTTGTAACTGTTCAAACAAATTTTTCTTCAGACCCAAAATCTCAATACTTTTGTGAAGATTTCTAGGAATAACGCCTGTTGTAGAAATAATAATCGGTAGAATAAATATTTTCTTCATTTTCCACATTTTCTTAATCTCGTCGCCAAGCATCATATATTTAGAAATTTTTTCATTGTATTTATTTTGTATATTATGTGTGTCGGGTATAGCAATATCAATTATATATGTTATTTGATTCTGTTTATCATTAAGAACGATATCTGGTCTAAGGTGTTTTACAGCTCTGTTGCACAGAATTGTTTTATCAAAATAAAGTTTATATTTGTCATTTTCACAAATAATGTCAGGTTCATATTTTGAAATTTTTTCTTTTGGGAATTAGGTCATGTTTAATTCCTAGATTGAAGTGAATAATATTAGCGACGGCATTATGTCTTTCTAAATAATCTGTTGAAGCAAGGACTGAGCAAGATGATAATATATGAAAAACTGTTTCTGAAGAACAGAAACATCTACGGCAAGAATCATCTATATTTTGTTTGATGATATGTTTTCTATAATTCCTTGTGAAATATATATATATATATATATATATATATATATATATATATATATATATATATATATATATATATATATATATATATATATATATATATATATATATATATATATATATATATATATATATATATATATATATATATATATATATCAATTTGTCAATTATCCAAGGAGCTATAACTCAGACTAACTGATCAATTCGAAGATTTGAAGGGTTGACACCCTTATCTGAGGGGGTGTCTGAGGTGGTGTAGTGAAAGCATCACTGCTTAAAGATACAACAGTATCTCGGTAAATGTTCATTGGAAATCGACAAATTTTGCAATCACTGAAAATAACTCGTCTTTTGACGAACTAGTCTGTATCTTCTTCCGAATATGTTGGAACTCAAAATTTATTACACATTTGTGTTGAGAATCGAAAGAACTTTCTAATGCGGTATCACTCAACCTATCTTCCCTATTCAAAAATTCGATTTTTGTGCACCTCTGCTTAAGAGGTTGATGTAAAATAAAATCACTGTATGTTAAAAGATGTGTCCTTTTAGACAAAAATTGACCTGTTTCTGTTTTTTGTCCAGAAACGAATTGTTTTGCAGTTATTGAGTCTTTTTAGATTTAGTTGAGGAACTATAATTGAATTTATATTGGGTCAATTATAATCTCACCTGCCACATATATAGAAAAAATTATAGACTTAAATATACAATTCATTCTCTTAACGACATTCATATCTGTATCTTTAATACAAAAATCAATATCATCAACAAAATCACAACAAATAATCATAATCCAGTCTCCCACATAAACAGTATTATTAAACACCAAAAACAATCATTATATTCCATTATAGAAAACTATAATAGTATATTCTATAACTAGGTAAGAATGAGAAAATTCGATATGCGAGGAACCACAAGTATGATTCTTTTTCATTCTTACCTAGTAACAAACCATATTTTCTCTACGACCGCGAAGTATAAATCTAAAACGAACTACATTAGTCGTTATATTCGCCAAAAGAGATCCAAATATCCAACTAAATCTCTAAACTTATACAGAAAAGACATCGAACATTATCCTGGAACAATCACTTGAAGGAGCTCGAATTATCATGCCGAAAAAGAGCCAATCTCATCAAGACAATCCCGAACCACTTACGGGGTACAAACACTAAGAAGTTACTTAACATTTATAGATCCCTCATAAGAAGCAACGTTGACTACGGAATAATTTGTTACAGCAACACATCTTAAAACCAAATAAGAAAAGTAGACTCCATCCAAAACCAAGCTCTTCGACTGTCACTAGGGGCGAATAGAACTAGCCCAGTACAACGCCTATACACTCTGGCAAACGAACCTCCTTCTTTCCTACGAAGAAAATATATCACGCTTTGTTACGCAGCGCGAATCGGATCAGACGAGCAAAATCCAAACAAAAATCTTCTAATTCATGGACAGACCAGTACAGCACAAAAAAGACATCAAGCATTTTATGATCAACTATCTCAAACAAAATTCAACCTAGATACCTTGAAGTCATCCGTTCCGATTGAATTGATTACTCCACCCTGGTGAATAAAATTACCGAAAATAGAAAAATCACTTACCGAATTCAAAAAATAGCAACAAACCATCAAATCAAAAAAAAAACAGATACCATGAGATCCAAGAAAAGTACAGAAACTCTGCACACATATTCACAGATGCTTCGAAAAATAACTCATCACTTGCCAGTGCGCTCATTTCTGAAAACGAGACCAAAACCTTCAGAATGCCATCTTATCGCAGTATATACAGGGATATCCATCGGGACGTTGTTGGCACTTATCTGTCAAAACTTTTGACAAATTCAATTATTTTTGTTATAAACTCGATTTTTTTAAAAAAATTATAGCTCGTAGATATTTTGCACTACATACACAATTTTTGCTTGGGTAGATAGAAGATGGATCAAGAAAATTTTTAAGCAGTCTACACATTTCAAATGTTTATTGCGTTGTTTTGTATGATTTTTTCAATTTGGCCTTTTTCAAACAGCAATACCACAATTTTTTCAAATGGTACGCGCCAATTTTTATATCGCCATCAGATGAAGCGTCAAATTTCAGATGGAATTGTATCGGCATGTACTATACCCATCTCTTATAGTTCCGAAATAATTTGGGAATATATTGAATTTTGATAATTTTGCTAGAACTAACAGAGAATGCTTTGAAATATTTGAATCAGGTAGCTGAACTGGCTACGCTCACCTGACAGGTGCCTAAAATTAATTTACTTGTCACTTCGTTCATGCGAATTTGATATTTCAACAAGAATTATTGGTAATTTGAAGTGAAAATTTTTGAAAAACACCAGATTGATAATAAAATGGCTGATTATTCAAACGAGGATATGTTTAATCTCTTTATAATTCATGGCGGTGGATAGAACTTGCAGGCAATTCAATAACCAATTTCCAAATTTGGCGTTTATGAGTAAAACAAAATTTCGAAGATTAGAAGCAATTTTCTGCAATTTGGAGGAACAAAATATATAGAAACTAGAAGAAAACCAATTCTCGAGGACGACGACAATCAAATTTATACGCTAGCGTATTTTCGTGCCAATGCACATGCGTCCATTAAGTCAGCGTCAATGGATATTGGATTGAGTTATACTTCCATTCAAAGGCTCCTTAAGAAACATAACATGCACCCGTATTCTTTCATCAGACTATCAACTGACCTTCCCAAGCGGCTGAATTTCTGTGAAAATTTATAATTCGGCTTCAAGAAGATGACACAATTCTGCAAAAAAATTATATGGTCTGATGAAGCCAACTTCAATGAAAGTGGTATAACCAACAGGAGAAATCGACACAGAAGATCCAAATTTCATTGAGGTTTTTGATTTCCAAAATAAATTCAGCGTGAACGTTTTTGTAATTTTAATGAATGATTTGTTGGCTTATCACATTTATGAGGAAAATCTTAATGGACAAAGATACCTAGAAATTTTGAGAGGAACATTAGCTGATTTTTTAGACAGATTACCCCTTAACATTCTGAGGGATAGCTATTACCAAATGGATGGTGCACCAGCACATAAAACACGAGCTGTAAATCGGCAGCTAACAGAAATGTTGGAGGATAGATGGTGGGGTAATCAAGGACCGAATTTATAGCCTCCGCGTTCTCCGGACCTGACGCCCCTTTATTATTTTCATGGGGCAAAATCAAGAGTGAAGTGTATCTTATTCCTGTAAGAAGTAAAGGAGAGTTACTAGAGCGCATTCATAATGCTTTTCGTAATAATGGTCCTGAGGAAACTAGGAGAGCAACTCATCATGTTCGTATACGAGCTGTCAAGTGTATCGAGCAAAATGGGGCCCATATTGAACATTTATTAAGATCGTAAATTAGTTTTCTCCTATGATGTTTGCTATCATTTATTCGTATTAATGTAATTATCTTCGATAATTGGTTTTCGCTTAGTTCCTACAATTTTTATTCATCCGAATTGAAGAAAACTGCTTCTAATGCTTCGAAACTTCATTTTACTCATAAATTTGGAAATTGGTTATTGAATTGCCTGCAAAAACTACCCACTAACTTTTGACATTCTAAAATGAATTGAAAAAAGATTAAATATATTTTCGTTTGAATAACCAGTGGTTTTATTCCAAATGTGTTGTATTTTTTGGATATTTTCAATTTGAAATAACGACAATTCTTGTTGAAATATCAAATTCGAATGAACGAAGTGACAAGTACATTAATTTTAGTCACCTGTCAGGTGAGCGTAGCCAGTTCAGCTACTTGATTCAAATATTTCAAAGCATTCTCTGTTAGTTCTTGCAAAATCATGTAAATTCAATATACTCCCAAATTATTTCGGAACGATAAGAGATGGGTATAGTACATACTGATACAATTTCATCTGAAATTTGACGCTTCATCTGATGGCGATATAAAAATTGGCACGTGCCATTTGAAAAAATTGTGTTATTGCTGTTTGAAAAAGGCCAAGTTGAAAAAATCATACAAAACAACGCAATGAAGATTCGACACATGTAGACTGCTTAAAAAATTCCTTGATCCTTCTTCTATCCACCCAAAAAAAAATTGTGTTTGTAGTGCAAAATATCTACGAGCTACAATTTTTTTAAATATTCCTCAACAATCGAGTTTATAACAAAAATAATTAAATCTGTCAAAATTTTTGACAGTGTCAACAACTTGGGTATTTTATGCCTTGCTCTAGATGTATAATAAAAAAGGTAGATTGCCATTTGAAATAACAAAGTGATATAACCGGAAATGGTATGACTTCGAAAATATTTCACTTCAATTGGAAATCGCTAGTTATGGCCGCGTATAAAACTTGAAAAGTGTTTAACGGACGGTCCTGAGTAGATGTACAACGGTGGTTCTGGACCACTTCCTATGTGATGTAGTGCGCATGCGTCCCCGAGCTGACCAGCATCGAACCATGTGACCTACGTGACCTATATGCAATGGTCAGAGGGTCTGGATGACCAGCGGATCATCCAGGGATAAGGTTTAAAGTCTAGATAAAAGATAAGAGTGTCCGATAAGCAGTTTTTGTTGAAATTGTTGAAAGGGGTCACCTGGAGGCGTGGAAAGCAGGGTGCATGGGGGTTGGGGACGGTGGGGCCCGGGATGATGTTGGGTTAAGTGAATATGGTCAGGAAGGTCCCTAAATTAGGGGGATGATGTTAATTAATGCAGTTATTTTATCGAAGATATCTTAACGAGTTAATGTTTACGATTCTGTAATTAGAGTTGATATCTGTCTCATTATTCTGTGATTACGATAATTAGTGCATTCAAATATTTTTGGGTATTCGTTTAATGCATTAGTTTTATCATTGTCAAGAGAATCATGGAAGCAACTTTGTTCGAACTAACTGAGTCAGTGTTAGGGGATTACTACCCCGCACAAATCCCTGTAAGTATCTTTCAATTAATCTAGTATTAGAATCTCCAATACTTATTTTTCAGATTGTTCTAATGATACCCCAGAAGGCTCCTTTGATGACTTCGGACATGGAGGAGCTCTTCGCGGATGGTGACTTTAATGGTTACACGGTCACCATCTGGGGTAAAGAAGAAGGGACGACGTGTTTGGGATACTGCTTCTACCAGCAGAATTAATCCTGTAAGTACCCTTTTACCTAATATTTTTCAACACGTTCAAAAGAATTGTTATTTTTTCAGCAACATTAGTGGTAGCGTAGAATTGTATTGTGAGTACCCTTTCCTTTTAATTTAAAGTTCAAATAGATAATTTCAACTATTTTCAGATTAAGATAGATAGATATATATATATATATATATATATATATATATATATATATATATATATATATATATATATATATATAGTGTGGAATAATATAAGAATACTGGAATAGTGTTAAAATTAGTATCGGGTGAGTACCTAATTTTAGAGGATGAAATCTTACCTCATACATAATTTCGATCACATTGTACCACTTTTACCTAAATCTCACTGAAGTATTCTCACCTCTCACAAGTTTCAACAAATTGTTTTTTCACTGTCATTTAGATCACACCACTTATTAGAATTTTTCCATATCGGAAATTGATTAGGAGCTTTTGAGTATAGCAATCATACGATTTTTCCAGAATTATTTCATTTCAATACAGTGCAATTCGATTCAGAATAATTCAAATAAAGCAAGGTTAACATTGCTTAGTTGTAACCAACTGATGACCGTATTTTTGATAACGAGAGAAAATGAGATATAGACAGGGTCGGATTAAGGTAGCTTTGGAGACACAAACACTTTTTATTAGAAAGGAGTATATTTTCACAGTTATTCGAGATGTAAATGATTTAATTTGAATTTATTGGATAGAATACTTAATTCGTCTGAAAGTTTGAGGCATTAGTTTATATGGTTTTCATTTTCAGTGAAATTCACAACGTTAGATGCAAATTCTTTTAAAATATTAGTGAATTCCTTTAGATTAGACAAAAATTTCAGGTATTCGTTTATAGCATTAGTTTATACGGTTTTTCATTTTAAGTAAAACTCAGAACGTTAGATTCAATTCCTTTTAAAATATTAGTAATTCTTTACGATTGGACGAAAATTTCAGGTATTCGTTTATAGCATTAGTTTAATCATTGATCTTGTAATCAAAGTCAGTTGTATCTTTTATCTTACTATTAGTTAATATCAAAGTCATTTTATCTGATAGCCAGTTCTATCTTTTATCTTACTATTAGTTCATATCAACTTACCTTTAGTATAAAGCCGTTGCTAAGCTTACTTTAAGCAGCAGTTCAAGTAAGTGCTTAGTTGAGTTCACATAAAGGTAAATTCTAGAGTAGTTCTTGTTCATTTCGGTAGTTCAACTGAATGGTTTATTTTATAGAAAATGGACTTAGCAACTATTAATGCTACGTGCTCCCTTTCAGGAGTAAAGCCGACAGTGAAACTTGAGAAGCTTATTGTCAATAAACTCTACCCAATCATTTCGGCTAAATGTATTACCACTAGTTATGGAGATGTGATCTTGATTGAAATTGAAGAAGGTCAAGTTTTTTACCGAAGAGGTGTACAGAAGTTCTCAGAACGTCCATTCCTCTCCTTAAGGATCAGTTATACGCCTTGAAATTACTAGGATTTAAAGAATATCGACGGACCCAAGCACCAAGGTTCGAGATTGAGAAGCTATAACGATGGATGTATGTAATATTGACTTATTTCATAGAGCAATGGTAGATTTACCTAGAGTTAGTAATGACGTCAAAATTATTTGGATAAAATTAATAAAAAACAAATCATCTTGTTGACTAGATTTGCTAAGAACTCAGATCATGGTCAAAATTGAGAATTCAAACAAACGTTGGTCATTTAAAACGTTATAAGCTAAAACTACAAACTTTAGTAGCTCCCAAGGGTTCAGGGTTGCAAATTAAACGTAGTAATCGTGTTAGGTGGGAAGATGTTCAGTCAGCCTTCCAATCACGAATTAGGACAGGTTTAGTGATAAACTTGAAACATATCGACCTAGGTAAATATTTTGAAGATGCTTTTATTTAATTAAATCTAGGCTAAAAAACGCTCTTAAAAGACACTCCATGTTTAAAGTTAACACAGTTTTTTGTGGTCAGTTTATCAAAAAGAGTGGAGACACAGAAATTTTGGATTTTAAATATTTCCCAACGAAAAACCGTGTAATTGATATCAGTACTAATCTTGAAGAATGGTTTCAAACTTACGTTGTAGACAATATCTTGCGACAACTTGAATCGTTTCAGGAAAGAGAGTCAGGATTCGCTCTAAATTCCATAGTATCATTAGATGTTAATATAAATCAATATCAGATGGGTCTTGGTGGCACCTCGTACATTAAACTCCCTGACAGAGTTGGTAATAAGAAAGCGTGTCTCAATGTCAAAAATAATGATGAATATTGTTTCATGTGGAGTATCATTGCTGCTTTATATCCGTCAAATTCACATACTGATAGGATGTCATCATATCCACATCCATCAACGATTTTCGATTTTGAGGATATTTCTTTTCCAATCACCCTTAATAACATTAAGAAATTTGAACAAAAGAATAATTTGTCCATTAACGTTTTCAGTTTAGAGCTTGAAAAAAGAGGTGATTTCATCGTAGTTCCCACACGTTTAACACCTTCAAAAATTGTGAATAGGCACGTAAATTTACTTTTGATTCAAGATAAGTATTTTCCTCGAAATGAAGAGAATCGTTTCAAAATGAAGATGGAGATATCGAAATAAAATACCACTATGTCTTAATTAAAATTTATCACGATTAGTTTCCAATCAGCTTCACAAAAGACGAAAATTATATATATGTGAACAATGTCTGAATTATTTCATGTCAGAACAAAACTCACCGAACATATTGAACTATGTTCAAAGCATGCTCCCTGTCACATTAGGTTTCCCGAAAAGTCACACATCTCTTTTACAAATTTTCGTTATAAACAAAAATGTCCCTTTGTAATTTACGGTGATATAGAGTCAATTTTGAAGCCAATAAATAAATTGAATTGTAGAATAACAAAATACCAGGAACATCTTCCAATTAGTGCAGGTTTTATCTTAAAAGTCTCTACGAGCAAGAAGTAATTCCCTCCTATTATGATAGTTACACAGGGACGGATTGTATGGAGTGGTTCTCTTTGAAATTGAAAGAAATTGCTGGCGTTTTATATAAGAGTATTAAACATGTGGAACCTATGAAATGTCATCTGAACGCTCAGTCTTTTTGTCACATTTGTGAAAAAGCCTTTGTAGGTTCTGATGAAATTGTTATCGATCACGACCATTTTACTTCGAAGATACGAGGGTTAGCTCATGCGACTTGCAATTTAAATTATAAAAAAAGTTTTGTTGTTCCTGTAATCTACCATAGCCTTTCCGGTTACGACTCTCATTTCCTGATTAAGGAATTAGCTAAGCAAGGTCGAGTGACAATATTACCACTGAACAAAGAAAAATATATTAGTTTTACTAAATTTGATGAGGATACTGAAATTCAGTTTCGGTTCATTGATAGCTTGAGGTTTTTGGGTAGCTCACTTGAAAACCTTGCTTTTACCTCACATTCAACCAGTTTGAAGAATTAAAAAAGCAAAATCCTCAATTGCAAGATAAAGCAATTAAACTTCTAATGACAAAGGGTATTTTTCCGTATGATTACATTGACTCAACTGAGAAATTAAATGAAACACAATTACCGCCCATGGAGTCATTTTATAATAAGCTCAACTACGAAAATATTTCTGAAGAACAATACCTACAGGCGCAGAATGTTTGGTTTACCTTTAATTGTCTGACTTTAAGGGATTATATGAATTTATACTTAAAGACAGACGTGTTGCTTTTGAGTGACGTGTATGAACAATTTCGCGCAAGTTGTCTTCAAGAGTACCAATTAGACCCAGCTCATTATTTCACTCTACCAGGATATACGTGGGACTGTATGTTACATCACACGGCAATCAATTTAGAGATCATCAAAGACACTGATATGCTGCTCTTTATAGAAAATGGTATAAGAGGTGGAATCAGCCAATGCTCTCATAGATTTTCGAAAGCTAACAACAAGTACATGGGTGATAAATTTGATCCTTCTAAAATGGTGAAATATCTGCTTTATCTAGATGTGAATAACCTTTATGGGTATGCGATGAATCAGCATTTGCCGTATGGAGGGTTCAAATGGGGTGACACCAACATCGATGTACTTACCATCCCTGATGATTCACCTGAAGGCTGTATTCTAGAGGTAGATTTGGAATATCCGAATCACATTCATGATTCTCATAAGGATCTGCCATTTTGTCCTGAAACACGTGTTCCACCTAATGCCAAATTACCTAAATTATTAACCACCTTGTATCCAAAGCGAAAGTACGTCATACACTATCGCTATTTGAAACAAGCTTTAAGTCACGGGCTAGTTCTTTCAAAAATTCATAGAGTTTTACAATTTGAACAATCACCCTGGCTTAAACCTTATATCGAGAAAAATACTGCCTTGAGAACAAATGCTAAAAATGAGTTTGAAAAGAACCTCTTCAAGCTAATGAATAACGCTGTTTTTGGTAAAACGATGGAAAATATCAGAAAGCATCGGGTTGTGAAATTAATTAATAGGTGGGAGGGTCGGTATGGAGCTAGAAATCTGATTGCAAGTCCTCATTTCAAAATCGAACTATTTTCGGAGAAAATTTAATGGCTATTGAAATGGAGAAACGTATGCTCGTATTTGATAAACCAGTTTATGTTGGAATGTCTATACTAGATATTTCCAAAATCTGTCTTTATGAGTTTCATTATGATTACATCATACCAACCTTCCATGACCACCAATTAAATTATGTTGACACTGACAGTCTGACATACGAGATACGTCATCAGGACCCATATGTGTTCATAAAACGAGATTGTCGGACACGGTTTGATACATCCGACTACCCACCTGATAATTTGTTTGGAATTCCTCGCGTGAATAAAAAGATACCGGGATTGATGAAAGATGAGAATAGCGGTCTGATCATGACCGACTTCGTAGGACTACGTTCGAAGATGTATTCGTTTCGCGTCAATTCCAATGTAATTAAAAAAGTTAAGGGTGTAAAGCAAAATGTAGTTAAGAGTTTAACGTTTGATGATTATGTGAAATGTTTGATAGAAAGTGAACCTAAAAGTATAATTCAGAGAAACATAATTTCTCAGTGTCACAATGTGTTTTCAATAGAACAGGAAAAAATTGCTCTATGTTATAAGGACAATAAACGATTCATTTTACCGAATAGCCACTCCACATTACCGTGGGGACATTATAGCTTAGAATTGTAACAAAAACTTGTTGGTAGATGCAGAGGAAGATGCTATTAACATATGGAGAACAGGCGATTCAAGATTATATGTCATTTCGGCCTGACCTCATTCAAAATTTCAAGATGAATGTCCTTTAGAACATGCAGAACTTCAAGATTTCCCGTCAGCTAATTGGATAATGGCTGGTGGCTTTGTCGCCTATTTACTCGGAGTCACAAACGCATTTGGTGATATTGATATATTTGTCTTTTCTCCGTTGGAACCCATAAGGTCATGGTTAATGGCGAGTAAGAAGTGGCGTCTAGGACCTGATGAGAAATATAATTTTATTATCCATCTAATTACACTATTTTGTTAGTAAAAACTCAAAATTGCAGGTTATCCTTGTTAACGATTATTCACTTGGACTGAAACGATTTTTAGTCGATATGTTCATATATTTGGATCGACACTTTGATGCTCATATTGTTAAGAAAGGTCTACATATTCAATCTGAGATATTAATTAATCTTGATTTTGGAAGTGCAATATTCACAACGAAACTTAGATATAATAAATATAAAAAAGATGTACTATCAAGTTCAACCCTCCTCACTGAAATTTATCGCTTCCTTTAAGTGTATGCATCTTGTATCTGTCTCTGATCTAGTAGAATACCCACTGTTTTCCTACTTGAAAAGAAACTCATTGATTCAGAGAGAAGAAAACTAATGTAATCTTATTTTGTATTCCACTTCAGGAAATAGTTTAGTTCTGCAATAAAACCTATATAGTCTTGTTTATTTTGTTTATTTATATCGATTTACATCAGCCAATAACTTATCCTTCAGATAATATAAGCACTCACAAATTCCATATGATTGTGTACTGGGAAGTATTTCACAAAAAGCAAACATGACATCTACAGGCTTATCAGAGTTCAGGTCTTGTATCATTTCTATAAATTTAGTGTAATACAAAGAAAAATTCAGATTATACAACATATCAAGTTTGTGAATAATACAAAATTCAACTTGAAAAGTTCATTCACATCACTTTCAGATAAGTAAAAATATTTTCCTTCAATGTTCGAAATAGTTAGCATCTTTGCACCCAAGCACTCCGTCACCGACACATTGAATCCATAAACAGTTATAGCTTGTCCATCAGTCTGCATCAATTTTGAAGTGCTACCCACTCGTCTTTATCAAATGTCATTGCCGTCATTGACGAAGAAAGTTTAACAATCGGTTTGAAATGTCTTGCAAAACTCAGTCCACATTCTACCGAAAACGTTCCAATGGTGAAACTGGTAGACAATATCAGATGTTTCTCTCTTTCCACAGCACTAGCATAAAATTGTGAAATTCGTTCTAATTCTTCGGTAACAAAATTTTGTGATTCTTCAGGTTCATACATCTTCTCGCAACTTGCAACAACTAACTAAAGTTTATTCGTCTTGTGGATCCAACTGTCATGTGACTCATCCATTCCCAACCACCTCACCAATACTTTATCTCGTTTCTTACGTAGGACCTTCTCAACTAGGTAAACATCAGGCTGCATAGTTTTTGTAGTTCGTTCTCATAAAGGCTCCTCTTATTGGTCGTCCTTGAGTATCTTCCAGCAGATAAGTTACAGGATTAGTAATTTGAACTTTTACAATTTTGAACAATTCTGTGGTCCAATTTGGTGTGTAGCCTTTGGAAACACATGTTTCACTTTGCTTATTCGAACAATATCATTAAGCTTCAGTTTGTTCTTTCCAGCAATTTTAATATGATTATATGCTGTGTTTAAAATATGTTTCTCGTTCTCTTTTGTAACGTCACGGGGTTTCATGCCGGTTGTACTATGTCTAGTGCTATTGTATTCATCAACTTTATTTTGTAGAATATTGATCCATGTGTAAGTTCCATTGAAACTGAAATATTTATATAGCTTGTCCTTCAATGTTCTTATCACTCGTTCAACAATGGAAGCCTTCTTAACACTGTAAGAATGATAATGGTTAATATGAAATTTTGTCATCAATTCTTGAAAGTGGCTGTTGAAGAATTCTTTTCCTTGATCAGTTTGAAGATTCATTGGCCTTCTTCCACTAGTTTGGAGGATTTTACGAAATGCATGACTAACTTCTTTTCCAGATTTCGACTTCAATGGTGTGGCCCAAATATACTTAGAAAAACAATCGATAACAACTAATATGAACTTATGATTCTTATTTTTACTAGCATAGAGATCCATTTGGGCCAAATCACAGTTCCAAAGGTCATCTAAGGCCTTGATAATTGTACGTCTTCGTGGAAAATTGCGACGTGCAGGTTTATGTAGTTCTTGAACAACTTGTACTTTCTCAGAAGAATGTTTCATTGTGTGACAAGATCGCTAGTTGTTGATTGAATACTCTTTTCATGATCCTTAATACTCTTTTCAAGTTTTTTATACTGAGTAAATAATTTGTTGATTTCTTTGTCAATCTTGTCAAATGCTATTTTGACTCTAGCATCAACTTCAGTCATTAAACGTCTAAGGTCTGTTAATGTGGTTTCATGGCTCGCAAGTAGAGCAGCATTTTGTTCAACTCCATTTTAGGAATGTCGTTGATTTTACATTTTTGGAGTGATACTTTTCTAGTATAATATCGTGATTCCTTGTTGTGCTAGTGATACTTGCATTAACTCTGTCTAGTTTCCTCTTAGGTTTTTGATGTCTGTCTTTAGCTGCTCTAGGTGTGGGGTAATGAATATTTTAGTTACAACATCTTTGTCATCTGTAGGCTGTGCAACATTACAAAGTTTATGATTTTGACAATCATAATTACCTTCTGGTGTGCGAGGAAACGCATACTCGACACGTACTCGTTTACTGCCGCGCTTTGAGGACCTTCCGAACTTATCGAGCGACATTAGGCACTGTTATAGAATTCATACACCTCAGATCAATATATAACCCCGGCCTCCCTAAGTTCCTCAACGATAGATTGAATTTCATTTTCATGTGATCCATTACCCACACTTTTGGATGCATAAAGCAAGCGTAAGCGATTTATAAGCTCTTTTATGTTATCATAATAAACATATTCAATTGGTAGCTCATTATAATTCATCAGTCCTTTACCTTTCCTTGCTTTAATCACATCTGTTAGAGGCTGAATTATTTTTGTATATTTGTGTGAAGAACTACCCCTTACCTGTTTGGTAGGGTTGTAATCTCTTCTGTTTAAGCTAGTAAGTTCAATTATTTGTTTATAAAGTCTTTCATCCTCATTGTTGAAATCCTCAGGTTTGTTGTAAAATAACAAATTATACAACCCGTTAGAGGCAGGAAAATACGTACTACCAATTTTCAATTTCCCTGAAGAAAAATCAAGTGTTTGATTTCCAAGAGTCCACTTCGAAGTAAGTGGGTTATATCTAGGACCATAAGTTTTATCATAGAAATCTGAGTTTCGATAAGCGTCCAAAACATATTTACGAGCCTCGATAGGATATTGTTTGATATACTCTGCTAAAATATCAGTATTTTTATTCCTTTTAACTCCTCTTCCAATTTGATATTATCACTAACAATCATTGATTCATCCTCAGGTTCGAATCGAGATGTCGTTGCGATAACTTCTGTTGGTTGATAATCGACATGTCTGGGTGACAGAGGGCGAGCAAAAATCGGATTAGGTGTAAATGTGTAAATGGTGAGCTTGGGTATTCATCCTCTTCACTGGAGTCATCTTTCGGCAACTTGACAGGGCGTTTGGGTAGTGATCGGGTCGGTGTACTACAGCCTCTGTCTAGACAGATAGCTGTTTTAACGGCATACCGGCTGTTTTCATCGGCGTTCCAGCTGTTTTCAACCGGGACAGCTGTGGATTAGACAGATGCTGTGTCAAACCACCTGGTGGTCTCAAAAGAGTATAAAGCTGTTTATTTTCTATTCGGTCCAGTCTACTAACTAGAGGTGAAAATACACGTTTCAAAGTCTGATCTTCCTCAGTACGACCAAGTTTCAACGATATGTACTTTTTTCTAACATCTTTGATTAACTTTTTGATTTTTTGTTTGCGTAGACGTTCATTTGAGATCATTTTACTAGCAAACATCATTATTAAGTGACCACTCTTTGTGTCAATTACAGTTTTATATAGTTATTAAAACCCTGTTCATAGCTGAGGGTAAAGAGATAGGAACATACTATAAAAATTAAATACAATAAGTCTTCATCATATGTATTAAAAAAAGTATATCCACATTATACATTCTTTGGAAGATATATAGGTTCATAATCGAAAAGCATTAGCTTGAGCTTGTTGCTAGTTCAAATTCCATCTGTAGATCTTCACTGCTGCTCAACTTCATCAATTTATCACAGATTCTCTTGATCTCATATTCGGCAATCAGCATCTCGAGACGTTTGATTTTCAAAGATGTGTACTTTTTTCTTAAATTTTTAACTAATTTATAGGTCTTTTGTTTACGTTCATTCGAGGTCTTTTCACTGTCAGACTTCATTGTTAACTGCTTACTGTTTGTGTGAATCAAAGCTTTATATATGTATCAAAACCTAGTCTATATCTTCCCTCGTTTAGGGAAATCTTTCACGATGGCAATGAAGCTGAACTGAGAATTATTCCAACAGACTGAACATAATTCTTTGAATTTTTCATATGACATGTCAGGGGAGACGTGTTCATCAAACACATGCTTTAAGTTTACGTCATCTTGTTTGAACAGAATTATTATATTTGCATTGTCTCTAATCAGTTGTTTTTGCATTTTAGTATATGTTTGACAAATAAATGCTACATCAATACCCTTGTGTCGACCCATAGAGTAGTATGCTCTAATTTTATCTTGTTTTTCACAGGGAACATCATCAAATATGAACACCGAGTTTTCCGATGCTTCTGAAGGATCAATTATATCTTCATTCTCTTTGTATGAATGGTAACCAATTTCTGGAACGTTCTTCAACACTTCTTCCAACAACTGATACTTTGGTTGATATAAACTTCTCGAGAAAATATATACGTTTTCATAACAAAGTCCATTGACACTAAAAGTAGAGTTAATAGAGCGTTTGACTTTCCACAACCACTTGGCCCAGCAAAAGGAATCTGCAACTGGTTGGAAATAATGAACTATGCTTTTTTGGTGGCTCATCTTCAAAAATATCGAGATTTTCGATAGGTAACTGAGTACTGTGTTGCTCAAAGTGCATCGTGGAGATGACTGTGGGTGAAGAGATCGGAAAATGCTATAAAAATTAAACGCAATAAGTTTTAATCAACTATATTAAGAAGTTTATTGTATATATATATATATATATATAATTTACAGTGGTATGTATTGCATAAGCCATTCATATAAGTCTTTACAGTTGGAAACACTGCACATGCTCAAAGTTGTAGTATGGCTCAAACATAATGGACGTTTTGGTTCCAATTTGGGAGGGGTCCAACCATGGTTTTCAAGATTCACTACAGTAGTCGGCTGATTCCACTCACTAACTTTTTTCACGAGAAAATTGTACTTTTGATGACCACATACATAAACTACATCCACTGACTCCAAATGTGAGCGTAAGATTCCATCTATTTCTTCATAAGGCACAACTCCACTCGAGAACTTGATTCCATGATACTTTTCTACAAATCTAACGGTGGTTCGGTCAGCAGCTGATAAGGTTGAAAATAAACACGGAGCTTTGAAAACATAATGCGCACATTGACGGCCACTGGTAATTCCAAGTTCTTTCACACAAAATTCGTTCGAAACAACAAAGCCTTGTACATCAACCACAACAAACTTCATCCTTGACGATTGAACATCAACTGAAGGTCTAGGCTATCTTTCTTACTGATTCACTCAATGGTAAATATTCTAACACATAATCATGTACAATTATACAATGCGCGCGTGTCTTGGGGGGGAATCCTGTTCGCGATTCAATTTCTAACTTTATATCAACCATTGAGGATTTGAACGTTTCATCACGTCTTGAACAATCAATTACGAACAAAGCCCTATCTTTGTACTGTGCATAATCCAGAGCTGCAATTTTTCGGTGACCGCTGTACATTTCCATGAATTTCACGTAATTTATGTAGGTTTCTGCATAATCATTTTCTCCAAACTTTAAACGTGATTGCTCTTGTGGGTAGTATTCTCCATTTAGTAATAATCTAATGTTGGATATATCAATATTATCAAAAAAATTAGGGTCTGCCTCGCTATTATATTTTTTATTTGTTTGAAAACAACAAATTACAAAGCGAGGACAATCTACTGCAGCGGTAGTCTTTACGTTCCACACTTCCTTGGTGGAATTTTCTGTTAAAGAGGGTAGCTCAAAAGACTCCCACCTTCGAGATGGAATTAAGATTGGTCTATCAGACTTGATTGATTCCAATAAGGTTAATTTTAAAACGTCGTTTGGATAAACATGTTTCACCTTCAACTGCATACTACTTATCGTAATTCTACCCGTAGTAGGGACTACTGTTTCTCCTGCTATGGGTTTCTTTTGAACTATTTTCATAGCATTATCATCATTCCTTGCTCTTACGTATCGCAGCAGCTGGCGGCCAATAAGGGATACCTTGTAATCGTTGAATATCGGTAATATATGACACATTGGTATAGTTACATGAAAGTTTCCATTTACATCGATAACTGGTTTAGAAGGAAAAGTCCATCCAGCAATTGAGAGCTCCTGACTTGCATTTTTGTCATATGTTAAAAGCCTCGAACTGTACTATTAATTCCAGGATCTCTCACATTATCTACTTCAAATCCACACAACTCATATTGTATCGAATCGAAGAGAAAAGCACCGAAATTATTTACTAATTCCACAGTTCCAGGTCCTGTTTTTATCACTTTTCCATGTATAACTAATGCAGAATCATACATAAGTAGCCAAACATCAGGTCGATTGATTGAAATTTCTATTGTATCATTATTCTCAAAGGACTTGATAAACGGTAAGTAAGTCCTACTTTCCACTTTGATGATTGAATCATCGTTGTTTATTGGCTGGTATAGATTGAATGTGTTCGCGGACAACATATCCAATTGATTTCAGGAATAGTTTATCTTGAATGGACAATTTACCAACAAACTTCTTCGTTGTCTGCTTGAGAGCTACTGGTTTTCTAATGCTGATATCGTCATTTTTATACTGAGGGAACACTAGGACCATCGTTTCAGCTCCAATCTTATTATTATTTCTTCTCCTCGAAATTAACTGGTTTGAACTCTTGGTCTACAATGTTCAAGGTAATATTAGATATTTGATTTTTTGTTACAGGTAAGTAGATTAAATTCCTAGGAGTTTCATCTATTGCGTAACCTGGATCGGCACTAACTGCAAATTCGTAGATATTATGCGACTGCTTTCCGTTGTAATATGATCCTTCCGTGATGTTGGAAGTGATATGTATTGTTCGCACGTTGATTATTTTGACTGGTAAATCAGAGCGGTGAACTACTCCAGGCTCTAAAATTTTCTCAGAAAAGCCTAGTAGGCGTCCAATTGAATTTTTCTTCGTGAAATCAATAGAAAATGTTTACTATATAGTTCACACTGAAGGGTATTATTGTTTGCTTTCAAAAAAAATACATTTTTATCCTCTTCTTTTGTTGGTAGCAATTGTTTCTTTAAAACGTTAGCTATATCAGTAATTTCATACGTTCCGATAGGTATGTTTATACTTTTCTCAACAACGTCTTTATAATAGACATATGTCCCCTCTTCAATGTTTGGTATAGTATTGTATGAATAAAATCCAATTAAGGCTAGACCGTAACTATATCGCGAATCTAACTCAATAGCAGGTATGAAATCAATGGAAAGAGTGGATGTGGTACCTTTCACAGTGAATATTAGAGACATGACTGACAAAATATAAATTTTTATTCTATATTTATATCATTTTTTCAACAAAACTTTAAACATAATTGTCCGCATATACTAGTATTATAATTCTGATACGGCTCTCTATTGTACACTATTTTACAATTCAAATAAGCTACTAATTCCTTAGGTGGTTTTAAATTACCAAAAGAGTCAAAGTATTCAGCAATTTTCCCTTTTTTTACAAATGCTACCCAATGAGTTCCAGGTCCACTTGAACTATCCAAGTTGATGACTGCGCATTCGACCTTCCACGGCTTCCTTGGTAATGTATCTCGCATGAATACACCTCTAAAATGTGGAATATTTGCAGCATATTTTTGAATCTCATAATCGAAAAGTGCTCTTTTGGGTAGCATTAGTAGTTTTTTTGCTTTTCTAAGTAGAGTCCATATCCACGTTTAGACCTTCGAACATAAAGTCCGTGACCTACAGCTTCCATTGCAAGATTATGACGTTTATCTTCTTCAAGTTTCTTTCTCGCATTGTTTGCATCGATAACAGTTTTGGCAACTGAGCTACCTCCACCCAGTAACATTCCAAGGGCTGACAGTCCTGCAAATATTGGTACTAGAGGTAAAACTCCACCTGATTTCGATTCAAATGGAATTATTCTTGGTACGCGTATATTTCGTTTTCCTCCAGCTTTTTTCATAGCAGCTCTAGCAGCACGTAAGGCTAACAACGATGTTTTGACTAAGTTGCCAGTATTTCTGTTTTTCTTGAGTATTTTACTGATAGGTGAAAGAATTGAAGTTCTAAATGATTTCTTTGTCTTCTTCTGGACTCCCATACCAAATTTACGTTTTAATTTCATTGCTCCAGTAACAAATAATGCAGCTGTTCTCTCGTTCAATTTAGCGTCCTTTGACTTAGCACGTTCCCAAGCTCTTTGTGATAGCAGCTCATCAGCAGAATGTCTTTTACCGAGATCGGTACTTTTGGAGTACGCAATATCGTGCTCCTTGCACGCAGCATCCAATTTATTTATACCAGGATCGCCTCGGGCTAATCTTCGTTCTAATCTTGTACCTGGACCACAGTAGGAATATCCAGGCAAATGGGCTTCAAAGGGGAGCTGATTAATTAAACTATTCACTAGGCCACCACCAGTAACGGAAGTTAGCATTATACTGATATTTATGAGCAGAACGATTCTTCTTTGAACTTATCTGATTATTTCTTGGCTTTAATACAAAGATAGCAATTACTTTTACTTGGTGCTGGACCATCTACATGATCTTCTCCAATATTGTGATGAACGTAACAGGGTAAATTATTTTTAGATGTTTACGATATATTTCTGGTAACTTCTTCCAAATAAGTTCCAATTCGTGAGGTTTCACAATTTCTTGAAAGTAACATAACGGCAATTGACTTAAATCACTCTTATTCCAATCTAATATACTAGTATTACCCACTAAAAGGTTATAAAATTGCGATAGTATTTCACTAGACATCTTTCTCTCTCCAGTGATGATCTGTTACTAGTCTTCGTCCTCTGCTAAAATTATTTTGTTTGATATAATTTTCGATAATAAATTCTTCAGTTGTTGTAACACTCCTTCTGATTGACATGGTATATTGAACGTTGTTTCTAAGCTGAACCGGTATGATTTTATCATTTTCCTGAAAACTCATTAAATTCATAGACCATCCTTCCTTTGAAGAAATAAAGTGTTCCGTCAATATATCGAAACACGTGATCAATACTTGACGGGATTCCTGGAAATACTTCTTCAATATACTTGATACTTTTTGCTCTCTGGTAATAATCATCAATCTCCACACATAAAGTGTTATTGAAAAATATGTATGAACGTCCAGTATAAGTATTGACACCTCCATTAACTTTAATATTAGATGGTAAACCTAAAGAAGTTAAAAGTATCTACCTTTAAGTGCAAAACTATCTGGATCTACAATATAATAATTATTTTTATAGATGAAGAAAATATCACCATTGGGTTTCTGATACATGAAGCCATCATTTCTGAAAGAGATCGTTGGAAGTGGTATGAACGATGATATTTGCAATGCTGTTGGAATTGTTTGCTTCTTTAATGGAATAACCCATACCCAATCATCGAAGAAGACGTAAAGTGTTTATTTAAGATAAGCAACTTATGAAATTTGAAATTTACTTCACATAAATTTGGAGCTGGTTTATTTAATGTAGCTGTCCTTTTGACAGTAGTAGTCTGCATCGTTTCACTCGATTGAGTTGTTCTTGTGACAGATTTTGTAGTAGTTGTTTCATTCATCTCCTTTTGACTGGTGGTAGTCCATATAACGATTGTATCGCGTTTATGTCATCTTGATCTAATTCTACACTTTTTCTGTTATCATTCAAACTTGGATACATCACAGCAGTGTTAACACCTGTATGCTCAATTCCTAAGGAGTGACCGATTTCATGAAGTAATGTATAATATAATGAATGATAATTTTGCGGTGGAAAAGTGCCTACTTCTTTAAACCAATTTTCAGTGTTATCTAAGTGTATCTCTATACAATTGTTACTCGAATCAGGAAAGAAGGCATGGCCTAGTACTCCTCCAGGTCCATCCAGATTAAATGGACAAGCCGATGAATTTTTACATCTATAAAAGTTTCGATGTTTGACAGATCCATAACTTATAACAATATCAGGCTTCCTTTCATCCATAAAAAATGTCATATTTGTGTGTCTTGCCCATTCAGCGAAACATTTTTCTGCAATAGATTTATCCTGCTGGTTACCATAAACAAATTTCCATCCAAGTTTATTCTTTTTCCATTTTGTATCATATAAAGTGAATGATTGTGGATAATCTTTCACACCACATCTGGGTTTCTTCATAATAGTTATAGTTTCATTATCCAATTCTCCAGTTGCCTCGATTCTAAAGAAATCTTGAAACTTAATTAGTGCTTCTTGAAAGGAGCTCGAATTTCCACCCACTCCTATTGATGAAACAGTCTTATTATCGTGAGTGAGATAACCATATGTTTGTAAATATTGAGTTACTATTTGAACATCATAATCTGCTGAAGCACTAACAAACGGAATTAACAATAGCAAGAACAACATCTTCAGCTCAAGACGAACTGCTAACTGGGATGAATGATGCAATAAAGTTTTAAGCTACCTAAAACCGCAATATCACAAAAATATTTGAATGCACTAATTATCGTAATCACAGAATAATGAGACAGATATCAACTCTAATTACAGAATCGTAAATATAAACTCGTTAAGATATCTTCGACAAAATAACTGCATTAATTAGAATAATGAGACAGATATCAACTCTAATTACAGAATCGTAAACATTAACTCGTTAAGATATCTTCGATAAAATAACTGCATTAATTAACATCATCCCCCTAATTTAGGGACCTTCCTGACCATATTCACTTAACCCAACATCATCCCGGGCCCCACCGACCCCAACCCCCCATGCAGCCCGCTTTCCACGCCTCCAGGTGACCCCTTTCAACAATTTCAACAAAAACTGCTTATCGGACACTCTTATCTTTTATCTAGACTTTAAACCTTATCCCTGGATGATCCGCTGGTCATCCAGACCCTCTGACCATTGCATATAGGTCACGTAGGTCACATGGTTCGATGCTGGTCAGCTCGGGGACGCATGCGCACTACATCACATAGGAAGTGGTCCAGAACCACCGTTGTACATCTACTGTCCTGGTTGATATCCCTGTATACAGGGAGACTTAGAGCCATATACGAAGCCTTCAAAACTGCACTAACTCTCAAGAGAAACAATCTGGTGATATCGGACTCGTTAAGTGCTTTACAAGGAATCGAAGAAAAGTACCCATCGAATGCTATTCAGATTATGATGAAAGAAGTAATACACAAAATCAACCAACACAACATAAATATCGCACAACTTTGGATTCCATCAAATATAGGCATCGATGAAAACGAGAAGGCAGACACAACAGCAGACACAGCAGCAGTCGCCGCAGCGAAAAACAGAGAATTCATCAAGGACGAATGGCAAAAACAATGGAACGATACGAACACACACCTAAAGAAAATAATTCCACACGTAACTACAACAAACCCACTAACAACACCGACAGAAAGAAGATACCAAGTCGTCACAAATAGAATACGTATAAGACATACCAACCTAACTCACAGTCATATCATGCAAAACACAGAACCCCCGATTTGCAACACCTGCAATACCAAACTCGACATAGAACACATTCTACTCAACTACACAACCTACATAGACAAACGAAGGAAAACTAGAATATCACGAAACCTACAAGAAGCTCTGACACTCGACATACAGAGCACCCTCGACTTCCTTAAAATGACGAAACTTTACCAAAAAATTTGAAACATACATACCATACATACTAACCAACAAATAGCTACTAATAACCCAATAAGAGATCTAAATTTGTAAATGAATGAAAACAAAATAAATGAAATAAATAAACGAATAAATTATATTTGAAAAACAATAAAACGAGTTACTTATAGAGACATTTGTATTTTCATTTTATAAATATTAATATCTATAGTAATTGAACAACTATTGAGATAAGAAATTGGTGCATTGGACACATATTCAGTTATATTAACAGTTGTGTAACAGCGATGTTATTGTGATCTATACTGATGATCTTATTATGGAGAATTCCTTGCATCATAGGGCTTATATTTTAGAGGTACCGATCAACGTAGAAACTATTGGTTTGTTAGAATACCATGAAATTCAGAATGATTTTGAAAGGGGCGACTACTATAGGCTGAATGATTTTTTTTTCCTCTGCTGACTGGTCTTTTTGTAGAACTGATGAAATAAATGTTGCTACTTGTAAGTTTTATAAAACTATATATAACACTGGTCTACAATGGTTTTGTTGTCCTAGATATGAAAATGATTTTGGGTCTATTTATGCACACAATTCGTGAAACTATCAATGATTTTGTAGGATTTGCTCTGATTTCTTTTTAAATCTTTATTTTCATTTTACATAACAAAAAACGTAAAAGAAGAAACAAAATAACAGATATATTTATAATGTCAGTTATGTTTTGAGAAATTCGGATACATCGAAGTAAATAAAGAGGATAATGTCGAAAATATATTTCATATTTCCAAAAAACGCCTTTTATGAGCTTTTCTTCTATAATTTTTCAGGGGACAATCTCTTTTCAAAGATCAGCAGTAATCTGCCATCATGTGACAATCCCATCGACCTTGATACCTTTCTTCCATCACTTTTAGATCTTGATGAAACCGCTCTCCCTGTTCCTCACTATAATTTCCTAAATTATCCGGAAATTTATCTAGATGATTACGGAGATAGTGTAACTTAATACTCATATTTGCTCCTAAAGTCTGAAAGTTTGTCAGCATATTTTGCACAATTTCTCCATAATTTGCTGCTTTATGGTTACCTAGGAAATTTTCGACAACCAACACAAAACTTTTCCAAGCTTTACTTTCCGGAACAGTCATAACTTTGATAAAATCTGAGTCTTTCATCAATTGCCGTATTTTAGGACCATCAACTATTCCACCTTTCAATTTTTCCATACTAAGCTTCGGAAATTTTCTGCAAATGTAATTAAAACAATTTCCGCCTTTGTTCAACGCTTTTACAAATTGCTTAATCATACCTAACTCAATATGTAATGGTGGAAGTATGATTTTGCCTCTGCTCACCAGCGGCTCCCTTATTACGTTGGCTTTACTGACAGTTAAAGAATTTCTTACAGGCCAAACATCTTGTTCCCAATGAAGTTGCTTTGCTCTACTATCCCACATACAAATGAAGCAAGGGTATTTTGTATATCCACTTTGTTGGCCAAGTAAAAAATTAACCATTTTTAAATCCACACAGATCGGCCATTGATGCTCAGAGTATTTAATTTTCTCTTAAACTAATTTTACATTTTCATATTCTTCTTTGAGTTTCGTTGAATGGGCAATTGGAATTGATGCAAATTTATTTCCATTGTGCAATAAGACGCATTTTAAACTTCTTTTGCAACTATCAATAAAAAGGCGCCATTCAGTAGATTTGTACTCTTTTAAACCCATGTCTATAAGCAGCTTCGCGATATCATTACAATACACTAATCTTTCATTTTCACTAAAAATTGTAATAACTCTTTTCTCGCATTCTGTATGTTGTAATTGTTACTGTTGGTGCCAATAAATTTTTTCTTTCAATCTTGAGGCTAACAGTTCTGATCCTTGTTTTGATAAATTGAGATCACGTATTAAATTACTTCATTTTGAGAAAATAACTTTGGCGTAGATGTTTCACCTTCCCATTCACTTCCACTAGTAGATGGTCCCGATTTCTGTGAATTTGGTAACATCATTGTTTCTGAGGGCATGCGAATTAGTTTTGAAATGTATATGGGCCGAGGAGATTTTCACTGTGTAGAACCGGACATTTCGTAGACTGTAAGTCTGGGTATTTCCACGTTTGATTTCGATTAAAACCTTTAACATCTACTACGCAAAAGTAACAATCATCTAAATGATTCGTAGGCTCCATCAAGATTATAGGAATACCAAAGTCTAATCCAGAACGTTCACCTTTTTCCACAACCGTAAAGACTCAACACAGGACTTACAAACTTTATTAGGAACCCATGGTTTACCTAATTTGTCCATTTAGATACCAAAATATTCAATATAAGTCTCCTTGACAAAGTCTGTGATATTTCTTTTTGTTTTTTGGTATATAAACACCGCAAATATAACAAAATAAATCACTACAATATTTACACTTTCTTCGTGACGAACTTATATTTTAGACTAGAAGACGAATATATAAGACTGGACATTCAGTAATTGAAACAAAATATTAATCCATGATACTTTATCCAGATTTACGTGTATATCTACTTCAATATTGTCAAATAACTGAGATTTCAGCTGTTCTGTGGAGCAAGGGGTCTGAGAGTGGGGATCAGGTGATGTTTGTATGCGCGAAAAAGTTGCGCAGAAGCCTAATCATGACTGGAAAATTAAATTTTATTTCTAACAAGCTTATAATTGTTCAAAATATAAGAAATGCAAAAATCATGAAAATACGAGCACATTGAGAACTTTCATGAATATATTCGTAATCTGGGCACTTGAAAACATAAAAATTTGCGATTATATCCAGGGCAACAATAAAAAAAATTTTTCTGTAGAGCTGTGTAATGTAATGGAAATGTTTATTCCTACGAGAGTTTTCAGGAACTCGAACTATCCTTGTTGGTTTGATCGTAGTTTGATAAGGCTAATGCAGGAAAAAGGAAGGCAAAGCCAGGTTCAGGTTGTCAAGATCACGATATGATTATTGTGAGTTTAGTGAGTTGAGAGCTAAGTGCAAGCTCAGGAGTGAAGAGTTGAGTAGGGCCTACCAGTTTAACACGGAGCGAAACATTACGAAGAGTCCTCAGCGTTTTTGGGGTTATATAAGTTCCATGAAGGGTAAACAGGGGCTTCCACATGAGATGCATTTGGGTGAGGAGTCCGCCAGTACTGGAGATGAAATAGTGGAACCATTTGCAGAGTTTTTCGACAAGGTTGAGCAGATCGTTCCCACAGAGTGCGAGTTGGTGGAGGCCATCGATATTTGCTCTGTATCGATAAGTCAATCCGATGGCTTTGACTGTATTCAAAAGTTGAAAGGTAGTTTTGCCTCTGGTCCCGATGGTGTACCTCCAGTTGTTTTGAAAAATTGCGTGTGTTCTCTGGTTGAACCAGTTCATCTTTTGTTTAAGACTTCCTTGAGTAGCGGTGTTTTCCCTGATATATGGAAGAATGCTTTTATTGTCCCCATATTTGAGGCTAGTGAAAGAGATGAGATTTCGAATTACAGAGGGGTGTGTTTGCATTCCTAATTTGGTGTCTTAGGCTATAACTTGGAAGACTAATGCTGTTTCGTGAGAAGCAAGTCGTCAATGACGAATTTGCTTCTGCTTGTTGATTTTCGTGTCGGAGAGATGGAGACAGGTAATGGGGTGGATACAATATACAAAGACTTCTCAAAGACCTTTGATAGAGTCAATCACAATATTTTATTAGATAAGCTGAGTAGACTGGAAATTGGTGCAACTCCGTACTATTGGATAGAAGTTTTATTCGTCATCGTGTACAGGCAGTTAAATACGAACATTTTATCTCATCTAATATTCCTGTGCAGGGATATACTGTATATATTATTATTATTATCCGCTTCCCAAATTTTAAATAGAAAAATATTCCAAATAGAAAAATAGTTACAGGGATGGCTCTAGTTTCAGTTACACACGTATAAGAAGATTTAGGAAAAGTCCCTATCTGACAACTCTGTACGAATTTTTCTCTGGGGTCAGAACGGTCTTTGTTTCAATAAATGCGTTATTTTTATCATCAAATGAATTTTCTGCAGCTAGTCGCTGAACGGGATCCATCATTCAACTTATATTTCAACAATAAACTTTATAATGCTCTTAAAATTCAATCGAATACATTATTAATTGTTTACGTGTTGCATTTCTTCGAGACTTTCGCATAAAAGAAATCTTTCCATTGTTCCGTTCGAAAACTTGAGCGCAATTTCCGTTTCTCTTATTGCTTCTTCCCCTGGTTCATTAAGTTTTATTTCAAACCTAAGAATATCATTTGAATTCTCAGCAAAGCTCGAGACTTTTTTGTAAATAACATGAAATGTCTCCGAACGTTTAAGTATCTGACGGGAGTGGTTATAAAATTTAAACTTCATTCAAACTACAATCCAGCTAAACAAATTAGTCTCCCAGTTGGGTCAGACGGTAGATTTAATATTCTGCTTTGCATAAATGCAACATACTGGAGACTGTAGAAACATCACGCAATAACGTAGTTTTACTGCTGCACAATGTTATACGGACTACATATTTCAGTCCAAATTGTTGTCACAATGAAATAAAAATTGTCCTAAAATTGTTTGCTTATTTCTCCTTTAACGTGCTCTATTTCTGCGTTTTGGCTAACGGCACGCCGGAGAATTCTCTCCTCACTAACCCGGGAATTTTGCCGAACCCCTCTCATGTCGAGCGAAGGAATCTTCAATGTCCAACGCCTCTGTTAGACAGGACCGACGGTTTTAGATCTCCTCCGCACGATGGACAGTCAAGTGATTCTCAGAATCCGAAAAGTCAAAACGACTTTGTGAGGATTGAACTCAGATAACTCCGCGCAGGAGACGAGCATCATATCCTCTACGCCACCGGCGTCCCAGAATTAATATAGATATACAGAGTGCTTCAACGAAAACTAAACAGAGGCTATATCTACCAAGATATTCATTTCTGATCAAAACGCAAGAACATGTCAATTTTTGTTTCAAGGGAGACATCTTTTGAAGTACAAAACTTGCCTGAAGTATCAACCCTAAGCGGGGGTTGCAATCCTTGAACATTTTGAATATGGAAGATGGGTCGAGTGATGCAGAAAAGAAAGGCGTTATCTTTGTCTACATTGCCTTGAACGCATTTCTATTTTCAATTGAAAAATGTAAAAGATACAGGGTGAGCAACTGAAAGATAGGGAAGACTATTTCCCTGAGACTATTCAAGTTTCAGTGAAGTAAAATGGAACAGATTCATGCTGATCAATGGCAGTCATCATCAAGTACCATCCTCATCTCGAATTTCAACCCCGAGAGCAGGGGTGACCATCCTTGAAAATTTGGAAGAGGGTAGATGGGTCGAGTGATAGCTCGAAAGAAAGGTATTATCTTTGTCTGCATCCCCATGAACGAATTTTCATTATTGATTGAAAACTGTAGAAGAGACAGAGTGAAAAATCCTTTACTTGAAAGGTATTACTATATCGAAATATTACCCCTACTCTAGGAGTTGCAATTCGAGATGAGGGTGATTTCGGAAGATGACAGCTTTTGATCTTAACAGAATCTATTCCAGTTTTTTCGCACTAATACTTCAATAGTCTTGGGGCGATAGTCTTCTCGATTTTTCAGTGGCTCACTCTGTATGTTCTACAGTTTTCAATCAAAAATGAAAATTCTTTCACGGGAATGCAGACAAAGATAATACCTTTCTTTCGAGTTATCATTCTGTAGAAGATACAGAGTGAGCCACTGAAAAATAGAGAAGACTATCCCGCCAAGACTATTGGAGTATTAGTGCGAAAAACTGGAATAGATTCATCTAGATCAAAGATGACAGCCTTTGATCTGGAATGAATCTGTTCCATTTTTCTGCACTAATACTTGAAAAGCTCCGGGCGATAGATAGTCTCCTCTATTTTTCAGTACCTCACTCTGTATCTTCTACAGTTTTATATCAAAAATGAAAATTCGTTCACGGGAATGCAGACAAAGATAATACCTTTCTTTCGAGTTATCATTCGACCCATCTACCCTCTCCCAAATTTTCAAGGGTTGTCAACCCTGCTCCAGGGGTTAAAATTCGAGATGAGGATGGAACTTGATGATGACTGCCATTAATCAGCATGGATCTGTTCCATTTTACCTCACTGAAACTTGAGTAGTCTCAGGGAAATAGTCTTCCTATCTTTCAGTGGCTCACCCTGTATCTTTTACAGTTTTCAATTAAAACTGGAAATTCGTTCAAGGCAATGTAGACAAAGATGCCACCTTTCTTTTGAGTCATCACTCGACCCATCTTCCCAATTCAAAATTTCCAAGGATTGCAACCCCCGCTTAGGGAGTTGATACTTCAGGCAAGTTTTGTACCCCAAAAGATGTCCCCCTTGAAACAAAAATCGACATATTTTTGCGTTTTGATCAAAAATGAATATCTTGGTAGATATAGCCTGTGTTTAGTTTTCGTTGAAGCACCCTGTATAGAACATAATATAAAAAAAATAGTTTTCAGTTTTAGGTGATTATCATACAGGGTGTACGCGCTGAAGGGCCCATTAGAAGTATCTGGGGACCGTATTAATCGATCAAATTCAAATTTTGGCATTAGAGTAAGTGGATACTAATCCACAATGTGCAATTGTTTTCAGAGCCGTACAACTTTCGGTTATACCGGGCATCGACTACAACTTTGCTATTTCAAATGGCAGGGTGTACTTTTCATTTTTTTCTTCTTAAAGAGCATTCTTCTTCAAGCATCTTTCGTACATATTTCATTTATCCAAAGCTAGCCACCATTGAGCTTTGTTCTTTTAAGATTTTTGGAATTATACTGCCGTCTTCTTTGACTTAAAAAATTTCTTCCAAAATCTCATTATTACGAATTATAATATCTTTTGCAATATAATGTTATTGACTCTGTGTATTTTCCAGAAAGAAAACCCGGAGATCAGGAATGGTAACCTCAAATACGGTGACTCAGAACGAGACAATAGTATCACCAGTGACGCCAATATGGGTATGGCAACACCTGGAGGTATGCCTTCTAGATCGAGACCTTCCAGTAAAATGACAAAGTATGTCGAATGCTGGGGGGCAGACAAACCTTTCGCTAATATTGCTGAATCCACTCTTGCAAAAAATATTGAACTCACGGTAAGTTTTCCAAAGATTGCTATCACGAGTAGAAATATCTTATATACAGTACTTATCTGGTAAATGGAATTAATTCGATAATGGGATCGAGTTGGAACAAAAGCTCGAATAATTCGATTAGTATTTTATTTGTGCAGTCTGTCTATAAAAAATTTTATATAGTGTTCTATATAACGGAAGCAATATCAACTTTCTAATTTCAAATGCAAAATCTTTTGTATTATTCAATTTTCAGATTCATCAGAGTATTCTAGATACCTTCAATTATGATAATTTATTAACGGAAACCTTTGAATATACGTATATTGTATTGACAATAAGTATAAGCTCACCCTATAATAAAAAACATTATTCGAAAATGTATGAATTATATAAATGATTATATATAGGGTGCGCCAGAGAAAACTGGACAATTTTTTTTCCGTTATAGCTTTCGCAATTTTAGAGCTAGATCATTCGTTCTTGCTTCATTGGAAAGCCTAAGAACTAGGTTTTACATAAATTGTATCGAAATTTCACTTCCGGTAAAATCCAATATGGCTGACTCATTCGAAAATGAGCAATATTTTAAGATCGCTGGAACGTTTTTTCTCACGAAAAATTCGAATGGGGTATCTAGTGGATAATTTTGAACAATTTGACATATTGATCTTGAAAATATTCCAAGAAGTGGTAAAAATTTAGAGTCAAGAATTTTTATCATTCTCATTTTCAGTTGAAATCGAAATTTTTTTTCACCTCATGGCGTTGGCACTCCTGAAGTTGTTGTGTTTTTCATGGATGTTCTAGAAGTTTAAAGAACCATTTCTTACTAAAACTAACCTAAATTTTAATTTCCGTTCGAATTCAAAATGGCCGACTTCCTCAAATATTAACAATTTTCCCCGCGTATTAAAAAAGTTTTTGCGGTCGTAATGAATCGACTGCCTATTTCAATCACTAGATTGAACCTTTTCCATTATTTTGACGGGTCGAAGTCGAATATTGATTCAGAAATGTGCCGATTGTCGTCAATAATGTTTCTCTTTCCACCATCATATACACCTCCTGTTGTGAAACCTCTGAACATAGACTGCATGCATTAACTCTATGATAAACAAAAAATAATGAAATGTCATCGAGTTTTAGACGTAATCTGGTTTGAACTCGAATTTTATCTTGGCGTTGGTGGTTTTAACTAATGAGAACAATCTATGATCTTGAGGAAAAATTTCGGACAACAGGGTCACTAGAAAGAAGACCAGGTACTCTTGCAGCTAAAACTGTTAGAACACAGGTACACGCCTTTTTCGTAATCTGTTTCAAGCATTAACTCTACATTTTTTGTATTATAAACCCCATTGACAAGTTGAAAAAATCTGGTTCACAGACGAAAAAATTTTCAATTTTTTCTCACCAAAAAACAGCCAGAATAACAGATTTTTTCCCGACGAATGAAATCAAGAGGAATGTGCCTTGAATTCGTCTGCAGAGGAAAAGATAAAAATTTTCGAGGCATGTAATGGTCTCTGCCGGTATTTCGAGGAACTTCAAATCAAATATCATTTTAATAGAACAAGGCATAAGATGAGGCAAATGAAATAGGCAGCTGTCAATGTAGAGAATAATAGTGGAAATTCTTTCAGTGGAACAGTGGCCACGTTCGATGAACGTCAGGCATACAACGATTTATGGAACATCAAAAAACAACAAAATTCCTTTTAAGATGATACCAACCGAAGAGCTTATTCTCATTGGAAATGTTTTCAATAGCAGCAAGTTTTTCTGCGAACAAATTATGGCAATGTTAGACAATAATATAGTCTAATTATAACATCTAGTGTTCTCTGATTTGCGTCATCGTATTTAACTGTCATGCAAACTGCCAAAACATTCACTATTAGTCCAAGAAAAGTCCTCACTGGATCAGGGAATAATATACACAATATTCTGAAAATGCTAATGTCTAGAAAAAAATTATTGGAGCCTTTTTTCCATTGAATGAAATTGATTGGCGATTATTATTCTAAACATCACTCCAGAATAATGTGTTAATTTCTAGAAACATATATCATGATCCAACAAACTCACAAGTTCTAATATGATATGATTACAGTAAATTGAATAACGGCCCCAACTTCATGTCGGACAGTATCTTTAACAGATATTTTCAGATTGGATAAAAAAGGGTGAGGGATTTCTGGTATGTTCAGCACATTCAGCACATCTGGAGCCATTCGACGTTTTTCATTGGGAAATAACAATGTATTTCGACAAAAATTAAAACCCTTCTTTCATTATCGACTTTGACAATGCTTCTGAAAACACGTAACATTTCCAAACTGTTGCTGATAAGTATAGAATATGGAACATGGAAGAATTAAAAAGTTGAATAATATACAGGGTATAGCATTTAATTTATTAAAATTGATATTCGTCCCCGTTATTTTTGAATAACGCTTTTAAATAAAAACTATTTATTCATTATCGAGTGTATTTCATTTTGCTGGCACACACTGTATGTAGAGAAGCTCTAATAGTTCATTCAATCTATTAGTCCTTCCTTCTATTTCATATATTATCGTATTGAAGAAGTATTTTGAAAATAATTATTGAAGAAACTTTTTATGTTTTCAGTCCGAATCCTACCAACAGGTCTGTGGATTTATCAGCTTGAGTTTGACTACTAACAAATTTGATTGAGTCCTGAAAAATAAGTTTCTCTAAACTCTATAAAATTAGGAAGCCAAAGTATTCAGTCAAAGAATATCTTAAATATTGTTTTTTTTTTTAATTTGGGAGGCTTTTACTTGATAAAATTCCATCATCAAATAATTAAAACAAGTAATGTGTTTTTTGGAATTTTACTTAATAATCATGATTCGTAACGCGTTTCACTACACCGTAGCTTCTTCAGACGACAGACGACATTCGTAAAGTAAAATTCCAAAAAACACATTACTTGTTTTCATTATTAAATATTCTTGCCAATAGATAATCATGCTAGCTTATACTTTGATTTTTCCATGCATCAAACTTTCGCGCGGTCATATGCTCACCTCTTATATGCTCTTTCAGATGAAAAAATTACTTCCATCGAGCAGTTGCTTTTTCGATGGATGTCATTGGAGAAGTATTTTAGAAACGGGCTTGAAAATTTTATGGAATATTGTATAAATTCTCAAATGAGCTAGATGAGTCATTCTTTCCAAGATCTTGGAAAGATCTAAAATGTGTCGGTCAATTTTTGTCCAAATCAGTTCGGTTTATAAAAGAATGTCCTAGATATCGTGATGGTATAGCTCCATAATTGGTTACCTCTTTGCCAATGTGTCCCTCACAATCCTGAAGCCAGATCTTTAGTCAAATATGTTTTTGATGAACATTCAGCTTTCCATGCTGACTTTTTTTACCCTTAGTCTTTTGGAGTATTTGTTCCTTATAATATTGAAAATCTCTTATTTTGCCAGAAATTTTTGCCTCGAATATCTATCAATTTCCAAAAAGAGGCATTAATACACTCGGAGGCAAAATTTGCGGAACACTCGAAAATTTAACCAAATTCGAAGTTCGATATTTTTCCTAATTCTCAACCGATTTAGATGATTTGTTCGGCAAGTTATAGATTAACTTTTCTGCTTTGTAGAAATTATAAGAGAAAACAAAAAAAATTCAAAAAAGTTTCATACGGGGGCAAAACTAAAAGTGTTTTTTTTGTCAAAAATTCGTAACACCCTGTGGAATTTCGTGGTCCGAGTTGAAACGTACAATATCATGGTCTGTCAAGACACATCTTCCTACAGTAACGCCCTTCTTGTTTCATGCGTTTTTCTCTATTTTTGCAAAATATATTCAATTTCAAGTGGAAAATCACGATTTTGGAGAAATTCCATTGAATCAAGAAATTGTCATTAAAATTCGTCTATTAATTCGGAATTTTCTCATTATCACTCAGGCGTGTCGAAATTGTCGTTTGCGATTTTTATGTTCGAATTGCATTAGTTATTGATGAAAATTTGGTTAATTTGGTGAAAATTAGGAATTCATAGGAGATAACAGTCGGTAGGTATTAAAATACACAACCGAATTCTGGGACCATTGATAAAACTTTTCATTTACACATGTGCACACCTTTTTTTATCAAATATGAAATACAACACACGTTTTTTTGTATATGACCACATATGCACTTGTTTAAAGAATGAGAGTTTTCCATTCTTTGATTTGATACAAATTCGATCGGTTGCGGTGTTTTGTGATTCTTTTACTGTTTACTATTCGAAACGGTATTTTTCATTCAGAATGAGAGCAGGTGTGTGCACCTACGCAAGATTAAAAATAAATTCTTGGAAATTTGTGACTTTTCGCTTCAAATTGGATATCTCTTGTAAAAATAGAGATAAATGCATGAAACAAGAAGGGTGTTACTGTAGGAAGATGTGTCTTGACAGACCATGATATTGTACGTTTCAACTCGGACCACGAAATTCCACAGGGTGTTACGAATTTTTGACAAAAAAAACACTTTTAGTTTTGCCCCCGTATAAGATTTTTTTCAAATTTTTTTGTTTTCTCTGATAATTTCTACGAAGCAAAAGAGTTGATCTATAACTTGCTGAAAAAATCATCCAAATCGGTTGAGAATTAGGAAAAATATCGGACTTCGAATTTGGTTAAATTTTCGAGTGTTCCGCTAATTTTGCCTCCGAGTGTAGATTCACCCTGGGGATATAGATTTCTGCTTGTACTAGACCTTCAATTCTTAAGCACTCCGTTTATTAACCTTCTCTGCTCTTAGTTTCCTACGGTTCCATCTCTCCCATGTGGGATGTCTAGTAGAAATTACCATATTGGTTATCGTAATCAGAATCCATAGTATTGTTAGAAAATACCGCCAGGTGAAGGTGATTGAGATGACTAAACAGTAGGCATTTTAATAAAACAAGTGCATAATTTTCTTTTTCTTTATGCACGGCGCCCTTATGAGCTGCACTGAAATCTTTTGGACCATTGTGCTAGTCGTAATATGTTCGATATTATCAGTTCTGCAGAAACTTCTTGATAAAGTTGCGTCACTGTTGTATTCAGTACCTATTGTACCCATGGGGCCTCCTTATAAGTGGACCTAAGAGTGTATGTTCCGTTGTTTAATCATTTTCTAGGTAACCTCGGTACTGTGTAGTCTCCGACAGTCTCATAATGTGTAGATGTTCAATGAGTTGGTGTCCCGTCTGTAGGCCAACTAACATTCAAAAAGACTTCTTGTCAAAGCACAATAATTCATGTACTCTCTTCCCTAATTAGGACCTTTTTATGAGTCTTAACTTATAGACGCCATTCCAGCAGTTCAGAGCCTCGGTAGTGTTCCAGTTTAGGAAACAGAAAAGCATGTGGTTCCACAGGATAGTTCTAAAATAAGTTTAGGTTCCATTGACTTAACAGCTGTTGCTTATTTTTGGGCTAACCTGTCTGCTTTCTCATTCTTTCCGATATCCTGATGAATGGATACCAGAGTAATTTTGTTTTTTGTACTAAGCTGTTGCATTGTTTCTTTTCATTTGTAAATTAATTTAGATGTGACATAAAATCTTTCAGATATCCTATGGCATCTTGGCTAACCATGTACCGTCTGTGTAGTTTTTGTGAAGATTTTTCTGCTCGAATCTGAGAAAAGCGTACATTTCTGCGTGTGTTACGGTGACATGATGCTCAAGGACAATCATAAAGTTTACTTTGGGACAGTCGATGCTTATGCTTGTAGTTGTTCCGGTTTTGGACCCATTGTGAACCAGATAGGTCCTTATGGGACGAATAGGGCATGAAACATAGACACATGTATCTGAGTGGAATGACGACCTTCAATTGTTCATCGAAATAATGATGTAGAATATTTTGAATTCAAATTTCTATTCCTCCAAATTGCCTTATTTCCACAACCGCCATGAGGTTTTCATGGCTGCCTCCTTCACCATTATGTGTTGAAAGGGGGGCCAAGCAGAAATTACATGAAACCCTTAGGCGTCGATCACAAGGGTTCCTGTGACTGCTAAGCAAACTTGCCTTTGGATCTTGTTCATTTGTGCAGGCCTCCATACGATGGCCAAATAGGTCATATGTTAAAACGACCAGTTCGGTTGTGTTCAAATTTGTTTTGTTAGCATGTTTATTTGATTTTTGGATTGCTATGCCGTCGATGGCGAAACCAGGGAAGGGACTTCCGTGTGGTCTGTGTTTTACTCCTGGGAATATATCTTTGAAGATCAGTTCTGCTGCAGAACGATTGTGTTTCACCATGGATTGTTCTTTTTGCTTCTGTTTTATAGTACAAGACACCTGTTTAGTATGCCAAAGAGATGCAGGTTTGCAGTTTTTCAACTGCAACTTTCAGTTGTCTGATTTCTCTGTGGCTACTCCCCAATTTCTAATTTTCAGGTGAGTTTTTCACTGTATTGAATCAGATCTGAAATCTCTTTTTGTTTGTTTATTTCGTTGAGAAGGCTAATGTTTGTATTGTCAAGGTATTCGTCTAACTTCTCCACTGATTTTGTTGCTTTGGCTTGCCCATAACACATCCTAAGAATTGGCTGCCCACCCAGTAAGGAGTGGCCAGTATTATGTTTTGCAGTTATTAACCAGTGCCTGTATTTATTCTGTTTGGAGAAGTTTTTCGGTGTGGTACGGAAAGTGTTCACAATATACCACAAAGGTGCCACTGGTGAAATCTTTTCCATCGATTATGTCTGCTAGTCACTGAAACAGAAATTAAATGATATCGTCCCTGCAAAATAAGAGATTTCCATCACTGAGCATCAGGCTCCTTCTAAACTGTTTGTTACCAGTAGTTTTTGTATAAGTGATTATCTTATACGTAGATACTAGGATATTTGAATGCAGTGTTCGACTTTGAAGATCAATTCGCAGGAATTATTCTGATTCTGAAAAATTGATGGGATGACGGCTATAAATCCTACGCCACAAAATTGGGCAGTTAAAATAAAGAGCTGAAATTCAACGGCCAAGATTTGAATGAATCACGCCCAGTAAAACATTTCGTATTGTGTTTATGATCATTTTCATCTGGTTGAATTTATACCATATAATTGAGTATTTATAAAGTTTAGAGACTCTTTTTCATGGACGATGAGGGATATCTTTGAAGTTTTGCATATGGAACAGAAATATAATCATAAATAACCATTAAAATCTCAGATATTTTTCAAACTATTTCCATTATTAAGGTTAATATACTTTAGCATCCTTTTAAACTTACGCGGAAATGATTATGCCACCCGTTGGCTGTTACAGTCAAAATTGCTTTTTCGAAAGCCTCCTCCACTAATTCTACACTACATCTTAAAACGGATATGTATGGAATTCTTGCGTAACACTTGGTGGAACATAATGAATGAATGATTCGTTCATCACTTGGCAAACGTTTCACAAATATTTATTAAAAATACTCGACACATGTTTCGGGTTGTTAGCCTGTTATTACTCTTGGTAATGGGCTAACAATCCGAAACATATGTTGAGTGTTTCTAATAATTATTTGTGAAACGTTTGCCAAGTGATGAAAGAATCATTTATTCTTAAAACGAAACCCATTCTTAACTTTTTATAGGGTTGAAAATCCAATTATATATATTACGTACTGTGAGCCAACACGTTCAGCGTTTTGGTATAGGATGAGTTGTTTGGTGTGTGTTTTTCAGAACTTAGCGATCTGTTACAGTACGAAATAGTTTAGTATCGATCATTAATCAATCAGAATTGTACTTGAATAGCTAATACCATGATCAGTGCGTGAGAGACAATTCAAATACTCAAAGGTGGGGAGTAGCTTATTATGTTCCACATCTGAGACATGTGAAGTAAAAGATTCATTCCAGAACAAGCGCATAACGGACTCTGCATCCATGTTTTTTGACTCCAAAAGAAATCTTGAAGGTGACATCCAGAATCGAAACATTAACCCACCCAATATATTCAGTGAACCTCTGCTTTCAGCAAGGTTACTTTCCGGATGAGCTCAAATTGCCTGAGTAATCCCAGTGCATAAGAAAGGTGACACGAATGACTGTGGCAATTTCAGGCCGATTTCGATCCTACCAGTTCTCTCAGAAATGTTTGAGTGCCTTATGAAGACAAGCCAAATTGTAGAAGAGTGCAAACCAGCAGCACGGTTTCAGGGAGAATCAACAAGAACAGGAATGGTGGAACTCATCGAGTTTGTCCTGAAGGCATTTGATAACTTGGAAGAGGTGATTTGCCTAGATTTGATGAATGCCTTCGATTATGTCAGCTGTATTAAGCTAGTTTTGAACCTGAAACATTGTGGTATGAAGGGACAGCCATTGACTCTCATATTCAAATATCAATCAAATCAAATAGCCATAATAGATTCCTAGTTATGGATTGGAAAGGCTCAAAATCTTTTATAGAGAAAATTCAGACCGGGGTGTCTCAAGGTTCCATATTGGGGCTAATTAATTTTATAATTTATATAGACTACATGGTCTATAATGTAAGAGCAAATCGTATAACAGTTTTTGCTGATGACACTTTCATTATAGATGAGCCAATAAACATTGGGGAGTTGATCTTTAAATCAGTTAGTTCAGAGGAAGATGCCGAGGAGTGGCTGGACAGCAATAGTTTGAAGCTAAACAAGAGGGAGAACAATAGAATTAACATTAACCATGAAAATCACAGGAATTCAGAACCAACTAACACTAGACACCTGTCTCATGGTACTGTATGCAAAAAACTTTCTACGGCCATTTGTTTGATCAAGCGAATAAAAAGCATTATGGATAAAAAAAGAAGCACTAATTACTTACGATGCTCATTTTTATGATGTTGTGACTTATGGTGTGATATGCGGAGCATCAGTGGCTGCTGCTTGGGTATTAGGCAACCAGAAGATCGTGATAAGAGTCCTTAGGGCCATCGCACAAACTACGAGTTTCCAAACGCACTTCAGAAGTCGTCGAATTCTGACTTAACTGGCTGCTATGTACATTCTTGCTTCACTCACATAAAAGATAGTAATAATGAAGGCATTCATCTCTTTTTGGCCATGAAACCAGAGTTCGAGACAACTATGAACTACCCCTGGGGACAATCGAAAAAAAGCAGAACAGTTTCACATTCCTGGGAACTAAGATGTACAACTTAGTTTCAACTTCATTTAGAGGACTCATTAACCATGAATTCGGGAGGAAAGTCAAGAATCTTTTGTTAGAGAATGGTTTCTACATCGTCAAAGAGTTCATATGTCAAAGATTTCAATTTGTCCTCGTTTAGTATTTGTTTTACATCTAACTAAATTTAATGTGTACACTGTAATGGTTGAGTTTTATCCTATCACTCCTATCACTCCTATCACTCCTAAAAAACATAATTAGCTGAATGAAGTCTCCCAAACAAGATAAATCATGTTAATTTTGACATGTCTTGAAGATATTGATGATAACATACCTCTACTATTACAGATAACTTACATCAACTCACATCACATTTAAACAACCCTACAGACGCCTACCGTTTATTTCCTGATGCATATGAGTGAATTCAAAAATTTGTCGATTTCCTAGCTCTCTCGAGCTTTTTCACATCAATTCACTGTATCTTCTTTAGATATTCGCTCACAACTGCATATGGTTGAATAGAAAGACTTGCTGATTTATACACATGTGGCTGCCGGAAACGAAATTTCAAACACATTAATGTTATCGAATTAAAACTGTTGTCTTCCATCCGATTCCCAAATTTCATCAAAATATTCCGAATAGAAAAACAGTTACAGGGGTGACCCTAGTTTCAGTTATAATTATAAGAGCAGCGTCAAGATATCTCAAACCAAGTTCCCTAAGACGTTGTAGTATCGTTTCAGTGCAAATTTGCACTCCTCTGTTCTGTCAAAGCTTTATTTGAAGGAGCCTAGCAGTAGGGAACGTCTCAAAGAGTCGTCAATTCAACGAGGGTATTTGGCAAAAATTGACCAACAACTGCAGTAGTCAATATGTGAGGTTTCTTGCAAAATTCCAATCTATTTTTTTCACTTTATTTCTCTTGAACATGTGTGTGAAGGAATTTTATCTCTGTATGTCTGAAAATATCCGGAAAGAACATGTGTTAAGTTACCTACCAAAAATTGAATATTGAAATATTGAAGTTTGCGTAAATTTCTTGGCGCAGTGTATTTGATTCATTATTTGTTTAAGTTCTCCTTACTTACAAGAAATTGACGTCGAAATTGAGATACCATGAAAATCTTATCTATTCAACTGATTTTTTTCATTCCACTCGTCAACTTCAACACTTCGCTGTAGCAATAACATAACATTTTTTCTAAATTCTTTAACGTGCTCTATCTCTGCTTTTTGGGCTGATGACATGCCGGGGATTTCTGTCACCTCACTAACCCAGGAATTTTGCCGAACCTCTCTCATGTAGAGGGTAGGGATCTTTAATGTCCAACACATCTCTGTTAGACAGGACCAACGGTTTCACATACCCTCCGATAGAAGGACACTCAAGCGATTCCCAGAATCCGAAAATTGCAGCTACTTTGTGAGGATTGAACCCAGATAACTCTGCGCAGGGGACGAGCATCATATTCTCTACGCCACCGAGGCGGCTACATCATAACATAAAACTGTATATTAAGATTAATAAAAAAATGGGTGTTGATTGTCTATATTTCAGTAAATATGTTTCTTATGTTCCAATATGCAAACCTGGAAAGGGATCCCTTGTATACAGAGATTTTTTTTTTTTTTCATTGAAATGTGATAACCAACTAAGAGGATTCAGCATGACTGAGTTTCATTAAACATGGTGTTACATAATAGTATGTCACAACGAGAGGGGGAAAATCTACGTCCAATTTTAAGAAAAAAAGTTCATATTAACATTGGTACGCCAAATCTTCGTTACGGAGATACGGGTGTTGAAATTTCTGGAAAAAATTGGTTTTTTCTTCAAAACTCCTTCAGTTTCTGAGATATTCAGCCCAAACTGGGAATGCAAGCTATTTCTTATAGCCTCCATCATTACACGTCCTAGATTTCAATTGAAATTCACAAGGTGTTTTCTTTTCTGAGACCATGTCTCCTTTTGCCCTTTCAAACTTTCTTACAGTACGCCACTGATCAGCGAACAATCAATTTTATTCATAATCATTCAATTCAGAAACTTTTTTGACACTTGTCATTTTTTCGTATCTCCAAACGTTTTCGAGCAAAAAATTATTAAATGATTGTTTGCATTCGCTGAATTGAAAGCACTTTTAATTAAAAAAATGACTAGTAGGCTTTGGTTTTTTCATTCATTTATTCATTTTGATAGTCGCTAAAGTTAAACCAGTGTCTGGTCGAACTATTTATTGAATTAACGATTAGTTTTAAGACATTTGTAGTTATTGCTGTAAGAAAAAATGTCTAATTTTACTAACGCCGAATTGGCTGATATCCATTACATGTACGGTCTGGCTGACAAAAACACAACAGAAGCTAGGCGATCATATCAGGTGCGCTTTCCAAATCGAGTAATACCAGACAGGCGAACATTTTCAAATATCGACAGAAAGTTGAGGGAAACTGGAACTTTTAGTGCAAATAATCATTCAAAAACTGCAACTCAAACTACGAGAACTCCAGATATTGAAGAATCAGTTTTGAATTGTATTGATTTGAATCCTCATGTGAGTACAAGAAAAATTGGAAATTAGTTGAATATTTCACATCTTCTAGATTGGAGGATTCTTCACGACCTTTTATTGTACCCGTTTGATATTCAACGCGTTCAAAATCTACTTCCTTAAGATTTTCTTCTTGAATAAAATTAGAGAAAATGCACACTATGATAGTAAAATAATGTTCACAGATGAAGATAACTTTTCGAGAACTGCTATCACAAATTTTCACAATAATCATTATTGGGCTGAGAAAAACCCCATTTGATTGACGAATCTCATCATCAAGAACAATTGTCTCTAAATGTCAGGGTCAGAATAGTTGGAAATTGTTTGATTGGGCCATTTTTTCTGCCTAACAGACTAAACGGTCCCACTTATCGGTAATTTCTTGAGGAGTAGTTATCTTTATTGCTCGAGGTTGTGCCACTTTTGGTGAGAACATAATGTGGTTCATTCATGACGGGGCACAAGCACATTTCAGTGGAGAAGCTAGGGAATTCTTGAATAATACATTTAACAACCGATGGATTGGTCGGGGTGGACCAGAACCATAGCCTTCTAGGTCTCCTGACTCAAATAGTTTGGACTTTTTATGGGGATATCTCTAAAGTTTAGTTTATGTCACTCCAGTGAACACTATAGAAGAATTGAGAAATCGAATAATGACCTCTTGTGACACAATAAGAAATACCCCAGGAATATTTCAAAGAGTGCGTGATAATATGCGAAGAAGGGAGTCTGTATTCTTGCAGGTCGAGGACACTTCCAGCAATCTCAGAAGACGAGCTATCAGAATGAAAGCAAATTTTGGGCATACCTATCCAGTAGTTCTATTATTTTTTTTTATTTAGTGAGTAACATACAATTCAAGTAATTCAAATTCAATAATTTTTCAATCGAAAACGTTTGGGGATACGAAAAAATTACAGGTGTCAAAAAAGTTTCCAAATTGAACGAAGATGACGAAAATTTATTGTACGCTGATCAGCTGCATATAAGTTTGAAAGAGACATGGCCTCGGAAAAGAAAACACCTTGTGAATTTCAGTTAAATTCTAGGACGTGTAATGATGAAGGCTGTAAAAAATAGCTTTCATTTCAAACTTGGGCTGAATATCTCAAAAACTTGAAGAAAAACCATTTTTCTCAGGAAATTTCAACACCCCGTAGCTCCATTACGACGAAGCTTTTGCGGTCCTATGTTTATAAAAACTTTTTCTTAAAATTGAACGTAGATATATATATATATATATATATATATATATATATATATATATATATATATATATATATATATATATATATATATATATATATATATATATATATATATATATATATATATATATATATATATATATATATATATACATGGTGTTTCATTAACAATTGGAAATATTTCAAATGTGGAATCTTGGATTCAAAGTTTTAAGATTTAACCCAACTCACGTTGATGAAATGTGTCTTCTTACTGCGATGCAGGGTGTCCAATTTCTGTGAAAAAATTTTTGTTAATATCTCGCTGATCCTCTGTTCCATTCAGTTGAGAATCAGTAGCCATATTCAATGTTACAAGAGGCTAATTTGACTTTTCTTTGTTTCAATTCATCGACTCCAGTGGCGTCCCGGCTGGCAGGTCAACCAAAACTTTCGAGGGAATACTACACGCCACTGTTTTTCTCTCAATTATCATATCTATTTCAGATTGTTCTACCCAGAATACAATTTTTGGTTTTTGACTTTCTAACGTATCTGTTTTGGTTTTCGAGATATAAAATACATTTTCACTTTTTACAACGATGAAGACTAGCAATTTTCAGTGACAGATCCATCAATTAACATAAATGACAGATCAAAATAATTAATTTAGACGAGAGACATAAAGTGAAAGTCTATGAACCAAAAACGAAATATCTACAAATAATTGTAGTCCACTGGGTCAAGTTCGATTAAGAACACGGTACAACTCATTGAGAGCAGCGACGATGCTCTGTGTCAGGGGAAACAAATGTCAAATTTCGAACTACCAAGAAATTGAAATTGAACGAGGGTAGTTTTTCATTTATAATTTTCATAATTTGTTCCATAGAGTCACAATAAATAAGGGACCTCGCACGGTTAGTACTGATTTTAGTGCACCTGTTAAATTTTCTGATTTTGAGGTATGTTGAGCAATTCTTAACAACTTTTATCTTAGGGTCTTGGTCGAAAATGTGCCTCCGTTTCGAGTTTGAGGGTACTTCAATTAGTATTACGGACAGGTTACTGAGTTTATTTTATATCTCGAAAACTAAAACAGATACGTAAATAACTCACGGAACTGAAATATTATATTCTTAAAAGATCAATCTGAAGGGAAAAGAAAATGAAAATTTAAAAAAATCAGTGGCGTACTGTTTCGGTTAGACTGTCTGCCAGGACGCCAAGTCGATACGTTGATACAAGCAAAGGTCAAATTAACCTCTTGTTACATTTAATATCACTACCGATTTTCAACTGAACAGAAAATCATCTAGATATTAACGAAAATACAATTTTTTCATGAAACTTTGACAATCTGCAGTATGGAGATACACTTTATCTTAATATTTTGAGCTCAGGATTCCACAGTTCGAAAATATATATATATATATATATATATATATATATATATATATATATATATATATATATATATATATATATATATATATATATATATATATATATATATATATATATATATATATATATATATATATATATACAGGTGTTTCGAATGAGATGTCATAAATGAAGGATGCGAATCCTGAATGATTTGAGCAAGAAAGTTCGAAGAACCAAAAATGCTTCGTTGCCGAGATACAGGGTGTTAAAGTTGAGAAAATTTTTCGATTTTCTCTCGATAAAACCTAGACTTCTCAAGATTTCGGGCTCAAATTTTCCACATAAGCTATTAAACACAATCTGAATCACCAGGTGAGGCCAAATTTTGGAATAGTATACAGGGTGATACTTTTTCATGGGCCATGTTCCATTTTTATCCTCGGAACTTTTTTTTGGTACGCCACTGGCACTAACAAAAAATAAAATCGAATAGATCATTCAATTTGACTCTCGCACTTTCGATTGCATTTTGATCGTAACTATCACCGTTTCTAAGATATTAATTATTGAAAATAATCAAATAGTTTTCCCATATCGAAGCCATGGAGATATTATCTTAATAACTGATGCAATTTTTCAGGAATTGAGCTGAAATTTACATCAGATATCTCCTTATTGTATGTTTATAACAAAATGAGGCAGTAATTCCTGACAGTATACAGGGTGTTATTTTTTCACGTGCATTTTCCTCTTTTTGCCCCCTGAACTTTTTTGTGGTGCGCTACTGGTATATTCTGAAAACAGAATCAAACAGATTATTCAAAGTGAAAACTTTTCTGTTCCTTGTATTTTTCCGTATCTGCCACTTTTTTCGAAAAATTAATCAACAACGCCCGAACAGGCTACCCCTTTGCCTCCGTATATTTTTTCGGTGCATAACTGACGTTTTTCGTAATCAGAAACGGATTTTTCATTCAATTCGGATAATTTTGTGCTCATCTTGATCCTCATGTCTTTCACCGTTTTGAATTGAAAATAATCAGAATTTATCGTGTCTTCCTCATATCAGAACACGTTGGTGATTTCAAAAGGCTTAGTAGGCTCTGATACAATTTTGCAAATGAAATCATAGAAAAAAAACTTGACACTTCAATGATTGTAAGTTTTGTCATTCAGTTTGTTGTGCCTACATTTGAAACAGCTGTAAGTAGTAACCAATAATCTTTGAAATGGTTTTCACTAATGCAGAAAGGCCGATATACATTTCATGTACGGTGTGGCTGAAGGAAACGCAGTGCACGCAAGGCGTTTGTATCAAGAAGGCTTCCCTAATCGAATCATTCCTGATAGGCGTACGTTTTCTGACATCCACAGAAGATTGAGAGAACGGGGTACATTCAAACCGAATCATGACTTGAAAGGGGCAAATCGGACAATAAGGACCCCGGAAATCGAAGAGGCAGTCCTAAATTGTATAGATGAGGATCCTCAGCTGAGTACAAGAAAAATTGGAAGAGAGTTGAATATCTCATTTGTATTGGTCTGGAAAATTCTCCATGATTTCTTGCTTTACCCATACCATATTCAACGCGTCCAAGCTCTACTACCCGCGATTTTCATCTGCGACTCAATTTCTGCCGATGGTTCCTTCATAACATTGCTCATAATCCCTTTTCGATAGCGAAATCATCTTCACAGATGAGGCGTCCTTCTCGAGAAATGCAATCAGGAACTTTCATAACAATCACTATTGGACTGAAGAAAATCCCCATATGATTGAGGAATGTCACCATCAAGAACAATTTTCGGTTAATGTCTGGGTTGGAATAATTGGGGATTTCCTGATCGGGCCATTTTGTTGCCAGACAGGCTGAATGGAGCCTTATATCGCCACTTTCTAGAAGAGATTTTACCTGTGTTGCTAGAAGATGTGCCGCTGCAAACTAGGAATAGAATGTGGTTTATGCATGACGGAGCACCACCGCACTTCAGCATGGAAGCTAGAGAATATCTGAATATGACATTCAATAACCGCTGGATAGGGCGTGGTGGACCAGAAGCTTGGCCTCCAAGGTCGCCAGATTTAAACAGTTTGGATTTTTTCTTTGGGGACATCTGAAAACTTTGGTTTATAGCTCTCCCGTGAATACACTTGAAGAATTGAGGAATAGAATTACAGCATCATGTGACGTCATCAGAAATACCCCAGGAATATTTCAGAGGGTGCGCACTAATATGCGGAGACGAGCAGAAGCATGTATTCTTTCAGGTGGAGGACATTTTAAACATCTTCTTTGATTTGTTCTGTTTGTTCAATTTTTGTTTTCATCATTATGAGTTTTTGTTATTGAAATCATTCGCGATTATTTATGTTGTTTATTCATTTACTTCCGATTTTTACACTCAATAAAACACATTTTTGAATTCGAATTCAATGATCAGGGAAATGATATCACCCTTTACACTTTCTCATAAATCCTACCAATCTAGTGGTGCAGACCTTAAAATGTGAACTTCGTTTGAAATTCGAGCTCAAGGTCTTCACAAATTGCCGAAATAACATGAAAAATATCTTCAAGCTTTCAATACGGAAGGGACTATACGATTACTTTTCTTGATTAATATCTCGAAAATGGTGGCAGATACGGAAAAATACAAGGAACAGAAAAGTTTTCACTTTGAATAATCTGTTTGATTCTGTTTTCAGAATATACCAGTAGCGCACCACAAAAAAGTTCAGGGGCAAAAGAGGAAAATGCACGTGAAAAAATAACACCCTGTATACTGTCAGGAATTTCTGCCTCATTTTGTTATAAACATACAAAAAGGAGATATCTGATGTAAATTTTAGCTCAATTCCTGAAAAATTGCATCAGTTATTAAGATAATATCTCCATGGCTTCGATATGGGAAAACTATTTGATTATTTTCAATAATTAATATCTCAGAAACGGTGATAGTTACGATCAAAATACAAGAGTCAAAAAAAATTTCAAATTGAATGATCTATTCGATTTTATTTGTTGTTAGTGCCAGTGGCGTACCAAAAAAGTTCCGAGGGTAAAAATAGAACATGGCCCATGAAAAAGTATCACCCTGTATACTGTTTCAAAATTTGGCCTCACCTGGTGATTCAGATTGTGTTTAATAGCTTATGTGGAAAATTTGAGCCCGAAATCTTGGGAAGTCTAGGTTTTATCGAGAAAAAAATTTTCTCAACTTTAACACCCTGTATCTCGGCAACGAAGCATTTTTGACCATTGGTTCTTCGAACTTTCTTGCTCAAATCATTCAGGATTCGCATCCTTCATTTATGACATCTTATTCGAAACACCCTATATATATATATATATATATATATATATATATATATATATATATATATATATATATATATATATATATATATATATATATATATATATGTATAGTTACTGAAAATGTATTTTTCTCGGAAATCATCATCACAATATACCACTTAAGGTTACGAAAGAAATTAGAATACTTCAAAATACAAGGATATCCACCGGGAACGTCCGTTAAAAACTTTTTGATTTCCAATTACGATATCAAGCTGAAATTTTATACATGGTCATCACTTTGTTATTTCAAATGGCAATTAAGGCATAAAATACCCAAGTTGTTGGCACTTATCTGTCCAAACTTTCGACAGATTTAATTATTTTTGTTATAAACTCGATTTTTGAGGAATATTTAAAAAGATTGTAGCTCGTAGATCTTTTGCACTACAGACGAAATTTTTGCTTAGGTGGATAGAAGAAGGATCAAGGAATTTTTTAAGCAATCTACACATGTCAAATATTTATTGCCTGTTTTGTATGATTTTTTTTAAATTGGCCTTTTTCAAACAGCAACAACTCAATTTTTTCAAATGGCACGTGCCGATTTTTATATCGCCATCAGATGGAGCGTCAAATTTCAGATGGAATTGTATCAGCATGTACTAAACCCGTCTCTGATAGTTCCGAAATAATTTGGGAATATATTGAATTTTGATGATTTCGCAAGAACTAACAGAAAATGCTTTGAAATATTTGAATCAAGTAGCTGAACTGTCTACGCTCACCTGATAGGTGCCTTAAATTACTATACTTGTCACTTCGTTCATTCGAATTTGATATTTCAATTAGAATTGTTGTAACTTTGAAGTGAAAATTTTTGAAGAAAAACACCAAATTGATAATAAAATGGCTGATCATTCAAACGAGGAAATATTTCATCTCCTTTTAATTCACGGCGAATGTCAGAAAGTGGTGGATAGAACTTGCAGGCAATTCAATAACACATTTCCAAATTTGGCGCTTATGAGTAAAACAAAATTTCGAAGGATTAGAAGCATTTTTCTGCAATCTGGAGGAACAAAATACATAGAAACTAGAAGAAAACCAATTCTCGAGGACGACGACAATCAAATCAATACGCTAGCATATTTTCGTGCCAATCCACATGCGTCAATTAAGTCAGCATCAATGGATCTTGGATTGAGTTATACTTCCATTCAAAGGATCCTTAAGAAACATAACATGCACCCGTATTCTTTTATCAGACTACAAACATCGAAACCAACTGACCTTCACAAGCGGCTAAATTTCTGTTAGGATTCATTAATTCGGCTTCAAGAAGATGGGACAATTCTGCAAAAAATTATATGGTCTGATGAAGCCAAGTTCAATGAAAGTGGAATAACCAACAGGAGAAATCGACATTTTTGGGCCACAGAAAATCCACTTTTCATTGAGGTTATTGATTTCCAAAATAAATTCAGCGTGAACGTTTTTGCAATTTTAATGAATGATTTGTTGGCTTATGAGGAAAATCTTAATGTACAAAGATACCTGGAAATTTTGAAAGGAACATTAGCAAATTTTTCAGATGGATTACCCCTTAACATTCTGAGGGATTGCTATTACCAAATGGATGGTGCACCAGCACATAAAACACAAGCTGTAGATCGGCAGCTAACAGAAATATTCGAGGATAGATGGTGGGGTAATCAAGGACCAAATTTATGGCCTCCGCGTTCTCCGTACCTGACGCCCCTTGATTTTTATTTATGGGGCAAAATCAAGAGTGAAGTGTGTTGTATTCCTGTAAGAATTAAAGAAGAGTTACTAGAGCGCATTCATAATGCTTTTCGTAATATTGATCCTGAGGAAACTAGGAGGGCAACTCATCATGTTCGTATACGAGCTGTCAAGTGTATCGAGCAAAATGGGGCCCATATTCAACATTTATTCAGTTCGTAAATTAGTTTTCTCCTAAGGTATTTGCTATCATTTATTCGTATTAATATAATTATCTTCTATGATTGGTTTTCGCTTAGTTCCTACAATTTTTATTCATCCGAATTGTAGAAAATTGCTTCGAAATTCTATTTTACTCATGGACGGTAAATTTGGAAATTGGTTATTGAATTTCCTGCAATTTCTACCCACTACTTTTTGACATTCTAAAATGAATTAAAAAAAGATTAAATATATTTTCGTTTGAACAACCAGTGGTTTTATTCCAAATGTGTTGTATTATTTGGATATTTTCAATCTGAAATAACGATAACTCTTGTTGAAATATCAAATTGGAATGAACGAAGTGACAAGTACATTAATTTTAGGCACCTGTCAGGTGAGCGTAGCCAGTTCAGCTACTTGATTCAAATATTTCAAAGCATTCTCTGTTAGTTCTTGCAAAATCATCAAAATTCAATATATTCCCAAATTATTTAGGAACTATAAGAGATGGGTATAGTACATGCTCATACAATTCCATCTGAAATTCGACGCTTCATCTGATGGCGATATAAAAATTAGTACGTGCCATTTGAAAATATTGAGTTAATGGTGTTTGAAAAAGGCCAAATTGAAAAAATCATACAAAACAACGCAATGAACATTTGACATGTGTAGGTTGCTTAAAACATTCCTTGATTCTTCTTCGATCCACCCAAGCAAAAATTGTGTCTGTAGTGCAAAAGATCTAGGAGAAACATTTTCTTAAATGTTCCTCAAAAATCGAGTTTATGACAAAAATAATTAAATCTGTCAAAAGTTTTAACAGATAATTGCCAACAACTTAGGCATTTTATGCCTCGCTGAAATGTCGGTTTTAGATGTATAATAAAAAAGTTTGATTGCCCGTTGAAATAACAAAGTGATGACCCACTTCCGGTATAACCGGAAATGGTATCAATTCGTAAATATTTCACACCAATTGAAAATCGCTAGTTATGGCCGCGTATAAAATTTCAGCTTGAGTTAGTAATTGGAACTTAAAAAGTTATTAACGGACGGTAACGGTGAATATCCCTGCATATGAGTGGATTCGGAACTATATTCAAGAAACTGTATTGAAATTCATTATCAGCATATAGAATTGTAAGTGTTGTTATCAAATTTCAAACAAAATGACGCCTACTTCAGGTAAGTTTGCTTGTTCGAACAATAGGAGGTTAGTACTCGTTATAACATTTTTCTCACATGTTTTGTAGGTATGTTGTAACATAACTATCAAGTTTCCAAGGTGATAATAGAATTCGGTCGTCCTGTCAATTTTTTTAACAAAAACTGCTCTTACAGAAAATTTTCTTGGGGGGCAATGTCAATTACACAGAGTAGAGTTGAGCCCAAATAAAATAGTGGAAGAAATTTTTTCGTTCACTTTTATGTTTATCTATCACTATAAAATACATAGGAATGCACATGAACAATTTAGTCCCAGATGAAAACTAATATCCATGTGGGGTAAGATGACGTCTTCATCAACTTGTGCCAGTCCACTTGGAAAGTCCATATCCACTTGGAAAATGTCCATAGCTACTTTCTTTAGGGCCAGGAATCAATTCAATCGAACATTTGAATTTGGGAGGCTTTTACTTGGTAAAATTCCATTATCAATAATAAAAAACAAGTACTGTGTTTTAAGGAATTTTACTTAATAATTGCGATTCGTAACGGGTTTCACTACACCGTAGCTTCTTCAGACGAATGATTATGCAGAAAAATGTAAATGAGAATATATTTATAAATGTACTTGAGTAATTAAAAGCTTATAGGTTGCTTCTTCTTGAGTGGTTATTTATGACAGGTATATCCAATAAAATTAAGGAATAGATTGCTCCCCGAAAAGATTCAAAAGAGGTGAAGGGCTTAAATCGACTTGTTTATTGATGAGTCTACCTGAGTGTTCGTATTTATTTATTTCTAAAGTTTCCCAAAGATCTACCTTCCAATATTTATTATCTGTATGCAAAATTTCAAACTGTGGGTCGAAAGAATGATTATTTTCTAAGACATGATTCGCGTAATTTGAATCAGATTCATTCAGATACATTCAGTATGTATGAAATCATTCAGTAACGTTCCACAGAGTTGCCCCAAGATCGAACCCTGTGGAACTCCCATGAAGCATTCGTATTCTTTCCCCTATGCTCACTCTTCTATCCGAACAAATATGACTTTGTAATTTTTCTTATGTGTGCAGTCACCACTGCCATCTTCATTTCCTCTAAAATAACGCTCCATTTGGTAGTATTAAAGGCGTTCTTGATATCAAATAGGGCCAAGTACACCAATGACTTTCCCGACTTTTGACCCCGTCGATTACTATTTTTGTGGCCGTTATTACCGAGTACCTCTTCATGGAGCCGTGTTGCCCGGGAGAGAGAACGCCGTTTTCATCCAGTTGCACAGTAAGTCTGTTTAAGATAACTCTTTCACAGACTTTCCCTACAGATATATAGGTCGCAAGCCAAAGGGATGCGTGGGATCTTTGCCCGGCTTCGGTATCAGTACAAGTCTGGCCTTCTGCCACTCTTTCGGAAATACCGCTGTTCTCGAGTAGTGGTCTACCATTTTAACTAGATTGTCTGGATCATTTTCTTCCAATCACCCTAACACGTCCAAAATTGCTCCATCTGGGCCTGGAGCCTTGTTCTTTTTCAAGGATTTTGTGGCCTTTCGTATCTCCGCACGGTCTAGTTCGGGAGTTTCATCTGAGCCACCATCACGAGCTAACCGTAAATCTTTGCCTTGTCCTAGAATGCCTACACCGCCATTCCTTAGAAACAACGTTTCAACAGTTTCTTGTATATTCGTTTGTACAAGGCTGCCGTGCTTATTTTCTTAACCACTAGCTGATATCCTTGGCCCCAGGGGCCTGTCTCCACGGTCTATAGGAGCCTTTGCCACGCTTGATATTTGTCCTTACCGATTTCTTTCTTCAGTTGTTTCCTAAATTCTTTAAAGGTCTCTTCTAGGTTTCTATCTTGGATTTTCCTGCTATATTTCCCTCTTGCCTTTATAGTTTCTTCTCTAAGTAGGGCAGTCTCTTTAGTCCACCAGTATGGAGCTGGAAGTTTATTTGGTAATACTACTCTCGTTGAGCCCCTGGCAATGTTAACCATTTTGTCGTACGTCTGATCAGAGAAGCTTGGATCCGATCTACTCCAGTTCCTTGCGAATCGTTCTAAGCATACAACCTTTCTTGACGTAGGTGTAGGCTTGTTTTTGTTTCCAATTTTGAAATTTATGACCCCGTGTAGAGTCAGTGGTTTTGAACTCACAGCTCCATTATTAACCTAACCTAACCCATAATTTCAGAACAATCAAAATATTCTTCGATCTTAATATGTGATACATTCATTTCAATAATTTATGAAGAAAGGTAATGGCCAGAGCCAAGTTGTTAAACTAACCTAACCCAACCTATAACTTCAAAAACATCTAAATATTCGTCGATCTTAATCTGTGATACATTCATTTCAATGATTTATGAAGAGCTATAATGGCCAGAGCCAAATTATCTGAGTTTTCTTTGTCAAACCAACCTCACCTAAACTATAATTTCAAAACAATCAAAATATTCTTCGATCATAATGTGTGATACATTCATTCAATAATTTATGAAGAGTGTTAATGGCTAGAGCTAAGTTATCTGAGATTTTCCTTGTTAAACTAACCTAACCTATTCTTTCAAGAAAATGCGTTTTTAACATTCAAAATGTTCAAATAAAGGTCAACTTTTGGCATTTTTAGAAGCGACTGACCAATAAAGATAAACCATGCTTTCAGACTATAATTCATGATGATTTTTGTTTCATTGAAATCGATCAATAATTGAAAGGGCTATGAGTTGGGAGGTTTTTGTTGGAGCACACTGTACAATAACTAATTGAAATTTGATTACTTTACTGGTTAAATTCGAATAATTCATTACACACACTACCTTTTGTGACACTTGTCGTACCTCGAAATCTCCTATTGTTCATTCATAACTGCAGGATTTGAATATAGAACCATACATCTCAAAGTTTTATCGATTTATGAAACTTCTCCGGAAAATAATTCCATAGAGAAATTTTCAATTTGCCAGCGTGAGAAAAATCAAGTTTTGAATTCACTTGAATATTTTATACTAGCAAGTTTCCCATTATCCCCCATTGTGATATGAAGTTATGAAATAGAGGTACATTTTCAGTTTGTACTAGATTTTTCTCCGCTTCTTCATTTGAATATTTAAATTTTATTATTTGCAGAGTTTAGCTATGATAGAATCCAATCTGCTACCTGGGAGAAGTACGTGTTTCGAATGCAAGTAAGTAAAATAACTTTATAATTCAATTAAACTGTTTAATTATAATATAATTATCCTAGTTTATATGATCCTAGTTTGTATGTAGTTTAAGTACGTCATAATTTATTTTCGAATTTTTGTGATGTCGTGGAAACAGATTCAGTCTTGATAGCTAGATTATTGTGGCTTTATGAGAAACGCCTCGACCATACATTACATACTAACGCATATTCGTCCGGTAGCGGGAACATAGCTGATTATCGAGTTCAGTATGTATGTTAATATTATCACTCGAAGAAGAGTAATAGACATCATTGGAGCATTCGGGTTTCTCAGTGAATTAGCGCTTTCGAAATTCTATATATTTCAATGTTTCTGTACAACTCCGACAAGCCATTATAATTGCACACATCCTCCGTTGCGTTATAATCAAAGGTCTGGTAGAAATTGCTTGCGCAGCAAATTGCTGCGCAATTGCATTAAATATGACTGTATAAATCTGGAAAAATCTCAATCTACCTATTTCTGGCTAAGATATTGTATATTAGTGTATTGGTTCCACCCAGATCTCATTCTGCCTACTCCTGCTCGCGATGTGATCTAACTAGCTTACTTATAGTTTCTAGTTGAAAGATGGTGTGATGATCAGTCCTTAATCTGCCTAGCCACAATAGGCGAACCTTTTCAATCTTTTGATGCAACATGCATTGCATAACATAGGGAACGAAATAGATGAGAAATATCAATAAATTCCTTATGGTTCAAAGTAAAAATTATTTCGTTCCCTGATGAGACTACGTAGCGCTGCGGAGTTTGATTGGATATATACAATCACTAATATGGTTATAATTTAAAAAATAATTATGATATATACATTACAAGAACGTGTTTCTGTGAAAATTGGATATAAACATCGTTCAAAGTTGCCTTATGCTCAATTTTTGAAATCACTTATTCCAAAGTAGTGTTTGGACTTGTTATGTTGTGGTTGACGATGCCAATAGACTACCAAAGAACGAAAATATCAGAGCCATACTTGTATTTCAATATTTGTGCCACACCTTGAAACCATCAACCAGTATTCTGATTGTCCAATCGATGTTACTGAATGTTTGGAACACCCTACGTTTTTCATTTAAATTTCACTGAAATGTTTTTTTCGCTCGCATTAAATTTTATGGAAAGTTGAAAGGTGAAATTTCGCACAACTGGTAGTGTTGCTAAGGGTCTATGCGGATGTATGTAGTTAGAAATTATAGTATAATTTCGAAATTCTCCTTTTCAAATCCTATAGATCAAAGAAATAACTAAAGCTGTGATGCTCAAACGGTCGATCGCGAGTGCTTTCTGAGTAGATCTCGAGAAGAAGAAAAATTTTAATAAGTAGGTAACTCAACTACAAAAATTTATTACGTAATAAAATAACACTCTGCTAGCGGCAAAATGCGGCTTCATCAAAAGCACGCGCGGTACATGTCAAAGAGAAGCCGCGTTTTTTATTGTTGCCGCTTTTCTAGACATTTTGGGTGGCACGTTTGATGGGATAATTTGAGTCTTTCGTTCACGCTGATATAAATGCAGCGCTTGCAGGAATTGGAGTCATTTCGAATTGTAACTTGAAGGCAATACTAAGTCGATACAAAGTTTATTAATAAATAGTACAAAATGAGTGCAGCGTAGAAATCTAAAACTTATCATTTTAATAACGATTGGGAGGAAGAATTTTTCTTTTGCATAGTGAAGGATAAGTGCATTCGTCTTCTTTGTCATGCGTCAGTTGCAATACCTAAGCGTGGTAACTTGTAGAGGCATCATAAAACGGTTCACAAAAACTATGAAAAAGATTTACCGCCACAGAGAAAATTTAGAAACGAAAAGTACGTGTTTTGATATCTTGTTTGAAAAAGGAACACATCATGTTCACAGGACCAGCCAAACAATCAACAGCTGCTATGATCGCGTCATTTAAAATATCTCATATATTGGCGAAACACAAAAAACCATTCGTAGATGGATCGGTTGTGAAGGAAGAATTTATTGAAGCGGATGGGACTTTATTTGGAGATTCTAAAAATAAAACAGAAATCATGTTTGCTATTAGAGAACTTCAGTTATCTCGTCTGACTGTCACAAGGCGTATTGAAGTCATGAGTCAGGACATGGCATATAAACTAAAACATGATATTATGAAATATAAATACTTTTCTTAACAGTTCGACGAATCCACCGATATGACAGACACTGCCCAGCTGTGTATTTTTATTTGGATGGTTTTTAATGACATGTTGGCTAAGGAAGAATTCTTGACAATCATTCCTTTGACGGGGAAGACCCGTGACGAAAAAATTTATGACGTTTTCTTCAATTTTGTAAGAAACTACAAGCTACCAATATATAAATTAGTGTGTATTACAACCGATGGAGCACCAGCAATGACTGGAAACAGAAACTGTTTTGTGGCATCGTGTCGAGCTAATGAAGATTTTCCTTCATTCTTTTCATTCCATTGCATTATACATCAACAAGTTTTGTGTTCAAAAGTTTTAAACAAGGAGGAAATTATGGGCATTGCAACAAAAATTGTGAATTCCATCCGAGCACGTAGCTTGCAATACCGGCTCTTTAAGTTGCAGTTGGAAGATAAGGAGTCAGCTGAACACACTGATTTAGTTCTTCACACCGACGTCAGGTGGTTGAGTCGCGGAAAATTCTTAGAAAGGTTTCGAGAATTATTGCCCGAATTAACAGCTTTTCCAGACAAAAGAGGTGATGACAATCAGATGTTGAAAAACGAAAAATGGCTGACTGATTTGGCCTTTTTGACTGACATCACAATGCACTTGAACACCATCAACTTGGAGCTTCAAGGGGGAAAAAGTAATATTGAGATGATAAGCATAGTAAACGCATTCAAAAGTAAATTTTTATGATTGCAGTAAATTGGCAAATACAGTTCCATTTATGAGTTTTCCTTTCTCGTGTAAAAACATTGAGGAATTAGCTACTGAAATAGCAAGTCAGTTTAATATGAACTCATGTTCAGGTGAAAATGAGTTGGTGCAGTATATATCAGATATACATCTCACAGCTACAGCATTTGATACAAATTTCTTGTGTTTTATATCTGAAGATGAATGTCCGAATCTGAGGCAAATCTCCCGTCAACTCACGGCAATGGGGATAATGAGGTCAAAATATCACAATCGACTAACTGACGATCGAAGTCATCATGCTCGCGATTAGCACTCAGTGGTTACGTACCATCATATGAAAAGTATGCAGTGCCACGCTCCAACATCCAAAGTCACTCCTCATTTAAGTCTGACACCATATTTTGTTTCGTAACAACCAATAAACTCGCAACTATGAGTGTTTTCATTGATATTATAAAGAAGAACCTAACAGAACCGAACCCAAACCTTGACTTAAATAATGTATTTTGTGCTGAAAGCTAATGTCTATATATGCTACTGTACACCCTACCTAGGTAGGTATGGTGTATGGTGTATGGTGTATGTAAGACAACCCTGCATTGCACATACTTGCAGCCTCTCAGAGTCGATCCTAAGTAGTCTAAAAATATTGAGGTAGATCGCCAGCAGTTCAAGTTTGAGCACTCCTGAACTAGAGAAACAACGATAACAAAATTTTTGACAGCACTCATTGTCCTCACTGTATAACTACGACTGTCGTCACAGAAATGTTTTATTCAATCTACTCAATGCTTCCTGATTCAATGAGATATTGTTAGACATAATACAGATATCAACGTTATGAACCACATAAGTTAAGGAAATTAACGGAGCTTTTTGAATTACGGTTAACAATAGAAATCAACAATTGGCTGGTGTTAAACAACAATTACTCTTCTTAATAGGTACTTTCTTTCTGAACATTGTCGCAGAGTGAAAATGATCAAGAAAATGGCCTCGTTTTTCTAAAATGAAAATTATGCTGACATGAGTTTTGTTTATGGTTTCTGTAACGGCAATGGCAGGCAATGCAATCGATTCGCAAGTATACCAGGTGATTTCCAAACAGAAGGCATCAAAATACTAAAACATTTGTCTCTGTGTTTACTTATTCAAGACAACATGGAAAATTTCCTTCATATCTTAAACCCGAAAAACCTTATCAGCATGATGTGAAAATGAAAATCCTGGAATTAGTACTAGGAGAGTTTCCACGCTCTCTAAGTTTCTCACACACGAGTGTGGAAAACTCTGAAAAACGAAAATCATCAAACATTTCACGTTCAAGGTGTACAGCTTCTGGAACCTGGGGACGACATAAGGAGAGTTGAATTCAGTTGATCTATTCACAAGAGATGGTGTATTCAATTTGAGGAATATCCATGAATGGGCTGTAGTGAATCAAGTCAAAAGAATTCGCAGCATAAGTTTTCAGTGAACGTGTGGATAGGTTTGTACAATGACCCTTTAATATTACCACATTTTTTTGATGGACTCTTTCATGGATCTTTGTGTCTTAATTTCCTGCAAGAAATGTTACAGAACCTCTCAAAGCGGGTACAAATGCATTGAAGTCAATGAAATGTATTTGGAAAGTATTCTGTAAGGAATAATTTGTATTATTCTCATGTTTTTGTTATCGTTGTTTCTCTAGTTATTTGTTTGTTTTATGTTATTCGTTATTCTATGAATATGCCAATTTTTCTGTCACCTAGGTCGCATAAATGATGCTTGCTCTTAAGAAATTTCATAATAAATTGTGAAACCTTGTACAAGATCAGGTTTTCAAGTAGTAGATAAAAAAATTGAAGAGGCGAATATCGTAAATCTTCCATAATTTCGAACTACATACTTTTATATAAACCCTTAGCTTATTGAAGCGAAGAACGCATATCAGTGAAATTCAGACGAATAATGGAGGGTATTCAAAATTTTCAGAAACATCGATCGGACAAGTCATGTTCCATTGATTCCAAAATTTATAAAATTCATATACTTGCTGATGGTTTCAAGGAGTGACACAAATGATGCAATACAAGTACGGCCCTGATATTTCCCAAAAAAAGAGTATTTTGAGTTTTTGGTTGTCTATGGGCATCGTGAAGCATGATGTAGCGTGCAAATATTGAATTCCAAACACGTCTTCGGAATAAATGATCGCGAAAATTGAATGAAAGGGAATTTTAAATGACGCTTGTGTTCGACTGAAAAGTGCGACAAACTAGCCAGTAACATAAATCGAACAGGCGTTTCATTGGTAATCAATAACTGTGTCCCAATTCCATGAAAGCTGTATACCAGGTGATCACTTCTGGCTGTAACAAAACATTGAGAAAAAAGTGCGGAGTTGAATCATCCGAAAATTTTCGTCTACTGTTCAATCAACGTCAATGACAAAGATATTGTGTAAAAATCTCAACTAATTCTGTTTCAACAGAAATTATTGAGATGATAAAATTGAGTGAAATCTATGAATCAGCCTTTATCACTAATGAAGGCCTCAGCAAGAATATGAGATGCAGTTTCGAAAAGCCCTTGGTCTCTTCTACTAGTAGTTGCAGTATGCCTGTTTCATCCGGGAACACCCTGTATATTTATTTTTCATTTTATCACCTGGGGACGTATCCCCTGTAATTCGATATAAATTATCATTCCATATTCACGGTATCTGCATTCTCGGCATATTTACAGAACATATACCCCTCGAATCAAGAGATTATGCTGTATTAAATAACTTTTGAATTAGCTTCGACAATCTGTTAACATGAAGCTAAAGCACTTTGTTATAGGTGCTTCAACGAAATCTGAACAGAAGCTATATCTACCAAGATATTCTCTTCTGATCAAAACGCAAAAACACGTCAATTTTTGTTTCAAGGGGGACATCTTTTGGGGTACAAAACTTGCCTGAAATATTAACCCCCTAAGCGGGAGTTGCAATCCTTGAACATTTTGAATAAGAAAGATGGGTCGAGTGATAACTCAAATGAAAGGTGGTATCTTTGTCTACATTGCCTTGAAGGAATTTCCTTTTTTAATTGAAAACTGTGAAAGATACAGGGTGAGCAACTGAAAGATAGGAAAGACTATTTCCCTGAGACTATTCCAGTTTCAGTGAAGTAAAATGGAACAGATCCATGCTGATCAATGGCAGTCCTCATCAAGTACCATCCTCATTTAAATTTCAACCCCTAGAGCAGGAGTGACCACGCTTGAAAATTTAGAAGAGGGTAGATGGGTCGAGTGATACCTCGAAAGAAAGGTATTATATTTGTCTGCATCCCCGTGAACGAATTTTCAATTTTGATTGAAAACTGTAGAAGATACAGAGTGAGCTACTGAAAAATAGAGGAGACTATCTATCGCCCTCAGCTATTCAAGTAATAGTGCAAGAAAATGGAACAGATTTATTCCAGATCAAAGGCTGTCATCTTCCGAAACACCATTCACATCTCAAATTTCAACCCCTAGAGCAGGGTTGACCACCCTTGAAAATTTGGGTGAGGGTAGATGGGTAAGGTTAGAATGAAAATTCGTTCACGGGGATGCAGACAAAGATAATACCTTTCTTTCGAGGTATAACTCGACTCATCTACCCTCTTCTAAATTTTCAAGGGTGGTCACTCCTGCTATAGGGATTGAAATTCAAAATGAGGATGGTATTTGATGATGTCTGCCATTAATCAGCATGGATCTGTTTCATTTTACCTCACTGAAACTTGAATAGTCACAGGGAAATAGTCTTCCTTATCTTTCAGTTGCTCACCCTGTATCTTTCACAATTTTCTATTAAAAATTCAAGTTCAAGGCGGTGATATAGACAAAGATACCACCTTTCTTTTGAGTCATCACTCGCCCCATCTTCCCTAATCAAAATGTAAAAGGATTGCAACCCCCGCTTAGGGGGTTGATATTTCAGGCGAGTTTTGTATCCTAAAAGATGTCCCCCTTAAAACAAAAATTGACCTGTTTTTTCGTTTTAATCAGAAATGAATATCTTGTTAGGTATAGCCTCTGTTTAGTTTTTGTTGAAGCACCCTGTATATATGGCAAATAAGTACAAGATTCAGTCAGAACAGTTTTCGACATATCAACCTATGCATCGTGATTTCGATGCTCTTCATTAATTCTTCACTATAGTCCAATAGAGCACTATGAACTTTATATTTACGTGTTGTATAATTTTCATTCGATGAAACAATGGAGATGATGTTTTCACTAAGAATTCCTCTACAGATATTTTCATACCAACGATATTTTCAGAAAATGGTGGAGTGCTGACGAGTTACATCCCGCATTACTGTGGTTTCGTAACTCCAAACATGAAAGAGGATACAGGGGGCTAAATGATCCCGAATTTCGATACTATATTGCTTGCTCCTCCTGTATATTTGTGGCTATGTGTGTGATGCAGTTAACAACCATTCCTAGGTAAGATAATAAATATGCCTTTTAAAACATGATACTTTCATCAATATAGTACATCATGATCGAATCAGTTGGAAGTAATTCAAAAGCAAATTTTTCTTTCAACTCACAATATTAATATTTTTGTTTATTCTTAGTTTATATGAATGTATATCAATAAATTATTTCCTTCTATTTTTTAGGAGTTTGGTGATGTACGGGACGTTATCGCCTACCCTCGTTGTCTTGATAGTGTTCGTGTATCTATGCTGGTTAGATGGATGCAGTGGTCCTCGTCCACCTTCGGATACGCCAATAGATGAGCCTCAACGCTGCTCACCACCTGGTCAAATTGTAGCTGACAGTAGGTGTTTACGACTCGCCATATTTTTGGTGTCCGTTGTACTTATTTCGGCTTGTGCTGTGGTAACACTGGTAAGTACCTTTGATGGCTGAAGTGAATTTTTTTCTACTATTGTACACACCCTCCTTTAGTTACCTATGCAGTTTTCCTTAAGTAAGTAACAGTATCTACGTCATATATGCCATTTTATAAGGAATATATATTTATATACAGGGATATCCACCGGGACCGTCCGTTAAAAACTCTTTGAGTTCCAATTACAATATCAAGCTGAAATTTTATACGCGGCCATAACTAGCGATTTCCAATTGAAGTGATATATTTTCGAAGTTATACCATTTTCGCTTATACCGGAAGTGGGTTATCACATTGTTATTTCAAATAGCAATCTACCTGTTTTATTATACATCTAGAACCGACATTTGAGCAAGGTATAAAATACCCAAGTTGTTGGCACTTAACTGTCGAAACTTTTGACAGATTTAATTAGTTTTGTTATAAACTCGATTTTTGAGCAACTTTTAAAAGAATTGTAACTCGTAGATCTTTTGCACTACAGACACAATTTTTGCTTGCGTGGATAGAAGAAGGATCAAGGAATTTTTTAAGCAGTCTGCACATGTCAAATGTTCATTGCGTTGTTTTGTATGATTTTTTCAATTTGGCCTTTTTCAAACAGCAACAACTCAATTTTTTTAAATGGCACGTGCCAATTTTTATATCGCCATCAGATGAAGCGTCAAATTTCAGATTGTATCAGCATGTACCATACCCATCTCTTATAGTTCCGAAATAATTTGGGAATATATTGAATTTTGATGATTTTGCAAGAACGAACAGAGAATGCTTTGAAATATTTGAATCAAGTAGCTGAACTGGCTACGCTCACCTGACAGGTGCCTAAAATTAATGTACTTGTCACTTCGTTCATTCGAATTTGATATTTCAACAAGAATTGTTGGTAATTTGAAGTGAAAATTTTCTAAAAACACCAAATTGATAATAAAATGGCTGATTATTCAAACGAGGATATGTTTAATCTCTTTTTAATTCATGGCGGATGTCAAAAAGTGGCGGATATAACTTGCAGGCAATTCAATAACCAATTTCCAAATTTGGCGCCTATGAATGAAACAAAATTTCGAAGGATTTGAAGCAATTTTCTGCATATTGGAGGAACAAAATACATAGAAACTAGAAGAAAACCCATTCTCGAGGACGATGACAATCAAATCAATACGCTAGCATATTTTCGTGCCAATCAGCATCAATGGATCTTGGATTGAGTTATACTTCCATTCAAAGGATCCTTAAGAAACATAACATGCACCCGTATTCTTTTATCAGACTACAAACATCGAAACCAACTGACCTTCACAAGCGGCTAAATTTCTGTGAAAATTTATTAACTTGGCTTCAAGAAGATGAGATAGTTCTGCAAAAAATTATATAGTCTGCTGAAGCCAAATTCAATAAAAGTGGAATAACCAACAGGAGAAATCAACATTTTTGGGACACAAAATCCACATTTCATTGGGTTATTGATGTCCAAAATAAATTCAGCGTGAATGTTTTTGCTATTATAATGAATGATTTCTTGGCTTATCACAATAATGAGGAAAATTTCAATGGATAAAGATACCTGGAAATTTTGGGAGGAACATTAGCAAATTTTTTAGATGGATTACCGCTTAACATTCTGAGGGATTGCTATAACCAAATTTGGAAATTGGTTATTGGATTGCCTGCAATTTCTACCCACTGCTTTTTGACATTCTGAAACGAATTAAAAAAAGATTAAATATATTTTCATTTGAATAACCTGTGGTTTTAAACCAAATGTGTTGTATTCTTTGAATATCCTCATTCTGAATTAACGATAATTCTTGTTGAAATATCAAATTCGAATGAACGAAGTGACAAGAACATTAATTTTAGGCACCTGTCAGGTGAGCGTGGCCAGTTCAGCTTCTTGATTTAAATATTTCAAAGCATTCTCTGTTAGTTCTTGCAAAATCATCAAAATTCAATATATTCCCAAATTATTTCGGAACTATAAGAGATGGTATAGTACATGCTTATACAATTCCATCTGAAATTTGACACTTCATCTGATGGCGATATAAAAATTGGCACGTGCAATTTGAAAAATTTAGTTATTGCTGTTTGAAAAAGGCCAAATTGAAAAAATCATAGAAAACAACGCAATAAACATTTGGCATGTGTAGAATGCTCGAAAAATTTCTTGGTCCTTCTTTTATCCACCCAAGCAAAAATTGTGACTGTAGTGCAAAAGACCTACGAGCTACAATTTTTCTTCTAAACGTTCCTCAAAAATCGAGTTTATAACAAAATTAATTAAATCTGTCAAAGGTTTTGACACATAAGTGCCAACAACTTGGGTATTTTATGCCTTGTTCAAATGTCGGTTCTAGATGTATAATAAAAAAGGTAGATTGCCATTTGAAATAACAAAGTGATGACCCACTTCCGGTATAACCGGAAATGGTATCACTTCGAAAATATTTCACTCCGATTGGAAATCGCTAGTTATGGCCGCGTATAAAATTTCAGCTTGATATTGTAATGTGAACTTAAAAAGTTTTTAACGGATGGTCCCGGTGGATATCCCTGTATTATAAATTATTACAATCATTATCATTGAAAGTTGGGTGCTTATCTTTTTGTCGGGTAAAAAGTCAATTTGCCGAAGACAAAAAATTATTATTTATAAATTTCTTAATGTTTCATATCAATATTCTCCATGAGAATTTGAATTATCATAAACTATCTCTCCAACCATATAGGAACTCTACTTTGATTAATAAAAACAAAAAATGGGGGCTCCTCTATGCATGTCAGTATTCGTGTGTTTCTATCAGCTCATTATTCACTTTAAAGACATGTCGAAGACTTCTTAAGGAAATAAGGATTTGTTTACTAATTGAGTATAGATTCATGTTTGCAAATTTTGGTAAAATGGAAAGCCGAATATCGAAAGAGGTATATATTTTACATTGAATGTTTTTGAGAGTTAGAAGTGTTGTAATAATAGCTGCCCAAAATATCGATGTTTATCTGAGTACTCTCAAGTACAGGCGATCATAAATATGAAAAATAGATCTAGCCCGATTCGTTTCGATAAAGAAGACCCACAATTTTGAAAGCATATCCATCTCAAACAATCAAGAAGCTTTTACATATTCTCGACCTGCCTTTATCGATCGTACCTGTTTATTTCTAGCAAGTGAAGTAAATAGAGCAAATAATTCTCTCCCGTTTGATTTGTAGAAAGAACAGAACAAACCAAACATCTACCACATGAAACAAATTACTTCAGGCACACAATGCATAATAATTTTTTGACCGTTTGATTACTGGAAATGGAAAAACTAGTCCCCTATGATACTTCTAAACACAAAAATCATTGGCTGCTAAGCTAGTTAATCATCCCGATGTTGTCTGTTTGGTGGAGTATTCGCAAGTTTTCCTGGCAGTATTTTAAAAAACACTGTACTTCACAATACTTCTGCACTTAGGGTGCTCTTTCAGAAAGTACTGGTGCATGAAAGTCACATTAAGACGAGCATCCAATTATTTTTTGAGGTTCTTACCATAATTTGTCTGTTTTACCTCATACTTCAATATGGCGATGAATTTTTGAGCAAATTTCGCCACTAATGGCGTTTCCACTTATGTTGAAACCCCGCAAATCTTTGAGTGTCTTTCCTGCAGTCAGTAGTTTATATAATCGATGAACTCGAGCCGAAGTAACGCTATGTATAAGCATGAAAGTACTTTTTCAAACTGCGACAATTTTGCCATCAACCTTCATGTTGTAGTTGAAAACATTCTGCTTGGATATGTACTACGGCAACTTGAACACACTTTACGCTTTCGCTTCACTACACGTGCTTCAATAAGACTTTACAGGTATACATCTTGTGTGTTTTGAATCCCCTATGATTAAAAATTACGCAACAAAACTCGCCTGTTTTCAACAGAGATATGAGAATAACATTCATCTGTACAGCTACGAAGGAATGTTTGTTGTTGTTTGGCTGAAACGTCTTTACCTGCAGTCTTGTAAAAAAAGTTACTTCAATTCTACTTTTACGAACAATATTTCGTTGGTATTTGTCCTCATTCCTCACACCTTTCTTTCTCTTATTTGGAACACTGCCATCTCATTCACTTCACGAGATCACACACCGAAAGAACGCAATGCTGAGAAACAAAATGTCACTACAAACAAAGGAAATCAAAACTGAAACGTGCATAAATATTACAGCAACGCACAAACTATGCGTCAATGATTTCTGTATCAAAATCTACCAAAACTGTAAAAATGTCACATGTGTTGTTTCCGTGAAAATCAATTCAATTGTTCTTTCCAGTAAATATTTATCTCAAAATCTCATTGCTATGATTTCTATTATATCGCTATTTGTCAATTGAATCTGAATAGATGTCACACAAATTGGCGAATGCGCTGAAGCCATAAACCGAAGGATTCAAATTACGTAGTCTGCAGTTTCTCCAAAGTAAATATTATTATCTACTTCGTCTGTCCCATTTTATAAAGTTTTTATATATTTTAAATAATTACAATCATTGCCTTTAAAAATTTGGGTGCCTATGCTTTTGTATGGTGATAGATCAATTTACAGTGACAGAGAATAACAATCATTCATGAATTTCATAATAAATCAATTTTCTTCATGAAGATTCAAATTATCCTGATTTATATTTTCCCAACAGTTAAGAAGTCTACCTTAACTAATACATTATGAAGGAGGCGTATTTATACATAGCAATATTCGTTTGTTTTTATCAACTCATTGTATACTTTAAAGTCATATCGAAACCATTTTAGTTATGATGACTTGTTTCATTATTGAATTTAGCTTTTCTTGCATATTTTGGTGAAATGGCAAGCCAACTATCTGAAGAGGTAAATATTCATCATTGCATGTGTTTTGAATTTTCAAGTATTAGTAACAATTGTTGCCAGAAATATCTTCGCTGACTATCTACATGCATCAGATGTTCATAAATACGGAAGATAAATCAAATCTGATTTGTATTACTAGTAGAAATCTACAACTTTAGTAGCATATCCATCTCAGACAATCAAGGAGCTATCAAATATTCTTGAACAGCCTCAATCGACCATCCCAATATACAGTCCCCACAAAAATTGTCAGATTGTCGCATCACCCTACTTTTACGACAATACTATATAAACTTTTAGGTTGATCATTCAAGAATCGTTTGGTAACTTTCAGAAGTGTGAAATAAGAAGATATCATTCAAAAGTTTATGATGTAAAATATCAATAATTTTTGAGTTAATGAAAAATTGAAAAATTCTACCTTCTTCAAACATTCGTGAAGAGACCAATCAACTAGCATAGAATAGTTACGTCTCGGAAGCCCCTCAAACAAATTTTGGATTTACTCTTGAGTCACTGAGTTCCAAATTTCAGGAAGCAGATTTTCTGGTTGTTGAAGAGTGCTACAAGGCATCCTACGTTGATGAATTTGCCACCCCATGTTGTCCCAAACATGTTCTATGGGATTCAAGTCGGGACTTCTGGCTGGCCATCTCAAAATATCAATTTCGGCATTTTGCAGAAATTCTGTAACTACTCTAACAGCATGAGGCCTAGCATTATTATGCATATAAATGAAATTTTCGCCAATCAATGGGCCAAAAGGTACAATACGGGGTTCAAGGATATCTGCGATGTATCTGGCTGCCGTTCCCCAGGTCGTCTGTATACAGTCATGCGTCTATCATTTGATACTACACAGAACCTAGACTCGTCGGAAAAGTGAACATTCGACCATTCTGGAATACCCCAATTTGCATGTTCCCTCGCAAACTGAAGTCTTGCAACCTGAAGCTCTCTGGTAAGACGCGGGCTGGTAGAAGTCACCCTTGGTCTGATATCGCCTTCTCTGAGCCTGTTCCTAACAGTTTGCAATGAAATATGCACATTTCTGGAAAGTGCAAGTTCATTTTGTAGCATTCTAGCCGTACAGTGCCTAACTCTTAGTGCAGTTAAACGAAGCCAATGATCATCAACTGCTGTTGTTACCCGATTTCTTCCCTGTCCTCCATATTCTCGTTTTGTGGTATCGATTAATTGCTTTTGAAATAGTGGTTTGGTTAACATTCGACAAGTTAGCCACGTAACGTTGGCTTCACCCCTCATCTAGACGTATTACAATTCTTACCACTTCATGATCACTCAAATAGCGTCCAGGACGTTCAGCAACCATTACAATAAATTCACAGATTCTAAGATCACAAATAAACACAGGAAACTTGCATTAATTCAGCATGAAAACTGAAGAGGAATTGAATGAATGCTGATAGTCAAATGAACTCATTCTTGTTTCAGACGTGTTTGAGATCTTATAGAAACAAATATTACTACATAGATAAGATTTTCTTACCCTCATATGTCCAAAAACATATGTTGACAGAGAAACTGGGATCGAGCTGCTTAATCGATTGTGGAATTCAGAATACCAATTTTAGTTAGCAAAGTACGTAGAGCAGATAATTGGATTTCGTTTCATCTGTCTTAAAGAAACAAAAAAAAACCAATCTATCACATACAAAATATTTTTTCAGCAAAACAATACATAAGCATTCTTTGATCGCTTCATCACTGGAATGAAAAAAATGTCCTCAATAATAATTCGAAACGAAAAAAATCACTGGTCGTTAAGCTAGGTCTGCACCCCGTTTTCTTCTCTTTGGTGGAGTATTCGCGGGTTTTTTCCGTTCGAATTGCCTAAATCTCGATGAACTGTGAATGCACGCCTCAATCATAATCAGTTGGATCCCATGAATCAATCTTTAACTGACATATAGCCAGGGATTGTCAACAAAAAAATTGTATTCTGCTCCACTATAAAATCAGACCGGATTACGCGGGACGAACCCTAGAAAAATTACTGAATCGTGGTAGTAAGTATTGCTACTATCGATGAAATTAATATTCAAGTAACAATATCTAACTTTCCGTAAAATGTTTAATATCCTCGCTTGAAGGAGATAGTTTTCCGATCTACTCTTCATAATTACCGTCAACCTGGTATGCCTGGTTGACAACCTAGGAATGAGGTGCGTCGGTCTTTCGATGGCCGCTTCTGTCTGATACTTGAGTGTCGCATTGCGGTATGTTATCGAACTAGTGTGACCGCTTAAAGTTTTCCTCTTTTATCTACTCTTTGTTTTCACCGTTTTGCTGGGCGATGATGAGGTAGCCTCTGTTTCGGTTCGTTGGAACGCGCAGTAACATTTACATGTGTACTCTCGCTCCAACGAATTGAGATGAGTGGGTAATGGCATAGCCTGATGTTGCGAATGGGTAGGCAATGCTGACGAGGTCAAACAAGACCGAAACTTCAGTCCATTGCTCCTCTTCGTGACATCTGACCGTGCTATACCACTGATCTGTGGCCCCGGTTGACGGTGATTATGAAGAATAGATCGGAAAACTAGCTCCTTCAAGGGCGGATATTTAATATTCTACGAAAGGTTGAATATTGTTTCTTGAATAATAATTTCATCGATGTGTCTACACAATGCGAAAACTCGCGTGTAGTTACTTTTTATTTGAGATATTGCTACTATCATACTCGCCTGATAATGCTCAAACAGATTTTATTCTTGGCGATCGCTGAAGCATGGTCTTTGTGGCAGAATTTGAAAATTTGGAGACCAAATTGCTATATCCAGTATAGCAAATTTTCTTACTAGATCCTCTCTGCTCTCTCAATGTAACCATTTTCCGAACTTTTAATATAATTACTGATTGCTTATTGCAGTAAATATTTATCACGAGGTATCTCACTATCTCATTACTACGATTTCTGTTATATCTCTTATTTACATTTGAATCTGAATTGGTAATGAGCAGGTAAACAAATTTCAACATTATAGTATTGCAACATTGTGAAATATTGTGAAAATAGGAAGATGGGCACCCCTCTCCCATGTTTTTTTTACATGAGGAACTCATTGCCGCAAAGAGACTCAGTCCCGTGCCAATATCTCGGTTGTTTTTGATGTTACGTACAAATGGTTTTGACATTCTTCAGGCACCTTTTTACGTAGAGGCGAGCTCCGTGCGGAAATGTCTTTTTGTCTATCTGATTTTGAGTTATAATCCTAACTAATTAATTTACTCTATGTCCATTGATCCACAGAATTTACATTGATTTATAGAAATAGCTTAAGTATATTCTGTTCTCTCATTATCATAGTTTGGAAGTTAATTCATGAAGTGACAATTCAGACAAACTAAATTTATGTTTTTTCATCGAGTTACAGCTTTTATCTGAATAAATTGTACCTGTTCCAAAAGTATTGAATACGAGTAAATCTGAGGAGTTTAGACCTATTAATACTAGTCCACAATATGAAAAGTTGCTGGAATTGGTGGTCAAGGAGCAGCTGATAAAGTATTGTAAATCGAATAATGTAATTTGTTACAATCAGTCGGGTTTTAGAGAAGATCACTCATGTGAGTTAGTTCTACAAAGAGTGACAAATTTATGGTTGAAGGAGTTAAATGAAAATAGTTCTTGTTGTCTTTTTGGATCTTCGCCGTGCGTTTGAAACTATATGCACAGATGTACTCATAAAAAATTGAAAAAAGTGGGGTTTGGAAATAAAGTTCTTAAATGGATTTAATCCTATTTGAAGGATAGGTTTCAAAGAGTTAAACATGGCATGCTATATCTGAAAAATTACTTATTGAGTATGGGGTACCTCAAGGAACGGTCCTTGGGTCTATACTCTTTCTATTATATATTAATGATATAGTTAAGTGTACTAAGCATTGTGAAATTACTTTGTTTGCTGATGACTTGAAGTTGTATATTTGTGGTAATGATATTGAAGAGATGACTCGAAAAATTAATGAGGATCTGAGTTCTTTGTTTTCCTGGCTTTATGATAACCATTTGGGTGTGAATATCGATAAAAGTAAATATATGATTGTTGGAAGGAGAAAATTGAGTCAAAAAAACTGTGATTGTGTTTCTGTCAGAAGAGACAACTGTAAATTAGATAGATGTAGGGAATTTAAGTACCTTGGTGTAATTTTGGAGGAATGCCTTACATTTGGATCCCATGCTGGTTATATTAGATATAAAATATCTAAAAAGTTGTCTCTATTAGGTGAAATTGGACAATCTCTTAGTATGTTTGCGAGAAAATCTCAATACAATGCAATCATACAACCTCATTTGGAGTACTGTGCCACTTTATTTTCCGAACTGCCCAATATCGAAATTAATGAAATGCAGATTTTACAGAATGATGCCATGAGGTTAATTTCGAAGCGTAATAGAGATACTCCCATCAATATGATGTTGAATGTTCTGAATATACTCAGTGTCAGACAGAAATTGTTTTTCCGAACTTATATAAAATGAAAAATAACAAACTACCGTCATTTTTGTGTCAAAGTCTGAAATATAGAAATGAAGTCAACTCGTACAACACTAGAAATAAAAACGATTTTTATATAAATGGATGCCAGATGGCTCTTTTATAAGGGTTTAAAAAAGTATAATCGACTACCAGAAAGTATTGAAAATTGTGAGTGTCAAACTAAGTTTCGGAAGGTTCTTTTAATGCATATAAAGCGTACCTGATGTACAGTCAAGTGCTATTTTATTATATTTAATTTATTTTGTTTGTCTTGTATTCTTTTAAATCGAAAATTTTCAATATTATGTAGATATAGTAAATATTTGTTATCATAGTAAATCTTTATATTTTTTGATGTATATTATTAGCAATGCTAAATAAACGATATTGTTATTATTATTATTAATATAGTATCGTTTGTATTAACAAACCGTCCATGCCGTACGAAAATTTTGTCGAGCACACAGATTCCCAAGGGAATATATAAAATTCAGTTATCTCAGTTTTTGCATCAAGGAGATTCCCAACGGTTACTCAATTTTTGTAACTGATTTCTGCAGGAAATCTACAGTTCTTCTGAGAGATAATTCCCAAATTAATATTCAACTTCAAAGTTGATATATTCACGCCTTAGTGTAAATGATTTTTATGAAATACTTCGAGGTGAAATATATCAAGAAATTGTATACACCAACTTTACCGATGGACAACTATCTCTTGCTGGGAGAAGAAATATCTATTTTCATCATAATGGAGCGCCTCCCTATTAAACTATAGGTGTTGCTCATTGACTTGACTTTAGTTTTGGCAATGGATGGATTGAAACTAGGAGGCCAGAAATGTGACCAGCCCGTTTCCGGGATTAGTCGCTGCTGGATTTCTTCCTCCAGAGATATATAAGAGATTTTTAGTATAGAAATATTGAAAAGTTGAGAAGTCAGATATCAGACATTATTCCTGCTTCGGTTATCAATATCCAATGCCTGTCGGAGTATCCTCAGTCGTTGTGAATTATGCATAATAAATAGTGGCAATACATTTGAATACCGATATAGAGTATTTTCATTCAATCTCATCCCTTATAAGAGAATATCTTTTAAATAACTTTTCAAAACGATACTATATTGACAAAAACTTGTAACTTGATGAAAAACATGAAATAATTCATTTCAATCGTAATTACATGAATTGATTTTCGAACTTTCATAATTAGAACGCAGACAATACTTAAAGCTATTTAAATAATTCCGTGTAAAATAAGGAAAAGTAAACAATTTTCGGTTTTCATGAAAAAGAAAGAAACTTGGGTGCCTATGTGAACTTTTGAGAAAGAAGAAACTCTGCTCAAAGTAACTAATGGTCATATTCGAAATAACACAAGATTGCATTATAACAGAAAAATCGTTGGACGAAAAAACTTCCGCATGTAGTTCAACTTACGCACTTGACTGATTCCGAAAATTTACAAAATTTACAAATTACTCGACAACGAAAAAATCTTGCTGGAATCTGTCTACAACAATGAATGCCTTAAGCAAAAATCACATGCAGAAGTGGGGCACAGTTGCCTCTATTCACAATATTTCTGAAGCTGTCTACCTTATACAAATTGGCGAATGCGCTGGCGCTATAAACCGATAGGTTCAAAGAGATGGCAGAAGTTAATATAATTTTCGCTAAATTATTTTTGCTTCTTATTCAATTTGATCATGACACAATGAAAATAATATTAACTTGTCATTGTTCTAAATAATCTATTATATAATATTAAATTTTCTGTCAGGACTATGCTTGGACATATTAGTCAGTCCATGGATTTTATATCATGGGTTCTCAACGTGAGGGAGGGGTAGCTTAAGACTCACAGGAGAACAATAGAACACTCAGAGAAAATTAGGGCACAATGAATTCATGCAAGGAGAGCGTGGGTAGATTAAAAAATATAGTGTAAAATAGACAGAAAATTATACGTAATATACATTTAAAATAAGGAAGAAATAGATATCGTAGAATTCTTGTTATTGTAAATATTGTATTCATTTTTTGTGAGTGTGCTCAAATTCACCTCATTCGATAGGACCGACAGTGGATTGAAATAATGTTAAAAACTACCACTCATTACATAGATCAAGATTATGTAAATTTTGGTTTCTAAAATATACTTAATATATGTATGTACACAAAACAACAAACAATAAATATTTATCGATTCTTTATGTTTATCATCTAAACTGACATGCGAAACGATCATTTCAACATAAAAATGATTGAAAAGCATTAATTTCAAATTCATGAGTGTAATCAGGGCATTCGAAAGTCAGCAGATAATGTACATAAACGTCCGCTCTTACTTGTCTCGCCCGGTATTTTGAACGAGTCAGTGCATATTTTTCTCATTTATTTGTTCACGTGATAAATGTCTACAACATATATAAGGACAACGATGTTCATTTTATTTTGATCATTATTATTGCGCGGAAATGAAAACAGGATATTAGAAGTTGATCTTTTTTTCATATATATGACTTAACAGTGTTGAGCAGACCATATTTAATATGGATGTATAGAAAATCCTCCAAATCTATCATCGCCTTTATGCCTTGTTTATGAAAACATTTCAAGCAATAAATCTACCAATGCTTCCAGATCATTTCAATAAAATACAGCTTTGTAAGATAGACAAACTTATGACGCATTTCATCACACTTTATCAAATAAGTAGTATATTTCATTTATTGTTTTCTTTATTGTCTAACAGGAACACAAACAGGTTAAACCCAAAAACAGTATCCACTAGGTCCAATATAATGTTAGAGAATGAACTAGGTATTTAAGTACTAAGATTAAAGAGAAGAAAAAATTACAAAAGAATAAACAATTGTGACTCTAGGAATAAAAATTTCAGAATTCTTTTGGATAGAATTACATTAGTTTGAAAAAATGTCAGCAAACTGATTAAGTTCATTGCCGATGCGCATTTTTAGAAAAGTTAGCTCTTTAAAAAGGAATATGAAATGACTCATGATTCCTTAAGTGGAAATTAGCGGTGTTTGAGTGTATATCCTCTAGAATTGCTGGTGCACATACATTTCGCGACAGTATATTCTGGAAAATAAAGATGTCATTTATTCTCCTTCTGTTCTCTAATGAAACCAACTGGAATTTTTTTTGCCCCTATATAAAAATCAACCCCCTTGACCACCATGAAATTACTGTTATATATATGGTATCTTAATAGCTTATTCTGAATGTTTTCAATTCGTAAGATGTAAACTTTTGTACTGAGGGTTCCATATGACCTGGGCAAAATTGAGTTCACTAAAAACATAATCATAGTAAACACTGAGAACAGAGTTTGCATTTCTGAAAGTACGACACTGCCGAAGGGTGTAACCCAACATTCTAATAGCTGAGCTGATAATGAGTCGATATGCTGACTATAAATTAATTTTGAGTCGAGGATGATTCCAATGTCTCGAATTTGCACAACTTTAGTTGAAGGATTGTTATCTATTTCATAGGTGAAATTGTAAGCATTCAAATTCCGAGTGAATGAAATAGTTTGGCTTTCTTTCAAGTTTAGGAAACGGCTGTTATTTTTACAGTATCTGAGAAGAGCGAAAGTTCCTCCTGAACAATTACACAATCTGACATGCTTCTAATGTAGAATAAATATCACATTTCTTGAAAATATGTCTTATATTATTTACATAAATGAGAAAGAAGGGGACCAAGGTGAGATCCTTGGGGAACCCCAGATGTGCAATTCAAAATACATAAGTTTGCGATATAACTGACAGAGAGACTTGATAACATGAATTTCAAGGAGTTTTTTCTATCAAGCTCTATTCTAATGGTTCTACAGCACAAATTTTCTTGTGAATATTCGAGGTTATTGACTTTCCGTAAGACGATATTTTTTTTCATAAGAGTACTGAAAGCATCTATGCTGGTTTTGGTCTGAATCAAGTTTGTTATTAGGTTGAAGTTAACAGAGATCAACATCATTAGAGAATTCATAAAGGTCAATCAAGCACGCAATATTGTTTCTTAAGAAGATGAGGTTGTCGCACAATTCTCGCTTTTTGTTTTCTAGGAACTCTATCACAAATCCAAAAATATCGTGAAATCAAGTCAAGCTAGTATTTTCCAACAGTTACATTTGTGTGAAGCAGAAATCGGTTGAAATTTTCGTTATTGGCAATGTGAAGCTGACAAACAACCTGACGTTAAACGAACTCTGATTTTATGAACTGATCTGATAACATATTGCACGAAAGATAGATGTTTTGCAACCAAATGCTGATGAAATGAGCAATACACAGCAAGTGCGTCGAAAGTTGTATTTTTTAGCTATGAAATACTTGAGTCCCTGTAATAGATGGTGCGTCAGCCAGTCAAAACATTTTCCCAGAGTTTTCCGGAGATTTGATTTCTCACTATCAGTATTAGTTCAAAAATTTGTGAATGAACAATTTGAACGACAATAACAACTGCTTGATTTGAAGGTTAAGGTATGTGCCCAGAGATACCGTACACCATAATGATTACTCTGTGATTTTCAATGTTATGTTAGGTTTCGAGTCTTTATTTTCCCAAAGCATGAAATATTGAGTGTTATCCGAACTCAAATAATGACAAAAGCACTTTCCAAGACAAATTCACAAACTCAAATAGCCGCCCATTCTACGAATCACATCAATGAATCGAAAGTGGCCCGCGTGAGGGCCAACTTCCGAAGTTTCCAGAAGTGACAGACCTATGAAAATTTTTCAAGCTGTTAGGATATCATTGTAGGTAGATATTGGTTTTTGTTCCATTGAAATTGATCAACACTTGTAGCAGCTAGAGTTTGGGATGTTTTTCACAGACATCCAATAAAAATGGCCTAAATTGTTTTCAACTCAAATATAGTAAAGTGTATCATAATATGCAAGTGTTGAACAGAAAAATTGAAATCCCACCAAAAATATTCTGTTAAAAACTAGCCAAGTCACGATGGAGCTGATTGTTTATAAAAACTAATGAAATCTAGACAAAGTCGTGCCAAGTATAAGGTTCTTTACTGGGATTTCTTTATTATTATTATGGTTAATGTTGTGTGACTTGGCCGTTGAACATTCTTTATACGTTAGTGAGTAGGCACAAATCAATTTTGTTTACACGTAATGTTAAATCTGTTGTTGCTACCTATTGTTTGTTTGTTAGTTCCTTTAACGTGCTCTATTTCCGCCTTTCGCCCAATAACACGCCAGAGAATTCTGTCACCTCACTAACCCCTTAATTTTGCCGAACCCCTCTCGTGTCGAGGGAAGGGATCTTTAATGTCCAACACATTTCTGTTAGACAGAACAGACGTCTTTACATCTCCGAAAGATGGATACTCGATCGATTCCCAGCATCCGAAAAATCGCACCGACATTGTGGGGATTGAACCCAGGTAACTCTGCGCAGGAGACGAACGACATATCCTCTACGCCACCGAGCTGGCGTAACTACCTATGTTTGTTGAGCGAGATAATAGCCTATACTGGTGTTGGTAATTAGACGCAAGTGTCTTATTTTAGGCTGTTGTTGATTGTGCAACACATACATTCAGCATTGACAATGCTGACTTCTACACTCTTCGTTTTGGAGCGTCAAATCAGCCACCGATCTAACATAAAACAGACGTACAGAAGGACTTCTAACAATGATATGAAGTCCGTCTCTACTGGAAATATTTTTTTATACTGTTCGTTAGAGTTTCGCCTTTACTTAAGTATTATTAAAATACGCAGTTTTATGAAGCCTACAATTGACTGGCTATTCAAATAACGTTTTCCAAGTGACAATTTTCCATCGTCAATAGGTAGCGAATGAACACAAAATAGATATATGTGCACTTGCCGAAACCAAAAAAAAAGGGAAGAGGATTATCAAAATTAAACAAATACATCTTAGTATACATTGGAGTAGAAAAAGACCAAAGAGCAACATCGGGAGTAGGACTACTAGTACATGAAAAATACGAAGAAAATATGGTAAACGTAGAATATGTTAGCGATAGAATCCTGAAAGTCACAATGTCGTTCGACCGTCCGCTACATATCCTATCAGTATACGCACCTGACATAAGCAAACCAGAGGAAGCGGCGGTAGATTTTATGAAAGTCTTCAATCACAACTAGATAAAATACCAACTAAATAAAAGATAATCATATTAGGAGACCTTAACGCTAGAGTAGGTAACGAAGTACGGCGAAATGTTGACGGAATTTTGTGCACAGAACGAGTTGCGAATTAATAACACTTTTTTCCCTCACGAAGAACAGCACAAATATACTTTCTACGATAACCGAAACAACAAATCCATAATTGATTAAATTATCATTAACCGAATGTTTCTACCCCAACAAATCTTAGATGTAAGAGTTTTGTCATCAGCTAACATTGGAACAGACCACAAGCTCGTTCTAGGAAACTGAAGATGACAACTCAATTGAAAAGAAAACACCATCTGTAAAAACTGAAAAATTTAATGTAGAATCGCTCAACAATGAGAGCACAAAACAACTTAATTCAAACCGTTGCAAACAGTATATAACTCGTAATCCAATATTGCAGCAAGATAACCCCGACATAGCATGGCTCAAACCAAAAGAAAACATATACAAGGGTGCCACAGAGGCCTTGGGAACCCGCACGGTATCACAGAACGGCAAACCTAATAATAAACCCTGATTCACCACTAAGTCAAAAACATTACAAAAGAAAAAAAAAATATATCTAGAATATAAGAACCATCCGACACCAGAGAATCGAAATAGATACATAGAAATAAGAAATAGGGTGAATAACAGAGTTCGGGAAATTAAAGAAGAATACTGGCAGAGATTTAGTGCTGAAATGGAAGCGGATATATACGGAGCGCAAAAACGAATTTGGAAATTATTAAGGGGTATGAAAAAGGACACCAATAAAACTATACAACTGAAAACAATCACAAACGAAACATGGGAAAAATACTTCAAAAATCTTTACACCGAATCAGAATATGAAGAAGAACCCCCAGAAGAAGACTTAGAAAACGACATTATAAATGAACCGGTAACAATCACGAAAGAGCAAGTAGCTATGATAATAAGTAAACTTAAATATAGGAAAGCTCCAAATGAAGATAAGATAACAAATGAGATGATCAAATATGGCGGAGAAGCCATGAGAGAAGAGTACACAAAACTGTTTAACATCATAATTCAACACAGAAAAATACCAGAAGAATGGAAAAGAAGTGTAACAGTGCCTATCTTTAAAAAGGAGACAAAACAAATCCTGCCAACTATCGCGGAATAACCTTATTAAGCACCTCTTTGAAACTGCTTACAAATATTCTTGCCGATGACATAACGTCAACAATGCCAATCAGCGAAGAGCAACAAGGCTTTCGAAAAACCGGTCCACGGTCGATGCACTATTTATAACAAGGCATTTAGTAGAAAAGTCTCTTGAATATAACACTCCAGCATATCTTTGTTCCATAGACTTAACGAAGGCCTTCGACAGAGTCCAACTGCAGGATGTAATCAAGATACTGGAAAATAAAGAGGTACCCAAAAAATATATAAGACCCATAAAAGATCTGAACACTAATACAACAACGCAAATACGAACAAACCACACCCTAACGCAGCATTTCGAAACAACGTCGGGCATCCGCCAAGGTGATAGTCTTAGCCCTCTACTATTTAATACTGTTATGGACCAACTTGTAGAGACCGTTAAAAACTTGGGACTAGGATACCGCATGGGAACCTACAAAATTAACATCTTATGCTATGCCGATGACGCCGTACTCATTGCAGAATCAGAAGACGACCTACAAAGAATGTTATACGCCTTTAGCAAACGCGCAAGTTAACAATAGACAACGCCACTATAGACCAAGTCATGTCATTCGAATACTTAGGGTGCAAAATAACAAGCACAGGATACCTTGAAGATGAAGTGAGGAGACAAGTGAACAAAGCAGCTGCAGTATCGGGACATCTTAAACAACCAATTTGGAGAAATAAACACCTCAGTATACCATGCAAATCCAGAATCTACAAAACATGTGTGCGACCAATTATGACATACGAGGCAGAAACAAGAGCGGAAACGTCGGTAACAAAGAGGATACTAAGAACAACAGAAATGAAAACACTAAGAACTATATCCGGTTACACATTGAATGACAGACAAAGAAATACCGACATAAGGGAAAAATGTGAAACAGACGATATTGTAAGATGGGTAAGAAAGAGAAGAAGAGAATGGAACCAGCATGTAAACAGAATGACCACAGATAGAATAGCCAAAATCGTATATATCAACATACCACACGGAAGAAGACCCGTTGGACGACCACCAAAACGATGGCGGGACAGTTGGCAATCAACTTCACAAGAACTGCTGCAGGGAAACCGGAACTGAACAGGCGCTACGCCTTCTACACGGTGAAGAAGAAGAAGAATAGGTAGCGGTTCTGGGGACAGATTGGTGGAATGGTGTCATGGAGCACCTAGTTTTGTACCCTTGTGTACCTTTCAACAGACAAGTCACACTACATTAACTTTATATCTTTGTCTAGATTTCATTACTTTTTAGAGATAAACAAGCAGCACTTCTTTTTGTAGAAACGCGGACATTTTTTTCTTTTTCGGAGTAGTTTTTTTATTATTACAAATCTTTCTTCTCTTTTTTCCGGTTCTGATTCTTGTACATTAGCAACAGTTTTTCGTATTGCCCATTCGCTATTCCTTTATGTAAACTTGTAAGTATAAGTATAAAAGCCAGTCTAATCTTATACAGAGTTTTCCCTTAATTTTATTTATATGCGTATTGAAAGCAGAAGGGAAGGCATTCGCCCAGCAGTGACTGTGAGACGCTATAGGCTAGATTAAATTAGAATATGTGTCCCACTACGCTGTATTTTTGCAATGACAGACCCTCAGCTAGGACCAGCTGAGGGTTCTTCATCAGATACTTCAGACCTTCGATTTTTGACATCAAATGAAGTGGCCCACCAAGTTAAATATTTTTGTAAAGGCGGTCTGTCAATCTCTAATAGTTTGGTTGGGCTCTTGTGTTTTCTAATCAGGGTCAGTACGTACTCCAGATCTTCAATTATCCTAGTTTCTATAGTTTATGTTGCCCTTAAACCCTAACTCTGTACCACAATTCAGCTCTTTGAGTTTATGAGAAGTACAAGTACTATTTTGATGATCATGAGTGAATAAGTGAGTGTCATAAATGCGAAACTTTGCTTTCGCATAACTTTGGAACTAAATGAAACTTGAAATTTTGGATTTTAAGTATGAGATTATAGCTTACAGGATAACGAAAATTTCTGCGTTCTGGTCTTCTCCAGATATTTGCAAATGGGGGCCTGAAAATGCGGCGAAATGATTTCAGTAAAGAATGGTACGGAAATGTTTGCTTCGCGCTTAACTTGGCGAAGGCACTCTCGTGCCCCCTAATAATCCAAGAACTTGAAATAGTAATGAAAATTCAGTACATTTACACGTATGTATGTAATCAACATATTATTGATGGAAGGGCAAGCCTTTTTTTTTGGTCTGTAGGTACCAGAAGGGTGGTAAACACTGCTTCAGAGGCTATCTACTCTATTATTCCAACGTCATATACAAAACTTGAAACACTTCTCATACAACGGCCAAAGATGCTGTTGCTCAGCATAGTTGGGAACAAATAAATATTCACCAGTGCATTTGTTGTTCTGATTCCGCAATCCTTACTTTCTTGAATGAATCAGTTTATATGGTCGAAAACTTCAGAAATCGCTTTCGAAGTTGTTGAAAAAATTTCCTTCGGGAGGTCAACCTGTCTCGCCGAACATATTTGATCTTATTGTAAAGGTTCACATCGCCACTGACCGTGGCAATGAGTCAATATTGCTCCCAATTTCGATAAGCTTCGCTCTGACAGTAGTAATTTACACTGCATTGTTGTCGTTCTATTAGTCGCCGAGATTAGAGGAGCTCGTGTCAGTTGTCCCATTACTGATATTCCCTTCGGTGGAAAATCAACTCATGGGATTCAATATACAGAGTTGTATTTTAATGTTGTCGATACTAGCAATATAATACAGAAAAATGCCTCTCTCGGCTCATAATATTATATGATTAATTCGCGTTGTTTATTTTCAAACAAAACATAGGCAAATATGATGTTAACAAAAATTAGTTTCCTTTCCAGTTATGGACGATATGTTTATATAACTTCATTAATTTGTATCTTCGATTGCACGTATTAAAATATATAAGTAGAAAACATCTACTTAATTTACTAAAGTTGTTCACTGTAAAATATATCAAATGTTACGCATTTCACTACAGACAATTAGAAATTCTAAGACAAATTAGTGGAAACAATATGGTCTGAAACAAAGTTAGATTAGGTTAGATTTCAAAGTTGAAAGTTATGTTCTATATTCCGGATCTTAATCTCTATCAATTTCTGCTTTAAAAAATGTTCAGGGTGAAATATATTTGAGATTGCGTAGCCTAGGGCAGACGATCAGGGAAAGGAAAGAAAAGAGGAGTTTTTACAAGAGAAAATGATTTTAAATACAAATAACATTGAAGCTGTTTCGAAAAAGTTTATGCCAACACTTAAGCGAAATGTCTGATGTGTATTCATAAATGATAATAATAACAATAGTAATAATATGGTTCTGTTTGGCAATGAACCCATTGTCCTCAATGCTCAATAGAACGGGATACGGATTTAGGATAAAAGCAGAAACGAATTATCATACAATCTCCCACCTGCTGTATATGGATGACATCAAATTATATGCTTCGAACAAGAAGCAATTGGATGATTTGCTGAAAACTGTCAGTGAATTCTCGGCAGATGAAATTCGGGATTGAAAAATGTAGGACCCTGAACATTCAAAGAGGGAAAGTCATAGATGGTGAAACACAACTTCCAAACGGTGATATTATACAGTGCATGAGAGATGGCGAAACATACAAATATCTGGGATACCAACAAGCCAGATTGCTAGACCAAAAACAATCAAAGGAGAAGATTCGTTCAGAATACAGTCAGCGTCTGAAGTCTGTGCTGAAATCGATGTTGAACTCGGGGAATTTAGTCAAGGCAATTAACACCTACGCCATTCCAGTGTTACTTTACTCATTTGGAATAATCAGATGGACTAAGACAGAACTGGATGATATTCAAAGGCAGACCCGAACGATGCTAACAAAGTACAACAACCATCATCCAAAATCGTCTGTGATACGAACAACTTTGAAGCGGAAAGAAGGAGGACGCGGATTGATAGATGTAGTCAATTTACACACCGAACAGATAAAATATCTCAGAGAATTCTTCACAGAAAAACCTCTCACTTCTGACCTACATAGAGCGGTATCGTTGGCTGATAAGGGATATACACCTCTAAATCTTGCTACCAGAGATGACCTGCTGAAGCTACCATTCCTATCAGATACGGAAAAACAAGAGCAATGGTCAAGAAAGGAATTGCATGGACGACATCACCATGAGATTAATCAACCACACATCGACAAAGAAGCCTCCAACAAATGGTTGATGAAAGGAGAATTATTCGCGGAAACAGAGGGATTCCTTATGGCCATCCAAGACCAAGTGATCGCTACAAACAACTACAAAAAATTTATTATGAAGGACGGAACATTACAAACAGATAGGTGCAGAAAATGCCATATAAGATCGGAGACAATACAGCATATTACGTCCGGATGTGAACAACTGGCCAATACAGACTATCTTCACAGGCATAATCAAGTGTGCAACATTATCCATCAGAAACTTGCACACAAGTACGGACTTCTGAATACATTCCAGCCATATTACAAGTATCAACCGGCGCCCGTATTGGAAAATGACTCTATCAGATTATACTACGATAGACCTATTATCACTGACAGAATGGTGACGAATAATAGGCCGGACATAATGGTGTATGATAAGAGAACCAAAACAGCAATGCTGGTGGATGTCGCCATACCGAATAATAACAACGTGCTGAATAAGTTCCAGGAGAAAAAGTCCAAATACACAGACCTTGCTATTGAGATTGAGCAGATGTGGCACCTCGAGAAAATTGATATTGTTCCTGTCATCGTATCCTCCACTGGGTTAATACCCAAAACTTTGCATGATAGCCTTAAGAAATTAGAATTGCATAAGAATACCTATATAGAAATGCAAAAAGCTGTAATTCTTAACACATGTAGAATAGTTAGGCAATTTATGTCAAGTATATTGTAATCAAGCCTATTCCCTTTGATTGCTAAATCTGGGAAAGGTAAATTATATCCAGCTAACAGCTGAGATAGTGCATAAGTCCACGATAATAAATAATAATAATGAGCCCTCAGGGGCTCAGGAACATTGTTTCGGAGTACGGGCTTAGCAAACCCGAGGTACCCAAGCTGAACCTGGCAGTAGGTATAAAATGCAACTTATCCAATGATGTACAATCTAAGGAATAAACGGGTGAATCGATATTGTACCACCATAACCACTTGTCACGTTCAAGATTTAGGAAGAGGGTCTTGTTCGGAAAGTAAGTCATAGTCTCCCTCGGTTAACGACGGAAGCAGCGTGATATCGAGTACGGATACTGCAACACAAAACCAAATAGGAAACAACATCAATACCTCCCGACTGACTCTGGATGTTTCAACGGAAGCGCCATTATGCCTACGACCACGATAGCCGGACTCCCTAGGAAACGCATGAAGTGGACCCCAGAAATGAATTCCTTCATTATGCGTTCCTATTACAAGATTACAAACTTGGAATCGTAAATGACAGCATACAGATACGAGTTACATCTTGCGTTCGTAGAAAAATATCCTGAATTGCAGCACATATCCGAGAAGAGAATTTCGGATCAACGAAGAACAATCGTTAAAAACAGGCTACTTTCTTTAGAAACGCTGCAAAGCATAAGAGAAGAGGTCATAATGTAACTCAGAAGTGAAGATGATACTCATAACGGTACACCTACCGTCAATGAAAGTGTTACAGATAACGTCGAAGCCATGGAAACGAATATGAACATAGAACGTCCCCTGAGACGAACCTGCAGAACGAATTTATGTATTGAGCACGATCAGAACTCAACAGAGCAATAACTGAACTCAGTGGTAGTAGCCCAACTAAACGTCCTAAACTGCCCAAACTCAAGACGAACAAGAACACCAATATCATCCTAGCAAGCATAAACTCAGTGTTTGAAGACTACACTGAACAGAACACCTTGGAGAAAATTCCCACTTTGATTTACTGTGGAGCGGTAGCGGTTTTGCGACTACACAAACAAGTCTCCACAACTTTGATTTTGAAACCAAAGGTTCCTCCAAAGCGCGGCCAATTTTCATAAGAGAAATAACAAAACTGCGACCAACAATAACAGAGAAGTACCTGACCCACAGGGCTTTACCGATTATTGGTCATCGCTATGGTCGAACCCCAAAGAACACAATAAAGATGCTGAATGGATCACGAATGAAAAACAACGCCTTGATATCAATCATATGGACTTCGAAGAAATAACGGAGGAAGATATCGTAATAGTAGTAAAGCGACCAACAATTGGAAGGCCACAGGTATAGATAATATCCATAACTCCTGGTACAAGAAGTTTAATAAGCTTCATGGAGCCCTAGCGAAACAACTCACGTATGTTCTTCAACATCCCACGAAAACACCCACTTTTTTAATAAAAAACGCAACATATATGCTACCTAAGAAAGATAGAACACAGGATTCGTCCCAATATAGGCCAATCACTTGCCTTCCAACACTTTACAAAATACTCACCTCATGCATATCCAATCGAATATATAAACACCTTGACGACAACAATATATTAGCTGAGAAGCAGAAAGGGTGCAGAAAGGGTGCAGAAAGAAACGCCAATCTAGTCAAGGCAATTAACACCTACGCCATTCCAGTGTTTCTTTACTCATTTGAAATAATCAGATGGACTAAGACAGAAATGGATATTGAAAGGCAGACCCGAACGATGCTGACAAAGTACAACAGACATCATCCAAAATCGTCTGTGATACGAACAACTTTGAAGCGAAAAGAAGGAGGACGCGGATTTATAGATGTTGTCAATTCACACACCGAACAGATGAAAAATCTCAGAGAATTCTTCTCTGCAAATGCTCTCACTTCTGACTTACATAGAGATGACCTGCTGAATTTACTGTTCCCATCAGACACTGGAACACAAGAGCAATGGTCAAGAAAGGAATTACATGGACGACATCACCATGAGATTAATCAACCACACATCGACAAAGAAGCCTCCTACAAATGGTTGATGAAAGGAGAATTATTCGCAAAAACAGAAGGATTCCTTATGTCCATTCAAGACCAAGTAATCGCTACAAACAACTACAAAAAATTTATTATTAAGAACGGAACATTACAAACAGATAAGTGCAGAAAATGAGATCGGAGACTATACAGCATATTACGTCCGGCTGCGAACAACTAGCCAATTCGTACTATCTTCAAAGGCATAATCAAGTGTGCAACCTTATCCATAAGAAACTTGCACACAAGTACGGACTTCTGAATATCTTCCAGCCATATTACAAGTATCAACCGGCGACCGTATTGGAAAATGACTCCATCAGATTATATTACGATAGGCCTGTTATCTGTTATCAGACTATTGAGATCGAGCAGATGTGGCACCTCGATAGGGTAGATATTGTTCCTGTCATCGTATCCTCGACTGGTTCAATACCCAAAACTATACATGATAGCCTTATGAAAATAGAATTGCATAAGAATACCAATATAAAAATGCAAAAAGCTGTAATTCTTGATACATGTAGGATAGTTAGGAAATTTATGTCAAGTATATTGTAATCTAGCCTATTCCTTCGATTTCTGAATCTGGTAAAGGTAAATTGTATCCAGCTAACAACTGAGATGGTGCATAAGTCCACGATAATAAATAAAAATAATATCTTCATTAGTATTTCCTAACAAAGACAAAAGAACTCACAAAGCTAATACCTGTGGTGAGTTTATAAAGGAAAATTGATAATTCTTTTCTTATATGTGCTTTTATTTTAAATTGACACTTGTGTATATGATTTATGAAACTGAAAATTATTTGTGGAAGTGGGTCATGCTTTCATAACATCTGGACTCAAGGTAAAGCTTTTTGGGACAAGAGGCAACTGGGCCGCGGTCGAATTAACTGTGGTTTTCCCTCAATTTATGGAGTAAATGAGGTGGTCACAAAAAAAGCAGCATCGATATCATAATTATTTTGAATATAATGTACAGTCGTATCTTATATATAATAACTTTTCAAAACTTTCGTATACCTGGTTATAACATGCGACGCTATTTTCACCCAATCTTTGTAAATTGATGAAAAACATTAAATATTTCATCTTAATTGTCATAGCAAGAATCAATTTTCGTGCTAGCTATTTTTGGATGAATTTTATGAATGGACATCTTGGTACTAGATGAAATTGCGAATAAGTTATGCAATTTTTAAATAATCAATTGATTCCGACGTTACTACGATAAAGTTAATTTATCGGTTTTGATGATGATAAGAAATTAAACTATGTATTATGAAATGAAATGATTTATTGGATTAGTAGGAATAATATTCTAATGTATAAACATTACTTACAATATCTAACAAAATAGTTATACTATCTCAAGAGATTTTATTGAAAATCAGGATTTCAAATAGAGACGAATAAGCCGCACCATTCTGGTCGTTCAGAAGATTATCTCAACGGGGGTTTGTTGCAGTTTGAAAATTTCGATTGATTCCAAAAATCTAACTTTCGTTCCTTAGGTTTCCTGTGAAGTATGAAGTACTCATCCTCTCTGGTCGAAGGAGCATGCGATGATGTGAGAGCCTATTTTCATTTATTATTTTGAAAAAAAATTTTTGTGACTAAACTACTCACCAAAGAAACTTATTACTTGAAGACATCATAATAGGGTTTAGGACGCTCTTGAATCTTCGACAAAAAGTGGTCTTCCAATCTGAAAAAACCTCCCAAGATTTTTTTATAGAAAATTGGAACACCCTGTTTAGTGCAAAATAAATGCAACAATACCGATCGATCAAAAATGAGATCTTCAAGAGTGTACGAGCTACAGAGCACCGCGCCGCTGGTGAATCACCCAGTTTATTAAAACTTAGTATGTTATATCGAAAACCCACCTTCACTGATATTTGCATCCCTTATGATTCAACGCACCCAAAATCTCATAAATACGCTGCATTTAATTCTACGATTCATAGGGCTTTCTCTCTGCCATTATCCGAAGAAACTATGTCCATATGTTAAAGAAATAGGTGAGAACAATGATTATGCCCCAAGTATTATAAACAAAATGATTCGAAAAAATAAACACAAATAGCATATCATCATCTTCACCCACGTTTGGAATCGAATAATACAAATAAACATATTTCATTAACATATTTTGGCCCTATCAGCGAAAAGATTGCAAATGTCATTTCAAAACAAAATAAAAAAGTAGCTTTCAAGACCCACATGAAACTCTCTAGAAATTTTTTAATAGTGAAGATGAAACAGATTAAATTTGACAATACTTGACTTCATAAGTTGTCCTGTATGGATAGTGAAGGCGTCTATATAGGTCCAACTGGTCGTTCATTCAAAACGAGATATAAAAAGCATCAGTCATATCACAATAACCAGAGAACAGACGAATCTACTTTTGCTTCACGTTGTATCGGAAATGGCCATCATTTTCCACTCATAGATCAACTTGAAATTATTCACAAAATACCTAAGGGACGAAAGTTAGATTTCTTGGAATCAATCGAAATTTTCAAACTACAACAAGTTGAGATAATCTTCTGAACGACCAGGCTTATTCGACTCTATTTGAAATCTTCAAATAATACCTGCTTATATCATAACTATTTTATCACCTCTTGTTTGCAGCCTTAATAATTTTATACCTACCGATTTATATATGTATTTTCAACTTTAGTTCAATACTTCTTGTTACCTGAAAGGGGTCGAGAGACCAAAATTGCAATCCTGATTTTCAATAAAATCTCTTGTTATAGTATAAAACAGTTCAATTTCTTATCATCATCATGATTAACTATCACGTAGTTACGGCGGAATCAATTAATTTTTTTCGGTTTCACGTTCAGGATGAAGAAGCTGAGTGCACATGTGATATGTTTTTTCAAATAAAAACCTTATTCAACAGAATCAAAGTTGCTTATAGTCCACATTTCGAAATCTTCAAGTTTGCATTATGGTTAAAGAAAAAAATGTCCACATGTAGTTCGATTCTACGTAAAATAGTGCCTGCAGAGTATCAGGAACATTTCTTCATAATTTCAGAAATAATCGGGATATTGACACTTGACTGATATCAAATAAGTTGAAAATCATAAGATCTACCTTAGATCCGTTCACAGTATTTCACATAGCTACAGTACAAACACTCCGAAATTTGTTCACCCTGTATACTTCCCCACAACTCACCCTATCTATCACATCTTCAGAGTTCCCTTGGAACTAATTGTTGTATATTATTTTCAGGTCGACTACATCCCAGTGAACCAACAAGAAATGCAATATACAGAATTTTTGTCAAATGGCAGTTACAATAATAGCTTAGAATTACAATTTCAAAATGATTCGTTACCTCTTTTTCTAGTCGAAGATGTCGAAATTATAGATGCTCCAATCGTGGAGTATGTTCCGGTAAGTAATTGAATGAAAATATATACCGACTACTTAAGAAATTCATTCCTGAAATTTAATTTCAATTTCAAACTCTCTCGTTCCATTCACTTGTTTGTATGATGAATGCTCTTGAAAGTTTGAAACTTCAATGTTGTAAACCAATTTTCGCAATACTTTTCTACTCGCAATCAGAAGTATCAAAAATGTTAAATTCTGATGAACTGTTCACGACAGATATGGATTTTTCAACTTTAAACCTATACTAATACGTATTTAAAAATATATTTTGTACTTTCCACAGTTTCATTCTTTCAATGCAAGTCCGGTTTCGATAGGGTTAATTTCAAGTGACTGATCTATAGATCTGAAACTAATTGAACAGATTATTTAATCAGGAACCCCAACAGAAAAATTCCAATTACAGGGTTCTCTTCAAAAACAATTTAAGATAATTATAAATAAAGTTCGACAGATATTCTATCAATATATATCGACTGTTGCTTCATTTCATGAATTCGTCAAATTTGTTAGATGTATAATCAATTTTTTGTATTTATAACAAATGCTTATATCTATAATTTTGGTGTCAGAAAAATAAATACAAGTGTGAGCTCAGGAAATGTAACAGTGAACCATACTATCTTGTATATGATTCAATAAACGAGTGAAAAAACCTGAGGAAAAAACTCGTTTCCCTGTCGCTATTGGACTAGCAATAGCTTGTCTATTCATGTTGTGTTAGTATCGTGTGAACATAAAGAGTACCAAAAATTATACTGCTTAGCCGCTTCATTCTCTCTTGCATTCCATGATTTCCAAACGAAGACAAGGGTGAAAGGAAGAGGGTTTGGGACAGGAATCTATAACAATGGAAAAAGAATCCCAGCAGAAAAATATTTCAACAACCATACTTCTTATGTGTCTAAACAAATCTAAGAAAAGATTTTACATAGCAAGCAAGGTCATGAAAAGGACTAAGGAGATAATAAAAAAATACATAACCTGCGATATTTCCTCAAATTCCCTCTCTGTTTGACCGAGAGAGCCCCGATGGCCAGGTTCAGTCTTCCAAGTGATGCCGATTATGATCTATAGATGTTTTAGAATCATTATGGACCCAATAATCTGGGTTGACAACGCCCATATATTATTTCTTCGTGGAACTTGTCAAAGAAAAATTTGCGAAAAATTTTGACAGTCGTTCGAAAAATATGACAAATGTCCTATATAAAAAAATAAACCAAGCTCATATTAAACAAATCGAAATTCTTTAAGTGTAATTACAGAAAAGCATTAATCTTAAAATAGACCATTTCGGGCTTTAGGTACGTAAAATAAGGTTTTATGACGATTATGATATTGAGGAACATTAAAAGTGAGGAAATCAATTAAAGGGTAGTTGTAATAATTATTCACAATTCGGTACAAAAAATTACCATCAGAGCACGTCTACCCTCCAAGCTTAAGACACGATATCGGCACAAGCTGATTTTATAATCACCCTGCAGCAAATTGCGATTAAATCTGTAATTTAAACTTTTGACATACGTACTCTCTCAATTCTCTCAATATGAACGTGGTAAAAGGGTAACCAGATAGGTGTAGCATACTCCCAATTTGACCTGTCTAGGACAAAGAATAGTGTTTTCAATATTCTTAGTTCTTAGTAATTCTAAGTATAAAACCAAGCAATTTGAAAGCTCTCGATACTATGCAATCCACATGAAGTGCATATGAAAGTTTGACATCTGAGACAATACCCAAGTCCTCATCCTGTTCAATCCTAGTCACATCCTGATTATTCAGAGGAAAGGAGTTATGTATGATGTTGATGTTTTTTGTGAAGTTTATGTGCTGACATTTATCGACATTTAGTTCGAAATATCGGAACTTACAGAACCAAAAAAAAGAGATCTAAATCACTTTGGAACAACTGTGTATCAGCATGAAATTCAATTCGTTTGTAAATTTTCAAATCAAGAACAAAAGTTCATGTGAAGTATTAGGAGAGCACTCAGAAATATCATTGATATAGATGGCAAAAAGAAGGGGTCCAAAGGGAGAACCTTGAGGTACCCCGGATGTTAAAAAGTGCATTTTTGAAGATACCCCATTTATCACTACAAACTGTGAATTATTCATCAAATATGATTGCAACCATCTCGTCATTGATTCAGCCATACCAAAGTCCGAGAGAATACTTAATAAAGTAGCATTGTGCACCTTGTTGAATGCCTTATCCATGTTCGTATAAACCGCGTCCACCTGAACAGCATCATCAAGACTTTGGGACAAGAAGTTGATATATGGGGTTAAATTCGTGAGAACTGATTCCCCTTTGAAGAAACCATGCTGATACTTTGTAATTCTAGAACTGCATAAATGAAAAAGTTGATCAGTTATAATCGATTCAAATATTTCACCAAACTGACTTGGAATGGACACCGGACTATAGTTGTTAATTAGATTTTTCTTACCATTCTTGAAAATAGATACAATTTTGGCCAGATTCCATCTACCCGGAAACACTCTCAGCCGAAGAGACTTACTGAATATTACTTGAAGAGGCGTCGATAAAGATGAGCAACATGATTTAATGAATATTGGGGGAATATCAGGACAAAGTCCTTCAGTAACATTCAGTTCAGCTATTTCATTTTTGATATCAATTTTTGTTGAACCATTGATTGAGATAGATTATATTTCTTTTCATAAATAATAGGCTTTTGTGGATCTTTGAAGACTCCAGCAAAAAATCGCCAAAAGCATTTGGAATAGCAACACTGTCATCATAAACATTGTCATCAATATTCATTATAGGTGGAATTAGCTCATTTTTTGAAAATCAGATACGTGAGACCAAAACATTTTTGGATTTTTCACGTGTTTTCCATAGTCCCTCTGGATCAAAATTATTTCTGAAACTTTTGAACTTACTATGGTACCGTGCCCTATCTTCAATCAAGCGGATTGTGTCTCTTAAATACCAGGGCGGATAGGTTTTATAGTTAGTAACTCTGATAGGAACATGCTTTTCAATAATCTTGTTAAAAACTGAATAAAACTCTTCCACGCATTCATTCACATCATTACTCGTCAAAACTGAATTCCAGCCGATTTCTGAGAAATCTTTACGTATGGATGCATAGTCATAGTATTTTTCATAGACTTTTCCCACCCCAATATTACAGTACATCTCTAACGCGGGATGATGCGAGTCTTCTTTGACAAATGGTAAAGGACTTCTCATTAATTTCACAAGAATTTGAAACTACAAGGTCAAGAGTTTTTCCGTTGTTGTTCACAATTCCGTTGAACTGGGCCAACGAGTTATAAGCACATAAGTCACTAAAAGCCGTATATATTTCGGACTGAATGGAGTTATTTACAAAACTATTCAGGTTCTTATTGAAAGTCCACGTGAAGATCAGATTAAAGTCTCCACATATAATTATAATATCATTACTATAAGATTCAATTAAGCTGTCCAACAGGCAACCATTAGATGTGGTATTATTCGAGTTTACACAGAGTTTACTGTATTTCCAAACATTCCAATAGATTCATTTTCTTTCATTTGTCGCATTCATAAAGGATTTTGGGATTACTTGACGTCATTGTATTTTTGTGGACATAATATTTTCACTTATTACCGAATTGTAATCAGAAGATATATATTCTTAGAATCTTTTTTCGAAGCTTCTACATGTTTGTCCAACATAAGCAAAAGATCACTAGTTGCATTCTACTTTATAAACTCCTAATTTTTTGAATTTGTCGGTCTTCTGTTTAGCGTTTTATAATAGTTTGCTCCGATTTAGTTAGGAAAAGAGAAAGGCTCGGCCATTTAGTCTTAGCTCAGCGGTAATTAGAATATACCAAAAACTATTTATTGGACTTAAAAATTTTAATGTTCATTAAACATTTATATAAATTATTATCAATTATAAACACCAAACAGCAACTTCTCCCATAAACATAGTCAAAATAAAATATTTTGAAAACACGGTGTCTAGACCTTATCAAACTGTGGTAGCATAATCAAGCCTACTACTTTAATCAACAAAATCAAACAAAATAAATTTCTTTTATTTCATTATCGTAAACCCACAAACATTTAGTGGTAAACACAGAAATGTTTCACTTTCAATGGGTGTAGAAACATGAGGAATCAAGAACATGAATCTTGGAACAGATTGCATCTACATTGACAAAAAAGTGAACTGGAAGCCAGTGTTCACATCTTAGGCACGACAGGAAAGAAGCAATCAAAAATGGAGTAGTTTCTGAACTAGAGAACCAGTTTAGAAAACAATGTCAGAAATAGAGATAAATAATTCAACGAAGTGGTGGAAAACCTATCAAGTGACCAAGTAAAACAAGTAGAAGACATCTCCAATCATGAGAAATACTAGTAAATCTTAAAACAACGGAGGAAATGGGATCCAAAACTATACACTGAAAACCTACTAGATGCAGCAATCCAAAAAATCGCAGAAAAAAAGAGAAAAAACTGAAAACTAGCTACCTGGAAATATAGAAAATATCATAAATAATAATGATATACACTTCAAGAAAATCGATAAATCCAGCAAGCAGCAACAGACAATCAACATACTCCAGCAATGAGCAAGATAATAAGAGGATGTACTATTCAGCAGGCTCAACAGTTTTGCAGAAGAAATGCAAATGTTACTTGTCGACTAGTTTGGATTCAAAACAAACCACTGAACGATATACAAATTGGCAAGAATCACAAACTAACGCTGTATTCATAGATATTACGTTCAACAAAGTGTGGCACAAAGCACTGATATACAAGATGAGATCGGCACTCTTCCCACGAAAGCTCACCAGCATTATTCAAATCTTCCTAAAGAATCGAAAACACTTAGTCATAATAAACAATAGTAAGTCAACAGTGAAGTGAATAGTTGCAGATATGCTACAAGGATCAATTCTAGGACTCATCTTCAACATATATTTAGTAATAACAAACAATTATAAGTCAACTGTGAAGAAAATAAAAGAAGGTATGCCACAAGGAAGCAAACTCTTGATAGAGTTTTGCAATATCAGAGGACTGAGGCACAACAACGTGAATGTCGGTGCAGTCCACCAGCATCTGCAAAAAGCACAACCCCATGTGCTAGCCCTAACTGAAACCCAAATGAGTCAAACAACCGACACAACGTATTTACGTTTCAATGGGTATGAATTACATACGAGATTTAGGTTTAAAGGGGCGCTCTGTGTTTTCGGATTTTGCTCGGCAGAGTGAGGACACGATGGAAGATGACGCTTTCGACCTTGTGTGGTTTAAAATCTGTGTGCAGGATAAAACACCGCTGTCTATATCGCTCGCAAAACGATATTCATTTCCCTAGACTGTTTCAGTATCTGGGTGATAAGGTGGATTGGATTCAGTTACATCATCCGGCAGCTGAGGTCATAGTACTGGGTGACTTCAACGTTCACAACACCAACTGGCTCTGCCACAACAATAGAACAGATGAAACGGGAAGACAGGCTGAAACTTTCGCAATCAGCCATAATCTAACGCAGCTAGTCGATGAACCGACAAGAATAGCTGATAAACCAACCGACTCCCCGAACACCTTGGATCTCTTTTTGATTTCAGATCCTCATGATTTTGAACTGGAGGTCTCAGCACCGCTAGTTAACTCAGAGTACAACCTTATATCTGCTACTGGAACCATTGTGCTGCCGCTAAACCAAGAACCTAAACCACCCAGATGCATTTGGCACTATACCGTGCTTATTGATGAGCTGCGTGAATTCTTTTCATGTTTCCCATTCAGTGATGTTTGCCTTTCTGATCCTAATATCAATGTGTGCACAAAAGCCATGGTTCAACAAAGACTGCGAAATAGCCTCTGCAGCCAAGAGCTGAGCTCACAAGTCATGGAAGATAAATCCAACAGAGGAAACAAGAACAATCTTAGTAACTGCAAGAGCAAAGACCAATTTCAACGAAGGGGTGACTAATAAACTCCTTGAACAGGCAAACGGGACTCCTTAATTCTGGTCTATGACGAAGACGACTGTTAATTCCAATTACTGCAAATCTGCGTTTCCGCTTATTGTCAGAGAAGACGGAAGTATAGCATCATCTCTGAAAGAGGAAGCCGATCTCTTTGCTCTCTTGTTCTCAAAGAATTCTGTGCTATATTCATCGAACGCAATACCACCAAACTTTCCACCTACAAATTCTTTCATGGCAGAAATCATGTTCAGAGTCCGCACTGTGAGACCGGCTCTCGAGCAGCTGAACTGCAAGAAGGCAGTTGGTCTGAACGAAATGCCGCCAATCATCCTGAGAAAGTGTGGTTACGAACTGGCACCCATTCTTAACATGTATGTGTCATATTTCTTATGAAAGCCCGATTTTTCCGAGCAGCTGGAAAAGAACGAAAATTCAACCGATCCCAAAGAAAGCAAAAAATCCTTACCCCAAAACTACCGCCCTGTTTCACTTCTTCCCATTATGTCCAAAGTAATAGAGAGAGTCAGAAATGATGAACTCATCAAATATCTTGAGTTGCAGGTAATTATTAAAAACCGTCAGTATGGTTTTCGCAGGCAACGATCGACCGCAGATCTGCTCGTCTACGTCACTCATGTTTGTACATCAACGATGGAAGAGCATAGGGAATCTAGAGCAATAGCCCTCGACATCTCTAAAGCCTTCGATAGGGTTTGGCATGCACTGGGTTGAATAAACTTGCCACATATGGGCTTCCCGAAAAATTACGAGGTTGGATAAGTAGCTGTCTTTCAAATATATCAATACAAGTTGTGGTCGACGGTATAACATCTGATAGTTTCCGGTTTCAAGCAGGAGTACCTTAGGGATCCATTCTTTCGCCAACCTTGTTTCTGTTACAGATAAACCATCTTCTGTCATCTACAGAAAACAAGATCCTCGGTTTTGCAGACGATTGTACCCTCTCTGGTTTCGTCTTTCAGTGGTCTGCGGCCAAACACAACTGCAGAACCTCAGCGCCAGAGATGTCAACAAATTGATAACTCAAACTCTGACTTACAGAGGATATCTGAGTGGAGTCAGTTGAACCTGATGAGCTTCAACGCGAGCAGGACGCAAGCAACTACATTTTCTATAAAGTTCCCTGCTGGAGAACCTCCTCTAATGATGCAAGGCCAACAAATTGCATCCAAAGATTCGATGCAATTCGTCGGAAAAACGATCAACTCCGGGTTTTGCTAGCATGAACATGTCTCAGCAATAGCTAAGTCGGCATCAGTTAAAGTTAGTTTTCTTCTCAGAGCCAAGCGATACTTCACGTCATCCCAGCTAATGCTTCTATATAAGACGCAAATTCGACCTGTTTTTGAATATTTTTCCCACGTATGGGGATCTGCGCCCAAATAATCGTGGCGGATGTTGGATAGTGTACAGAAACGGGGTGTGCACCTCATCGACCACCCGGAGATCACCCGCGATCTCAAACCGCTGGCTCTCCGAAGACAAGTTGCTAACCATTCTCTATTTTACAGATACCTCCACGGAAGATGCTCCAAGGAGCTGAAAGTCCTTGTTCCCGAAAAACTCATGTTTTGCCGCAACACTAGGCTGGCAAGGAGTTCTCATCATATAGCGGTACATTTAACGACCCCTTGAACCTCCCTTTATAAGAAGTCCTTCGTTTACAGGGCCGATGAACTGTCGAACTCACTTCCGTCCTACATCTTTCCAATATCCTACTTGTTGGCACTCTTCAAGAAGCGAGTCAACAGACACCTCAATTCTTCCCAGGTGCCCACTCATGTGGTGTAACAGGTCCGCTTATTCCTGGGAAGCGCGCATAAAAAAAAGGATCAATTCTTGGTCCCCTTCTCTTCAACATATACATGGCAAATATGTCCGAAATGAAGTACAGCAAAATGGCTGAATTCGCAAATTGAAACCCTTTAAATTTTAAAAATTCAAAAAAGAAATGAACACATCAAAATTGAAATATTTTTATACTCAACCATCCCTCAAACTCGGAGATCTATATTCTAGAAAAAAAATTTTACACTTTTGATCTTTTCATCTAGAAACAAAATATACTTTGCTTATTTAATACTGTCTATATTTTGAATGAATATTATCTACTCGTTGTCGTTCTCTTCTAGTTACTGCAAACAATAATTTTTGAAGAAATTTTCTTCAATTCACATTAACTTGTTAATTAAGTTTTTGGAATTATCTAGATCGATTGATCTGTTATTACTTATTCTAGGTTTAAAATAATATGGAATGATAGCTAAAATTTAGTTTACTCGCCATAGGTTTCACCTTTGTGAGTTGTAATTCTTTATTGTGTACCCAATAAAGAAATTATTATTATTTTATTATTAATCTACTACCAATGAAAACAAATAGGTAATAACGAAAAGATTATAGATTCACATGAACACCTTTACGAATTACTTTGAAAAATAGAGGATCAAACTTAATCCAAAAAATTAAAGCATTATAATTTGAATATAAACTAAACAGGATGATATTAAAATCCATGGGCAAAATATTGAATAGAAAAAAGCGAATTATTTAGAAATCAAAGTAGACGAAAATCTAAATTGTGAGAACTATATACGGAAATTGTGAATAGGAAAGGGCGCTGCTATACCCTCTTCTAAATGTTTTAAGCAAACTAAATACAGGGAACAAAATGAAGATACTTAAGGGCCATTTAAATTCCATTCATAACTGCATGAAAAAAGATTAAAACACAAAAATGACGGACTAAAGAAGATTATGAAAATCAAACTGAGAACTTCTGGAAAAAGGATATACAAGGTTTAGTATGAAGGAAACGAGACGAAGAAGATACAGAATAGAACATAGAACCCAACGTATAAACCTACAGCGTCAGTGTTAACAACGTTTTATTCCGACTCCATTGAGTACTGATCATAAGTGTATCTTATCCCCGAAGGCGCCAGATTTAGATCTTCTTCGGCTCCGGTATTATCTACGCTACGGTCAATGCTATCAGGTGTCGAGATGCCAAGGCGGACAACGCGCCTGTTTTATAGAGACTCCCAAAGATTACAAAATTTTCATTAGTTTCAACCACACTTACTTTTAATCCATAATTTTGATTTTTCATTGAAATGAATAATAACTACAATTTTATATTTCTACCAATATCCTCAAAATGAATTCGAAAAGAATTTCACAATATTTGAATTTTGGGTTGTTATAGATCTACTTTCAATTACAAACAATGTTATTCAATCCGTTTCAACTTAAATTTATTCAATGGTATATTCCTCGAGTGAAATTTTCTTTTTTTTTTCAGACATATCTTTATAGTTCAGCAATGGTACTAGCTGCAATATCAGTATTTTTAAGGATGGGGTTCCTACTCAAACTAGGCCTAATGGTTGCATCTCTAGTGACACATATCGTTATTTATAGCTACTTGGATTTCTTTCAAGTATATCATAATGTAATTTTTGACGAGTAAGTATTTAGAAATGATTTTTATGTTTGATGTCCTATGAGGTTCGAGAGAAACCTTAATCAGCAAGTTCCTGTAATTTATTCATAAAACTCAAAATCAAGATACAATATTATTAATCAAAATGTATATTGTCCCCTTCAACCTCATTGACTAAAACTCACTTGTGCGAACGTTCCATCTATCTTCGAAATATTTATCAAACTCACTTTTCGGATAGCCATCAAAACAATGTTCGATGTTTCCATTATCCCCTTTTGGCTACTAAATATCGTTCCACATTTCTCTCAGGCAGTCTCAGGGAGCAAAATCAGGTGATTTTGGTATTCGTTTTGGTTTTGCTCTAAAACTCACGGATGATTATTTTTTCCACAAATATTTTCTTTCTAGGCGAACTGCTTCACGCAAACGTTCCATGATAATTGAAAATAAGTCTTTATTGTCTTTTTGACTTTCTGGTAAAAATTCGTGATGCTCGGTACATTCATAATACATGAAAACCAAGATCATTGCTTTTTTTAATGAAAACAACGTGACTTTTTTGGTCTTAACTCATTGGGAACTTGCCATGCTTGGATTGACTATCGTATTCATACGCCCGCGTCTAATCCCCAGTAAAGATACATTTGGTAAATGTCGGATAAGAATCAGCAATGCAAATCATGTTTATTGCGATGTCAACGCGGTATTTTCTTGTGATGAAATTCAAGTATTTGGTAACAAACCTAAACCATTGACTACAATGTCTTGAAAAGGTCCATAAGCAATACTCAAATCCTCCGCCAAGTCTCTGATAGTAAATTTGCAGTTATTGACCTACAGTTCTTTTACTTTCTCGATGTTTTCTTCTGTTTGTGATGTAGACGGCCTGCCTATGCGTTCGTCATCCTCGATGGGTTCTCGACCAGTTCTAAGACGTTCGTGCCGCTGGTGAACAGCTGTTTCAGGAAATAATTGGCGGAACAATTTTCCATATTTCAAATTTTTTACAACATCGAATTCGTATTTAACACAAAATTCAATTCAAACTCGTTCTTGCAAATGTAGTACCATCTCATAAATTTCTGAAAATCGAAAATGTTCACACTTTTAAGTACCTAGATATACTTAAAAGGGCACAACTTTTACAAATGTTAAGCTAGACGCTGAGATTTGAAGGGAATGTCAATGAAAGATGAGGCAACCCATCAAAAGTAATTGAGCTCGATTCTTAGACTAAAAGCGCCAGCCAATTACGATAGATTTTCATCGAAACCTCAGCTTTCATGCCACATGATGTGAATTTGTGTGGTACTTCAATTGTTAGTACTGGATGATAATCAAATTTTGCAAAATGTCATACGACATTATCTGAACACAAGAATGTTCATCTTATATTCAGTAATAACAACACAGACATTGTGTTAACAAAGATGAGGCAACCCATCAAAAGTAATTGAGCTCGATTCTTAGACTAAAAGCGCCAGCCAATTACGATTCCGGGAACTTTTTGATCAAGGTGGTATATTGTTTTAAAACCAATAAAGACGTTCTCGAATGGTCCTCAACTTGGAAGAAGTTACTTTTGTATTGAAGAGTCTTATATGTTAACTTGTTTTTTTATGCGTGCTTCCCAGAAATAGGCGAAGCTGTTACACCACATGAGAGAGCGCCTTGGAAGAATTGAGGTGTCTGTGTCTGTTTACTCGCTTCTTCAAGAGGGCAAAATTGTAGGATGTTGGGAAGATGTGGGACTGAAGCTCACCGGCCCTGTAAACAACGGAATACAAGGTCTTTCAGGTCCTTAGAGCATCTTCCTTCGAAGTCAAGGTCAGCAACTTGTCTTCTGAGAGCCAGTGGTTGGAGATTCGCAACGAATGTTTTGGCGCAGATCCCCATACATGGAAACAATATTTCAAAACAGGTCGAATCTGCGCCTTAAATAGCAGCAACAGCTGAGATGATGTGAAGTATCGCTTGGCTCTGTAAAGAAAACTAAGTTCAGCTGATGCAGACTTACCTATTGCTGATACATGTTCATGCCACAAAACCCAAAATTGACCGTTATTCCGAGAAGGTGCACCAAATCTTTGGATGCAGTTTGTTGGCCTTGCATCATTATAGAAGGTTCTTTAGCGGGGACTCTTCTATAAAACGTATTTCCTTACGAGTTGCCCTCATTGAAGCTCACCAGGTTCAACTGACCACAATCTGATAGCCTCTGTAGGTCAGATTTTAAGTTATTGATTAGTTGACATCTCTGACACTGAGATTCCTCCATTGTAATTGACCGCAGACTACTGAAAGACGAAGCTAGGGTACAATTTTCTACAAAATCGAAGATCTTGTTCTCCGTAGATGACAGAAGATCTGCAACGGAAACAAGATTGGCAAAAGAATGGATCCCTGGGGTACTCCTAAATAGATTTTCATCGAAACCTCAGCTTTCATGCCACATGATGTGAATTTGTGTGGTACTTCAATTGTTAGTACTGGATGATAATCAAATTTTGCAAAATGTCATACGACATTATCTGAACACAAGAATGTTCATCTTATATTCAGTAATAACAACACAGACATTGTGTTAACAAATCGTCTTGAATATGTAACATCACAGAATAGATATATTCTTGACAGAACCTCGTACTGTCTCATTCTTACGGAGAGGTTTTCGACCTTATAGAACTTTCTACAAGACTCCCTTTTGCCAATCATGATTTCTTTATCATTCAAACTTCTCACCCATTGGTGAATATTTTCAGGAATATCGTTGTGGTAAGATATTGCATCAAAGGCAAGAGGAGGGATGTATCAAGTATCATGTTTTCTGGTACAGTTAGACGAGAGATTCTTCGGCGTAAACTATTCGAGGTTTCTAGTGATGAAGATGTCAATCCTATCTTACTACAGCAAAGTTTGGATATTTTCTTCCCATACTCCCATACATTTATTATATGCCTCGGGTCAAGACTGAATTGGAACTTTATCTCGACCGGTTAGCTTAAGATCAGAGGTGTGTATATCGCGAAGGTGCCAAATTATAGTCAGTCTGAGTCATATAGCCAAATAAACCTTATATATTTCTATCTAAAATCCACGGAGAAAGTCTTGAATGGCTTAATCCGCTGACGCCCTTGTGGTAGATAACGGCTGTCCATTGATAATTTTTATATCTCATAGTTAATAATCTACTGGTAATACTCTACGTCCTGGAGTTGATGCTATTATCATATCTATCAGGCTTCAGGAACCTATATCCGCAATTCAAAGATGGTGTATGTGAAATAATTAATCTGTACTCTCAACAAACCCTTATGTTGACATTCACCAGGAGAAGGACTGTATTTATTACATCCGTCCCTTACCCCGATGCTGAGAGGTGTATTTACTTCAGCTGCAGAGGAAGAAAAATATCTGATGTTAAACTTGCATATTACTCCTACCTAGAAACAATGATACATAAGGCCATATATTTCATATGGGACTTTTTGTAAGAAGAGGATGATCACCCTTTACCTATAATATAGGTATAGGTTGAAGGGTAGTGGTGCATCTTAAAAATTCAATCCCTACTCGAGTACTCTTAATTATAAAGAACTACTTCCATAATGGCTACTGAACGATTCCACCACGCACCTACTACAACCATGAAACTAATATTACGCTTGCCTCTCTACTTGGTGATGAGAGGAGTGACAGGAATAGCCGTGTACAGATTCCACCACTTAAACCGAAATGGACCGAGTATGATGAGCTTTGTTCCCAGCACTCAACTTGCTAAAATTGAAGCCACTATGCATTATAAAAATCAACATGGACCTGCCTTTTCAGATTATCCAATCGAGCAGACAGACAGAAATAGGCCCCCTGCTGGTCCAAATATGGCTGTTAAACTGCCCACGGTGAGGCAGCTGGTGTATACTAACGTAGAGCTAACTGTCCATCTATTTAGATGATCTAGCGACTGTTTTTCAAGCGAGGAAATTCGCCATTTATCAAATTGCCAACATACTTCTTACGGAAAAATGGACGCGTAGGTCAACAAAATCAAGATGCTTTCAGGTCTTGCGTCAAAAGACTGGGGAAGGACAATAGACTTCAGCGAATGTGGGTGCTAGGCCGCTTAGGAACTGAGAGCAATGAGGAAGCAAACTCGTTAGCTGCAAAGGGTCTACTTCGTTGTTGATCGAGCCAGAGTCTATCGAAAGATGGATTCGAATGTGCAAAAGCACTGACTGAGCTCTAAACTATGAAGACATTCTCGTCTTGCCATCAATGAACCTTCCATAGTCATCACCAAAGTTTGGTTTTAGGCTCAAGGCTGAGCCTATGAATGCAGGCTATGAAGGATGACGAATTTATTGCACATGTCACCTGCGAATGACCGACCGGGAGCCTTGAGAAACATGGATCTCCCAAACAAATGATAAGGAACACTTCCACTAACCTAGTATCATTTATAAGTAGAATGGAGGTAGTGGAAGAAGTATGTAAAAGAGTATACCACAATAGATCACTGGATCGCAGTTGCATGGCTGTCGCTCAGCCAACACAATATAGCGTCCACTGCCCAATGGAAAATATTCAATGCTTCTTCCATTTTCACAATAAACAAATCTGCATTCTCTACGATTTGTGCTCGTTAATAGATTTCACGAATGAAATTATTCACTACTTGTCTCGTTCGTTTGCAGTATTCATAACTGTAAATAAACGCTCAATCAGAATATTATTCTTACACAGAGCTTTACGATGAATTTATGAGAGTTAAATGAATTCCTTGCGATTATGTTTCAACTTCAAAGACTTTATTAATCTGAGAGACGAGATTGACAACCCTTTGTAGTGACGGGGTGGATGCCACACGACACACATCAAATAACGGGGTCTGAAAGCTTCAGCTTAAGTTCTTTGTCATGATTATGTAATATCCTCATTCTTGACTCCATTAAATACTAACAAAGTTATCTTTCCTTTATCGCGTCAAACTTTGAGAAGAGTTCGGAAAAGTTAAATTTTGAATACTCATTATTAACAGTCGCTTAGATATGAGATTTACCTTCACCTAAAGATTCGTCCGCATGAAATTACAAGTGTACACGAAATATAAATTTATTCTCAAATACAAGTAAACGATGATTTCTACTAAAATATATTATTAAATTCTATTTTCATCATATATTTATTTTTTATTTATTTATTTCATTTTTGGGTGCAGGTTGTTGATGAAATTTTCGAATACAGTGAACTGTCTGTTTGTTCCTGTGAAACACACAATAATGTCATCGACATATCGATACCAAAAAAAAGCTATTCATAAACACCCGCTTAGTAAACATTCCCTATATTGGTATCGATATGTCGATGACATTATTGTGTGTTTCACAGGACCAAACAGACAGTTCACTGTATTCGAAAATTTCATCAACAAACTGCACCCAAAAATAAAATTGACTTCTTAAATAGAACATAACAATTCGATCAATTTCCTAGACCAAACAATAACTAGGTCAAATAATAAACACCAGTTTTCAGTTTATTGTAAGCCTTCTCATACAGATATCACAATTCATTATACATCGGCACATCCTTACCAACATAAAGTTGCAGCATTTAACAGCTATATACACAGACTCTTGAACACACCGATGTCTAATGAAAATTATTTCAAAGAATTGAGTTTGATAAAACAGATCGCAATAAATAATGGTTATGATGCAAATTTAGTTAGCAGCATACTACATAAGAAAAATCAAAAATTAGCTTTACAACATATATATCCAATCGGTGAACACCAATACAAGGAATTCAATAGTTTAACATATATAGGCGATATAAGCAATAATGTGAAATTTCTTCTTAAAAATTCAAATTTAAATATAGCGTCCAAAACATCAACAAATTTGGGTTCATTTATCAGGAACTATCAATCTCCAATTAATAAAGAAAATAAATCAGGTGTTTATAGATTGAATTGTGCAGATTTCAATTGTTTTTATATAGGTAGAACAGGAAGAAATTTCAATGTTAGAATCTCTGAACATAAACGCAGTTCCACCAATGGAAAAACCGATTCAAATTATTCAAATCATCTTAGGGAAAATGGTCACTCTTCCAATTCAGAATTCAAAATCCCACATTCTGAGAAGAGAGGTATAATACTCAACCTTCTGGAAGCACTTGAAATTAACAGATTTAGGAATTCACCGGAAATTCTTAATGATCAGGTAGACATAAATAACTCACCCTTATTAAATTTATTTCCTAAACATTAGTTTAAGTACGGATAGCTCTGAGTGGATTACCTCTTTAGTATATTCATATTGTAGTATTCATTCGCTCTTGATAAGGATACTGTGCATCGAAACGCGTCGAGCATTCAATAATATATTTTAGTAGAAATCATCGTTCACTTGTATTTGTGAAAATGGATTTCTATCACGTAAAAGCCTAATCAATTGAATTTATGAATTTATTATTAATTGAATAAGAAATGGAACTCTTCGTTAATTAAAATGTGATTAAAATAATAATAATTATAATTAACCTCAGTTATTTCTAACTTTAATCAATATCTATTTATAAAGGAAAAATTATACTGAAGAAATCACGAGAGACTGTCGCTTGGCCGCTTCATCGGCGTGATCTCATCAATTAGTTGGCCATAATTAGAAATATTGATCAACAAACGAATTATTCTTCATTCGATATTAACACCGTAGTTAACCAGTCATAATGACGTTGTTTCTGACGTATTCCTTTGTCAACGTATATGTGTTCAGATATTCCATCTGAATGTCCTTACCAATCGGATTAATCTTATGATGCCTATGGGACTTCTCTGATGCTTTTTTTGTATCTGACGGACTTAGCGTCTTGGGTCTTTTGGATACCAGATTTTAACGTGTTTCGAAGTTTTCAAGAGCATAGCCGGCTTCCGAATTCATGTGAGTCATGGCAGAGGAGATCAAGACCAAGAATCTTTCTCATTCCTTTCCTACTTGGTGGAAGCAGATTCGAAGTGAACTTCTCAGAAAATATTATTTCCGGTTTTCATGCCACTTTTTTCTCTCATCAGTGTCGTTAGTGTTATGCTTTTGCCAGCCATCTTTTGCTGGCTGTGCTTATAATTCTAGCTTAAGAGGCCCTAAGACATATATGACGCAGATTAGAACGGGTCCATTAGAAGTTCGAATCAAGTACTTCAACTGCTGCTTGATTATCAGTGAGAATAAAAATGGTCTTACTCCAAAGTTCTAGATTCATAATTTTCTGCGGGAATCATCTACATTTATGCTTACCACTTTTTAGTCTCTGCGAACCCCTTTCAAAGCAATTGAACCATGTGTACCACACATGGTTATTTAAATTAACAGTGCTTTCTCAATCTATTCCTACCTATAAGGAATGTCTATCTGGAAAGAACACTCGAAGTTGAACTCTGCTACCATATAGTCAAACAGTAAAAGCATGCAGTTTTCTATTATAACCAAACGTATACGGAATTGACTCATCTGGATAAACCTTCACGATGCTGCCAACTTATGTTTATACGCATATACTTTAACTTGTCTTGTTATAACTAAATAAGCTAACAATTATGTTAATAGCATTGGTAAGGATCGTACATACTGGGTGATTCACTAGTGGCGCGGTGCTCTGTAGCTCGCAAACTCTTGAAGATTTCTTTTTTGTTCGAACGGTATTATATTTAGAAAGTAAAAATCTACTTCAGCAATTTATTTCGCAGTAAACAGGGTGTCCCAATTTTCTATAAAAAAATCTTGGGTGGTTTTTTCAGATTGGAAGACCACTTTTCTGTTCAAGATTCAGGAGCGACCTAAACTCTGCTATAATGTCTTTAAGTAATACGTTTTTTTGGTGAGTAGTTTCGCCAAAATATTTTTTTTTCCGTAAAAATTCATTAAATTGGCTCTTGCATCAACGCATGCTCCTTCGGCCAGAGAGGATGAATACTTTTTCCTTTCATTTTCCAGGAGTGACTCAAAAAAGTTTTTGAATATTGTAATTTCAAAAATATCATATCTTGATTTTTTCAAATGGAACATCCTGTATTTCATTATTCATGTCAACGCATATAATAATGTGCTATATTTTTGCAAAAGTAACCTTATCTTTATCTTCGATCATTTTCGAAATATTCGATTATTTGTAAAAAATTTTTATGAAAATTCTACAAACCGTATCAAACTCATCAACATGCATCATTATTCGCAAAGAAGTTTTTTTTTTCTGCAATGATTCAAGTAGTTAAAACTGAAACCTAAACAAGATAATTCTTTCAACGAATAATGAAATTAAGATGATTAAAACGTAAATCGAGGTATGTGTTGACATTTTTTTATTTGTGCCTTCTGTCAGGTGTCCGGACATATCATATTCATGGCGAACTTGTCAGTGTTTCGTTATAAAACATTGTTAAAGTGAGGTTTGAACCCAATTTTCTCAATTTACTGCCATGAAGTTCTCCAAAGAAGAAATGGTTGACATGATTTTTATTCTGAGTGAGTGTGATAGAAATTCTTTGTTTTCTAGTAGAGTTTATGCACAAATGTTTCCTGATAAGAGGCATTCTGATGCCTTGAAAAAATTCTAATTAGATTTATCGAAACGGGTAATATCGCTTACAAAAAACAAAAATTGCTACAGCTGAAGACAACCAGTTATCAGTTTTGTTGGCAGTGACAGAGGACCCATATAGAAGCCAAAGAGATTTCCCAGTTAACAGATATAAGTCAAATTTCCGTCCAGAGAATCTTGAAAGTGGATTAAGGGATTCAGTTGTCTCTACAAATAAATGGGCAATATTTCGAACACTTATTGAAATATTTCAACACTTTGAAGATCATCTCACCAAAATCCAATATATTGCGTATTTCATACACGACTACCTTAAAATATCTCAATTTCTCTGATCAAGTATAATATGTACTAATAAACTCTTCTTTCGCAACCTCTGATGTTATTATTTTAGTTTATTTTTTTTATTTCGAAAATGGTCGAAGATAAAGATAAGGTTACTTCTGCAAAATTATGGCACACTATTTTATGCGTTGACATGAATAATGAAATACAGGGTGTTCCATTTGAAAAAATCAAGATATGATGCTTTTTGCATCAGGTTCGATAAGTTGCCGTCATGCTTTCCCCTAATGATGATAACTAGATCATCAGCATAACCTTGTGCGTTGAAGCTAGCGTTAGTCAGTCTTTCTAAGAGTCCATCAACAACTGCTGATCATAGAAGCGGCGATAGGACACCTCCTTGAGGGCATCCTTTCACTGCTGATACCGATATGTCAGTGCCGCCAAAAGTGGCCGTTATGATCCGACCCTTGAGCATTTCTCTGATCCATTTGATGGTGGGTGTTTCGACACCCTTGTTGTTTGCACTATTGCTGATGAATGTATAGGAGGTATTGTCGAAGGCTCCTTCATTGTCTCCAAATAGAACTAAGGCTATTTCTTTAGCCTCTAGTGCTCCTTCCACTTCTTTGATTAGATCGTGTAGGGCATCAATTGTAGACTTGCCCGGTTGGTTGGCAAATTGTTTTTCATGCAGTTTTATGAAACCTCTGATATGGTTGTCAAGAATTTTCTCCATTATTTTAGGAGAAAGGAGGTTAAGCTTATCGGGCGATATGATTTAGGCTCATCTGGAGACCTGTTGCCCATTTTCGGTATCAATAATACTCTCTATCAGATAGTTAACTCATAGTTTTTCTTCCATGCTCAGAGAAATAAATTTCTCTTTTGTGTCCAATTTTTGATGTGGAATTTACAGTCTATTTTGTTTGAAATCAAAGATTTATGAACATCACATGCAAAAACTACGAGAAGTATCATATAATAGAATGTTTGATTCAAAGTAGTTATAAAGCAAATGTAGCAAAAGAAAGGTATCTACAACGATTTCTTGTAAGAAAGCAGCCTCTTAAAACTATTATTCATAGACTTACAGATAATCTCATCAACAGCGATTCAGTGGCGAAAGAAGTAAGAAATGAGAACATTTTTAAAAATAAAACGGAACGCACCTCGCGATGCTCCCAATTTAGTTGAAGATTTTCAAATTTGAAACTGAGTTCAGACATTGCCTAAAAGTTTTTCCTAGTTCTTCAGTGCTATTTTCTCTCATTTTATTAAGTTTGGCTTTAACATATCTCCAAATAAAAAATCAAATGGGGCAAATCTGGCGGCCGCGCAGGCCACATCACTAGTTGCTTACTTCCGATCCAGTTCGTCCCTACATTCAAATTAACTACCTCATTCACTGCTCTGACTTGATGGAGAAGCACACCACCATGCTCGAAATATATAGCACTTCGTTGAATTAATGCCATTTTATCAGGAAAAACTGTCAATTTATAATTCGTACATATGAATCGGCACATAAGCTCTTTTCAAAAACCTAGCTAAGCTTGGTTAGCTTGCTCCGATTATACACACAACCAAATTTATATGAATCACTCGGTATCTCACATCATTGATTGTTTGTTACCATAGACCTTTGACTATATGTGAAGAATGAAGTTTTTTGTTGTAAAAAAACTGGACAGTATGATAAGATATGTTGAATTATTACTACATGTTCAGGATATTGTACTCAGTTGTCACTGAGATTTGGAAGTGTGAATTTCAAAAGTTGAAAAAAAGGCTATAATAATTATAGAAAATTCCTTACGTTGGATTGTCCGATGTGCAGAGGGATCGAATAATTTCTCTCGTTGAAGAAGGGGTGAAAAAGAGGGAGGAACCGACCATAATGGGGGTATCACATGTGGTGATATCTGTAAAATAGGCATAGAAGAAATCGTAGGAAGATCACTTCTGAAGAACAAGACCGCCTTTTGTGCCAAATTGCAAGAAGAGACCCTAGTGCGTCGCACACCAAATCTAACCAAAGGCAATTTCTGGAAGCCTCAAGAATCAATGTATCAGTGGAAAAGATACATCAAAGACTTCGAGCTAGGGGTTTATACAGCAGAAGACCCTTTAGCTAACCAGACTACAAGAAATTAAAAGACTTGGTGATCGAGTACTAAAATTGGAATATTGAGAATTGGCGAGATGTTCTTTTCACGGATGAGACCAGAATAGGTGTTCGATCAGATGACCGCCGGATTCGGGTTTTAAGGGGTCGTGGAAGATAAGCCAGACTCCGTGTAGCTAGAGAAATTCCAAAATACCAAGGGGGCAGTGTGATGTTTTCGGGTGGCATTCTGCTGGGAGGCAAAACAGATTTGATTTCGTTTCCTGCGAGTGTAAAGGCTAGAAATTACGTGGACCTAGTGCTAGAGCCCATAAACTCTGGTGAGGTGCCCACGGTGAGAATTTCACTTTTATGCAAGATAATGCTCTTCCGCATACCAGCAATCTCGCGCGACATTATCTTGAAACAGAGGGAATCGCTATTTTGGGCTGGCCAGCTTGCTCTCTAGAACTAATTCTATCGAACATTTATGGGTTTATCTCAAAAGGAAAATTAGATCGCGCCAGGATAATCCAAGAACCCCACAATAACTCATCCAAGCCGCCACAGAAGAGTGGCAGAATATTACCCCAGAGGAGGTCGAAAACCTAATCCCAAGCATGCCTAGATGGATTCAGGCTTGTATCGGGGCAAGAGGAGGTAACACAAGCTACTGAGGTCGAGAAAATACACCTACTCCGTGAGAAAACAATTTTCAATTTTTTTAATACATGCGGGAGGAGTCTCTTTATTTTCTTTCATTTGTTTCTTAAAAGAAACCATAATTTATTTTTATTCAATTGAAATATCTCAAAAAGGAACAATTCTAACAATCCTTCGAACCTTCCAAAATCTCTGAGGTAATATTCCAAATATCGGCTGATTCCATATAAATTTGGTTGTGCATTGACATCACTTCAATAGTGTTCGTTATGGACATTAAATATTCCATCACTTGTGATTACTACTTCATCAGTCCATATCACACGATGAAAAAAATCCGGTTGTTACTGAACTTCTCATGAAAACCTTGTGCAAAAAGTTATTCTCTATTGAGAATCACCTAGCTCCGAAAATTAAAATTTTCTTCATTTGTATGACCTGCGTCTATTTCCTTTTGAAATATTCAAGACTCTACGATGCCATACACCACTCTCCTCTTCAATTTTCCGACTTGAAATTGATGGACTGGCTCTGACAGCCCCTATTACATCAAGAGTCTTTCTTCTTCATCTTTGACATCATTATTTTCATAATTCTTTTCTCACTGTTGATTAGATTGTCCTCAAGTCTTCTAAAAATAGTTTTATGGTCCCGCCTTCTCTCAAGAAAACGTTATAGATACATTTTTTCAGCTGCATTTTCATCCTAACTACACTAGATAAAGCATACTATCATATTATACTTTTCGTAGTATGCCATTTATTTAAATAACTCAAATATTCGGAACGAAGTTTAGTGTGAACTATGCTTCAAAAGTGACATTAATTTTTCGAGCATAGAACAAAAAGTATAATTGTGATATCTGACATCAGCCTGAGAGAAAATTTTCCACTATTTATTTGTTTGTTATTCCTTTAACGTGCTCTATTTCCGCCTTTCGGCCAAAGAGACACCGGGGAATTCTGTCACCTCACTAACCCGGGAATTTTGCCGAACCCCTCTCGTGTCCAGGGAATGGATCTTTAATGTCCAACACATCTCTGTTAGACAGGACCGACGGCTTAACATCTCCTTCGAAAGATGGACACTCAAGCGATTCCCAGAATCCGAAAAATCGCACCGACTATGTGGGGATTGAACCCAGGTAACTCTGCGCAGGAGACGAGCATCATATCCTCTACGCCACCGAGCCAGTTCTTCCACTTTTTCTTATTTCTCAATATCATAGAATAAGATAAGGTTATATGTTTTTAAAATTTAAAGATGGAAAGGAATGCTTCTTATTATGGGATCAAATTTGTGTATGGTTTGCAATTGAAAAATAGTAAACTTGCATTATAACTCCAAGACCGCCAATGAAAAAGTGCCTGTATAATGTCAAATCATTTTTACGTAACTTCAGTAACAATCAAGATATCGACAATCGAAAAAATTCCTAAATTTTGGGACTTCCTAAATAATTCGAAAATCGAAAGAGATTACTTTCGCCATTGAGTTTGTCCGAACAACCAGATCAAACCGTTTCGTTTTCATCAGAAGTTTCTTCTTTCTATATAAATCTTGCAGAAGAGATTGTTTATATTGATTAATTAATAATTTCGTTCGATTCAAATAATTCATACTCTATTATTCTTTTATCTGTTACAGATTTCCTGGCTTGCCTTTCGAATTCAAAAGTGCTTTAGTTTTAGCGGTTATTGTTTTATTGTTTCACATCTTAGACAGACAGTTGGAATTTACAGCTAGGACTGACTATTTATGGAAAGCCAAACTGAAGGTGGAACAGGAGGAAGTGGAAACCATGAGGGGTATAAACAAGGTGAGAATTGAATGAAGAAGTAAATTGCTCTATTTTTTAATTAATTTTTAATATTCTGAATTGAATCTCTCAACTTCCCTTTGTCTATTCCTACAAATTATATTTCATGACATATTGATTGCTATATTTGAGCTTACGAAAAATGCCTTAAAAGGTGATATTTCAAAGAAAATATAGCAAAGAAATGTCTTCTTTTCCCTGGTTATTCAATGCCTGCAGATATGAAGAATGACACCTCGATTTACGTCCCACAGAAGAGAAGTTACGAGTATTTCAGTAAAAACAGGAATTACTATCATTTTAAATATTACGATCTCTTCGTATCGGGAGTAACTACTGGGGCATTTAGATATTAACGTGTTCTCTCTTTGGAATTACTTAGAACTAAGATGGAACGTCGAAAAAGATGCTGCATCTACATTCTAGGCCATGCCGACCACCCGACTGGTTTAGCTTCTTCAGTCAGTTCTTTAAATATATATATATATATATATATATATATATATATATATATATATATATATATATATATATATATATATATATATATATATATATATATATATATATATATATATATATATATATATATATATATATATATATATATATATATATATATATATATATATATATATATATATACATATATTAACGAAGATAGAGCTAACATTTTATTTATTTGCTTTTCAGTGGTTGTCCAACTAATTTTGTCGCCAATATCTTGTTTCTTTTTATCGTGTTCTCTCTTTGGAATTACTTAGAACTAAGATGGAACGTCGAAAACTGCATCTACATTCTAGGCCATGCCGACCACCCGACTGGTTTAGCTTCTTCAGTCAGTTCTTTTATATATATATATATATATATATATATATATATATATATATATATATATATATATATATATATATATATATATATATATATATATATATATATATATATATATATATATATATATATATATATATATATATATATATATATATATATATACATATATTAACGAAGATAGAGCTAACATTTTATTTATTTGCTTTTTCAGTGGTTGTCCAACTAATTTTGTCGCCAATATCTTGTTTCTTTTTATCGAGAGCAATTACTATTTCTTGGTCACTTTGCAATATTTACTTGGTTTTCGGTCTCGTTATAAGGTTTTCCAGTCAGCTTATTGGGCATTTCATTTTGCTAATCAGTGTTTACAATAGCAGTATCGCTTTCTGTTTCTTTCCCTTTATTAATCACAGGTCAGTATTATTGGGCTTGGTTTCCATCGCCTCCTACTACTGGTTTCTTCTTCATTTAATATAGATTCTAACTCTTCTTCTGTAGACAGTTGAACTAGCACGTCTTTGGGAAACATAGCCAAACATTGGTTCGTAAGCGTGATACGCTGTGTTCTTCATGAATTGAATGAAACGTGATCCTTCAGACCATTTCGTCATCTTGTTAGATTTCAGCTAAATACAAAGCATCTTCCCTACATCTTGGTTTGCTCTTTCAACAGACTTCTTTGACTACTTTGTTAACAAATTCTCTCCCATTATCACTGCGCAAAAAACTAGGCGCTCCGAATGTAGTAAAAATGTTATTGAATGGTACGCTACCTCTTCTGCTCACTTGCTTTCTAAAGATCGCAGCTGCACGAATTTAGTTAGGTTTTTCACCGGAATTATTAGTTTCTGTGATGTTTCAATTTTGACGACAGCTTATCTAGCCAGCCGTATGTAATCTTCATGTGTTTTCTTAGTAATCTTGATCTTTGATTCATTTTTTTTATAATTAAAACCAAGTATTGAAAATTTGTAAACAACTGATAAGTTTTTCCTTTACTTGCAATAAGTACAGTAATAGCTTCATAAAAACGTTTTTACATTTCATCAGACACCGATACAAACGTAAAATATCGCGATAATTGCGGTACACGTCACGTGGTGCGACCACTCTTTACAAAACAAATACAAACACTATTGCGTAAGCCACAAGATCGCGTCGAACACGCCACGTGGCAACGGGATGAAGAGCGTATATATCACGTTGGCTAACTTCGGCCCGCTATTATGAATAATATCTTATTCTATCAAATTGGAGAAAAAGTTCAAGTATTTTTGTTTTTTTTAACTAAATCGGCATCATATATATATATATATATATATATATATATATATATATATATATATATATATATATATATATATATATATATATATATATATATATATATTAAAAGAAAAGAAAAAGACTTGAACTTTTTCTCCAATTTAATAGAATAAGAACCGTTTTTTAATTCTGTAATTCTGTATCGATTTATTACTGTTTGAATCAAAGTTTCAATACGGGCTGATTATCAACAGCACTGTCAGATTAGTTATTTTAATCAATAATTTCATGTTTTAGTGAGAAACTATAAGCTACTGCACTGCCATTCTCTGAGGTCACGAGCCGCCACAGCTTTATATAAATTTTATATCAAAAAAATGGTTATGCATAGCCGAAAGCAATATCTTCTTCTTGTTGAAATAACGAATAAAGGCACAAAAACCTGCGATATAAACATATGGACCGACTCATAATTCTCAATATCCCTAACTTTTTTTCAAACATTTTAAATGAATAAGATTTTCGACCTTGACTGCCTTAAAAAGTATCCCTGAAATTACGAGACATTCGCCTCAATACGGGACATCGCTTGATCCTTCGTAATATTTTATTCCCCAGAATTCCTCCACTCCCAACCGTCCGTTCCGCTACACCGCATACGTTTGTTGGCTCTTTTGACATTCGCTCAAAACAAGATTCGTTTAGATTGAGGTAGAAAATGTTTCCAAAAAAACAATTGTGTTGCATAGAACTGAATAAATAATGAACCTAAATATAATCAGCAGTCAACCAAGCCGTACGAGATAAACCCAACAAAATTTATTCTGCAAATAGATGATCCCTAACTTTCAGTAAAAAATATATAATGCAGATCCAGATACGTAACCAGGATCATAGTTATAATGAACATTTCATCTAACAAATTTTTCGAGGTTTATATGCTAACTGAGCCTGACGCAAATTCATTTCTGAGTTATACAAATAGAGAAACATCAAAAAATATAGACTTCCTCGTATATCTTTCCCTCGCAAATACTGTTTTCGAGATGCAGTTAAAAAAATTTCCTTTCTTGATAATAACTTTTGCAAATTTCGACATATATATAAATTTCAAAATGAGGTCACCCTTTCAGTCCTACAAGGTAATCAACATTGTTTTTCAATCGATGAGGTCGTTAGTTCGTAAAATTTACATTTCTCAATTAAATAAAACAATAAGGTTCAAATTTTCACCATATTGACAAAAAAGGGATAATGTGTCATATATTACATTGATAAAACAAAGAACCTAGCTGAAAATGAGAAAAATCCTAACAGGGTTGCTTCTTTTAACAACTGAAGTGATTAAGTATTTGATAAACTTTTTCTGTTCATTGATTTCTAATGCTTCCAATAGCTACAGTCTCAACCTAGTCGTTCCATCATGTAAACTGCACTGGTCGACAATTTTCGTGACACAAAGCAGATTTTCATTTTTCAGATGGAGATTCTAATAATAGAAAAAATATTTCTGAAACCCTAACACGTACCACTCTTTGATAGCTCAATAAGATCCTTTTACATTTGCAAGTAATAATGTAATGAGGGGACGACTTTGACTTTGACATATCTTGTTGGTTTGATTGGAGAAAATTAAAATTTTTGGCTTCTAAGAAGCGATTTGAAGGATCTAAATGTCACTTAAAAAATGAATTAAGTACATTTTATTTGTGTCGTCCTAGTGTTGACGGTCTTAACATATTAATTTAACAAGATTCTTAAAGCAAATCGTAGTCTTCTCGAAGCACCATCCTGGGCCTTTGTATTTTCTCGGTTCATCCTCCTCGTATTCTTCTGAGGTGTTCTTCAATGGATTTGGGTGGGTGTCGACTGCTTAAAACGCTTCAACCGCTGTCTCTCTGATGAATTCCATCACACTCGAGATCTGCAGATATCGATGTAGCTGGGAATTACGGACGTACCAAGGGGTGTCCACGGCCATCCTCAGTGCTTTGTTCTGCACGACTTAGAGCTTCCGGATATGACATGCACTTGCATATCCCCAGACTGTTGACGCGCATGTCATCATGGGACTGATGATGGTCTTGTAGAGCTTCATCTTCAGGGGGTACAGGAAAGCTTGGGCTGCCTTCGCCTTGCTCATGCAGTCTTCCTTCCATGTGTTATATATGTCTTCTCAGGGTTGATAGTGATCAGCCACTTGTTAAACCATTCTTCCCATAGGTCTGCGGTCCCAAGGAGTCTCCTGGTTATCAAGGGGGGTAGGTTAGGGGAGGTCGATCTGGTATGAGGAGACGCTTAGCTGCAATGAATTTTATACCTGAATGTTGTTTACTTAGTACACATAAAAATAAGATTATAAATTAGTCTTCTTTTGAGTTTCGAAGTAAGAAGTTCTGTGTGCGTAGAGGAGAAAGTCTTTTAACTACGAAAATGTCCGGACAAACGCGCCGCATTAGTAAAATCTCTCCTGATAAAATTTATTAAATTTGTGGAGAATTTATGATGGAATCAAAAAATTCATGTCATTCTCTGTTAGATGTTAAAAAAAGCTTACTTCCTACATTTCAGTTTCTCAATTGGGGATTAAGAAAAGCAGTGTACTGGAGTATGCAGTATGAAAAGATAAAACTTTTCATACATCCACTGAACAGCATACTTTTTGCTGACTCACGGTAAGGCGAAAACCAATTAATCATTTGGACGATTGCTTTTGTTGCCTGATAAAGAATCAAGGCTATTCCAAAAGCGCAAGATCGACTATCCAAATTTGGACCGACCCCACTTTAACTCAAGGTCCCAGTACCGGCGAGCTACATAACTTCTTGGTTCACGTCTCAAAGAATGGAATTTATTATCCAACGAAAAGAAAATTACGAATTTCAGAAAAAAACAATCGATTTTCTGCATTTTACAATATGGAAAATTCGTTGGGTTCGTGTTCTGATATTAATGTTTTAATCAGCAACTTGATATTGAGCATTCCCCCTCTGAGTGTCGTTTATTCATAGATTCGTCTAAATACAGTTTATGTTGTTGCATAATAGAAGTTTGCGCAGTGTTTTGTATAAAATGAACTAAAATTATAGATGGTAAATATGTAGGGACTTAAAATTTAAAGGAATTTCAGTTGAATGTTAGGGGGGAGTTATAATATATTGCTGCTTTCTGTGTCCATGGGAGACTCGTTCAGTAAATAAGCATTCTATAACAACATTTTTAGCCAGAAAAAAATATTAAGTTTAGACCCTTGTAGCCCCAAAAACGTCATTCTGCCTCCTCTTCACATTAGACTTGGGCTGATGATGGCGATGAATTCAGATACTCCAAAGAAGAATTTTCCAAGTGATTCCGAATTAAAGGATGGCATTTTTATTGCACAACAAATCAAAAAATTGCTAAACGACGTGAATTTTACAGACAGAAACTCAAGCACGGAATTCATTTGTTAGTGGTGCAAGAGGATTTTTGGGCAACGATATGGATGGAAACTACCAACAGTTATTTAATGAACTTTTAGATATGTACAAATCGCTTGGTGCCCACATGTCATTTCCTTCACTCACACTTGTCAATTTTTCCTGAAAATTTCGGCGCTGTCAGTGAAGAGCAGGGTGAAAGATTCCACCAATATATTAGAACAATGGAAATTTTCTATCAACGACTGAAGGATACAGCCATGATGGGTGATTACTGCTGGTTCTTGAAAAGAAGATATGACCCCCATAAATGGCAAAAACAGAATTTAATTAGTATACATTTTAGTCAATATTTTCAATCTTTACATTTTTCTTGAATAAAAGGTGGGATTAGTGGGTGTAAAAGTAAATAAATTCAAGACATACTGTTAAAAGAATTTAAATAATATTTCATTCTATACACATTTGATATTGTAACGTTCAATGTGGTTCCCTAATTTTAACGAGAAAAACTTAGGAGTTACAACTTTTTTCCCATTTTTATATTTGAATACATGCATTCTACCATGATAAGCTATTCAGCTTTATGTTACATACACAACAAACAATTTTTTGTCGTCCAGTGTATCAAAATAATTATTAAAACTGTGGTTTTCTTCTAGTAGATGATTTGCATAGAGAGAATCTATTTTTGTTGTTCTGTTACTCAAAACTGTGTTTGTGTTCTGAAAACCCAATACGGAAATGTCTGAAGTTCTACCGATATAATTTTCATTATAATTTCTAATAATAATGTGAATCCCATTATTCAATCAGAACTTATGGATCTTTTAGAGGTATATTTGGCACAAAATTATTTCAACTTCAATGATAAAATGTACAACGGGTGAATAATTGGTGATCCTGTCAGTCCATTACTAGCAGAAATTTTCCCAAAATGAAAAAATAATTCTAAATCATCCACTGTCGAAGTATCTATTAGTTTAGATATGTGGATGATATAGGCTGTTATTTTCAGATTCTTTTAGTACCTTCATAACTTCCATTCACCCTAATATAAAGTTCACTTTGGAAATGGAAACTGAGAATTCCATTAACTCCTTAGATTTAAATATAATCAAAGTTAACCACAGACAGGATTTTTCTGTTTTTCATTAACCATCCTATACAGATATTAATATTCCAATTTTTCGGCAAATCCACATCAACATGAAATAACTGCATATAACACTATGATACATGAACTCACCATGATATCAATGTCCAAAATTAATGTCTTGAAAGAGCTCAATATTTTAAAACAAAGAGCTGTCAATAATTGTTATAATTTCAGTATCATTGACAGTATTCTTCTTCGTAACCAATTTCAATATTCAATCCATGAGGTTTTACCTAATGTAAAGGAGACTGATCAAAATTAAATATCAGCTTCTGTTAGTAAACCCAGTCTAAATTTAAATCATCTCAATATTTGAATATAACTTTCAGAACGGATAACTCTTTAGGCAGATATATTGAAAACTGTAAATTTAAAATTCATTAAAGAAGCATATCAGGTGTTAACAAACTCCCCGAAAAAATTGTGGTAAAACTTATATCGATAGAACTTTTAGAAATTTCAATATTAGCTTATCAAAACACAAACACAGTTTTGAGAAACAAAATTCAAATTCTCACTAAGCAAATCATCTACTAGGAGAAAATTTTGTGAATCAGATGTTCAAAATGTCTGCTTAATAATTAGTTGTATGAATTAATGAAATTATAATCCACAACCACCTCTAAGAGACTATCGTGCGGCAACTATTGAATTTCAAATCAACCTTCGAAATTATAATGTAAAAATAATGAATGGGATTCCTCCTATACATCTAAAAAGACAAACTTTTGAGAACAATTATATATACATGGTTTTTTTTTCACTGGGTAAAGGATTATCTCTAACAGACTTCCTCCTTACGGTGGGGAAGTGCAATGCTGGGGGAGTGTGGGGCTCTCACTACTACCTTACTGAACTACCCTCCCTCTTTGGATGCATCGAGGTATATCGTATCAGACTATCTGTCAAAGCTTCTAGCGGGGTTTCCTGCATCAAAAGAATCCTCTTTTTCATTTCAGTCTTCATTTTTTCTTCCTTTTCCCTTCTCAATTCAACTTCCCAGGTGTGCGAGTGCTCAATTATTATTCTTATCAGGTTCTTCGTATTTTGGAATAACCCAAACCTCCTCCTAATCTCCTACCTTACCGTACTACACTTTTCGCATGTTCTGTATACAGGGTAACCTACCTCCTCGTATACACGGCATAGAAAAGTTGACCATTCGTCTCGTTTTGAACGTGAGTATTCCTTTTGTCGATAACCTGCCTCAATTCCTTTAAACAAAACGCCAGGAAGCCAAATAGTTCCCTCGCGAAACCGCGCGAAAATTTCAAATTATGAGCACGTGAGATACGAGCAACAAACCATACTTAACTATCGGTAAAATTATCAGAAACCCGAAAGACAAGATTCCTTTAGCAAATCAGGGAGTTTATTCTATACCATGCGGAGATTGTGACGAGATATACAACGGCCAAACTAATAGACGAATAAAAGAAAGAATAGAGGAACATAAAAGAGCACTGAAAAATAAATCCATCTCATCCGCCATTTATCTACATAAATTACATACAGGTCATACAATAGATTTCGATAACTCAAAACAAATCAGCACACAACCCTCAAACTATCAAATGCTTGGAAACCTAGGAAACCGGCATCATCAACAGATAATAAATGAAAGCATCCCCACCACCAGGTCCACCGACGCCCACAACGAGGACACAAAAGGTGAACCACCAACAAACTGCTATCAGATACGCTCGAGACATCGTCTACCGCACACTTGAAGATGACAAGGGACAACTTGTCGAAACGTCGCCAAAATCAAAATGGACCACGAAGTAAAACCCTAACACATCAACTCATAGATACTTATATATATATATATATATATATATATATATGTGAAAATATATATATATAATATATATATATATATATATATATATATATATATATATATATATATATATATATATATATATATATATATATATGTAAACTTGAGACAAAAAGAAATATTCAAAACTCCGTAGATCAATGAATAACCCTTCCTGACAAGAGCTATTTCCCAAATCTGCCCGCCATTCACGCAGCCCCCAAGAGCCACAATAGTGCAACCAAGCAAGATGCCGAGAAAGGAAGCGGCAGACTGCAGTTTCGTCCTTATTAGGAGATCATCAGTCTCGCATATTGCTTCTCAGCATCCTAACAAGCTACATCGGGGTACCCTATCGATTCCAGAAAGGACGCATCTCGTACATACGTACGAGAGTCGCCCTCTATGGACCGAGACGGTGAACCCGCTACCGGACTTCGAGAAAGATACGAACAATAACAAACAGATGTGAGAACGTTAGAAATTCCAACACTTGGAAACATCTTTCGCTGGTCCGTGAATCACATCAACGGTACAAAACGAGCGAAATAATCCCGGCGAAAGGTCAAGAGAGCAAGCTGGTCATTCCATCCCTCTGTTTCAAGGTAATGTCGCGCGAGGTTGCTGGTATGTGGATCAGCATTATCTTGCATGAAAGTGGAATTCTCACCGTGGGCACCTAGCCAGAGTCTCACTATGAGCTCCAGCACTAGGTCCACGAATTGCTAGCCTTTACATTCGCAGGAAACGAAATCAAATCTATTTTTCTAACTAGAACATCACCATTACCCCCTAGGTATTTCGGAATTTGTCTTGCTGCTCGAAGTCTACCTTGCCTTTCACGACCCATTAAAACTCGAATCCGGCAGTCATCTAATCGAAAACCAATTCTGGTCTCATCCGAAAAAATAACATCTCATCAATTCTCAATATTCCAATTTTGGTGCTCGATACACCAATTAACTCTGTTTTTTTGTTGTCTGGTTGGCTCTGGTACTCTTAAGGGCCTTCTGCTATTCAAACCCCTTGAACGAAGTATTTGACGTATCGTTTCGACTTATACACTGATGTCTTGTTCTTCAGAAGTGATCTTCCTGCGACTTCTTCTAGGCCTATTTTGCAGAGATTGTAGCTCCACGTATCGGGCGTAGGTTCTCGAAATCATCCCCTGTGATACCCTCATTGTGGCCGCTATATTCCTTGGTGTCACCCCTTCTTCAACGAGAGCGATCATTCGACCCCTCTGGACATCAGAAAATTCGAATGAGAAATATTATTAATTTCAAACCTACATACAGTTGGCCATGAGTAAATCATTCTCTTCGTAGGTCAATCCCTACTAATTCGAATGTTTGAATGTTTGAAAAAATACGTATTGTGACATAACTATAATAGTTAGACATATGCTGTCGCGGAATTTTTGTAGCTGCAAAGTCGTAGTACATCATGTTGTTCTATAATCAATAGTTTTCGCAGCGCACAGGATGTTATAAAGTTTTTGGTAATTTTTCACACCTTGGGTTACATTATTGGAGTTTTAGTATGGATCCCTAAATTGTTTGAGAATTAAATACAGCCTATATTCACCGGAGATAGAGTAGCTAGTCCCAGAATTTTTGAAATCGGTTAAGTAGTTTCGGAGCCTATTCACTGCAAACAAACAAGAAAAATAATCAAATCTTTCCTCTTTATAATATTAGTATAGATAAAAAATTTAAAAAAATCTTGATTATATTGTTAGCAAAGACAAATTGTTACGAGCAGAAATCCTTTTCGTAAATAAGTATTTTGTAACCGGTATATTTTGGTTCTAGGATTTTTCTTCTTTATTCGTCTCTGAGGATTTGTTGATAAACAAGGGCAAATAATATGTGTTAACTTCTTGGTGTTATTCTGTCATTCATTTGGGACAATTAAACTACCCACTATTATAAAGAGAAGGGGAAATAGGTTCCACCTGAGTCTCTCTGGGTCACTTTTGATTTGGAACTTTGTGAAGAGTGCGATTTTGGCTTGTCGTTTCTCAATTTTGCGGATTTACCTCTAATCATCTCAATCGATAATCGTGAGAAACGAGGAATTCCACGATTTGGTATCGTTTGCATTGTATTTTGGATTACAACCGATATTTTTGAGTTTTGATGAGCAAGCTCTCATCCATGTGATTGATTGGCCGCCGAATTTCTGAGCGGCCTTTATTTGAAGCCTACAGTTTAACCCCTGAATGTAACAATTACCATACTTACCATCCGAAGCTCAAACATCTGATAGCCTAGATCCGATTTGCTACAGTAACCACCTATACAGACATCCCGAAAAGTATTGTTTTGAAGTGGGCGAAACCCTACAGATAAGTGGCAACCCCACGAATAGATAACTATCATCAACTTATAATCTCCTCTATTCATTTCACATTTGAAAGAAAGCATTTAGTTATTTTGAAGCGTATATCTATTTCTGTATCCATTAATTGTCAGGGAATGAACGTTTCTCTCCTCCAGTCCAACTTAGTGTATATATATATATATATATATATATATATATATATATATATATATATATATATATATATATAATTTAATTAATTGATAGTTCTCTTTCTTGCTTTTGTTTTCTTTTAGAATAGTGTTAGGAATCTGTGATTGAGTTATTATTATTTTTTCGAACAACCACTCCTGAAGGTTCAATTAAATTAAAATTTGATTGGATACAACAGTTTTCTTTTCATTCTTTTGAATAATATTAAGATTAGAATTTGGAAGGTAACAAAATATGAACAATTACAACGTACCGAGGTTAAATTCAAAGAAAAAGGGCCAGATCGTAGAAGAGATTCGTGACTTCAAAATCTAGCTATTGATTTGTACCGAACAGCTGTGTAAGAAATAATAATTGCGTAACTGATCGCCAAACCTCAAAAGATATGGAAAGACATCTCGAAGAAAAAATTCAAGATGAAACCACTTTGTTCAGTTGGAAACACGTGCATAAAATTCTGTTAGTTCTACAAGGAATCGTTGATTCTACTGAGCATTTCATATTATGAAATTCAGGAAAATGGATCGAAATATTATCAATGTTTACGTTAGAATGCAGAGCTACTAGCCATCTATATTTCCTTGAGGTATTCCTATATCCGTTATATCTTCTATCAGAACCATTTGCCAAATAAGGTTCTCGCGTTTATGTTTCCTTAGGGATTCTGCCCAGCATTCAATACAACTAGAAAACAAATTGGCTTACTATTTCCAGAATACCGAAAAGTTTGCCTTGAATTATCTCGAACACGAAATGAAAATTATAATATATTAATTTATCCAGTTACTGATCATTCGAATTCAATTACACTATAAAACGAAAAGTCAGTCGAGTAATTACCCGTTACTAATTATTCGAATCAACAAATTAAATATATTTTTTCACTCACCAGCAATTATATATTTAATAGCCAATTATCTTTTCATTTGTTAACTGTGCAAAATTGAAATTTAATGAACTCTTCCATGAAACGAATGCTGATTCCAACTGAGTAGAAATGAAACGCGAAATGATCAAAGGTAACATACAGATAATTTTTATTCTTGATTTTCTTTCGGAAAAATGACCTTAGGCATGTAATTTTCATAAAAAGAGTTTATAGTTTTCTCTTCTACAATAAAGAAAGAAAAACCTAAGTATTGTTAGAAATAACAAAGATGATGCCTACTCCGTATAACTGGGAGTGCCACGGCATTGAAAATATATTGGGACTTTAGTTCAAACTAGTGAGCTCATTAAGATCGCCTTTTATATCCAAATAGCCAACATACTAAACGCCAAATATACTGAACGCCTTATATACTAAACCTCTAATATACTTAACCCCAAATATACTGAACGCCTTTTCATATCCAACTCTATCTATACTGAACACCTTATTATATTCACTCCATTATTCATATCTATAATTAATAGTTCTTTATCTTACATGGAACTATCTCATATATTGCCTCAGTCATCTTTAGGGTAACGCAGCTTCTAGTAGTGTTTTATGGATACTGACTTATCAACCACACAAATTTCAACACTATTCACTACTATCCCAATTCAAAGAGATACATTATATTTGAAAATCTCAACTTTTTCCAATTGAGCTAGCATAAAATGAAGTTAAAAACATTCCAACATTGATTCAAAAAACAATGTTCAATCACCCTTTAGGCATAGAACTTCAATCATCAACAATTCTAATATTAATTCACAATAATCCAAATTTTTAGTTTCAAAAGTATTAAATATATACTTCTGAAAGATCGATATATGCAGATCTATAGTTTCAAATTTTTAATTTTTACTCAACAGTTCTGATTCGTATTAGATCAAATAAGATTCAAGAACTATAATAAACAACAAATATGAGCTTAAAACAACAAGATAGAAAAATCACTTCTCAAGTATATTAATGAAATGGAAAACAAAAGTTCTTCTCAAATTAAAATTTTTGGAGTATCCAAAAACAAAAGCGAGAAATTAGTAATCAAATAACCAGAAAAAACAAACATCTTCTGAATTGAAGTGTTCTTGTGGAAAGCAGAAATGTGATTCTTTAATTTGTAAATTATATTATGGACCCTGATATACAATACAATGATGTTAACTATATATCAGTTTCAGTGAAACTGTTTCTTGTAACTGTTAATTTCCTAGATTCTTAACTGTCGAGTTAGCAGTTGGTTTCGAGCAGTCAGCTTCTCATAAACTTGCTCCTAATAATTGAAATTTCTATTTTTCAATTTTACTTCTCTTCAATCCATTTTCTTGTGAAACTTTATAACATACTATGAAATGAAAATAAAAGGAAAGAATTGCAATAAAACAACTTCATATTTCCATATTACGTGATGAACATACTCAATTTACACAATTATATAAAATACCTATAGTACAAATTGCATAGCATTCTCCAAGTAGTAGTTGAATTTTTTCCAAAATATGATTCACATAAGCAACAGCATGTTTCCTGTGACTTTCATAAATCTTGATTGAAAGTTGTGGTTGTACACAAAATGAAACTTCGTATGCAACTTCTACATATTTAAACATCATGTTTTCCACTATCAGACACCTATAACAGAGAAACTTTAATCCAAATCAATGAGGAATTCCTGTCATTCTCTCAACAACCTTGATAAAATTTCCTGAGAAACAGTAACTATGAGTTATGAATAGAACGAACTCACAATAATTACCTTTTGTGCAAATTTGGGATCTTATTTTCTTTGGTTCCAACTTGAACATTGTCAAACACATTGAATCTCTTTTACATATACATTTGAATAATTGCAGAATAAAAACGTACTTTTCTTGAATAAACTTAAACGAAAATTCAATTTGAAATGGCACGGTCTTATTGACATCCAGTTTAAAATATTTCAATACAGATATAGCCTTTAGTGGATAGCTGCCAATATTCATATGATACATACTCTAAATAACCTTACGAACACTTTATTGAGTACCTTCCAGAAAAAATATTACTATACAAAATATCTATTAATAGCAACTCAGAGGATATCGCATCATTTCGTAAGATCCCCAATTGATTCGTAAAAAATCCTAGTAATTCCAGGACATTTTCAACGCATAGAGGCATAGAAATAACTATGAAAGAAAAATGAAATATGTGGATTCTGAGTACATTTCTTGAGCATGCTAAAAAATATACATTAAAATACATAAATAGGCTTTGAATTCAATTAATTTTCAAACATTATTGTAAGTCTCCCTAACTCCTTTTTATTATAACATTCCGTTTGAATCACATTGTTTAGGTTAGAATAACCTCAAAATGTTAAACTCATGAATTTTAAAAGTTTGTCGTTTCTTTCCCTAAACAAAATATACATAAAAATGGATAAAATAAACATCAGACTACGTTCACTTACCTATAAAAGTTTATTTCAAGTTTCGTCAAACTTTTTATTCAAATAAAATTCGAAATTACTTATTTTGATAGATCGAATATAATACTAATTGAAATAAGGTTAGATTCGATTGTCACTCAGAAGAGAGAGAGCACTATATTTTAGATGTTGGTAGTACTGAAATTATGTTGGTGAAAATAAAATTTACTAACTATTTCCATCTCAATATTTTTATTCAAAAGAGAGAGAGCATTAAATTTTACACGTTGGTAAAGCTCACTTCCGACATTGAATAGCGATCCAAGGGGCGGTAGGAGAGTGACTGGCTCCGCTCCCGTGTTTCCGTTGTTTTTCTCAAAAATCTAGGTCTCAAAAATTGTCCCAAATTCAAAAATTAAGTCGTAGAGTAACGATTTCTCTTCGCGGATCCGATCTCGAGATATGTAGGAATCGTTCGACACCCGAATCCATTCTCCCGGTAACCCCGTATAAGTAAGATGGATGCAAGAAAACCACTTATTTTGACAGCTCGAAGTTAGTTAATTTCTGGCCGTCAAAGATATTCGGAATGAGGAAAATGGAGTGAAATTTTGCAAATGTCCGCCGATAGCCCTTCGTTGAATCGACGATTTTCCAGTTTTCCCGTCGTTTAACGGGAATGAAACTATTGCGGCGCAACATGCGAAACTCGAGGCTTGCTCTTTTTCTAGGTTTTGAAACGATCGAACGCGATGGAAAAATTTGTATAGACATAAAAGTCCGACGAAATTATCCCCTCTACTCGCGAAAAATCGGAGACCTTTTTTATTTTCGCTTTTTCGGGGCTTTCTTTCCAAATTTTCGCTCGATCGAGCGTTCCGATCGCCTTCCGAAAGACCAAAGTTTCCGATTTCGAAGAAATCTCGCCGTTTTGACTTTCTGTTCGCTCTTGGCGAAAATTTTCGAAAAATCCTTAGGGCTCCGCTGTTCGAGTTAGGGGCTCCAAATTTGGCACTGACCTTCCTCAGACCCTTCCCGTCTGGATAAAAAATAATCGCGGGGGCTTTCGGCGATTTTTCGCCGCGTCGCTCCTTCTCCGCTCGGTTCAAAATACCGTTATCCCCACGGATTATTCCTGAAAAAGGCCTTACGACTTTAATAGTATAGATGATACAGACACAAATTAAAAACTTTTAATGAACATCGAAATCATTCTGCATATACTTCTAATGTCCCATCTTGCGTAGTCACCCGCATTGCAATAGTATTTATTTAGATGTTGTATAAGTAAAAAAGAGCATTGATTCAAATAAAATCATTTGCAATCTTATAATCTGCGCTTGGTTTTTACAGATATTACTCGAGAATATTCTACCCGCACACGTAGCTGAACATTTCTTGGCGCAAAGAGGCACGCACGATCTTTACCATGAGCGATACTCTTGCATTGCCGTCATGTTTGCATCCATTCCGAACTACAAAGAATTCTACGATGAAAGCGATGTAAACAAGCAAGGCCTAGAGTGTCTGAGGTTACTTAATGAAATAATATGTGAATTCGATAAAGTAAGTGATTTAGCATACGAAATCAAAATATTAAATTATCATCTTCACATTTTTCTCCACAGCTCTTATTGAAGCCTAAATTTAGTTGTATTGAGAAGATTAAAACTATTGGAAGTACCTACATGCTAGCATCTGGACTGAGTCCAGGAAAAGAAGATGATATAAAGGTATGTCTTAGAAATAAAAAAAATTACTCAAAGATTCAACCAAAAATATGTTTTGCATTCACAAACCATAATTCTTACAACCAATTCTTTTCAAATCAAAAATAATTTTCAATTTTCTTTATGAGCTCTTTTATCTAACAGGGTATCTGAACATTGCGCTACGAAACTATTCACACTTCTTCTTTTCGTATTTATTAAAACTGCAGGCTAACAAATACCTCTACCATTGGAAGTCAATAATTTGGTTTTGGTGTTTCTACTATGATAAGTTTATGCCACAACATGTGAAAAGGGTAACGTCTAAGAATCCAAACAGGTGTAAAGGGTGTCTTGAACGATAACTTCTAAGCTGAAAGAGATAAAAGTATGCGGTTAGATCTAACCCCCCGATTTTGAATTGGGATGAGGGGTGTTGCGATATCTCATTTTGAAGATCTTATCTGACCCTAAACTTCCACTTCAAATTTTTCATCGTTAACAAAGTGGCAGCTAAAAAAGTGGAAGACTACTTACTTTTGTGGTCAGTTTATTAAGTGCTGAAAATGGGCACCATTCACTTCCATGCAGTAAAAAACGCTTTTGTATGTTTAGCTTATGTCGAATTTACCTCGAGGTGTGCAATGTTTTTAAATATTTGTTAATTTTTTGTTCGAAAAAGTAGACAGACCATGTGTTCGATTTATTTAGTCCCTCGTTAGTCTATCGTGAATTTTCAGGAACGTTGAAAATGTGCCAAAGCGATTGTAAATTTGTAGTAGGATTAAAATGGTGTATTCCGTAGAAGAAAGGGTGGAAATGATAAAAACTTTTTTCAGAAATAACGACTCTGCGCTATTAACAGCGGCTTCATTTAACGATCGACATCCTGGAAAAAATGTATCTGCTGCTTATGTTGTGCAACTGGTTGCTAAATTTGACGCTACTGGTTCAGTCGGCAACAAGAAGAGGGTGTATGTAGCGATGGATCCGACCCTCAGTCACATTGTCCAATGTGTTTGGTGTTTCATGCACAACAATCACGAGAATGTTAAGAAAACATAAGTTTCATCCTTTTAAAATGCGATTGGCCAGTGAAATTTTAAAAAAATGATCCAGACTACATGTTCAATATCTGTTCATTTCACCTTAATGGCACTGTAAACAAGCATAATTGTCGGTACTGGTCTGATGAATATCCAAGATTATTTCGAGAAGAGCATACTCATCATCCTAAGAAGTTAAATGTTTGGGCTTGTATTTATGGAAATCACATCATCGGCCTTCTTTTATAGCCGGTAATATCACATGCCAAATTTATTTAGAACTATTACAGAACGCTATTTATCCAACCCTAGTGCAAGTATTGGAGAATGAAGAAGACCATGAAACGATCATTTTCCAACAAGATGGTGTACCACCTCATTTCGTTCAACCTGTACGTCAGTTCTTAGATGAGAACTTTCCTCAGGCCTTGATTGAAAGAAGGGGACATATTGAGTGGCCACCCAGATCACCTGATCTGGCGCCATTAGACTTTTTTCTATGGAGTCACCTGAAATCTAAGATTTACGCCACCCAACCTGAGCCATTGAAGGATTTGCGAATTCGGATCATTAATGAATACCGTCAAATTGAACCAGAAATGTTGAGTAATTTTACTGCATGGAAGTGAATGGTGCCCATTTTCAGCTTCTAAACTAATCACAAAAGTAAGTAGTCTTTCACTTTTTTAGCTGCCATTTCGTTAACGATGAAAAGTTTGAAGCGAAAATTTAGGGTCAGATAGTACTCAATAAGATCTTCAAAATGAGGTAACGCAATACCCCTCAACCCTATATCAAGGGTGCTACCTCCGGTGTTGTATTGAAGTTACGGGGATGAAAAAATCGGAAAAGTTATTCCCCCTCGAATCAGAAAGCGACGGGTCAGAGTGATTCTTCATATTTTCATTTTAAAACCGGAAAAATCTAGGTGTTAAGTTTTCGTTGGATCACCCTCTATATACTTGAACAAATAAACGCAACTTATCTAATATAATATCTTATTCCTAGGGAGGAACACGGAAAGAAGAACATATAATCATAGCATTGGTTGAATTTGCCGTCGCCCTTATGACTAGTTTAGATCAAATCAATAGGGACGCCTTCCAAAGATTCAAACTTCGAGTTGGTAAGACAAAGTAGAACAAAATAGTTTATATAGCGTATTATGATTCATCGTTTATATGTATATCAATTTCAATGGTTATATTCAATTTTCTGGACCAATATCGGAATTATCACCATTGCCATAATATTTAATTGAAATCTGAATAATGAAATCAATTAGAAATTACACACACTCCATTTGATGAGAAGAAGATATACACTAATTGAGGTAATTCAGACAACCTTTTGTATTCTTAATCATTGAACTAATAACGTACAATAGTTTCCTCTCTGCATATTCGAGAGGAGGATGCTACACTTTCATAGTGAGAATAAACTCTTGTCCCTTCGATTCATCCATAGTCGTTATTCATGCCTAAACGTTATTACTTTCGTTACTGAACCTACTCTATTCAATTGCTAGATTGCTACTGTCAGTCTCTCTATGGTATGTCATCTGTCAACTTTATTTGGCAGCTATTCCTTCTAATAGCCAATCACTGCATGCCTAGGCTACATGTCCTGCCATGCGCCATAGCATCTTCAGAAACTTTCTCTGACATGATGTGCTTACTAATCTCTTCAAAATGTTTGATTAAGCTCTTTGTTATTATGCTCAAATCTTTGTTCTTTATCTCAATACATCTGATACTTCCAATCCTTGCACTTGATAGCGATATTCCCAATAAGTCTGTTTATTTCTTATCGTTTGTCATGGATATGTTTTCATTCTCAACTCAACAAAATTGATTTATCAATCATATTTCCTGGTTCTAATTAAAAGAATATTTTTACTTCAATAGGATTAAATCATGGTCCAGTAATCGCTGGAGTAGTTGGAGCCCAGAAACCTCAATACGACATATGGGGTAATACCGTCAATGTTGCATCCCGGATGGATTCTTGTGGAATAATGGGAAGAATACAGGTAAGGTGGAAGGTTATTTTTCTTTTACTCTTTTATCAATGTGCTCAAGAACTTAACCCATTTACACAACTAGATCTACAGTTTATAGTTGATTCCAAACCACTTTCTGTGCAATGCTAACTACCACAATTAAAATTAAACATATCGGTCAGATGTAACTTTTTGGCAGAGCGTAAAAACTCATTCAAAATGATCTAGAAAAGATAACTGTACAGTCAAGGTTTTTCTTCATCCTCTATGGCTACCTAGTGTACCTAATCAGGTCATCCAAATCAGAGACCAATTTAAAAGAAGGAAAATTGACTTTCAAGGGTGGAGATCTTTGGTTTTGACCAGATCGCTGGTGACTTGTTTGTTTTTGATCAGGCCCTATGTAGATCTGTTTGCATTTGATTGAACCTATTATATCTTGGAGTTGCTTTTCAGGTTCTATTCAAGTACACTGATCGAAATAACATGAATTTGCTGAGGTTCTGATACGAAAAACCGCTTAATGCCCATCATTTAAGTATATTATATTATAAAAACAATAAAATTTCATATGCATTTCACAGTCGTCTTCGAGGCAGTTGCATTCCTGCTGTTGAAAATCTTCTTGCAACACTGCTGCAGTTTTATCAGGTGGTGGTGATGGTCCATCCACCAATTCAGTATACTACATTCGTCCAAGGAACTTCTCGTCAGATCGCCAATTTTCTCCGAAAAAATCCTTGAGAAGGGAATCTACTTCTTTTACTTAGATTTGCCTCAGCAACTCCGTGCTCCAAAGGTAAGACCTCAGTATCCAACTTTAAGGCTACTGAACGTTTTACACCTCGCTTGAGAAGAGGTTTTTGGTCTTCAAGTCGATAAAACTGCTGACTTACCACTAACACGTTGCCCCTGCTTTGGTCATCTTGAAAAATTTCAATTTTTTTTGCCTCTTCAATTCCTTCGAGATTTTTGTACACTGGTGAGAGCGACTTACTGTTCTTAACCGTCCAGTCTTTTCCAAACTTCCCGAAGTCCTTCATCACGATTACATATTCTTCTTTTGTGTGGATTGTATATAGCTTCTTCAGTAACATCTCGATTCGTCCGAAAACTCTGTCAGCGGCCAGAAAGCTGTAGCCACGTACAGGGAAATAACTTGAGATTTTTTGACTGGACACGATGGGTGGGTGGCCACAAAGTTCATGAGACATGGAGTACAATGCTGTTCTTGTTCTGGTCACCATAGCCGTTACAGAACAAATGGACGTGCGTCACTTTCTTGTTGTTCATTTCCCTCGTAATTGTATTTTTTTCAAAACAGTCCAAAGGAGCAGAAGATATCTCCACTGATCCTCGTCCGGTCATATCTTCAGTCCAGGTATAAAAGAAAAGGTTGTTCCAATTTCTGATCCACAATGCAGAAATTGTGAAAATTTATTTGCCTCGAATAGAACGCTTGCTGAATCTGCGTTTCATCGTCGTCGGGAATTTTCAGTAGTTCGTAAAAAGCTTGCCCTCTACGGGTGGGATCTTTTTTGCAGCATGAGCTGTGACCGAATCTGTGGATCTTCTTCATGACTAATTGTTAGGTTAGTCTTGATACAGAATATGCACACGTCAGAGGCAGGAGACTTGAACCCTATGTTGAATTCCGAAAAAACTTTCTGGAACATCGTCTTTGATACAGCAAGGTCTTCAGTAACCGACTCATTGTAAATACTTCTCAATTCACTTGGGACATCTCACAATGTGAATATATGCGAGCTGATTTTTACAGTTGTAGAGTGATTCAGTGCCTATCACATTTCGGAGGAATTCGCCAAGCTTTTTCGGTCACCTCTACTACTTTCTTTACTGGGCCCTCCCGTCTTTACCATTTTGCAAACCCTGTTGAGCCGGTTAGGTTTTATGCAGTGAATATTCATGAAGAATTTGCAGCAAATCTGTACTGTTTTTCCAGTTTAAGTTGGGATGGAAGAAATAGTACAAAAAGATCGAGTTTTGGGCTTTGACTTCGTTTTTCCAGCTTTTTGTTTCCGAGGTCGTCTTACTTTTCTTCAACGCTGACCCTGCAATTATATTATCTTGTGAAACCCTGGTTTCTTCTGTCAAAAACAGATTGGCAATGAAAAACGCATCGCAGGTCAAATTTTATGGCAGGAAAAGCGCTTGGTGTCATGAGCATACCCTTGAAATACATGCATGCAGGAGGTGTGCAGCACCTTACTTTCCTTTTTTCTTCTCTTGCCATTTTCCTTGCTTTTTTCTTGCAATGCCTCTGGACGCCCCACCGACACTCACTAGTCCTTCCTCACAATCATTCATCACGAAAACTCAATGCGAACTGAAGAACAACTCCCTTGTAAATATACAAAACTCGCGCCTTGTCTATTATGAAAACGGCAAAGTACTCTGCGTCTCCCGATGAAACCCTGTCGCGTGACAGAATCATGAGTTCTGATTGGCTCGTTGGACATGTTTGCATTTGACTGAACCGCAGGTTGTGAGCTGTGTATTTTTGTTCAGACCTCGAATTTTCTACCTACGTTTAATATAATAAATGATTGTCTTTTACCACTTTATTGGGTGTCCCCAGACGCCCATGGCCTCCTACTCCCATCATCCGTACCAAACTGGAAATTTCTGGAAAGTGGATTTGTTTGCTTTTAACCGGACGCTTCTCATATGCTCTGGTCAGCGACTCTTTCAAACTTAACACCTTTTTGTCCAAGAACGACATCCATAACTCTAACCTGGATTCGAACCGGGCACCTGGTTTCAGCATATTCCTACATGCCGGCACAGCTACCGTGCAGCAGCCTTGGTTTTTAGGTTTGAGATTATGGAGATCGCATTCCAAAGAAAAGTCTTTGAAATGCATATGTTGAACTAGTATAATTGATGTCTCCGAGTACACTTACTCTCAATTGGAACTAAGTTTACTAGTACATTTCATCTCAAGTACAACCGTTAACAGTTAACATTTAATGAACATTCCAACCAGCGGCAACATCGTTATCTCTCGTCAGAGAGCTTAACAGAAACACCTTAAAAGCGAAAGTTAGCAAGACAAGATAAGGCAAACTCACACGCGCTTACCTACTATATCATGTCTCGGCGAGTGTGTACAGGAAATATAACGAAATCGCCTCAGGATGGTAGATTCACAATTACTTATATCCCCCATCTCGTTACTGAGACTAGGGAGAACCTAGTATGTACACAAGAGCTATAAGTATACTATTGTCGACGCCGAGCGATTGTGCTCCTTTTTCCACGTATCTTGACTACTTTGACGGCATTGCGTTTACTGTCAGCGATACATTTTGTCAAAACAGCATGGAAAGTAGCCGAGCATAAGAACGTACTACTGGACCCTTCATGCTAACGTCTCAGCTCCCAGTGCCTCGCCAACTATAGGATATCTGTTGGTTTCGAAGGTAAAGTCGAGGAACCCAAACAGTTATCAGTTCACTCTCGCGCTCATATACTATCATCATGTCTCAATGAGAATGTGCCAATCGTTGCCATGAAAATGAGCACTAACCATACGAGGCGACACGCTCGCGGGTTTCTAGTGCATACTAGAATATTCTCTATTATCTTATATCTTGACTAGGAGTAGAAAAGCAGAAAAATGCTTTTCAATCGTTCTTTTATGTGTACTGGGTGATTCACCAGTGGCGCGGTGCTCTGTAGCTCGTACACTCTTGAAGATTTCTTTTTTGTTCGAACGGTATTGTACTTAGAATTTAGCAATGTATTTTGCAGTAAACAGGATGTCCCAATTTTCTATAAAAAAATCTTGGGTGGTTTTTTCAGATTGGAAGACTACTTTTTGTTCGAGATTGAGGAGCGGCCTAAACTCTGCTATAATGTCTTTAAGTAATAAGTTTCTTTGGTGAGTAGTTTCGTCACAATATTTTTTTTTCCGTAAAAATTCATGAAAATAGGCTATCACATCATCGCATGCTCCTTCAGCCAGAGAGGATGAATACTTTTTTCCTTTCGCTTTTCTATTGCCAAGGATAGCTTTATTTATTGATGAATTGAAATAGATTATCCTCATTTTATACAGGAGTGACTCAAAAATTATTGAAAATTGTAATTTCAAAATTATCATATCTTGATTTTTTCAAATGGATAACCGCGTATTTTATTAATCATGTCAAAGCATAAAATATTGTGCTATATTTTGAAGAAGTAAACTTATCTTTATCTTCGTTTTTTTCGAAATATTCGATCATTTGGAAACATTTTGATGAAAATTCCACAAACCGTATCAAACACATCAACATGCATCATTCGCACAGCTTTTTTTTTCTGTAATGATTCAAGTAGTAAAAATGAAACCTAAACAAGATAATTCTTTTAAAGAATGACAAAATCAAGATGATTAAAACATAAATCGAGGTATGTCTTGACATTTTTTTTTATTTGTGCCTTCTGTCAGGTGTCCGGACATATCATATTCTGCATTTCACATGGTGAACTTATCAGTGTTTCGTTACTAAACATTACTAAAGTGAGGTTTGAACCCAATTTTCTCAATTGACTGCCATGAAGTTCTCCGAAGAAGAAATGGTTGATATGATTTTTATTCTGGGTGAGTGTGATAGAAATTCTTTAATGGCAAGTAGAGTTTATGCACAAAAGTTTCCTGATAAGAGTCATCCTGATGCAAAATGCTTTGAAAAAAATTCTAGTTAGATTTATCGAAACGAGTAATATCGCTTACAAAAATCATGAAAAACCAAAAACTGCTACAACTGAAGACAAACAGTTATCAGTTTTGTGAAATGTATTCAGATTTTCTGCAAAACCATCTACCAATGTTACTTGCCGATGTACCAGAGCATATTAAACAAGATTTGTGGTTTCAACAGGATGGAGCGTCGACACATTACTCACATCAGGTAGAGGAGCATTTGAATCATGTATTTCCAAACAAATGGATAGGACGTGATGATCCTGTTAGATGGCCAGCTAGGTCTTCGGACTTCACAAGTCTATATTTTTTCTTGTGGGGTTATATTAAGGGCATCGTTTACCAGATTCCTTCTACAACACAGTTGGATATGAGACAGAGAAAACTCGATGCCTTTCAGCCAGTTAATCTGCAAATGTTGTCGAGAGTTCAACGGTCTTTCCTCAGAAGGATTAAGTTGTGTCTACAAAGAAACGGGCAACATTTCGAACATATTATTGAAATAGTTCAACACCTTGTAGATCATCTCATCAAAAACCAATCTATTACGTATTTTATACACGACTACCTTAAAATATCTCCATTTCTCTGATCAAGTATAATGATATGTACTAATAAACTCTTCTTTCGCAACCTCTGATTTCATTATTTTAGTTTATTTTTTATTTCAAAATAGTCGAAGATAAAGATAAAGTTACTTCTGCAAAAATATGACACAATATTCTATGCGTTGACATGAATGATAAAATACAGGGTGTTCCATTTGAAAAAAATTAAGATATGATGTTTTTAAAATTACAATATTTAATAATTTTTTTGAGTCACTCATGTATAAAATGAGGATAATCTATTTCATTTCATCAATGTAGCTATCCTTGGGCAATAAGAAAACGAAAGGAAAAAAGTATTCATCCTCTCTGGCCGAAGGAGCATGCGATGATGTGAGAGCCTATTTTCATGAAGTTTTACGGAAAAAAAAATATTGTGACGAAACTACTCACCAAAAAAATTTATTACTGAAGGACATTATAGCAGAGTTTAGTCACTCTTGAATCTTCAACAAAAAAATGGTCTCCCAATCTGAAAAAACCTCCCAAGATTTTTTTTATAGAAAATTGGGACACCCTGTTTACTTCAAAATAAATTTCTGAAGTAGATTTTTACTTTCTAAATACAACACCGTTCGAACAAAAATGAAATCTTCAAGAGTGTACGAGCTACAGAGCACCGCACCACTTGTGAATCACCCAGTATATATTGTCGAGAAAAATCGAGATAATATAAAGATATCTAATAAAAATGATGACTTTTTTGCAGGTAACTGAAGATACAGCCAAAATTCTAATGAATGCAGGATACGTATGTGAATGTAGAGGGCCAACATACGTTAAAGGAAAAGGTACACTTACCACTTACTTCGTCAAAACTCCCTTTGACGATAAATAGAACAAATTACATCAATGTGATAAGGACTGGTTGTGATTGAAATCAAATAAATTCACTTTCATGTGTGAATTGTTCAAAAAATGTTATTCGACATTTCATCAGAAATAATTGAATTATATCAATACTGATAGTTTATCGATATGGTTTTGTAAATTATTTATGTCTAAAATATGGTTTTATCAATTATTGTTGCTCATAATGATTCAAATGATATTATGAAGAATTTTGATATTAAAGTGAAGAGCATGATGTAGGTAGTAGAGAAATCAATATACATATATAAAGATTTTGAACTTAGTCAACTTAGCAACTAATTTGTTCCATATCAAAACCAAGCTCAGAAATCTCTTCCATCACTTTGAGAAGAAACATAAATACAAAATATCATTTCAAAAATACTTGATAATCTGTATACAAACTATTTTGTTTTTAACTTTGAGAACTACCGATGAATGAAAAATTCAAACAATGAGAGATATCGAGTTTCATATAGATTATATGAAACAATCCACTCCACAAATTTTTTAAATATTTTTAACTCGTACTTGAAGATTTTCAATATGTTTTCTTAGAAAATTCCTTTTTCATTGGGAAATCTCTATGAATTATAAATTCCAGGAAAATGTTAATCTTCAAAGGTTGTTTCAACAGCAATGTCTTCATCTGCTTATTATGACTTATTTTGTCCGAGTTTTTCTGAAGATTTGTCCAAGAACAAAAATCTACCAGTTTTCTTGTTTTCAATAAGAACGTGAGAATCATCTCCTGCAATATTCAATATTAGAACAAGATTGACTATAAAAATTAGTGAATATTTTTCGAAGTCACAATTCGTGCAGTTCTTCTGGAATCCAATTAAATTTTCAGTCTCACTTGAACTTGATTATTTACATGCTACAAGTGTTAACAAGCAAACAGCTTTCCAATAAGATATTACTCGAACAATTTTCCTATTCGCGAAATTGAGAAGAATGCCAAAGGAAGTCTCCCTCTAAACCAAAAAGAACTCTATCTTGCGTCTTCTTCGTTTCAGAATTTTAGTTTAGCAGTTATCAGTTCAGTTTCGAGGAGAAAACTGAATTATATGTTATTTAAAACACCTTGAAAGAGGAGAGACATCAACATGAAAAACAAGTTTGTAAAGAAGACAGTTCGGCTGTGATCTGAACTAACATTTTACAAACGTAATGCTTCTCTAGAAATGAGAAATTTCCGGAACCAATTCTGCAAATTTCTAGAACATATTTCTTAGTAGGGTCTATAAAAGAGAAAAGACCGGAAACCTATTCCCAATGTGAGAGATTGGACTTCATGGGATCTCCGAATAATCGATTAAATACATTGTTCTCCTCTGGTACTGTTCAATATGGATGTTAATGGAAGAAGCCCACATCGTATGAGTATTTTCTAACCAGACCGCTTTTGTAGTTCACTTATAAGCAGCATCTGGGATGAATTTTCACTTCTTTCAGAGATTATCTTGCTCGTAGAAGATGACCAGAAGTCTAACCAATAATATTCTTAAAGTCTCTGCAAATCAGCAGAGTTATGAACTGTTGATATATTTTTCGAGATGAACAAGATTAACAAAACAAATAATCAATTAGAAGAGTGAAAGTTTTCATAAACTTTGAAATGAAATAATTTTTGTATATGTATATCGATCTGTGCCAATTTCCAGTTTCAAATATTGATATTACAGTACGAACCCGAGTCAATACTCAAATTTGAATGCTACTATTTCATGAATTATTAATTTCAACAGCTCTGAACAGGCTCTGAAAATATAAAAAGTATAAGAAATAAAACTTTCTGACCATATAAAATATATGTTTTGAACTAAGCATATCGAAACTCTTTGCACCTTCAACATTCTCAGCAATAAGTAATCAGTTCTCATCACAGCATCCATTATTTTTGATTCAAATACTCAAAATACCATAGAAATTCTTTTACAAATGAAATGTTGTTAATTTATTCATTCTTTATCTTATTTATGATGATTAAATATTTTACATAACTGTTTTTTGTTTTATTATTTCCGAAAAGTAAATCCATTTCGGTTTCAATCTTTTAGATTCCTTAATTTAATTGATAGATTCATTAGTGATATTGAAAATAAATGCGAATACGATGGTGGTTTGATAAGTGAGTTCAGACTTCAGACGAAAATACTCAAGACTCAAATCGTGTCTTATTATTCTTCTCAAAGAGATTCTTGAGATTTGGCATCTCTGAGACATTTGGGAAACAGTCAAGCTGGTTCCTAGAGTTCTGATAAGGCTGAGTACTAATGCAGAAATTCGCTGAATGTTATCCTGAAATTGGCAATTGAGTTTGTTATACAAGAGTTGTGCTTGAAACAGATTATGAAAAAGGCGAGTACCTGTATTCTAACAGTTCCAGCTGCACCAGAACCTGGTCCTCTTCCTAATGACCATGTTGTCCGTAATTTTTCCTCAAGATCATAGATTGTACTTCTTTTATAGTTAGGGGCTGGAGATTGGCGTAATATTTGCCTAGCAGTATAGATAGACACAAATAATCATTCAATGAAACGCTTGATTTGTTAAAACCATTGGTAACAATTTCAAACGTCAAAAACAAGCAACACTAAGATAAAATTCGAGTTCGAACCAGATGTCGTCTAAAACTCGTTGACATTTCATTATTTAGAGTTAATGCATGCAGTCAATGTTCAGAGGTTTCACAACGAGAGGTGCATATGATGGTGGAAAAGAGAAACATTATTAACGACAATTGTCACAATTCTGAATCAATATTCGAGTTCAACCCCACAAAATAATGGAAAATCTAGTGATTGAATTACGCAGTTGATTCATTACAACCACGAATACTTTTTTAATGCCCAAGAAAATTGTTAATATTTGAGGGAGTCGGCCATTTTGAATTCGAACGGAAATCAAATTTCAAGTTGGTTTCAGTTAAATATGGTTTTTTGTCTTCCTAGAACATCCATGAAAAACACAACAACTTCAGGAGTTCCAACGCCATGAAGTGAGAAAATATTTCGATTTCAGCTGAAAATCAGAATGAAAAAAATTCTTCACGCTACTCTTTTATCAATTCTTGGAATATTTTTAAGATCAATATGTCAAATTGTTCAGAAAAGACTGAATTATCGACTGAATGTCGATTCGAATTTTTCAGTAAAAAAAAACGCTTCAGCGATCTTGAAATATTGCTCATCTTCGAATGAATCAGCCATATTGGATTTCACTCGAAGTGAAATATCGATACAACTTCTGAAAAACCTAATCCTTTGGCTTTCCAGTGAAGCAAAAACGAATGATCTAGCTTCTAAGATTCTGAAAAATATAACGGAAAAAAAATTATCCGGTTTTCTCTGGCTCACCCTATACAGAATAGCATTCCTTAGTACCAAGCTGCAGATGATATCAAAACTCCTCAATTGCTTGATGAAATTTATTGCTCTTGAATAAGATTCCCCATTCTTCGATTCCGCTTTCGGTCTTCGAAGCTTTCAATGTATTAAATAGTTGTTTATGCACAACTATACAGCTTCACTTTTCGAACACCATCGGGTGTCACAATGTTTTTAACCAAACTGATAAATGAGACGTCTGTACATCCCTCATCTATTAGTAGAAAATGAAAAACACATATAACTTTGAATTATTCCAAGAAATGACATCATCTTTGGCAATACACCCATCAAATTTAGGAAATGTGCTGTACATGGAACGGAATGAGCTAATCTATTCACCTCAAAGATTTTGGCCTGAATATCTTTATATTTTCCAGCCATATGCTGACCATTTTTGTAACACTGGCTTCGACAATTCTGAATATAGAGGTTATCGGTTCTCAATTTCCTGAGCTAATTCATCACTTGAGTTTATGACTCAATAATGCCTCTAAATCTTTCCTCTATGGAACACTCTTTTCTGCTCACTAACTTGCCCATCGAATTAGTTGTGTCATTTTCTCTCCACGAGATATATTAAGTGTACAGAATTCGACGTTTTAGTACTGCAGCTATGTGAAACAATGTGAGAAGGAGGAAATAACCTTCTTCTTCCCCGTTTTCGTTTTGTGTAAGGAAGCTAGCTTTTTTCATTTTCATGTTGTTTGGAAATTTTAGAAAATTTCTGAACCAGTCAAGTGGCAATATCTCAGTTATTTTCAAAGTTATGTGAAAATGATTTTGACAATCTGGACACACTTCTTTTGTAGAATCGAACTACATGCGAAATTTTTTCGTCCCACAGTTTTATGATGCAAATTTTTCTATCCAGAACGTGATTTCATGAAAACTAGAATTTGTATAACTTTTCCTAATTTTATCTAAACACTCTATTTCCATTTACAGAATCTACCAAGAATAATTGAAACAGCTTAAGTATGTTCTGCGCTCTCATTGGAACAGATCGATAATTCTTCCTTGCAATGACAATTCAGATGAGTTATTCGAGGTTTTTCATCAAGTTACAACTGTTATGGAAATAATAAATCTTTTGTAATAACGAAGAGGCCATGTCTTACGAAAATTTCGAACAGTTCAATATGATTGAATTTCATATTCAAAATAATTATGATGCGGATACTGCAGAAGTTGATGAAGAAGATACAACAATTGATGTGAAACGTAGTATAACAATCGATGTCGAGGCGGCAAATTAAACTAGAAACAGAGGAATCTTCAAATTCGAGCGCTCAGTATTCTCAATAAAAATAGATATAAGTATTAAACCTTATCAAATGAGAATATCCCAGTTTTTGCCATAAGGAGGTTCCAACGTCGTCTTGATTTTCGCAACTGGTTTCAACAGAAATCCGTAGAAAATCCGCAGCCTCTCCCAGAAATAATTTGAACTGCTAAATATCTTATCATTAATGAAGGAATATTCAATCGTAAAAATGAACATTAGTGATTGGATGTAAACCCACATCACAATATTAATATTCAATGTCAAGATAGATATGGGTTCAATGTACACACAACCATATTTATATGGTATCACCGGAAATTTCAAAGGACTGGTAGAATCGATTCTTTTTGAGATATTTCAATCGCAAAAAGAAATAAATTGAGGAGAATTTCAAGAAAGAAACGAATGAAAGAGACTAAAAGAATCTTTCCGCATGTAGTAAAAAAATTGAAAGTTGTTTTCTCACGAAGTAGGTATTTTTTTCTCGACCTCAGTATCTTGTATTACCTCCTCTTGCCCTGATACAAGCCTAAATCTGTCTAGGCATGCTTTGGATTAGGTTTTCGACCTCCTCTGGGGTGATATTCTGCCACTCTTCTGTGGCGGCTTGGATGAGCTGCTGTGGGGTTCTTGGATTATATTGGTGCGATCTAATTTTCCTTTTGAGATAATCCCATAAATGTTCAATTGGATTTAGGTATGGAGAGCAAGCTGGCCAATCCTAAATAGCGATTCCCTCGTTTCAAGATAATGTCGCGCGAGGTTGATGGTATGCGGAGGAGCATTATCTTGAAATTCTCACCGTGGGCACCTCTCCAGGGTCTCACTATGGGCTCCAGTATTAAAACCACGTAACATCTAGCCAGTACACTCGTAGGAAACGAAATCAAATCTGTTCTGCCTCCCAGCATAATGCCACCCCAAAACATCACACTACCTCCTTGGTATTTCTGAATTTGTCTTATTGATCGGATCTAGTCTTCCACGACCACTCAAAACCCAAATCCAGCGGTTATCTGATCGAACACTAATTCTGGTCTCATCCGAAAAAAGAAAATTTCGCCATTTCCCAATATTCCAATTTTGGTGCTCGATACACCAATTAAGTCTGTGAATTTTTTATTGTCTGGTTAGCTCTGCTGTATAAGCCCCTTGTCTTTGACGTATCGTTTCGACTGTTATACTGATGCCTGTTGCTTCCAGAAATAGCCTTTGGAGTATGCAGTGCGACGCACTAGGGTCTCTTCTTGCAATTTAGCACAAAAAGTGGTCTTGTACTTCAGAAGAGATCTCCCTACGTCTTCTTCTGGGCCTATTTTGCCGAGATTACAGCTTCTCGTATCGGGCGTAGGTTTTTGAAATCACCTCCTGTGATATTGTGACCGCTATATCCCTCTGTGTCTAACCTTCTTCAACGAGATCAAGTATTAGACCCTTCTGCACATCGGACAATCCAACATAAGACATTTTCAATTATGATTATAAGCTTTTTTAAATTTTGAAATTCAGTTTCAAATCTCAGTGACGACTGAGTACAATATCCCGAACATGTGATAATAATTCAACATTTCTTATCATACTCCCCAGTTTTTTCACAATTAGTCAAAGACTCATGGTTGAAAATAATCAATAATGTAAAATACCTTGTGATTCCATATATATTTCGTTGTGTGTATAGTTTACGTTGAAAGATAATTTCGTTTAGCGTGTGTGATTTTCAGAGAAAACCTTTGTGCTATATTAAGTCATGAAATTGTAAATGACTACATTATCGATGGATATTTTTATGTACTGTGTCTCTTGCTGAAAGAAAAAATATCAATTTTCAAGATGATGGACCTCTTACTCGTCAAATTATGGTAGTTTCCTATTAAGTATACTTAAATTTTGACAATTGGCAACAAATGGATTAGAACTTGGGGGTCTAGTAATCGGCCCGTTTCCCTGATTTGTCAGAGGTGGTTTCGAAATGTCACACTAAAGGCACAGAAGTACTTAAAACTTTTCAATAATTCCATTCTGTGTATGAAAATAGAGTAACTAGATTAAAGTATGGAAAAGTTATACGTAAACGAAATGAGACACTTTGTCACTTTTCACAATTTATTTAATAATCAGGACCAGTTTCGACCTTACGGTCATTTTCAAGTAAATAACAATATAATCATTATATCATTATATTGTTATTCACTTGAAAAAGACCGTAAGGTCGAAACCGGTCATGATTATTGAATAAATTGTGAAATGTGACAAAGTGTCTCATTTAGTTTACTTTAAAATGAATCTCCATATAATAAATAAATCATCAATACTATCTATCAAAAGTTAAACGATTTTTCATGAGAATAGGTTCTGGATGAATAAGTTGAGTTGTTATTAGTTATATTCTTGAAAACGACGAAGAAAACTGTATTCAACAAATCAAATTTACCTATGGTTCATATTAAAAGAGACGCAAATTTATATTATAACTTATGAACCGTTGGAAAAACAGAACTTCGCACGTAGTTCGTTTTTGCGTAAGAAGATGCCTACTGATTGTCAAAACCATCTCACATTACTTTAAAAACCACCTAGCTATTGGCACTTCACTGATTCTGAATATTTTCAAAATTTCCATATAACTCGAAAACAAATAGCTCGAACCTAATTGAGGACTTAAATTTCTCAATCAAGGATATTACGGGAAAGGAATTAATTTTCCCCTAATCATAATATTTTATATAGCTGCAATATCTACGAAACGTCGAAATATGTCCAGCCTGTACAGTCGAAGGAAATAGAAAAATTTCTAGCGTTATGAATTTCTTTTATAATTATTCTTCGTACAAGAATATTGATGATTTCATTTTGTATAGTGCTAGACATGTACAATATATGACCTCCGTGTTATTTAAAGAATCGACGTGGTAGCGTATTTCATGATAGAGTTTTGCAATCAACTTGATTGTTTTCAGGAAAACTCCGCAACTTTTATCGTTGATATCGGAGATCTTCTTACTACAAGGTTGTTTTCAACACAATGTAATATTGCATCAACTGCTGCCAATATTTAACACCATTCAAATTTTTCTCTATCTATTCGTTGTTTCAATACGGAATCTATCAATGCTACAGAAAGGGATTCCTCTCGAATTCTTTCCATCAAATATATGAATTTCTGATGAAACACATGTCTTCCGTGAGACACACTTCGCGAAGAGTTTACATATGTAAATTTGAGACAAGAAGAATTATTCAAAAATCCGTAGATCAATGAATAATCCTTCCTGACAAGAGCTAGTTCCCAAACCTGCCCGTCATGCACGCAGCCCCCAAGAGCCACAATAGTGCAACTAAGCAGGATGTCGAGAAACGAAGCGGCAGACTGCAACTTCATCCTTATTAGGAGTTCATCAGTGTCGCATATAGCTTCTCATCATCCTAACGAGCTACATCGGGGTACCCTATCGATTCCAGAAAGGAAGCATCTCATACATACGTACAAGAGTCGCCCTCTATGGACCGAGACGGTGAACCCGCTACCGGACTTCGAGAAAGATGAGAACAATAACAAAAAGATGTGAGAACGTTAAAAATTCCAACACTTGGGAACCATCTTTCACCGGTCCGTGAATCATATCAACGGTACAAAACGAGCGAAATAATCCCGCTGAAATGGTACTCTGTTTCCGGGATAAAACCTCCCGTCGGTAAATATTTGATGAGACAAATATCTTTCGCGAGGAGTCTACATATGTTAATTTGAGACAATTATTATTCATTCATATTATTCAAAAATCCGTAGATCAATGAATAATCTGTCAGGAAGAATTATTCATTGATCTACGGATTTTCGAATAATTCTTCTTCCCTATCGATTCCAGAAAGGACGCATCTCATACATACGTACGAGAGTCGCCCTCTATGGACCGAGACGGTGAACCCGCTACCGGACTTCGAGAAAGATACGAACAATAACAAACAGATGTGAGAACGTTAAAAATTCCAACACTTGAGAACCATCTTTCGCCGGTCCGTGAATCATATCAACGGTACAAAACGAGCGAAATAATCCCGCTGAAATGGTACTCTGTTTCCGGGATAAAACCTCCCGTCGGTAAATATTTGATGAGACAAATATCTTCCGCGATACAATTCGCAAGGAGTCTACATATGTAAATTTGAGACAAGAAGAATTATTCAAAAATCCGTAGATCAATGAATAATCCGTCAGGAAGGATTATTCATTGATCTACGGATTTGCGAATAATTCTTCTTGTCTCGAATTTTATATATGAATTTCCGGGATCTTGTGAGTTTTCATTCAGTCTGAGATCTTGGAGTTCAGTTTTTACCAATAGGAGTTCGGCCAGTTCCGACGAGAATATCTCCGAAGAGTAGACATGAAAAATAAAAGAGGGATCCCTTCGATCTACTCTGTATAAGCAAAGCGCACTTGATTTCTTTTCTATTTGCCATCACGATATGAATATTTTCCGCTCATTATCTGCAGATATCGATAAATCGGAATTTTGATCCAGGTAACTAGATCAGAGAAGCTTATCAACTTTACAGTTTCAGTATGGGTATTTGATGTTATTTGATCTTGACAATGTCTCCTGTTTTCGATTCCCCTTCATTTTTTTAGTAAAATCTTCTACGTTTTCGTGTTCAAATTGACACGCGAGTAGTAATTGAAGTGTTGATCTTCTAAGATGGTGTTCCTAGCTCCACTCTATTTCTTCAGAATAAACTGGAGTAGATCAATATCCAATAAGCCTATAGCCCATTTTCTCATCTTCTGAATTGAACCATTTCTGCTAGGAGCTTGAGAATTGCTTTCGTTCTTTTTTGTTCGTCTCAATTCCTGAAGTGCCACCCGATTTTTTCGACATGACTGTTTCTCCAACTGCTTCAAATTGATAATGCCTGAACAAAAAACTACATCACAATATCAGAAAAATTTTTCTCGATGAAGTAGATTGTTTTTTTTTCTCGACCTCAGTAACTTATATTACCTCCTCTTTCCCTGAGACAAGCCTGAATCCGTCTCTGGGGTGATATTCTGCCACTCTTCTGTGGCAGCTTGGATAAGCTGTTGTGGGGTTCTTGGATTATCCTGAAGCGATCTAATTTTCCTTTTGAGATTATCTCATAAACATTCAATAGGATTTAAGTCTGAAAAACAAGGTGGCCAGTCCGAAATAGCGGTTCCCTCATTTCAAGAAGAGGTTGCTGGTATGCGGAGGGGCATAAGAGTGAAATTCTCACCATGGGCACCTCGCCAGAGTCTCACTATGGGCTCCAGCACTAGGTCCACGTAATTTCTAGCCGGTACACTCGTAGGAAACGAAACTAAATCTGTTTTGCCTCCTAGCATAATGCCACTCCAAAACATAACACAGCCTCCTTGGTACTTCGGAATTTGTCTTGCTGCTAGGAGTCTAGCTTGTCTTCCACGACCCCTAAAACCCGAATCCGGCATCAACTGATTGAACACCAATTTTGGTTTCATTCTAAAAAGACATTTTGCCAATTCTCAATATTCCAATTGTGGTGCTCGATACAAAAATTAAGCCAATTGAGTGAAAATTTTTCTCGATGAAATAGAATGTTTTTTTAGATATAAATAAATGCATTCACTCTTTGGAACTTTGGAATTGCATGAAGAACATCAGAGATCAATGTCAATACTTCTACCTACATATCTAGTTCGGTTTGAGAACCCCATCGCTTATTCAAATCGCATTGTATACTCCTCATTTTGAACGTGATAGTCTTTTTTCGCGGTCAACAAACGCTCAGGAGTGCAAAATAGTCCCGTTTTCCCTAAACTGCAAGAAAAATAGGAATTATGAACTCGTGAGACATGCGCGGGAAAGATTCACAAAAAGTGATTCCCTATTCACACTGGAAGAAGGGACATTTATTTGGTTACTTGGCTAGCCACGCGCATGCATAGTCTTGTCGCTATTTTATTTTTTTCGTGATTTCTGGTAGTAGTTCAGTGGTAAACTGACTAACTTGAAGTTTTCTGTTGTTTTAATTTCACCTGCAATTATACCAATCATCTGATGGCAACTCACAAACAAAGCACCTATTGATTATTAATAGTTCTTCTGATGTCAAGTACGAAAAGTGTCGCACAGAGTTTAATACACACACCACAAAAATTGTCGCATCACCTGGTATTCTGAATTCCACAATCGATTAAGCAGCTCAATCGCAGTTTCTTTGTCACCATATGTTGTTGGACATATGAGGGGAAAAAATCTTATCTATGTAGTAACATTTGTTTCCATATGATCTCAAACACGTTTGAAACAAGAATGAGTTTATTTGACTATCAGTATTCATTCAATTTCTCTGCAGTTTTCACGCTAAATTAATTCAAGTTTTCTGTGTTTCTTGTTGATTTTCGAATCTTCGAATTTATTGTAATGGCTGCTGAACGTCCTGGACACTATTTGAGTGATCATGAAGTGGTAAGAATTGTAACACTTCTAGAGGAGGGGCGAAGCCAACGTTACGTGGCTAACTTGTTGAATGTTAACCAAAGCACTATTTCAAGAGCCATAAATCGGTACCACGAAACAGGGGAATATGAAAGAAGGGCCGGTAAGGGAAGAAATCAGATAACAACACCAGTTGATGATCGTTAGCTTCGTTCAACTGCACTAAGAGTTCGGCACTGTACGGCTAGAATGCTACAAAATGAACTTGCACTTTCCAGAAATGTGCATATTTAATTTTTCGTATTATCTTATAGCTGCAATATCCTGCCAAATAAGTAACAACTGGCATTTCAAATTGAAATTTTTCGAAATCGTTTTCGTCAAGATGAATATCTGGCTGAAAGGAATTATCACAAAATTTCTGTTCTTCATGACAATCGTCTAAATTTTCCGAAAAGCTAGTTATAGAAATATTGACAAAATATTTTCCGAACCTATGTTCCAAAGAATCTGTCTGAATTTTTCCCAACAAAACATAGTTCATGTTGAGTTCTTCGAAACAATACTGAATAACTTCTATCATGACATGTAGAGTATGCGATAATGCTGTATAAATTTGAGGAGTAAGTTTATGGGGAAAATCAGAAGATTTCCAACAATCCATCCAATTGATCATATCGCTCAAAAATGTCAATTTGATATCATCTGGATTCTTAGAACTTATTGGCATTTGCAGTTCATCTCTGAGTCTCTGTCGTTTCAGAGGAGTTTTCACGTTTACGATTTTCCACCATGTAACTATAATATTTATGAAATTCGCTGTTTCTGATGAATGTTCCAAATTACTTCCAAATTTCAATAGAGCTTCTATAACAAATGGACTGAAAATTTTCAAAGCTAGCATTACATTTTTGCGTTCGAAACTACTAGGAAATAATGCCTTGAGTGATAAAGAATAACCAAATTTCAAAAGTTTGTCGTGTTCTAATTAATTTATGCAATTGTATGAGTGAATTGAAGTTGGCTATTTTCTTTTCACTACTCTTAAAATTTGGAAACGTTAATTTCTTATTACTTTTAGGATTTAGCCAATTATTTCTAGTACATTTAAGTATGTGTGTCGATTAAAAAAGTGGTCGTTTATTATCCGATGGATGAGGATAAACTATGCTCAGTTTTTTTCGGAGAAAAGTTATTCATGGCTTTACTATTAATAGCCTTATTGTCACTAATAACACAAGATATTCTGTAACTTAAAGTTTTGTAACGATTATTTTTATATAGTCAAAAGTGTATCACTTTTAATTGTCGATGTGGGAAATATATGAATAACTTCTTTGAATATTGATGTCACACTAGTTATCATGAAAGTATAGGCTGATGATGAATCAGTATATGAAGTCCCGACAATTTGACCTTTGAAATCTAAGTAGGGTAGAATGTGAATTTCGTCCATAAGCAGCATAACATTTTCTTCGTATTCTTCTAAGAGTTTGGTGATATTACGTGCGTAGGAAAGGAAAACATGTCTATCTTCGTTACTTGGATCTGTTAAAACTTATTACAAATATTATTTAAAGTGGATGGATGTGGCAGAATCAAACAATCTGAGTGTCGTAAAAATTTGTAAGCATACGAACTTATAGTAAGCATAATAGACGACAAAATTAGAGTGCTAGTTGAGTAGCGATATTTTTCTTTTGATGTTATTATTAGTTTCAGTTGTTCAGTAAGGGATTTGAAACAATTATTTCTACCTAAGTTTTCGCCATCTATAGAGTCCAAAATAGTTGTCAAATGATTAATTATACGTTTCAAATTTTCATCGTTACCATTGAGCTTTGGGGAATTCTTCAACGATTCTGTTTCAGAATCTAGTACCTCCAAGCAATTTTTCAACATTTTTAAGTTGTTAATGTCGCGTGATGTACTCACTCCTTTAATATTCACAAATATTTCCTGACCGTAAAAGTATGTTTCCATTTTTGAATTAGAATTGATAACAATACCACAGGTTGTTCTGGGGCCTGGAGTATAATCTAATCAAAAAAAAAGTAACTTTCTCTTTTTCAATATCTTCAAGCCACTTAGGATTGTGCGGCATTTGATCTAGAACTACTAAAAGTTTATCGAAAGTATCAAAACAAATGAGATCTTTGCTGAGTGCATATTCAGCTCTACTTTCATTATTAGCTTCGAGAAGGTTCTGATTTTCTATTTCAATAAGTTTCTCTTCCCTCTCTTTAGAATTTTCATGTGGTTTTGATAAATATGTGGTACAATTCGGAAAAATAGCTGGTACTGCCCCTTCTTGCAAGTGAAGACGTTTTACTGGCACAGTAGATTACTAACCAGTTTCTTTATCAAATTTTGTAGTATCCCTGATTAAGTCATCTGTTTGAAAATGTAATTCACATACCTTACTGTACTTCAACGGTTCAAAATGAGCTCGGGGAATAGATTTCAACCATTTACCTTTCAAATTGATATCTTCCGGAGAGGAAAATACCACCACTTTCGGTGCATCTGCATAACCGTAGTTTCCTGAACAACCAGGAACACAACACCTGAACGGCATAATATCTCAAAGACACTAACACTTTCACAATACAAACATCGAAAAAATTTAGGAAAAGTTTAACTGTACACTAATACGTCTTTTCTAACCTCACCCACAATTCACCTCACTGAAATTCTTTCAATTTTATAATTGACGCGAATTATTCGGTAAACACACAGCACTATACTGTATCCTGATGTCTTATAAATGCATTTCTACATAAATTGAGCACTAGAAACACTTATTTTCGAATGAAATACAGAAAACCAAAGGACATGCACCGGCGTTTCGATTACACTGTGCCACCAGTTGTGCTTTCGTTTCGCATGCTTGTTATGACTACTAGAGATGTGTGACGTCATGATACGTGACAGCGCTCAGGTCTTATTATTACGGCAGTAACGGATTATGCCGTTCTGAAAGTAACATGTATGAGGGCTTCTTTTCCTTCAAAACTTTGCACACAAGACATATCATGTGCAATGTTCTGTTTTTGTCCTAGAGAGTTAAAGATATCTCAAATTGTAGGTATTTCAGTCCTCATTGAAATTATATATTGGTACAGAGAATATCTTTCATACCAAAAAACAAATGAAGAAAATAAAATTGTTTGCCTAGGTGAAGAAAATTTGAAGCAGAAGATTTGAATCATTCTCTTGAGCAATTCGATGAATTGTTCGCACGCTGACACCGGTAGCTTCTGATACTCTATCACGTACAGAGTCGATGGGTATAATAAGATTCTTGGCCTCTTTTTCTCGTCGCATGAAATCGTGTACTTGAAAAATAATTTCCCTCGCTTGGTTATGAACAACTCGCTTCAAATTCTTATCCCTATTACAAAAAATGGCAAAATTAACATAAGAATTCTTTTTCATTAAACAAAAACTGATACAGAAAAAATGGAAGTTGTGACTGTAATATATATTTGGAAAGTCTGAAATCTCCAAACAGATTTTGATTAATCGTTGTTGTGTTTTGCTTCATCAAGAATGCTTGGCTTTCTTTATTAGACCTTTTTAGACAATAATAGTGATTATGTAATGTTGAACCAATCTATGGATAAAACTATAAAGCTAAAATTTCATGCTAGTTACGGCAGAATGACGAATTATGGATTATTATATCGGTAGGTCCATGACAGATTATAATTGAATGAGAACTAAAAAAAAAATTCCCTTTGGAATTCAATACTTGTTTCATTTGAAGAGATAATACTTACATTTTCATCAATGCGAAACTCCAAAGTCTTGATAAAGACTATTTATTCGGTTATTTCAACACACAAGAAAAAATAAATATACTCAGGAGATTCACAACAGATAATTTCCGAAATACCGATAGCTAGGATCTGAATGTGGCACTGTGTCCCCAGCGAGTTAAATTGAAGATGGACAACTTTTACAGGTAAGGGTAGTATGGACCGAGCTTGATCTTGACCTTGAACTATTTTTACTTCCTTTCATTCTTTGATCCGGACCGAGCTGTTTCGGGTTGTGTTCGGCATGATTCGAGTCGGCTTTCGACACGTCGACAAGGCCGGGCGGCACATCCTCACTCATTCGGTTTTGCCGGGTGACACAGGCCGAACGATGCCCATCGACATAGTGTGGACGTGGCTTAATATCTTGGTGATACTCTCATCATTATCATCATATCATCATATAAGCCTCTCCTAACCTTTTCCATTCTTCCCTGTCTTATGCGCGGTGAGCCTGCGTATTGTCTGAGTTCATCTACCCATCGTTTTTGTGATCTTCCAATGCGCCTCTTGCTTGTTCTAGGTCTCCAGAGCACCAGTCTATTTGGGCATTTATCTTGTTTTCCTGCCCTGCCCAACTCCATTCCAATTTAGTGGTTATTTCCATTATATCTGTAACACAGGTTCTTCTCCTTATCTCTACATTCTGGATTCTGTCTTTCAGAGTTACCGCCAGCGTGCTCCATTCCATATGTAGCTCAGTTAGTGTCACAGTCTCTAGGTCATAGGTCATGATGGGAAGAACGCAGCAGTCGAACACCTTCCTGCGTAAGGAGATGGGGACATCTCCGTTCCTCAAAATGTTACTCATTTTTCCAAACGCTGTCCATCCAAGTCGGGTTCTTCTTTTCACTTCAGCCACCTGGTTTTGTTTCCCTAGTTTTATAACATGACCGAGATGAATGTGATCTTCAACTTTTTCTATCATCTGATTCTCACCGGATTTTCGGTATTGCTTAAAAGTTTTGTTTTGCTAAAGTTCATATGAAGGCCTACCTACTTGGATGCCTCGTTCAGTTGAGTTAACATAGTTCTCAAATCTTCCTCGTTTGAACTGTTCAAGACCACTTCATCGAATCGAAGATGATTCAGGTGTTTTCTATCTACATTGATACCTTTTTCGTCCCATTCGAGTTTTTAAAAGATGCTCTCTAACAGTCAAAAATGCTCCTTTTTTTTCAATTCCCAATTCTTTAATCCATGAATTTTGCATAACGAAATTAGAATAATGAACTATTGTATTCATGGTTTGTATATTCAAAAACGAAAATTAGTTTAACTTATATGTCACGAATTAACAAAAAATCGTTCCAAGGTAATGAGAATATTTTCATAATTAGATACGATTTGTATTATTTATATGGTTATAAAGTCATTATGAAAAATATCTCTGCATTTATCAAAAAGCAATTATGATGATGAACATCCGTATTGATACTTTAAATAGTCTATGCGGAAGAACTTAGCATCATTTTCTCCTCAGAAAAACTATCTTATCTGCAATCATGAGGTTATATTTAATGTTAGCAATGTTTTATATACTCAGTAAAAATAACATAGAGGTAATGATCGTCTTCGATTAAAAGTACCATATTCTTAAATATTATATTCTTAGGGAAAAAAATTTATAACATTATTGAATTCTGTGAATTGTCCTGAATATCCTGATGTTCCTTACAAAATGACAAGTTTCAAACGATCGTACAATCGAAAAAATCAAACCGTGTTGAGAGAATTCGAGATCCTTGAAGAAGTTTCACCAGAAGGATTAATCGTGAGTATTGACAATAACTGACTGAATAATTAATTTTCAAAGACATTGTCAGGAATTTTTTTTATAGTCAATTATCGATGTATTGAAGTGCCAACCATCTGGTGCTCCTGATACTTGTGAATATATCATGAAAAATTATAAGGCCGACTTTTGTGAAGCAATGATGGCAAAAGGAAAACCTTGGTCTGACTTGATCGAGACAATAGAACCAAAAGCAACATGTCCATTGAAAGTGGTGGGTATTACTGTGAATTAAATATTTGTTTGAAAGAACTTATACTGCTTCCACGCTTGAATGCTAAAATCATAATCGATTCAGGTTCTGGTTGACAAAATTCTTTACTTAAGTGAGGTCAAAGTTAAGTGACTTACAAAACCTTCTCTCCATATTCCTGGAGATCATAGCATCCCTCCAACATAACTTCACAAAGATTGATACTTCCATATCAGCATATTCTTAAGGCAGAAAGAGAACATCCACTAGTGTTAATACTAGAATCTGGCGTAATCCTTGAAACTCCATGAATGTTTGTTGTCAATTATACATAGTTATAACAAAGTAACATATTAGAACAAAGTAATCCAAAAGGCCCTCGTTGAATTACTAACAACTGAACTGCACTCTAAAAAATTGCCATCATGAGAAAATGTTCCACAGAATCACGTTTACTTGAAGAGGTAAACTCCTGGCAAAGAGCTTCCCTAACCATCAGGAATGGCAAAAAGTGAGAAATGGCAGAACCCTTCGATCGCAAAAAGTTGTGAAATTACATGCAAAACCAAATCGATGATTTTAGTTAGGTTAGATAATTAATATAGTACAACAGTTTTGTACTATATTAATAACTAGTTATTATAGATACCTGCAAGCTTTTATAGAATCTGTATCAATATCAGATATGTATATATCTACAAGGAATAGAATTTTCATTGTAAGTGCTATTGATGCTTTCATAAATGAAACAAGTTAATCATATGTTATACATATACAGGGTGTTACATAATATTTGAATTTGGGAGACTTTTACTTGATAAAATTCTATTATCAATAATAAAAACAAGTAATGTGTTTTTGGAATTTTACTTTATAATTATGATTCGTAACGCGTTTCACTACATCGTAGCTTCTTCAGACGAATGATGGTACAGAAAATAGGAATGAGAATATAAATATAAATGTTCTTAAGTAATTAAAAGCTTATTGGGTTGATTCTTCTTAAGTGGTTATTTATGACAGGTATATCCAATAAAATTAAGGAATAGATTGCTCCCCGAAGAGATTCAATAGAGGTGAAGGGCTACAGGTATCGCTATGTAGACGAAATCATTATTTGCTTCACAGGAACAGATAAACAGTTAAAAATTTTCGAAAATCATATAAATTCATTACATCCAAAAATTGGGTTCATAGCCGAAATAGAAAGCAATAATTCGATGAATTCCGTTCAACAGTTTTATTCATAGATTGATTAACATCCCGTTATCACCAGAAAATTTCAACACAGAATTAAATTTGATTGAACAAATAGCCAAAAATAATGGTTATAATACCAAACTAATAAATAATATTTTAAATAAAAACAAAGTAGAATCGCATTGAATGAAGTTTACCCTGTCGATAAATTGAAAAAAATCAATTGCAATGATTGTGATAATTTCTACATTGGTAGAACACATAGAAATTTTAATATTAGAATATCGGTACATAAACGCAGTTTTCAAAGAAAAATCAGATTCAAATTACGGAATCATCTCTTAGAAAATAATCAAAACACATTACTTGTTTTTATTATTGTTACATAATAGTATGTCACAACTTGAGGGGGTAAATCTAAGTGCAATTAAAAAAAAAAAAGTTTATATAAACATAGGTCCGCAAAAGCTTCTTTACGTAGCTACAGGGTGTTGAAATTTCCGGAAAAAATTGGGTATTTCTTCAAAAATCCTGCAGTTTTTGAGATATTCTGCCCAACTTTGGAATGCAAGCTATTTTTTACAGCCTCCATCATTACACGTCCTAGATTTCAACTAAAATTCATAAGGTGTTTTCTTTTCCGAGGCCATGTCTCCTTTTGTCCTCTCAAACTTTTTTGCAGTACGCCACTGATCAGCGTAAAATCAATTTTCGTCATCTTCGTTCAATTTAGAAACTTTTTTGACACCTGTAAATTTTTTGTATCTCCAACCGTTTTCGAGTGGAAAATTATTGAATTTGAATTATTTGAATTGTGTGTTATTCGCTAAATAAAAAACAAATAATACAAATACTCGATAGGTATGCCCAACATTTGCTTTTATTTTGATAGCTCGTCTTCTGAGACTCAACTTATACTTATTCAATATCAAACTAAATAAAAGACCAATTAAAAACAAAATAAATTTCTGAAAGTGTCCTCATCTGCAAGAATACAGGTCTCTGTCCTTCTTCGCATATCATCACGCACTCTTTGAAATATTCCTGGGGTAATTCTCATCGTGTCACAAGAGGTTATTATTCGATTTCTCAATTCTTCTACAGTGTTCACTAGAGTGGTATAAACTAAACTTTTGAGATATCGCCATAAGAAAAAGTCTAAGCTATTTAAGTCGGGGGACCTTGGAGGCCATAGTTCTGGCTTACCCCTACCTATCCATCGGTTGTTGAATGTATTATTCGAGAATTCCCTAGCTTCTCCACTGAAATGTGCTGGTGGCCCGTCATGCATGAATCACCAAAAGTGGCACATCCTCGAGCAATAAAGGTAAATTCTCCTCAAAAATTGCCGATAAGCGGGACCGTTTAGTCTGTTAAGCAATAGGATAGGCCCAATTAAATAAGTTCAAATTATTCCGACCCAGACATTTAGTGAGAATTGTTCTTATTGATGAGATTCTTCAATCAAATGGTGGTCTTCCTGAGCCCAATAATGATTATTGTGAAAATTTGTGATAGCAGTTCTCGAAAAGTTAACTTCGTTTGTAAACATTATTTTCCCATCAAAATGAGCATTTTCTCTGATTTTATCTAAGAACCATCGGCAGAAATTCAGTCTTGAAGGAAAATCTCGAGGAAGTAGAGTTTGGACGCGTTGAATATGAAACGGGTACAATAAAGAATTGTGGAGAATCCTCCAAACTAGAACATGTGAAATATTCAATTGATTTTCAATTTTTCTTGTACTCACATCAGGATTCAAATCAATACAATTCAAAACTGCTTTCTCAATATCTGGAGTTCTCATAGTTTGAGTTGTACCTTTTAAATGATTATTTGCAGTAAAAGTACCAGTTTCCCTCAACTCTCAGTGGATATTCGAAAATGTTCGTCTGTCTGGTGTTACTCGTTTTGGAAAGTGCACCTGATATAATCGCCTAGCTGCTGTTGCATGTACGGTCAGCCAGACCGTACATGTAATGGATATCAGCCAATTCGACGTTAGTAAAATTAGCCATTTTTTCTTACAGCAATAACTTCAAAAGTCTTGAAACTAATCGTTAATTTAATAAACAATTCGAGCAGACACTGGTTCAACTTTAGCAACTGTCAAAATAAATAAATAAATGCAAAAAATCAAAGCCTACTAATCATTTTTTTTAATTAGAAGTGCTTTCAATTCAGCGAATGCATACAATCGTTTAATATTTTTTTGCTCGAGAACGGTTGGAGATACGACAAAATTGTACGCAGATTAATCCCCTTAAGTTGTGACATACTATTATGTAACACCCTGTATTTTTGGAACGAATAAAAATACATCCATCGAGAAATCCAAGAATGACGACGTTTTCATAATTCGAGAAACTTTGAATAACTCGAAAACCTGTGCATCCTAGCACACCTCCTTCGTTTTCTTTCGAAGCCATCTATATACCCCACCATATATATCCTGTACATTCGATTCAATTCATTCGTCGCCCAAAAGTATAAGAACTTAACCCATTAAATTTACATGGGGAGTCTTACAAACAACAATAAAATACTTAAATATTCTATCACTGTCACACTGAAAATGCAAGTTTCTAGATTTGAAAAATTAAATATCTATATCAGAACAAATAGAATTTGAATCTTAAAATATTTCTATTGAGTAGAAGACATTCTCTTTCAAAATAATTTTACATTTTTCAATGATTTTTCCTCAGTCAACAATTCAACTGTTTCGAGGTCAGATCACTGTCCAGATTTGCTTTATTACCACTTTTAATTGTCGAGTTAAGTACTTTTCAAAATTCAGGACTTTTATAGTATAATCCTTTTGTGTTGTTTCTTGCCAGGATCATGTAACCTTACTAATCTGATCATCCGTCATCGAGTGCTCTGTGAAACAAATTATTCTGTAATCCACCACGTTGAGCGTGTAACTTAGAACATCTATTTGGTTAGATAAACATGTATGTTTTGGTTTAGTATAGTATTAACACTTTCTTGGTTTGCTCTTGTCTGTTGTCCTTTTTGTCTTGTGTGAGCTATCTGTTTATTCACCTTATACCTTACTTTTTGTGATTCTTTGTACCTTGTGTGAGCTATCTGTTGATTTTCCCCATACCTTAGTTTTTGGATACCCTGGCTACAATGTTCGAATATTGTTGCTGTCAGCATTGCAAGTTTCGAAAATGGTTTTATAACTATGCCGTCTGGCCACATGTCTACAGATGTCATTACAGAGCCTTTCCCTTGATGTTATGTTTGTCTGGCACCATCTAGTCGAGGCGTCTCTTCTGGACATGCTTTCACTGTACGCTCCGACTTGACCTACCATAAATTAGTTTTAAGGTGTCAAATCGAGTAATGTATTACGACGCTGAAAAACACAATTTCTAAATTATTTCATGAACTACCCTTTATCTGAAATAAATGTGAAAATCATCGGCATCATCAATTTCGCTAAGAAACCTCTCATAGGGATTCTCTTTAGATTTTTTCGATCATTCTTTCATCCATAGATTTTACTTAATGTAATTGATGATTCCGTTCACCATAATTCACTTGAAAAAGCTCAATTCAATCAAATGGTGGAAACAAACATACTTAATACATTCATTGATAATAATATTGACCATGTAACGGTATGGCAATATTGATGGTGGTGCATTCAGGGTATTCAATGAAGCAGAAGAAATACATGGGAACTCAGTAAAATCACCCTAGAACCAAATGAACTGAGGAACCTTTCCTTGACCAGGATAAACAGAAAACTTCAAGAAGTCACACTAGTTCGACTATTCACCGCAACGCTCACACCGTGTCAGCAAGGAAGTGGTCTGTCCAAAGACTAAAGCTCCTCATTCCTAACTGGTTGTCAACCAGGCATACAGTGCAATCAACAATCTCACAAATTACTACTTGCGAAATTATCGCTATACGTGCTGACACATTGAAGAATTTTTATTCAAGGAACAATATTCAACCTTTCCTAGAATATTATATATCCCTCCTGGAAGGAGCTGGTTTTCCGATCCACCCTTCATAACCACCGTCAACAGGGGCCGCACTGCAGTGGTACATCACGGTCGGATGTCATGGATAGAAGCAATAGACTGCAGTTTCGGTCTCATTTGACCTCTTCAGTATTGCATTCACAACATCAGGCCACACTGCCACCTACTACAAGGAGCTGGTTCCTTGAATGAAAATTCTTCAATGTGACTGCACGTATAGCAATAATTTCGCAAGTAGTAATTTTCGAGATTGTTGATTGAACTATGATCCAAGCATCAAACAACAGAATGCTGTGACCCGCCCATCTGCTATCTATCAAAATTAATTCAAATCAATGTCACCTACCATTTTGGGGAAAATTTTGTGGCTGCAATAAACAATATGATATAATATTTACATTTCAGGGTCATTATCGAACAGAATATGCGTTGAAAGAAGGAGGTTTCACTATTCTTCCTTTTCCATCTGGGGTATACAAAGTGAGATTCGTTGTACGGAATAAAGAAAAAATGGTATGGTGTCTAGATAACTTCACCAAAGTAACATCATTTGCGTCCTAATTATTCTGGCAAAAATATATTATATTGTTCCAGACGGAGTATATACTTTTTTATTTTCAATCTGCATTCAATTGTTATATTAATGATTATATTAATGATCATTATAGTACTCGGAAATGAGAATATGTGAATGAGTCAATAAATATTGAAAGAACTTCAACAAATTCTTTGTTTGGACTTTTGTGAAAAAGTTCTCAATTTCTTTCACCCATTAGCAGATTCAACAATAAAGTAGATTCTAAATTCTCATTCTTGATTTTAATTGTTAAGTCAGTTAAATCATATTACATATTCAAAGTGTATTTATTTCATTTTAAAATTCACGGAGACCCCACACGAAACTACCTAAGTGAAAGTTCCTATGTTTTCTAGTTTTGCTATCTTTTATGTGACATAGATACATCGGGATCCCCTCATTTATTTATTATTACTGAGATTGAAACGTCCTATAAAAATATTTGGTATAATAACCAAGATAGTGACACCTAAATAGATATTGCTACAGCAAAAAAAACCGTCACAGTACTGCATTACTTGTTAGAAACATGAACGATAAGATTGAACAAGAAAAATGAATTTTACCTGCTCAAGAGTTGAACGGTTGAACATTCATGTTGATATGCCTAATCAACATTCAAAAATGAACAAGAACATTCTGATATTGATGCAGCAGACGAAAAGTTCGAAAAAGATAATGCTCAGGAAATTGTTCTGGGCATTCTTGATGGAAATGCTAACCCAGGCGAACCAAACCGGGACATGAGAGGTTATAACAAAATCAAGAAGAAAAAAGAAGATAAATTAATAGAGAGAACCGAATGAAAGAAATACATGGTATATAAACGACATTGTTTTTACCAATAACTGAAAAACGACAAAACCTCAATATAAATATGAAATAACAGAAAAAAGCAACCACTTTTTATGTGCTTCTGACTACCACGCGAAATGAGAATATCTGCAAATGTTCTGAGATGAGTCCAATACATCAATAGAAAAAAAAAGAATAGAAAAGGCAAATGTTGAACGCTGTTCCAGTTATTGACTGAAGAAAAACAAGAATGGCTATCACTAGTACTTAATTATCTGGTAATCACAACAACAGATCACCTGCTAGTAAAATCTAAGTGAAATCAACTTCTAAATCATGGAAAAACATGTTTAGGATCAACCGAATAGTCTGTATTGAGAATGAGAAATGTTGTTTTGGAAGAAAACAATTATGTTTCATTCTGTAAGTATATGAGAATATTGATATTCAAGCCTCGCCAACGCAGTGAATATTCTGTATGTAACATTTCGGTAAAAACATATACCTTTAATAGGTATTGCGGAAAAAAGGTAGGAGCAGGTCAGCACCATAGACCAAGTATAAAGGAAGACAAAGCACCCCATAGAATAAAATGAAGCTTATTCGCCAGCCAGAATCGCGATCCTGGCTGGTTAGGATAGGTCAGGATTGAAAGATTGAGATGAGGTTCATAGATGGTCCATAGATGGCTCTTGATAAAACAGAATACTATAATTATTTATTTTCAGTTACTACTATCAGATGGCTGCTAAAAATTTCAAAGTTATCTTAGAATGATAATCCATGGGCGTACTTTTTCTTACACAGTGGATAGAAGAGATTACTATTTGTGAATAGTTAGATTCTTATTACAGAAATAGAGATATGACTTTTTAAGAAAATTATAACAATACATTTTTAGAAGTCAACTCTAAAAAATTCAAAAAGTTTCATTATGAGGATTGCGAATATTACCACGTAAAAAATATCACTGTTTAAGATGGAAAAGTTTATTCAACGTTATAACTAATTCGAGCTTTCGTTTATCATCAGACAAGTAGCGAATTCATTTATCATTGCCAAATTTTTTCGCATTCCACGATATATAACAATTTAGTACATATCTCGTATTTTTGATGGAAGAGTTTCTAGACCAATATTCATATGAACTCTCAATCCTCAATTCACTGAAAGTATTAGCTCCTGATGTTTGGTTACATATTTAAAGAACACTTGTATATCTTCGAAAAACTTAAATTCTATATTGCGTTCATTATTAAAAATACGTTCTGATTCGAACTTCGTAGACAAACTCCAGAACATCATAGAATATATGATTTCTGAGAAAAACTATTACTTGAATGTCTTTGCTTATTGCTACAGAGCCTGCAACCAAAGGCAACCAGTGTTTTTGAAGAATTAAGATTTTCGGACCTTTCTCATAGCATTCTAAAGATGGGATCTTTTTTACTAGAGAGAAGATATGCTGGCGATGATGGGAGCATTATATCGTTGATAAGTGCCACCAACAATCTAAATCGGAATTTTTATAGCATTTGAAACAATAACTACAAGACAATTTAGATATAGGAAAAGTAACATGCAATGAATAATTTTCCATCGAAATATTTATTAAATACCTACGAGAGTGTTGTGATCTTCTAGGTTCTCATAAGATATAATTTCAGTTTCTGAACTGTAAACTACTTCAAATGCATAAAATTATTCATTAAAACAACCCTTCGAAACGGTTAACCCTAAAAAACTGTGGCCATGATTCCCTGTATTGAAGCAAATTCTGGTAAGCCCAATATTTCGCCCACTTGAACAACAGAGAGTTTTTAGTGTTTGTTTTCTTTCTACAATCTATAGTGTCACCTCGCCAACCCGGCGACCGGCGAACGATGATTGTTGTCCGTAACTTTGCTGCTGGTGTCTACTTTCGGGCACCGCCAGAGGCGTCAGACTAAACACACAGTGTTGTCAGATTGATTATGGATAGAAAATATCAATTATTTTATAGATGAAGAAAATTAGTGACGTGCAATCTTCAACTTAGATATATGTTTCCTTTCAAATTTCATATTATATGGAATACGAAAATGGAAAATTTTGTGAATAATTCGAAGCCATTAAGATTTCAAAGTTACGTACCTGAAAATGCACGTTTCATCATATCGTTTATTAATAAAATAGATTGGAGCTTTCATATGATTTTATACTTTCGGTTTTCGGTAGCCCCTCTGGATTATTTTGAAGAAAACCATTTGAGTTCCAAGACGTGATGAAATAATTGATTATTGAATTCTTTTTAAATCAAGATAATTTCTATTAAATTTTCCATGTTTTTGTCTCAATTTGGAAAAAAATCTATTTCATCAAGAATGGAATGGAAGGAGAACAAAGTATTGTTAGAATAGGAACTGAAAAAATAGAAGTCGGGATATATCCTGCAATCCTACGATTATCGTAGGATCATCTATGTTCGAATTTCCGAAATCACAACATACATTTGTGGTAAAAAAATACGTCAATTCCCTCAACATTTAAATTCTTCTGAAAAGTAACGTACGAGAGTGAAGTTGTTGAATACCTTGAGAGAGAACTGTTTAGAAAATGATGGGAGGAAGTTTGAATATTTGTGAATAATTTTATCGAATTTTCATTACGTGCAATTTTAGACATTATTTTATTCTCATGCATCATTTGTTATGTACTTCGATTCACAATATTCAGTATCCTATTTTCCATAAGTTAAAAAATTTAACTGTATTCTTTTAAATTTTTGACTGCTGATTGATTGATTATATTTTTGAGTATATTTCGTTAAATCTACTGCAAGTTCTTAATTCGAATTATCGACACTCTGATCATAAAATTATGAATAATTTCTGTCAATGACCCTGTATATTTTGATTCATTAATAAATTAAAGTTCTTTGGTTCCGTATTCTCTTACTCGTTAGGGATAGATCACAATCTGGCAACCTTGTTTACCGAAAACCATAGCATTCATATGCAACTGAATCGAACCAATAAAATTATCCTGTGTCTTCTGGATTTTCCATCTATATTTCAATGGGTAGGATGTACATTGAGAAGGGGGGGTGTCACTTTTTAAGAGTTCGTATACTTCTTGTAGTTTGAAACGAGAATTAATATTTGGTCTGACTTTTGGGTAAATGTTTGTTTCTATTTGATTGATTTTGCCTAGAGCAGGTTTATTTTATATAGGGTCGCTGTCGATTGAAAATTTTTGTTACTGAATTTACTGAAAGAGCTTTCCCAGTAATGGCGATGGTAAAAAATCCAATAACATCCAAGCAATCGTGAATAGAGGTGTTCAGTGAAATATTGTGAAAATAAATATCGTCGTGGGGGGTTTCTATTGTTTCATTTTTCAGATTTCCGTTGGACTCACGACAAGGTGATTGGCCTCGGGCAATCAATCGGCGGGATTTAATTTCATTTATTCCGCGTAAAGACATCAGGTACAAAAGAATTGGTAGCATACACTTTGCGTATTCGTGTTTTACTGATCATTCGAAACGTTATTTACGCTCTCATGCAGTACCAACTCTGCAACTCGATTTTATGGATTTCGGCGCTGATTCTGATAAAAATAAAAACATAATTACGTATCCCCTGTGAGGCTGAAGTGACTGGAAAACTACTTTTTGACGAACACGGAAGTCCACTATCGACATATTTCTCTTCTACGGCAAACTTAGATTCTTCATGTTCCTCCCGCGAAATTTTTCAATTCAAACGTAAATTAGCTGCGAAACAAAAACAAATCGATAAATTAAGGAAATGTATTGATGTCCTACGTCAAAATAATCGTTGATTACGTCGCGGGCGCGCCAAAGACCAGATCATTTAGAAAGAACATAAAAGAGTGAAGCAACCATTACGAAGTGTCAAAACGTTCATAGATCACCAAACGGAACATAAGCCGCATACAGAGTATTCAGAAGAAGAAAAAAAATTTGCTCCCACAATTTTTTATAGAAGCCCGGGAATATAAAATTTCCTTCGAGTTCGTCAGGGATTCACTCTCCCGCATAAAGGACAATCTCGAATTGGTTCAATTCGATTAAATTAGAGACGGGTTTCCTTGATAGCGTTTACTTTCGAACATGTGCGTTTGAAATTTGACGGTTCTACCGAAGCAGAAAAAAACTGTGTTATACTTTTTGATGAAATCGGAATAAAGAGGAGTATTAGTTACAATTCTAAATTGATTAGTTTCAGATTATGGAGAATTCGGTCGACAACAAAATTTTGGAAATCACGTTCTTGTTTTTATGATTCGAGGACTTTATGCGTATTACAAAATTCCGTTGAGTTATTTCGTCGTTTCTGGAAATATGGCGGGAGGTGAAATAAAAACCATACTGATAACCCTTATTTCAAAATTTAAATCAATTGGAATATTGGTAGGCATTTTGTATCTTTGGGAGTCTATAAAACAGGAAAGTGAAAACGTGGAATATTTGTTAACGAATCGTTTCAATCAGGACCCATTGGAACATTGACACATTGAATTGAAGCGGATGCCAAAAATTTGAATAGAGGCGGAAAGAAGTTTTATAAAATTTCAATGCACTTTTGTGCATATATATATATATATATATATATATATATATATATATATATATATATATATATATATATTTGATTGATTTTTCTATTCCTGATTCTAGCAGTTTTAATAAATTTCCATCGAAGTCATTTCAGAAAGTTTTTCATTGCGTGACAGCATATATATATAATGTTTTGATGAGAATTTAGTTTCCTTTGAAATGTAATATCTCATGTATGTTACCTAAAATATTTCATCTTATATTTTTATATTCATATCTAACTCAATAAACGTTTTAATTTAATTTTTGTTTATCAATTAACATTTGAAATCTATTAATAGAAGTATATTTATGTAGATATCTACGTGTATAATAAAACAAACTTCTGTTGTCAATTTTTTTATTTCTCGTTATGAACTTGATCATTTGTATAAATTAATTTGATACACTTTACCACTTAATGAATTTCTACTAGCACAAAAAAAATAATTATTGGCTATAATTTTCAATTATGTAATCATAATAAATCTGATATATTATATACATATTAACGATAAATATAATTAGATTTTCAGTTTTTTTTGACCTAAATTTTAAAACAAATATTTCAAATTTTTCATCATTCATTTCAATAATGATAATAAAACCCATAATTGATATACAGTACCCTGAGCGAAGTTAATTTTAAGGCAATGCGTCTTTTGTTTTGACGGCTACTCGAGACACAGACCAGACGAGTTTACTGGAGTTTTTTCGCTGTTTCCTTTGAGAGGCCACCGTCCGACAGAAATCAGCTAGACATTTCGTGCTGAACCCCGGCCGTTATACGCTTTCATATTGTATTCGAAAATAGAAATTAATTCTCAGCTGCACTTATAACAGTGTAGTGAGTTGTTTGGATAATATTAAATTAGAAATTATTGCGGGTGGACTTATTGAAACCCAATTTTCTCAATAAATCGTAAAAACTTCGACTAGAGTGACAGAAATCCATGTTATTCATCAACTCATTTCCACCAGAATTTACCGAACTAATCACATTTTTTGACGAATTCAATAATCTGTAACGTTTTCGCAATAGCTTCTTATTGAATAGATTCAAAAATATCCATAATTTTCCGGTACTCTTTCTCTTTTTGATTTCCTTTTTCATGAAAAGCTTCTTATGAGTTAGTTACAGTGTGAAAGAGTAACTTTGATGGCATCATTTCTTTCATAGTTGTACAGAAATATTTCTTCACCAAACTTCACCTGTTTTGAGAATTTTCGCTCTTCCGAAAACTCAAATTTTTTTGAAATTCACCCTCATAACGTTTCATTTTAGTGTTGATTAAGTTTCAATTTCTAAAATATACAGTATATTTCATAACGATTTCTGAAATTCAGGATGGTATTATGACTCCATATGAAAAACCATTCCAATAATGCCTATAGTCATGTATCGTTCTTTCGAAAGTTTATACTAATAAATTTCTCCGTTATCATTCCGAAGCATTATCTTCGGAGGATGACGCAGTAAAATTTTTCCTATGATAGAAATTGCCAACATTGGAACTCGAAACCAATCGATTCCAAACTGATATCAAATAGGAATTTCAGCTAGATGGAAAATGCTTCTTCAAAAGCAAAATTTTTGGTTCAACTATGGAAACCGCCCAAAAATTTGCTAAAATATAATCCCATTGTGGAATATAATATAATTACTTATCCGAAATCTTTTTATGGAATAATGTAAATAATTTATTAAGATTGTAAATACGAATTTAAAACATGAAATGAATGCCAAGAACTTCTGTTGCAGGAAATTTTCAACCCTACACATTATCACTATTCAGTTTTGTGTTCATTTGTAGTCTCTTAGAGGAATTGGAACCTAATTTTAGAAATTTCACAGTTGGTTACTACTCATGAAAATACTAGCATTAATCGTTTTCAGTTCAACCCTATGTTCCTTATATTTATAATTTTGCTCATTATAAATAGCGGAACGCACACATATACCAAAAATGAACGTATTCAGACGATCCTGATAACTGGTGAATGCTTACAAAACTTTTAATAATTCTGTTAAAATAGCTGGGAAACTACAATTTCTTCTAATCAATCTGCATTTTCAATATGATGGCCAGTTGGCTTCGACAATAAATTCTGCAAAAAATTAAAACTTCAACCCCTTGCAATGAGTTAAAAATTCAATTTTTCTTAGTTTTTGTACATCGTACGCACTATGCAACCTATTGCATGATTTGCGACACTGACTGGTAGAAAATGGAGAGTGCGAACATAGAACATGATAGCGTCAAATTGTTTGTCTATTTTCGTCTCTGTACAGATGGATAAATGAATTGATGTTTTGTTTCGGATTTGTTATGAATCGAATAGACTTTTTTTACCAGATATTTCGTCTTTCGCTTTATATTTGTTACATTGGTTTACCGATTACTTCTTGTCAAGAATGTTGTCGAAATTGCATTTGCCATTATTATAATGCACAGTAAATACCTAACTGATACAATATCTGCAATTTATTCATTTTCATAATGTATAGATGATATCATAATAATACATCACCTTTAAACAATTATTTAAAAAAATATCACAATTATGTATTGAATTACTTCAAAAGTTGTTTTATTTAAACAAAATTAATCATTCTTTTCGAAAATGCACTTAACTAATGATATGAATATTCTTGATGTTTTAATACAATTTTCTGGAGGTAAAGTCGGGCATTGCACTTTCGAAACTGAAAATTATTCTCAAAGCAAAGTTCTGGGTCTGAATTCGAATTTTCTATTTTACATTCCTATTTTGAAAAAAGCGTGCTACACTCTTCATAAATTTAAATTAAAATGGGTGTAACTTATAATGGAGTCATATAATAGATGTCTGTTCTTCTTTCCTCCGATTTGAAAATCAAACATTCATAGATTGTCTGCATCTCTCTGAAAAGAGATGCCAAAGTAGGATGGATATTTATAATATTTTGTGTTTAAGTAATTATGGGTTTGTGAAAACATATATTGAAAGCTATTGATAAATAATTGAACATATTCTTCTTTTCTGCATTTCTCATTCAATCCTAGACTACGAAATGTAAAAAATGAGTAAAACCCTTTTTTGCTGTTCATGTCTACGCTCATGTCAGTTGAATATCATAGGTTCTTTCGATTTCACGCGTCATCTATGTGCCATATCAGAATAATTCACTCATTATTTTGTCGAATTAGTGCAGAACACTGCACTTATAGATATAGTACAGCACATATAGTCTATTATCAAAGAGGGCGCCAGCAGACAGACTGTTTCGTACGTCAAATTCACTATACTGTGTGAAAATTTTATGTTGAAGTGGGTTCCTCATCTAGAGTATATAAATCATCTTTGTCAGCACAGATAATGAGTACATGTGGCAGAAGCCAGCAATGAACAATTAGTGTATACCATGGATATTCACAGGGTTTTGCTTGGTCACATAAATACACAAACTTCTGCTTTGTATTACGAAAAGCTGTACTTTTCATGGAATAAATAGATTCTATATTTGTATGCATGGCATAAAGTTATCGGAGGGTTTGAAGCAACAAGTTCATTAACTGCATGACATATATCATGATCATAAATATGAGATATGATTTTGAATTACGATATTTGAAATTACCAAAACAGGAATGAAATGGTAGCTTCTGCAATGAAAGATTTCTAGAAAAAATATTCTATGAGATTCTACAGCTCATTTCAGCCAATACTTCATTGAAAACAGAAACAGAACATAAATATTTCATTTGACCATGTGTATAATGAGAATGAATCGAGCAAATCTTTGACATAAGATCAACCTAGTAGAGTAGAGTGGGGCGACAGAGGTTTAAACATCAATGGAGAAAAACTAACACACCTAATGTATTCAGATGAAGTTGTTGTGATTGGTCAGACCAAGGAAGAACTGAGTACACTTATAGATGATATTCGTAGAATAACAGAAAGGGTGGGTTTGGAAATCAATTATGAGAAAACTAAATATATGTCAAAACAAGAAGAACCTGAGCAACATAATAATATAATATAATAAATAACAACGAGATAGAGAAAGTAGAGTGTTTCAAATATCTAGGCCAAAAAATCACTATTGGAAAAGCTAATCAAGAACTCGAGATTGGTGAACGAATAAGAATGACATGGGCAGCTTACTGGAAAATAAAAGATGTGATTCAGATGCGTATTCTATCACGTCTGAAAGCTGATCTCTACAACCAGTGCCTCTTACCTGTAACAACATACGGCGCAGAAACGTGGGTCTTCACAAAAGCCATCCTCGACAAACTGAGAGTAAACCAACGGGTGATTGAGAGAAAGATCTTAGGAATCAATGAACAATTGGATGAGAAAGATGACTGGTGTAAAGAACTTGACGAGGAGGTCTGCCAACTTGAAATGGAAATGGGATGTGGATAGAGACACCTGGAAAACTGGAGTGGAAAAATAATAGGATGGAGGCCGTGGGATCGTAAGAGAGGAAGAGAACGACCTCAAATGAGATGGAGTGATGACCTCAAAAGAAACTGCAGGTCTAAACTGGTACTAGATAGCAGAGAGTAGGGAATTGTGGAAGAGTAAAAGGGAGGCCTAGACCCAGAGGGTAGAAAACGGTTGACAGGCAGGACAGTAGATTTCTCTTGATAAGACCAGGCAATAAAAGTTTTCCAGTAACTGATATAAGACACAGTTATACTTATCTTATAGGGATGTTATTTACAACGTAGAGTATAACAGAAAAAACTTCACACTATTAGATCAGGAGAACAGTTTAACTCAGAGCCACGTGAATCAGAGAGACTAATACATAGCGAAATTGCTATATCAAATATATGCAGTTACCAGAACTGACAAAACTAGCAAATAAAGATTTCCACATGTTTATGACAATATTGCTCTCAAAATTGAAAACGAGTGAACGACCAAACCAAAATATCAAAGAGTATGGTTCATCGAAGTAAGTAAAAGAAGAAGGTAAAAAACAAGGTATAGAACTCAAAAATAAAAATAAACATTAAATAGTTTCAATTTCCTAGCTATTGTCCTAGAGGCCATTCAAGGTAAAGATAATCAAAGTTTTTACTTCTAATGGTCATCAGAGTGAATGAAAAAACAAATATTTCAGATCGGTCCACAAAAAAAAAGTTGTTATTGAAGTTCCTGAATGTTCAGTGCTGTTCTGCCGTTTCCCAGGTTCTGTGGTATGATGAATCAAGTATTTTCAATGCACAATTCTGTCAACTATGCAAAATGAAACGCGAATTCGAGAGTTTTAAAAAAATCTACTTCAAATCATTGAAAGACATTGTTTCCATTGAAGTTTCTACTTTACCCTAATATAATGAAATGTTGCTTTTTAAGATTTCTTTGTTGTTAGAATTTTCACATAATTTTCATAAATAAGAGATTCAAAAATATCAAATATAAGATACTTATATTTATTTTGTTATAAAGAAATCAACTTACAAATATTCTTATGTAGTATAAAAAAAGGAAACTCATTTTAAATTAATTGGTATTTAACACTGACTGGCGAATCCTCTACTGGGCACCACCTTTTTCTGAAAAAAAAATTATATATGTAGGAATTTGAATAGCAGGAAGCCAGTTATACATGTACAATTCTTTCATATTTGAATAAACCAAGTGCTTGTGCCGTGCTCAAAATTTTTTCACCTGGGTTATACATGATTTTCATTGATATTATATCTATAATTGGTAGTTAAAAAACAATTATTATATTTCAATAAGTTCATTCTTTGAGTATTAATATTATTGGGTCATTTTTCAATAATTTTTCAAAGTATGAAACTGTTCAAAGCATGGAACCACACACAATGATACGTCACAAATCTGGCACCTATAATAATAATAATAATATTGTTTATTCTCCTATACAATTTTGGGTGTACATGAGTTGTGAAAACCAGGTTGTTGACAATAAACTCAGAAAATAAACATAAAACTGCAAAGTCATATGACTGTCTGCAGTGAACTAATCTAATCCTTAAGTAAACCTAACACACCGACACTGATCCGCTAAACAAAGTAAAGAGTGAAAACCAAACTCAAACAGAAAAACTCAGATTCAACAAAAAATATATTAATTTCTCAACTCTATGATGTCATCAATTTTATCACTACCATAACAAGGATAATCTTCTTCTACTCAAATTTAAACTTCCTCATGTCAGTAACATTTCTTATTGACAATACCATAGCATTAAACAGTCTAGGCCCCAAGAAAGAAAAATTTAGCTGGCCAATGGATTTATCTGCAGGAGGAGTCTCATAAAATTTATTTTGCCGTCTAGTATTATAGGTATGATGAAACTCCTCTAGTAAATATGCATTCCGATACAAATGTATTATACATGTGACTGCAAACATTTGGCGAATATCCACGATCCAAGCTTCATCATACAGACTTGAAGTAGGGTAAATATTTTCCTTATTGAAGATGATTTTTAAAAACTTTTTTTGTAGAACCTTGATACAAGCTATATGCTCAGCCCTTGCAGCTCCCCAGTTCAGAATACCATAGCATAATATAAAGTGTACAAGTCCGTAGTAAATCTTTATCAAAGCTTTTTGATCGAGAACATTTTTGAGGTATTTGAATCTGTACAATACACCGCGAAGAGTAGCAACTATGGAACAAATATGATGGCCCCAAACAAATATGATGGCTATCAAAAACAATTCCCAAACACTTATAGGTGACAGCTTGGCCTACTTTCCTCTTTTCAGAAACATCTAAAATTCTAAAAGATGGCATATTGCGGTTGTAGAACGAAAAAGGTAAGAATTTAGTCTTATCAAAATTTAAAGTAAGCAGTTTTGCATTCATCCATCTTTCTATAACTCTCATATCCTCTTCCGCCTTTTCCTTTATTTCATCCCAACTATCACCCTCAATTATGAAAGTGGAATCGTCTGCAAAACTGACTATAGTCCCATTTAGATTCAGCTACAGCAAGCTATTAATAAATATTAAAAAACGTACTGGGCCTAGCACGCTGCCCTGTGACACACCAAATTTAATAATTTTGTTCATCACTCATTTCTCCATTCAAACTAACAATCTGCTTTCTCTCATTCAAGTAACTCTTAAAAAGCCGTAGAACATTCGCTCTTATTCCAATCTCATCCAAAGATTCCAATAATTTTTTGTGGCAGACGGTGTCAAATACCTTAGCGAGATACAAAAAAACACACATAACCTTTCTACTGTTATCCAGAGCCTTATATATATTTGAAGTTATACTTGTTATACAAACTGATTTGAAGAGATGATGTTAAATTTGCCCAGAAATTCACCTAATCGTTTTTTTATAACATTCTCAAAAATTTTTGCCAAATTAGACATAACCGAGATTGGTCTATAGTTAGAAAATTCAGTTCGCACTCCTCCTTTATATAACGGTCGTACGACAGCGAGCTTGAACTGAGGCGGGCATTCAGCGGTGTCTATTATTTCATTGATAACATGACGTAATGGTTCCGATATGATTTGAGCCACTTCTTTCAAGACCTCTGCCGTCAGACCATCACATCCAGGATCCTTTATGTTTTTGAGACTATTAATTATTTTTTCTATTTCAGAACTATTCGTCGGTTTCAAGAACATTGAATTTCGAATATTGGGCTTACTTTTACTTGGAATAACCGGCGGCAAACTAGATGGAACCCTTTCAGCCAAGCTCGAACCCACATTTGAAAAATAATTATTGAATTGATTAGCCATGTCAACGGTGTTCTCAATCATATTTTCATCCTCAGTTTTCATTTTTTTGATACTAATAGATTTAACTTTTAAGTTAGATATTTCATTTACAACCTCCCACATATTTTTACTACTACTGTCTTCTGTTAACTTTGATTTGAAATACTTATATTTTGTCGTTTTTATCAAATTATTCAACTTATTTCTGAACTGAATGAACTTATTTTTATGGAACTCATTCCAAGGGTTATTCATCATACTTTTATATAATGAATCTCTTGTTTTTATTGATTCTACCAGTCCACTAGTAATCCACGTTGCATGTTTTATCTCTCTATGTCTCAATATTCGTTTGCTCGTGCTAAGATCTTGAGCACTTTTCATAGCATCAATTAAAAATTGTGTCATGTTCCCCACATCACCTCCCATGGCATAAATATCATTCCAATGAGTATCATTCTGTAAAATACCCTTTAACTTTGCGAAATCAACATGCTCCACGAGTTCAATATCATTTTTATCATTCATTTCTGACTGCATTGGAATATTTATCTTCATTTCATAACACATGAGAAATGATCCGCCAAACTTGTATGTAAAACTATAGGACTGATACCATTTAAATCCTCAGCCTTTTTGAACCTCATGAACAAATGATCAAGACAAGACTTCGAATCACCCTGAATTCTAGAATATTTATTGATAGTTGAATGGAAATTGAACTCACTCATAACATTAAGATAATCATGTGTCATCTGGGATGGATTCTTTTCTAATATATCTATATTTATGTCACCAATAATTATGTTATAGTCTACATTTACCGTTGCATACGTTGCCAAATATACTTCCATACCATCCACAAAAGAATTTACATCTAAAGAGGGGATCGGTATATTGCAGTTAACAATAATGTTTTATTATTTTTGCTGAACTTGAGCTGAAGAAATTTATTATTCAAACATTAATGATCTGTTTTGAATAGTTCAAACCTTTTTTATATAACATATAACACCATCATTTTTATTTATTTTACCCTCATTGTATAGCAAATCATCCTTCAATTCTGTTGAAAAAATCAACATTAACCAACTCATGAGTTTCAGTCAAAATCTGACAATCAAACTCCGGCCCTCTTCTCGTTTTTTGTGCTTAGAGCAGACAAAACATACTCTTGCAGGGTGCTTCTTTTAAGATATTTCTGGAAGCAATAAAGGGAAATGCCGCCCCTGCATCCGCAGAGGCGTGTCCTCAGCCGACCTTTTACCTCCTCCACTCCTAGGTCTTTCTCTAAAATATTTTGCAAAGATTTCACGAAGCAATTCCAGGTGAAATTGAGCTAAAGACTCATTGGCTCCAGTTTGTACATTGTATAGAGTATGATCATTCAAAACGGACATATCTAGAAAATGGAAGAAAACCTTCTTATACCATTTCACTGTTTTCCTGATGCACTCAATTGAACTTAGCAACATATCAGTTTTGTCAACCGTGCCCATGTTGGCACTATAATCAACAATGCATTGAGGCTTCACTTTATAAGAATCTGTGGAATGATTCTCTTCTCTGTGGTCATCATTGCGCTTTTGTGGAAAGTGTCAATATGTACACCTCTTTCTTGTCCATCCATTTTATAGCTAGCATAGTTCCTTCAGATTGAAAATCCGTTTCCTATTTTCAATTTTTTTGTCAATTCAGACATATTCTTTCGGTTTTTTTGTGCTGTTCCACATGCAATTGTTTCACGTTAGTGCAACCTTTGAAACAATGTAGGGCTAGTATAAAAATTATCGACATAAAGAGTATGAAACTAGTCTGACAATCACATAGGAGATAAAACTTTATTCCTAACCTAATGCGTTTGGAGGCGATGTAATGCTTGAAATAAACACGGCCTTTATACAGCAGAATATTTTCGTCAATACAAATATTTTGGAAAGGGGAAAAAGCAGTTTCGAAGACGTTCTTGAAATGGTCCAGAAGAGGTCGTATTTTGTAGAGTGGGTCATTACCAGCCGGCAAATCATTATTTTTGAAGTGAAGAACGCGTGAAAAATAAATGTACTCATCTCTGGCCATAATCTGACCAAAAACAGGAGTTAGAATCAATACGTCTTTGGACCAAAACTCTTGAAGCTTCAGCTTTTCAGTTCGTGGCATGCCAAGAAGCGAAACACTTCTTCGACGTTCAAAATTTGGAACTTTGAACTTTGAAATTATTTGATTCATCAACAATATGTTGAAGGATTGAATAGGACAAAAATAACTCAAACAACTCCAATCTCGTTGACTGATCAGAAATACCCCCTGCCAAAATTCCACTGTCTACTGCAGTAAAGTCAAGAAAAACTGTACGGGTTCTGTAGATATACAACCATCATGACTCATCTGATCTCTTCCCTTGTCATCAGATTCCTCTTCACTGCTGGAGACATTATCCAAAGACCGGCGACATACAGGCATATCAGGAGCAAGGGTTAACGAAGTTGAAGGATCGCCCAACATCACTGTAAATGTCCTCCTCGTCCTCAATATTTTCGAGTAAGCGAAGAAGTTCTTCATCGGTTTAAGCACGACGCGACATCTCGAAAAAACTGAACACGGTAACGAAATGCAACAGGTGGAAACAACCACTCACAAGGTCGAAGTACAAATCATTATCATCAAACTGATGGATGGGCGTATCCTACCGGTAAATACTCGAATTCTATAATTTCAATAAATTACACTACCTAGTGAGTTATAAGCAAACTAACTTCCGAAGCGACCGACAGGTAGAGCTGCGAACAAAATAAATGTACGTGCGTAGCAGGTCAGGCCCATTGCATTCTTACAACCACGAAATGTGAGCGGCGGCAGCGCAACGTATGCTTAATCTACCTCATATTTCCGCAGAAAGTAATTCACAACCAAGATGTCCTCTGATGCACTCAAATGATGCACACTTCTCTTTGTGCTGGTGCCGATAAAGCGATCAAGAGCTATGCATGGCGTCTCTATTTTTTATGGAGCGTTTTGAACAATAAACCGATTCTGAAAATTCTTTCAATTATGGAACGCTACATTATATTCTGACTTTACAATAATGTAATCCAAGGTATCAAAATTTATTATATCAAAGTAGTCAATGAGAACTCTGCGAAAAGTATTGATCATACATATTCAATATGTCGACCAATTCGAACAAAAAACAATTATTATGAATAAACTGTAATAGTTTGACATGACCTCGGGACTTTTCTGAGTATAATGAAAAGTACTTTAAATATGTTGTTCACTTTATGTATCCTCAACAGGAAATCATCGCACACCAATTGAGACTTTGATATGCAACATTTTGATACGTTGGATTACATTATTGTAAAGTCAGGATATAATGTAGCGTTCCATAATTGAAAAAATTTTCAAAATCGGTTTATTGTTCAATGTTATTACATTGTTGTAATTTTCGTAGGAATTTCAGATTTTTTGAAGATTTAAATACAGCTTATGTCCCTTATATAAAATGTAACTTTCCATAGATGAGAGAATTTTCAAAATCGATTTTTGAGTTAATCGGTAACAATCAAATCTTTCCTCTTCATACACCTTCCATTCCAAAAGTAACCGAACTTCTCAAAAATAGGAACAATCACTATTAATTTTGGTGAAAATCTCTTTTATTAATCAATGTATTCGCCTTATGCATTGAACACAAATTTGCACTCCCCAACAGGTTGTCAAACGACTTCTCTATCTCCTTTTTAGGAATGGTCTTTAGCGCGTGAGTCACCCCACTATCAGTGGCCTCAATCGAATCGTGCCGTTTTTCTTTCATCGTCAAATGCAGCTTAGGGAACAGATAGGAGTCGCACGGAACCAGATCAGGTGAATAGGGTGAATAGAATGTTGCAAGGCTATAGTGAGATTTTTGATCTGAAATTCTATTACAACTCTGATGATGAGGCACTATCATGCAAAAGAGTCCAATACGACAAATTCTTGCCAGCAATAGCTTCATGACACCCAAACAACCAATTCTATGGGGATAGATCCTTCACAATCGCGAAAACAAATCGGCCTAACCTTCACTTTTAGCTTCTCCAAGCGACTTTTTTTGAGTTTTCCATCATCCAACGCTCTCCTTTCAGCAATTTGCCGCTTTGTGTCGGGCTCATACTGAAAACACCACGTCTCGTCACCAGTCACAATCGTTTTCATGAAGTTTGGGTCCTTCCGAGAACTTTTGATCATGTCTTTGCTATGCTCAATTCGATTATTGGTCGTCGGTGAGTTTGTGTGGTACAAACCTCGAATCAATCTTCGTAAGGCCAAACACTTCGGTCAAAATGCGTTATACAGTTGTTTGAGAAATACCTTATTTCATTTCAATAAATTTCAGCGATGATTTTTTTATTATTTCTGATTAATTCATGCACTTTTTCGATGTTTTCTTCCAATAATCCAGTTTTGGGATGGCCTGATCTTTCGTCATCATTAAGGGTCTTTTTACCCGATTCGAATTCCTTGAACCACTCGTACACTTGCGGGATAGACAAACATTACCATATGCAGTTTGTAGCATTAGGTGCGTTTCGAGTACCAAATTTAACACAAAACTCAATTGTACCTCTTTGTTTGAAACTCATTTTCCGTCCGATTTAAGCACTAACTAACGTGACGTACCGTATAGTGGCGGTAGTCGGAATTCACTGAAAAAATGTTCACTTACTAATTTTAGGACCCAGAATACAAATCTGAAATCATTTTGCCCCGGAAGGATATCGTTAACTGTCCAGAAAATAAACATTCGAATTGAAAAGCATTTTAATAAGAAATTAATGCATATTTGAGCCTAGAATTACTGATTAATGGCACTTGTGTGTATAAATTATCCATTATAATAATAACAAGGCATTTTTATGAAGCAATGATGGAGTTTGAATGATATAGACAAGAGGACTTTCAAGGAAATTTTGTTTTTTATTTTTTCTTAAACGGTAGCCTTCCGGGGCAAAATGATTTCAGATTTCGATTCTGAACCCCTAAATTAGTAAGTAAACATTTTTTCGGTGAATTCTGACTACTGCCACTATACGGTATAATTACCAAATCGTATTTTCATTAATTTATATGGAGAAGGATATTGATAACCTACTCAAAACTTAGATCTTCCAAAAGAAACATCCTATCTTGTAGGAACTGCAGATTCTTTACGAGCTGCATCTTGCAAGAGCTGTGTATCCACTTCATCTGCAGGTAGTTGAACATAGCGAACTACTGAGCCTCGGATAAAACAGTTTTTCACTGATAACTGGAAATAACAATTACTTTAAAAAATTTTCAAATAGGAATTTAAAAGAATATTACCATATGAGGATATTTTTCAGTATCAGAAACACTTATATCAGTCAATTTTATATTCAAATATTGATCCACAGAGTGGAGAGTGCCACAAATGCTGTAAAGATTAAAATATAAATTTCTCAAAGTACCTTCATTCTGAATCAATTATGTTATAGTATAGTTTACCTCAAATCATTTTTCAGTTCGACTACAACGTCTTTTCCTACCAAGGACTTGAAAAATGAATAGAAAAGCTGAAAAATGCAGACACATTAGCTTGATTTGTATCAAGAATAATTGCTTAACCCTACCATGCTGCAATTAGATAGAATTTGTTTTGTTGAACAATTTTAATTTTTTATTCAATTTTGTGAAAATTCATCGGCTTTCCAAAAACAAACCATATTACGGTAAATTTAGGTTATATTGCCACAACTAGAGAATAATAAATAATTATTCATGACGAAATTATTAAGTTCTATGGTTTTCGATCTTCGTCGCATCGAAAGAATGAATTAATATTCTGCAGCATTTCTGATTGCACTCTGATCATTGATTTTCTCTTGATCTAATATTGAAAGTATACTACGGCGTTGATTAATTTCTACATACCTCATGATGCACTTGCTCCTCTGTTATCCTTTTAATTTGATGTATTCTGTTGAATTCTTATCCAATAGAAAAAGATTACATCCAACAACAAAAATTGTTAAGACATTATAGCCTTATAATTTTTCTTTAATCGAGCGTAAAATTGCGTTTTTCTATTTAGAGTGGTAATCATATCAGATATTGAAATTTTTTCGTCTCAACCGCTCATATTGATACTGGTTGCGCTTTATGCCGAAAAACATCATCTACAAATGCTTGCAAATTGACGAAATTACTTAATATTTCCCAATTTAACTGATTTTAATGGTGTCCGTAGCCAAAGGTGAAAGGTTACAATACTAACGATGATTACGATAACGAATTATCTTTCAAATTGAGTTATATGTAAAATTTAATGACCGTTAAAATACTGCGATTTTTAATAGAGAATTCATCGGATAAGAAGGTATTCCTTCAAATGTATTACTATTTATTAATTACTTCTGGCTGAAAGATATATGCTGGAGGCCGCAAATTAACTATCTTTCAAAAAGAAAACCAACTTTGTAGTTTCATAGTTTCAATTTTCAAATCCAATATTTTCAATTAATTCAACAGCTGTATAGTAACGGCTTTGTATACGAAAAATTTTCTTCTTAAATATGGAAAATAGAACTTTCGTTTCAAGACAAGAGGAAAATATAGAATTATTTCCATCTGACCATATGGATCAGGAATCATTTAATGAATATTCGTTAACTATCCAAAACGAATTGATTATTATAAAGAAGAAAGTGAGAGCATATAGTTTTTGTAAATTATTTGATTGTATTTTTAATTTCCTCTATATTTTTCAGATGCCAAATTCGAAATGATCTTTAATCAATGTAAATTGAGGAATAATGAATTGTGTGGTATGTTCGATTCAGATACTGAAAAATGTTAAATGAAGTTTGCAATATTCAAGTAACTTTTGGAACTATGAATTTCTGTCCATCTGAATTTAGCATGTCCTATATGGATTACCTTAGTAATAATACAAATAATTATTTGTCTCTATTGAAAACCACTATTAAGTTGTATATGGGAATAAATGAAAAACTCACAGAGGAGATTAATATCATTACAAGGTAAGTGTGGATTATTGGCATTTTGGTTACACAATTATGCTTCAAGTATAAATAAACAATAAAATAAGGATCTCCAGTCTGAAATGTCATGTTGTTTAATTTTTCTTTCCTCAATTTGACTATAACAACTTACATAATATCTTCACTTGATACTTGAACCTGGAATATATCTGATTTATTTTTCTAAGAGATTATACCATTCATTTATAGAGAATTGGAGGAATCAAAGAAAAATGTGGTTAAAGATTTCAACTTTTCAGATGAAGAGATATATGCACTGGAAAAGAAAGTATCTGTGTATGAAAGTGAACTAGAAAAATTTGAAGTAAGTTCAGAAAATCATTTTGCTACTAACAATTCATTTGTAAACGAAGCATTATCATTTATAATTTCTATTATGAAATTTTAATTCAGATCAATAATTGTTTAATTTACAAAAGTATTTTACTTTTTAAATGAAATGATTTTTCTTAAGTAACCTCATAGAAAGGTTAATGTTGTTATAAACTTTTGTTCATTTCAATTCACAGTTTTCTAAATGTTTCATATAATTCAACATTAATATCTTTAATGAGTAATTTTGATAAGTTATTCTTTGTTTATAGAAAAAACATCCCTGGTTAAGAAATCCTCAACTGGATTTGATACATATTTCTAAGGAATGTCAAATACTAGCAGATCAACAAGAAGAAAAGGAAGCGTTAGAAAAGGAATTGGTTACATATCAAGGCTTGAAACCTGATATTCAAGAAGCATCGCGACAACTTTTCGCAACGAAAAAACTTTATGAAGAATTGAAAAGTAAACTACGCTCAGGTGTTTAATGTAGTAATTTGTAGTTATTTTTTGTATAGTACTTTGTAGAATAATTTAATGTTAATTTAATTTTTCATGATACAACTGCAATTATCAAAATGTTCAAAAGTATGTGCAGTATTTTTATTTTGTGTCATAAATGTGGGTAATCCTGCTGTTTAAAGTTACGTAAAAAGTGTTTTCATATTGTTCAGCCACTTTTTCGAATAGATTGCAGTGGATGAGCCGAATTTTTTTCTATTTGGCTTGACATAGACCTAAAAGTGTAGTTTCAATTTTTGTCATTGAATTTCTGGTTTCGGACTTGTTCACAGTGATCTTCAAAGATTTTCACTTGTTATTTAACATCTTTCCAGCTGATGCAGAAAATTTTATGGAGAATTCTACTACTCTTTTTATTTCAATATCGACAGAGGTATTGATGCTCAATTTTCCCCCATCTTGTTATGGCAAAAAAAAACTTCCTTCGAATTGATAACCTTCTCTTTTTTTGTTTGGACTCTGAATTTGAAGTTTTAACTGGTGTCCCGCAGGGGTCAATTTTGGGCCCTCTGATTTTTCTAATGTTTGTAAATGAACTGCCCGAAATAGTTAAGGCCGATGAGATGGTGTTATTTGCCGAAGACTTCTCTCACAGAGTCAGCTGGGACTCTCCAGGATCTCAACCAAAAGGTTTCACTGGTCTCTACTAGGTTCAAGGGCTGGTGTCGAGATGATGGTTTGATTATGAATGGTGCCAAAACTGTTGCTCTGAAATTCTGCCCCAGACCGAGCGACCATGATCATGACTTTTATGTTTGTAACAGAAATATCGGTACTTCCCCTTCCACAAAATTTGTGGATCACTCCTTAACATGGAGCAACCATGTAGACTTTGTATCCAAAAAGTTGAATAGTGCTCATTTCGCAATGTTACGGCTCAAGACTGTGCTGGATGTCGATCAGCTAATAATGGTGTACTACTCTGTGGTCTACAACTTCCTTATTAGCAACGTCACACTTTGGGGCGATTCAACTGAAAGTGGTAGAGTATTTGTCTGTCAGAAGAAGATCTTTGGGCTGGGACCGTTAGATAGCTGTAGACCCATATGTAGGCAACATAAAATTATATCCCTTCCATCCATTTATATATTTAAATTACTGCTGTTAGTTAAAGCCAACCTGTCGATACTACCGGCGAACTTGGAGTCACATGAGCACTTTACCCGCTCTAGAAATGAGCTCTGTGCTGCACCGCATCGCACGAGCAGGTTTGAGAAGTCTCCTTTTTACATAGGTTCCAAACTCTAGAACAAGCTGTCTGCTGAACACAAAACAAAATCCTCTTCAATTCTCAAATGTAGAATAAAGGCTAGACTTCTCGACAAGTGCTATTACTCAACGGATGAATTTCTTAACAACCCTGTTTAGGATATGGGAAAATAGTTGTAATTGCGATTAATTATCTCACATTGCAGAATTTTATGTTTCAGATTTTGTCTAGCTAGCGTTGTAACTGTAAGTTTATTATCCGATTGACCATTTTTTTATGTAAGTTTCAGTTTGTAATTGCCCTATATCATTATTATTGTTATTATATTGACTAATGTATATCTACATATTTTGTAGCAAAAAACGTATGATAAATTCAATTCAATTCAACCTAGACTGTGCAATGATAACTGCCACCTCTCAGTATTACAAGTTATCTAGCCTTCCGAGATTATGGATTCAACCTGGATACATAACCGATAGGTTGAATCCATAAGCTCGGAAGGCCAGATAACTTGTAAGATATGGATATAGTATGAATGTTGGTGTATCTGTTCCATGTATATGTATATATATATATATATATATATATATATATATATATATATATATATATATATATATATATATATATATATATATATATATATATATATATATATATATATATATACATGGAACAAATACACTAACATTCATACTACATCCATATCTTACCTGGGATTCGAATCCGGGACCTAGCTTTCAGAAACCATAGAACATTGTGAACATGTAATAGCAATGAGCAAAATAATTCAAAGAGTGCTTTAATTTATATTGTATTGTGGAAAACAAGTCAGTCCATGCAATCTCGCAAATTGTATTATAACGATCGCTATCCATCGAAGAACTCTCGAAGTACTATGGTTCGAAAGTCAACATTCAATTTTGCGGTAGGAAAGGCGAAAAATATTGAGTATTTTTCATGAAAAATATGTGATGAGAATAATATGATTATGTTAGATATTTCTTAAATGAGTGTGTTCAGAAAAAATATATATAAATCTATGTCTTTATTTTTCAAACTAAAGAAGAGAAGGAATTTCGGCAATTTACAAAAAGTCTAAATAATGTGGAAAAATTTTGACGTTAGTTTCATAAATGAGATATCGAGTATGGGTGGAATCAGGAAGTTATCAAAATCGTGAATAACTTAAAACCACATCTGAAATATCTTATCAAATCTATGGATACATATGAATTGATATAACTGAGATGTTGTTAGTGGCACCCTCTAAATGAATGAAAATAATATGTTATACCAAAACTATAACAGATCGATGCCTATTAATATTACGAGTTAAATAATATGTGCAAAAATAGGTAGTCTAATTTGAAAAAACAGACTTTTGTACCTTTGAATGTATCACGATTTGCCACATGTTTTGGAAACACGCTGTATACCGTGAAGCCTCTAAATGCATCAAATTCTGCTGAATGGGACTTTTTATGATACCTTCTAACAGACAACCAAAAATCGCAAAATTCCGATTGAAAAATTCATATCTTCCTTTCGGTTAATTTCAGGTGGCAATGGGGAAAAAATTGTTCAGAATTCAATTTTCTACAATAAAAAAATTGAAATATACATTATGCAATTTGAAATAACAAAGATGGTATCAGATTACCGTATAACCGAAAGTGCCAGAGCATTGAAAATGTTTTCGGTTTTCGGTTCGAATAACATTCAAGTTAACAAAAGAAAATTTATCCGATCGGTTATTCCTTTCTCCACATACTTTTAATGTAGCATCTCGGGTGGACACCCGGTATATGAGTATTTGCTTTGACCATACTTATTCAAGCCATGGTTAAAACTAGCAGGATTTTCTTAAGCAAAAGCGTTCTGCCAGAGAGTTTCTCTCTTCTCGTTTTAACCATGCTATTCTTTTAGTAGCATATGACCTAATTTCTTGCTTAGAAATCAATCTACATTGACAAAAAAATTCAATATAGGTTTGATAGTTTAAAAACTTTCAAGGATTATACGTTCCCAGGGATGAAAAATTGTGGTAAAATGATTCGTGTCGAAAGAAAAGAATAATCAGTTAGCAACTATCAAAAATTCATCACTTACTAAAGGCCTCTATCATCTTTACTTTATTCTTAGATATTAGACTAGTTATTAACAGTATATTATGTGGTTCTAGCCTACCAAGATTCTATTTTTGAACATATACCTCTCTAGCATCAATAAAACCCCCAAAAATCATCAAAATCTGTGGAATTCCGCTTTGTCATGTTAAGGAAGTCCACGCATTTTGTAATGTGTTATTGAAATACAAAAATTTGCAAAAGTTATTTTAAATTACACATTGTTAAAACAGGAGAGAGACAACATCATGTTCTGTGACTCTACCTACATAACCTCTAATATCTATGAACTAACCTTACTAAACAAATATCATTTGGAATTTGGGAAATAGTTTACATTTGGAACTTGGTTATGCATGATCAATTGAATTATCAGTATACATATTTTAATTTATCGTTATGTAGAGATGTCAAGACAAAATTCACTCCAACTGTTAGCAGATTATGGTAATGATGGGGAGAGCTCGGACGAAGATGTTCCAGGATCTAGAGTTTCGACGAAAAGAGTATTCAAGGAGGAAGGGAAACAATTGAGGTTTTATGATTATGAAAGAAACTATCTTACATGTATTGATGATTTTTCTAATTCAGGTTACCTGTCCCAGATTGTCTTTCAAAGGTTGAGATAAGTTCTTGGGAAGATAAACCATCTGAACATCAAGGAAGAGTAAGATCTTTTCAACATGAAAGGGGTAACTGGGCTACTTTTATTTATATACCATGTGAGTTTCAATGTAAATTCATGTTGAATTTTATGATATCTCAATAAAGTGGTCAAAGAAAAATTCTATTAATAGATAATTATTTTCAGATCAATCTCACTACCAATTCAACCATATAATAGATTGGATTATTGATTTTGTACCTGAGGTTTCATTGAATAAAGTAGAAGATTTTCATATAAGTTTAACACGGACAGTCATACTAAAGTATCATTGGATATTTCCTTTTATGAATACTGTTAAAGAAAATACATGCAATTATAGTAGGTATGTATATTTTTGTATTTGAAGAATTAGAATTACAACCCATAAGAGATTTTAGTATTTAAAATCTGTCTGGTTTCTGTGAGATTCATTAGTTTATGGTTACTATTAATAGGAAGTTTTGTTTTTGCTCTTAAATATTGCTTGTATGCAGTTATTGTCGCAAATTGTTCTTATGTGTTCAGCAGTAAATGAATTGATAAGTATCTTAAATCAACATCCTATAGCCAAATATACTAATCTTCAATTGAAAATTCTATAGTAGAACAATTGTATGAAGAAGCAGTTTTATTTGATCCCTATTTTGGTACCTTTCTATTTTCATTTCCCTCTTTTCTATAAATAACGAAATTATCAGTTGTCATATAAATTCATTTATACCTGCTATAGCTTGCTTTTTTAACCATGCGATGCTTATCACACTATTCATTGCACTGAAAAACATAACACCATATCTCATTTTGGACTCAAACTTAATTTGTTAACCAGGTATGTGATCATACAGTTGGGTGTTTGGTAATCTTGCTGTTTACACTGACCACTTCGCGAAACCAGTACCGAGTCGACGAGAAATGTTTCCTGAACGATTTAAATTTCAGCCAGTGTTGACAGATCCCTTTTCCTTGTATTCGTTTCAATTTCATATTCAAATTAGAAAATAAATGTTTGATCTTGGTTGTCTTGACATTTAACTTCTAGCTGCAGTAGAAATCTTCCGAGCCGATGCAGAGAATTTTATTAAGAATTCTACTACTCTTTTTATTTCAATACTGACAGAGGTGTTGATGCTCAATTTTTACCTCAGCTTATTATGCAAAAAAAAAAATTCCCCACGAATTGATAACCTCCCCGTTTTTTGAATTTTTGTTGAAGTATGTTAAAAAGGAGATGTTTGTTTGCTGGTTATTCCTTTAATGTTCTCTATTTCCGCCTTTTGGTCAATGACACGCCGGGTAATTCTGTCACCTTACTAACCCGGGAATTTTGCCGAATCCCTCTCTTGTCGAGGGAAGGGGTCTCTAATGTCCAACACATCTCTCTTAGACAGGACCGACGGCTTTACATCTCCTACGAAAGATGGATACTTAAGCGATTTCCAGAATCCGAAAAATCGCACCGGCTTTGTGGGGATTGAACCCAGGTAACTCTGCGCAGGAGACGAACATCATATCCTCCACGCCACCGGGCCTGTTGGTTAAAAATGATATGAAAAAGGAGAAGTAGCTTTCAGAACCATAGAACATTGAGAATTATGTAATAGCAATGAGCAAAATAACTCAATTTATGCTTTAATTTCTATTGGATTGTGGAAAACAACTCAGTCCATGCAATCTCACAAATTGTATTATAACGATCGCTATCCATTGAAGAACTCTCGAAGTTCTATGGTTCAAAAGTCTACATTTAAATTTGTTAGAGGAAATGCGAAAAATATTGAGTTTTTTGCATGAAAAATATGTGATGAGAATAATATGATTATGTTAGACATTTCTCAAATGAGTGCGAGTGTTTAAAAAAAATACAAATCTGTCTTTATCTGTCAAACTAAGGGAAAAAGGAATATCGGCAGTTTAAAAAAGTCTAAATAATGTAAAAACGTTTTTGATAATAATAATAATTGTAATAATAAGTTTATTGATTTCATAGGGTAATCCCTAATACAAATACAAAATAATACAATGAAGAAAATAATATTTTCTCATATAAGTGCAATATTCAACACGCACATAATAGCAAAGTTTAAACTAATAACTATTGTCTATCAACAAAATCAATCAATATCTCCTTATGAAATATTAGGAAAACTAAATCAATTGCAGTCCATGCTTCTCCCTTATATAGATACCCAACCTTCTCTTAATTAAACTAATGGATGAACTTTCTTCTATCATATGTTGGCAGACTGTTATAATCTTTCAAACTGTCAAAAAACAAGGACCTTTTAGTCAAAGACAAATTATATCTCTCAACATGGAAAAAGTTTTGCTTGCTCTCTCGTATTTTTTTCATGAATCTGTCCTTTAAGAGTGATGAATTCATTCAGGTATATGGGAAGTTTCCCCTTCACTAATTCGAATATAAATATCATAGCAGTTTGAAATACTCTTGCTGCAACTGGGAACCACTGAAGGCAATCCAACATAAAAGTTATTCTTGTGTACCTATTACACCGCATAGCTCGGTTTTGCAATTTTTGTAGAACATCACTCTTGCCAACATCGAGAGAAAACATCTGAGTAGAAAAATAATCAAAATGGGGCTGAACAATAGCATTGAAAACAGAAATTCTAGAGTACATTGATAGTTCAGAGGATATTCTACTGAAAAAATACAGTTTTTTCGAATTTTTTTTCCGTTTATATAGTTGAAATGGAAAGTGTGAGTGAAAGGAATATATTGTACAGTGTACAATTCCCAATTCATTACCCTGTAGTATGAGTTAAATAGTATAGGTTCTAGCTTACGAAAAACTCTGAAGCAATTCCATATTCTGCACTCAGATTGTCAGAATATTTTAACCAAACAAGGGGAAATTTTCCCCCAACTTCATCCATCATGTTGGACTTAATGAATTACCCAAATGAGAGGTCAGATTCGAATATCATAAATATTTTGGAAACTCTTTAGATTTCGAAAACATCTTCTATACTGCACTACCCTGTCTTAAAGAAGTCAAAATATGTATCTGTTCATTTAAATAATCAAGCGCGGATTCCTGAGCCCACTCGCGCAAAAGTATGAGTCACACATGTCCCTTCAGCTTCCTAGAAGTTACACCCCTGATCAGGAGTTTTTTACTTTCGGTTTCACTTCAATTGCATATCGCATCCTTTGCTATTTCATTATGATCGATAGGTAATCAAATCTTCGACGTGACATAAATTGTGGCAACACTGGCTACAATTGGAATACTTTCGGGAAACATCAGATCGGCTCGGTACTGGATTCGCGAAAGTGGTCAGCGTAATCAGCAGGATTAGCAAGTATTTTAAGCTAGATTTTTGAATATGTTTCTGATTTCACTGAATGCTTGCACTATTGGAATAGTTGCATTGGTTTTTCCTTCAGCTTCCGATCATTGATGAAGATGATAAAAATAATAGGATCTAATACACTCCTTTGAGGCACAAGTTTCATATTGCTGTCTCTTCCCTCAATAGGAAACTGATACTTTTTGTTTCCGATTGCTTAAATACGAGGCGTCTTTTAAGTAAGTACCGGTTTGCAACACTGCGGTAGGCGTTCTGCGCATGCACACTGGGTATCTACATCCCTTGCTTACGCACTGACGGCATTGCAGTCTGATTCTTCCTTGTTTACGTTGTTTACTAGGTGTTCAAGATGCCTCCGATAATCGCCCCATCGACTGTAATGTGCAGGCTGTTCTTAGTGCTAAAGGCCTAAAACCGATCGATATTCATCGTGAGATCTGTGAAGTTTGTGGACAAAACATTATGAGTGATGGAATGCTTAGAAAATGGGTGAGAGCATTTAAAGAAGGCCGCACAAATGTGCATGATGAACACAGAGTGGGCGTCCTTTGGTCGTTGCAGAAAACGTAAATAATTTCAGCACTTGAAGATACACCTGGGCGGTCAGCGTCTTCAAGACGATGACGAAGCCAAAACAGCTGTGATGCAGTGGTTAAGAAGTCAGGCGGCAGACTTCTATGAGGAGGGTATTCAAAAACTGGTACAACTCTATGACGAGTGCCTCTTGTTGAAGGAAATTATGTAGAAAGGTAGATTAAGGCATCGGCTTTCATGTAAAAATAAAATTATTGAGATATCTTTGCATTTCTCTTTTTAATTTCAAAACGGTACTTGCCTAAAAACACGCCTCATATGATCCATCTCATATACTATATCATTTCATCTTTGCCAGGATCTTGTCGTGATCTAGACTGTGAAAGGCTCCAGATTCATGAAGAGATCCTATGACTACTTCAGAATTTTCCATAATTTTTCAAATATTGGTAATAAAATTATAGATGGCTGTTTGTAAGGAACTTCCTCTTATACAACCATTTTGAGTAAGAGAAAAAATGCCATTTCTAATCAGAACTGCTGTGAGTTGCTTCCACATATTCAAATGTAAAATTCTTGAAAGAAGGCAGAATACTTATTGATGTAGTCCTCTAGTACATCGGAGCTGCCCTTTTTATAAATTGGCTGAAACAGTGTCTCTCTTAATTAATCAGACAAGATTCTGCGCTTCAGAGTTGTTTATGTAAGTTATTGGTTTAACAATTTGTTGAAGACAATTGCTTGTCACAGTAGTTCGTCTACTTCACATATGCTTTTACTTTTCCAGCTCTAGTTTCATATCGTCATCTTGAGTTATGGGTGTGAAGATGAAAGCTTAGTGGTTCAGCAGGCAATTTATTCGCCACTTCCTTCAAATTCTCTGGACTCTCCAAAATTCTGTTTGATGTCCAAGACAACGTTCGTGATGTCTTGCTTTTATTATTATAGTCCAACATTTTTTGTTTTCCTTCATTTGGCTTTTCAAGAAGAATATTATATACGTCTTTATTTGGTTGTATGTCTCAATGAAGATGGATTCGCCAAATTTCATATGTGTAAAATATTAAGTTTTCATGTTTTCTTATTGCTGCATTGCACCTACCACTTAATTTCCTTTAAATGTTGATGGTGACAAGTGAGGTTATTTTTGTCAAGATTAAAATCTTATAATTATTACGTTAACATAAAAATTTTCTTACAATGTTTACATAAATAATATTATGATTAAAGACAAGTGTGGGTAACGGCATGTGACCTAGTGGTCTTTTGTGGCACAGAATAGGTTCTGGTCCCATCGGCCTAACAGCTGTTGCCTTTTTGTCAAGGCTATCTCCTTTCTTATTCCCTTCGATTCTCTGATGGACTGGGCACAAAATCAGAGTAACTCTGTTGGTGGTACTGAGTTGTCGAAATGCTGCTTTGCATTCATCAACTAGTTTGGATGTAACCCTTGGATCTTTGAAATATCCAAGGGCGTTCTGGCTGTCAGAGCATGTAGATGTAATTCCTGTACATATCGGAGAATGGTGCGTGTTACGGTGACGTGGTCCCTAAGGGCAATCGTATTGTTTACTCTCGGACCGTGGACGCCGATGCCGGCACCCATCTGTAAACCAGGTGGGGCCTTGTGGGATGAGTAAAGCGTGGGATGCGGACCAAACTTCTTTTGGTAGAATGATTACCTTAAAGGGTTTGTCTAAGTAGTAGCTGCCTCTCATATGATCTCCTTTTGTGAGTAGATTAGGTTCTCTAATTTTATTGAGGGATGTAGAGTGTCTAGAAGTCGGATTTCTGTTCCCCCACATACCTATTTCCCACGGCCTCAATGAGGCGCTCTTGGCCGCCTCCTTCACTATTACGTGTAGAGAGGGACGCCCAGCAAACACTCCATGGAGGCCGTGGGTGTGGATCTTAAGGCTCCCGTGATTGCTAGAAATGCTTGCTTTTGGATGTTGTTTATTTTGTTCCGTTTTGTCTCCTTGTCCAGTGCAGGCCACCATACGATGGCCGCATAGTTTAGGGGCGGTGTTATCACCGTCGTGTATAACCAATATATAATGTTTGGTTTGAGTCCCCATCTGGGGCCGAATAACCTCCAGGCAAGCCCATAGTGTGTTTGTCTTTCGATGTGATCGCACCAATTTAGTTTGGCGTCAATCATCGCACCTAGATATTTTACTTGTTTTACTAGTGTTAGTTCTTCGTTAAAAAGAATGAGTGCCTTGAGGTCGTTCTCTCTGCACCATTGTTCAGTCATTTGCAGAGCGTTCTGCGCAACTTCGTATATGGTGCTGAGGTTTTTTCCATGAACAAAGAGTACAAGATCGTCGGCATAACCCACCGCAAAGTGCCCAGTATCGAGTTCCAGAGGAGATGCGATAGTACTCCCCTCTGATGACATCCCTTGCTGGTAGTCCCTAAGACGGTCGACTCGCCGAGGTGTGCCTCAATGCGCCTGATCGACAGCAGATGTCCCACCCAGCTTATCCAGAAGCTTTATTCTTCTTGTAAAGGATATCAGCTTACTGGATGAAAACTAACTGAGGTCTTCCAGTTTCATAAAAACATCTTGAAAAGATCAAGGGAATAGGTACTTTTAAATATCTATTAATCGTGTTGTAAACAATGAATATGGATATTATAGTGTATGAAACAAATACCTGCATCAATTCATTATCAACTATGAAATATCAGATGCAGCATCCGATCCCGGAGTTTCTTAATAAAAAAATTAAGTGTACCAGGTGGGGGTGACATTCTTCTTTTCTGTTATCACAAGGAAAACAAATTTAATCTCGTGAAACGACGTTTGATCAGAACAGAGACGTTGAAAGACATTAGTATGCTCCTTGTTTGGAGCTCACAGGTGGTGGTATTCAGGATTCTATAAAGTAGCTCCAGAATGATTAACTGGTATGGTTGCGTTGCTGTGAAAATGGTAGCATTGAAGAGAGTGGTCATTCTAGCATAGCTACTCCCGCCCAAGATCAATTTCTGATTTCACAAGCCATAAAAGATCATACCATCACAGTATTTCATTCGCATTCGAATATGACGTGAATCGCCTCCAGCATATTTGAGAAATTGTTAGACAGGGAGGCAGATCAGCGATTTGTGGGAGATGTTAGTTAAAGAACTGATCCAATTTTCATACAGAACAACTTCACGGGAAATTCTTGCATTCATGGTATAATTCTAGCAATAATGGGTTCAAAATAGTGCTACTCCTCACCATGCGATAGTAGTCGGAAATGCAGTGGAAGAGTGCAATACCAATGTTTTTGCTTGTCCATTGTGTACTCTAGACTTGAATCTTTGAATCCGTTAGGCGAAAATGTAATCGATAATTTAATCTTGAGTATGCCAAGACGTTGTCAAAGTGTCAGCACTTCAGGATACTAAAAATATCCAACTCTTGACATTTTTCTGAAAATATTTTTTTTCGAATGTTCCTTTCGTACAAGATTTCAATTTTTTTCATAATTAATCTCTAAAAGATATTAACTGATCCTTTTCTTCTCAACTCTATTTACTAATATTGAGATTTCAAACTTGAAAGTTATTTTATCAGAACGAAATATATCACATTTACTCAGGGATAATATATCTTTCAGTTAGTGAAAGGATTAGTACAAGTCAAATGATATATAATTTAAATTTATCTTTTAATATTAGTGTAGATGTCAACAATGTAATCAAATACTAACTTATCATTTAATATTATATGAACGTGCATTGATGAAATGTAGCAATGTTGTTGTTTAGCTGTTTGAATTCCATAGATTGTCTTGAATGTAATATTTTTCTTGTAGGTTTATTGCTATGTTCGGAGATTTTAGAGTTTATTGTAATGAAGAACGCACTAGAACTTTCATAGGACTAGAAATTAAAACTGGACGTGATACGCTTCGTTCCCTAGTTAAGGATTTGGATAAATGTTTACTGGAATTTAAACTTCCTCAGTTTTATGAGGTAAGTATTGAGGAATGCATAAGTAACTCTTCTTTAACAACTTGCTTTTTATTTTAAAGGATCCATCTTTTCATATGAGCATAGTATGGTGCCTTGGAGATATGGAAGAAAAACTCTGTAAATATCTTCCTCAACTGAACTCGAAATTACAAGAAATCATTGCTGATTATCCTGATGAGAACTGGTATATTCTAGCAAACTATTTATTTTGTAAAACGGGAAATAAAATGTTTCAGTTTCCATTAGTTTGAAAATAAATTTGATTCCTGAAAGTCGAAATTTTCATTGAATTTTTTTCAAATGTGCTAAGTCTGTTATTCATTCATTCATTCAAATACCTATCACGTGAAAATGTCCAACGCCATTGACTAAGTATACTGGAAGACAACACACCCCATACAGTTAGTAACAAATCGGTGTCGATTGCCCTATCTTCTCTTGTGATGGCTTCTTTCAACTCTTGCAGATTTCGAGGTTTATCGACGTAGACTTTAGGTTATCCCATAAAAATAAACACAAGCAGTGAGATCTGGGGAACTAGGGGGCCGCGGCACATCACCAGAACGAGATATTACATGACCAGGAAAGATGCGACTTTAACTTCCATTGAGGCTCTGGCTGTATGTGCCGTGGCACCATCCTGTTGGAACCAAACATTTCTTCTGCTCATTTTTCGTCGCCTCAATTCTGGGATAAAAAAGTTCTCCAGCATAAAAACATATCGCTCAGAGTTAATAGTTACGATTGCACTTCTTTCATCCTCAAAAAAATACGGTCCAATCACCCCAAGACGGTTCATAGCGCACCAAACGGTGATTTTCTCACTGTGAAGTGGGGATTGATGCAATTCGCGGGGGTTTTCTGCTGCCCGATGTCGGCAGTTCTGTTTAATAACCGAACCGTTCAAATGAAAATGAGCCTCTTCACTCATCATTATCACTGGCTCATTTTCATCAGTGATAATCATTTGCAAGCAAGTATCACAAATATTTAATTTTGAATTGGGCTGGTGCTAATAGTGTGGTATTGATTTCACATGTTTTGAATCAACAACGAATTGAGAATTGTTCAGTCTCGTTTTTTCGCTAGAATTGAACTTTCTGGAGTTAGAGGGGGAGGTCAAATTCACGTTGAAACACGCAATATACTAAGCCACACTCGACATTTCAACCTTTTCGTTCATTGTGTGACTTGTTGCTTTAAGCAATATTCAAAAATGAGAACAATATTTGTGTAATCCCATGTCCTTTAATTCTCAATGGCATATGAAATTTTCATTATATCACATCCTACAGTTTTTCTTATGAATTTCCGGATACCTGTATTAGATAGGTAATTTGTCTGACTTAATTGCCTACATAATTGCTTGCCTTCACGCCACCTAATGCCTACGCCCATGTTCTTGGTCACAACTTTTTATGTTCCACTACGCCACAGAATAAATTCATAGTCGACGTCAGGTCGTCAGAGTCGAGTCATTCGTATTTGAGCGTTCGACGGGAAAGACGTGTCACCTTTGATCATCAGGAAGTTCCCATCAAGACAAAACACTATAGGATTCATCTCTCAACAGAAATCTTTTGATAAGTTTTCAAGCCTAATCTCCGTGAAAGTATGTTGAGCTCAATATTTCCATCTAACACATATTCTTGCTGTATGGAGGCTATACCCTGCGGTCTGAAACTCTGAGACAGAATTTCTTCGAAGATTTTTCTAATCCTCATCATAAAACAAAAATCCTTGATATCTCACTGGAATACTCTTACGAGGGTGAAGTACCACTCCAAGGGTGTTTGAAAGACTCATCTAAAACATGAGCACACATCTGTGCACAATTAGGTATGGATTTGGGTTATGGAGGGATAGTTTTCATGAATGGGCCTGAAAAATCGGTCGGTTGGCCTCGGTTGTTTTTTCTATATTTGTACTGCGTTATATACTATGCTTATTGCTACAATTAGATAGAAAAATATCAGCCAGATGTTTTCTCTGGCAAAATATATGAAATTTGTCACTCTTCTTCTTCGTAACATCACAAATTCCTCCCATACTTTTTCCCTAATCATCGGGAAGATCAAATCAAGACAAAACACTTCCAAATTTATCTCTCAAGTGGGATCTTTTTATGTTTTCAAGCCTAATCTCAATAAAAGTATGTTGAGCTCAATGTTCTCATCTTACTCCACTTTTTCCTGTATGGAGGCTATAGCCTGCGGTCTGAAACTCTGTAGACAGGTTACATCTCTTCGAAGATTTTTTTGATCCTCATTATGAAACAAAAATCCTTGATATCTCACTGGAATACTATTACGAGGGTAAAGTACCAATCCGAGGGTATTTGTAAGACTCATCTGAAACATGAGCAAACCTCTGTGCAAGATTAGGTATAGATGTGGGTTATGGAGGGATAGTTTTCATGAATAGGCCTGAAGAATCGGTCGGTTAGCCCCGGTTGTTTCTTCCATATCTGTACTGCATTATATACTATACTTATTGCTACAATTAGATAGAAAAATATTAGCCAGATGTTTTCTCTGGTGAAATATCTGAAATTTGTCATTCTGCTTCTTCGTAATATTTGAAATTCTTCTCATTCTTTCTTTCCTAATCATCGGGAAGATCACATCAGACAAAACACTTTAGGATTCATCTCTCAAGCTTGATCTCAGGGAAAGTATATTGAGCTCAATCTTCTCATCTAACGCCACTTCTTCCTGTAACGAGGCTATAGCCTGCGGTCTGGAACTCTGTAGACAAGTTGCATTTCTTCGAAGATTTTTCTAATCTGTCTAACGTGAGCAGACGTCTGTGCACGATTAAGTATACATGTGGGTTATGGAGGGATAGTTTTCATAAATAGGCCTGTTGTTTCTTCTTTATTTGTAATGCATAATATACTATTATTATTGCTATAATTGGACAGAAAAATATAGGCCACATGTTTCCTGTGGCGAAATATCTGAAATATTCCGCTCTGATTGTTCCCAATGCCTCTGCTATTATCATGATTTCTGCTCAATCTTTCTTCTCGAGGCAGGAAGATACAAAATTTTCAAGATATCGCCCCTCTACCGCTATTTGTAGTGTGACAGCATATTGAGTTCAATATTCCTAAGAAACTTCGATCAAATTCTTCCAACATGGGGATTTTAGCCTATGGAATAGAAATTTGAAGACAGGTTGCTCGTTTTCGAGGATTTTCCTGTTCCTGGTCATAAGACGTGAGCAATTATTTGTGAAGGATTAAGTATAGGTCTGTACTTTGGGGGTTCCTTGGTTGCGAAAGCGTATTTGACTAAGGTCAATCCCTCATCTTCTGCTATTTATCTCTATACATGGATATATATATATATATATATATATATATATATATATATATATATATATATATATATATATATATATATATATATATATATATATATATATATATATATATATATATATATATATATATATATATATATATATATATATACCTCAAATTCGTCCTGATCTCTTCTTCGAGCCAAAATATACATACACACATTATTTTTCGATGCCTATACCTAGATGATCATATTTTTTCAACAATTTTTTGCGTCATTATAATTCTACCTTTCAGTATTGAGGCTATAGCCTGCGGTCTGAAACTCTGTATCCTTGATATTGCACTGGAATACTCTTAAGAGGGTGAAGTACCAATCCGAGGGTGTTAGTAAGACTCATCTGAAACAGGATCATTCATCTGTGTATAGATGTGGGTTATGGAGGAATAGTTTTCATGAAAAGGCTAGAAGAATCTGTCGATTGTCCTCGGTTGTTTTTTCTTTATTTGTAATGCATTATATACTATGCTTATTGCTTCCATTGGATAGGAAATCTAAGCCAGATGTTTTCTGTGGCGAAATATATGAAATTTGTCGTTCTGATTCTTCGTTATATCTTAAATACTAGCCAATCTTTCCTTCTAAATCATCAGGAAGTTCATATCAATACTTTAAAACTTTAAGATTCATCACTCAACCGGGGTTTTTATTTTGCTAAGTTAACCATAGATATGTACTATGGGGATTGCCCTTGGGTTCCGACATTGAACCCATTCCCGGAGTTCATATTTTCGTACATTTTCCTATTCTTTGTCTAAAAAAAGTACAAAGACTAAACTTCTCCACCCTGCTTCTCCATAATATCTGAAGTAATAACCTCAAATCCGTTCTAATCTTTCCCTCGAGCCCCAAAATATGATAGTAAAATATTAATCACATGTTTTCTGTGGCGAAATAATTGAAATTTATCGCTCTGAGTCTTCGTCACATCTCAAGTACCACCCAATCTTTCTTTCTCAATCATCAAGAAGTTCACATCAAGACTTTAAAACTTTAAGATCCATCACTCAACCGGGCTTTTATTTTGCTAAGTTAAGCATAGATATGTGCTATGAGGGTTGCCCTTGGTTGCGAAAGCGTGGTGAATCTCGTCATCGTGAATAATGGAACTCTGAATGCTGGGAGCTGAGTTAGAGAAATTTTAACATCATGTAGCATTTGCGGCAAACATGGGTGAAAGCTTTTTGTTTATTTATGATAAGGCCGGACCACATTAAGCTCACATCCTTAGGAACTACCCTCAAGATCACGAAATCACATTAAACTGAGAGTGGCACCTATCACATATACAACTTTTTCAATATCTCATGCAGCGAGTTATTCATTCATTTCATCAAAAAGTCTACGATCCTAAAAATCCTACCCTACCTTTACCCGGCGGTCATCAGTACATTTACCATGGATTTAATTCACGGTATCCGATGTTTTAATTAGAACTGGGTGTCAGTGTTAGAGTAAAGTGTCTATGAACTTCATCTAACTCCGGTCTGCTTTGTTATATACAGGATGTCCGTGAATTGCGTGTACAACGTTATACCACAGATTCTTCAGCTAGAAATAAGTCGATTTAGGCCAACTACCCTATATGAAAAGTTTCTTCGTTTGGCCGCTAGAGATCGCCAAATCCAAAGATTTTTCTTTTTATTTTTCAAATAATTCGAGAACGACTCGATCGATATAAACCATATTTGGTATGCGTAATCGGGTGCGTAATTCGCGTTTTTTAGTGATCCACTCAATGAATTTAGACATTGAGTAGCTAGGCTAATTATCAAACTTTTTTGTCTCTTGAGAAATTTTGATATGATGAGCGATTTAATCACAAAAAACAGTTTTTTAATTTCATGATTTCATTTCTTCAACTACCTAGCAAGTCAAAAATATCACATTTGACCATGTTGGCTTTGGATTTATTTCTGTGGTCTGACAGATTGTCATTTTATTAGGCTTGACAACCAATTGTTGACACAACAGTGTTCCTTAAGTACTTAACTAGATATTTTGGTGCTTTTTTTATCATTATTAGGCACGAAGATGTACAGTTACTCTGAAATGGTTGATATGGTTATGATGTACGGATTTCGTCAATGCAATGGACGTGAAACCGCGAGAGTATATGCTGAAAGATTTCCAGATCACATAGTGCCGAACCACCAAACGTTTGGAAATCTGGAGAGTCGCCTCCGCGAGAATGGTTGCTTCAAGCCCAGGAATTTGGATCAAGGATGATAACGAACAGTAAGGACGGTAGAACGCGAAGAACAAATTTTGGTCATGGTTGAGGAAAACCCACAATTAGGCACGCGCCGTTTAGGTTCGCAGTTGGTCGTTCCTAAAACAATGATTCATGATATCTTGAAGGAACAATTATTTCATTCTTATCACATTCAGAAAGTACAGGAATTGCTTCCCAACGATCCTGAGAATCGCCAAACTTTCTGCCGATTTATCCAAGAGAAGAGAATTCAGGATCTTCACTTTAGTAGGAAAATTCTATTTACTGACGAATGCTCTTTTACTAGGTCTGGCATCACTAACCTTCACAATGAACACGTGTACAGTTTCGAAAATCCACATGCTTTTACAAGTACACATAATCAGAATCAATTCAAAATTAACGTATGGATTTCAGTAATTGACAATTTCATTATGAGCTGATGCTCCTGCAAGTTGGCCAGCACGATCTCCCGACTTGCCACCGTGCGACTTCTTTCTTTGGGGTGCTTTAAATTCTAGGGTTTACTCTTCTTCAATTGACACCCGAGAAGAGTTACATATGAGAATTTTAAATGCGGCCAACTCCTTAAAAAATGACCTTGAAGTAATGCCAAGGGTCCAATGCAATTTCTTAAAGAGTATTAACTCCTGTATTCAGCAAAATGGTGGAATTTTTGAACATTTACTATTATTGAATGAAATTTTGGGTGTAAACTAATTAACCGTTATTCTGAAGTAATTTGTTTTGTCTTATTTAGTTTTCAACTGGCCAACCTGCTTTTATATTTATAATTAGTCATTGTGAAAAATTAAAATTTTTTCAACTGAACATTGAATTTCCTATTGGCCTGATCTGATTTAGGAACCTAGAAAACATCATTTTGTCAACAAGAGGTTAGGTTAGATAGAATGTGTGATATTTTTGACTTGCTAGGTGTTTGAAAAAATGAAATCATGAAATTGAAAAACTGTTTTTTGTGATTGAACCACTCATCATATCAAAATTTCTCAAGAGACAAAAAAGTTTGATAATTAGCCTAGCAACTCAATGTCTGGAACAGATTTGCTTAAGCGTAGACAGTTGAAAAATTATGGTTGATTAGAAACACGTTCCAGTTTTTAGGTACACTTGTAAAACGTCAAGGTCATTGAGTGGACCACTAAAAAACGTGAATAAAGCACCCGATTATGCATACCAAATATGGTTTCTATCGATCGAGTCGTTCTCGAATTATCTGAAAAATAAGAAAGGAAAACTTTGGATTTGGCGGCCTCTAGCGACCAAACGAAGAAACTTTTCACATAGGTAAGTTGGCCCAAATCGACTAATTTCCAGCTGAAGAATCTGTGGTATAACGTTGTACACGCAATTCACGGACACCCTTTGTTCGTTTTTCATAAGAATGCACATTAACTTCACTCTTCCTGAAATTTGACTTGGTGAAGTTTGAAGAATGGGACTCTGTTCAGGTCACAATTGACAAAATCGATTGTAATATCTTCTGTATATATCTATGAACCTCTTTGAGGACTCAGCTGTCAAAAATATGTAGGTTATACCGAATAGACTCTATTTAGGGGAATCCATATAAGGATAAATTTAGAAGTTGCTAGACTTTTCGAAAAAATAATGTATAGTGACACTTGACAATTGAGAATTGTCATGTCAAGTTAGTGAATTTTCTTATATTTTGTAATCAAATATTCTCATGGATTCAGGTAAATATATTTCATATTTCAGAAATACAGAAGTAGTATCGCGAAACTTTTAATGTTTTAATGAAAGAATCAGTAGAATTACGTAAGGGATATAGATGCCGAATTTAACGTTAGTTGCCTCTTTAGCCTAGTTTTTGGGGAACATTCCCAAACTCTCACTGAAATTCGATTATTGTTTCGTAAATCGTCGTTTTATTACTTCATTAGGTACATTGAAAATTTGAACTTAACCCTCCAAGTACCACGGGTTAGGACAAACCTAGACTACCACGGTGGGGTCACCATTTTCGTTTTTTATGAGTTTATCCATCTTAAATTTTATTTTATTTGAAAATTTATTCAAAATTTGGTAAAGTTATTATAAATAATACAAATCAATTGCTGAACCAATTTGATTTATTTTAATTAGGTATATAAAATCTTTTTTTATATCATTTACAATTTTCGCATTGATACTCTAATGTCTCTTCCCGATGAGACTTACAAAGTTTCTACAATTTTTTTTCGTTTCTTTAATTCTCGGGCACATGTCACATCTTCCACGTTTTCTCTTGGAGTTTGATGAATTTGGACCTTCATCGCATCGGCGGTTCCGTTTGAAGGAGACGTAAGGTTTTCGATACATCTCGAAATTACGTTCATACTTGATGTTGGTTGAGTCTTACGAAAGGATGTGTCGTTCATAGGTCGTTTCATTATAGGACCAACAAGCTCCTTCGCACCTTCCAACAAGAACAAACGTCTTCGACACTCGTCACCGACGTGCCATTCCGAATGTAGATTTTTCCATAACACAAATGCAATCCAGTGCTGCCAAGTCGATTATGTTTATTAAAAGCATTGGCCACATGCGTGTCATTCGTTGGCATGTATATGCGCCTGTCATGTGGTCCAGGGTATCTACTGATGGTTCAAGTTTGTTGAAATTTGTTTTTTTAAAGTATGTGCCAAAAAGAAAAGAAGTAGCCCCAATTTCCCTTCACCTGGAATACAGGCTAGACCAGGGGTGCACAAACCGTCGTTCGCGAGTGCTTTTTGAGTAGATCTCGATAAAAAAAGTAGGAATCTAAACTACAACAATTGATTACGTAATAAAATAACACTGTGCTAGCGGCAAAAGGCGGCTTTATCAAAGGAACGCGCGGTATTTGTCAAAGAAAAGCCGCGTCGGCGCGTTTGACGGGAACATTCGAGACTTTCGTTCACGCCGATAAAAATGTTGAGCCTGCAGGAATTGGAGTCATTCTGAATTGTAAGTTGAAGGCATTACTACGTCGATACAAATTTGTTATTAAATAGTACAAACTGAGTGCAGCAAGAAATCTAAAACATATCATTTCAATAACGATTGGGAGGAAGAATTTTTCTTTTGCATGGTGAAGGATAAGTGCATTTGTTTTATTTTTCGTCAGTCAGTTGCAATACCTAAGCGTGGTTTCTTAGAGAGGCATCATAAAACGGTTCATAAAGACTATGAAAAGTATTTTCCGCCACAGAGTGAATCAAGAAAAATAAAATTACGTGATTTGATATTTTGTTTGAAAAAAGAACAAACCATGTTCACAAGAACCAGTCAAAAAATCAAAAGCGACTACGATCGCGTCATTTAAAATATCTCATATATTGTCGAATATAGACCCATTGCCATGTTTTTCGGGTTTGGGTAGACTAACCTAACCTATTTACCTGATATTGATTTTTTGTAAATTTCTGAATGTGTTGCAGTTTAGTGTCAGAAACTTATTAATTGAATTCAAATTAAAACTAGTCAAAATAAAATTTATGTATCTGTTATATAAAATATACGTAACATAAAAATAAACTAACCAATAAATGAATATTTTAAGTGAGGAGGATGAACATGAACAATAATAAATTATCAACATTTCAATTTTGTAAGGGTTAGTCTTAAATCTCCTCGGCTAATGATGTCCTGTCTGTTTCTTTTTTTCGTTAAGAGATTGGTAACAGCGCTGTACCTCCTTTCCACTAGGTATGACGATGGAAAGGAAATTAAAAATTTCCTCCTCCTGAATCTTAAGTTCTTCGTTTGTACTTAGTTCAGTCAGTTCCTCTTGTATTATGACATTCGTTTCTTCTATGCCACCATATGGATTAATGATCCACGGTGGTATTACCATGGTCAAAACATCCTCAAACCTAGTTTCAAAAGGGCATTTAAATGTTGAACGTAGGTTGGAAACGTCGTCTTCCTGGCAGTTTGTCTGTGACAAACTGGGGAATTGAAAAAATTCGCCCCGTCCAATATTTTGCTTCATTAGTTTAACTCTGGCAAGAAACGCTGATAAGATGGACTTTGTTTTAATCAAATTTAAACTGTCGCCTTGTAACTGCAAACTAACCATGTTAAATTTTGCAAACAAATCTGTTGAATAGGCTATGTCTGTTTTCCACTCCATTAAATTTTCTTTTAAAATTTTATCGTTCTTCTTCTTATGACGCCGTCTCCAAACGAAGGTTGGCGACACTGCAGCTCTAAAAATTTCAGTGGACGTTCTTCCAAACCACCTCCGTAGATCTTTCAGCCATGAGTTCTGGCGTCGTCCAACTGATCTTTTTCCTTGGACTTTCCCCTCAATAATCAGGCGAAGGATCTCATATTTTTTGCCGTGCATGATGTGCCCGATGTACGAGCTTTCTTTCTTTGATGGTTCTCATCAACTTTCGTCATTTTCCCATTGTATTTAGGACGTCGATGTTTGTCCGTCTTTCCATCCAAGAGATACGCAATATTCTACGGTATAGATACATTTCGAAAGCGTCTATGCGTCTCTCCATTTCTGGATTAAAAGTCCAACTTTCACATCCATAAGTAAGGACAGGAAAAACATAACAACGAAGTGGTCGCATACGAAGCTGAAGATTAAGTCCGCGGTTGACGAAAAGGTCTCTCATGCCAACGAAAGTTTTACGGGCTTGTTCGATTCGAGATTTGATCTCTATTTTCGGGTCACTTTGGTCGTTCTCCGTGGCTCCTAAATACCGAAACGAATGCACTTGTTCCACAGGTTTGTTGTTAATGCGTATTACAGCCTCCACTGCTTGCTTAGAAAACACCATACTTTTAGTTTTGTTAACGTTAACAGATAGTCCAAAGCGTTGGCTATGCTCTACAATAAGGTTCATGACTCTCTGCAAGTTTTGAAGGTTGTTAGCTAGTACCACGGGGTCGTCTGCGTAGCGGATATTACTAAGTAGTTTTCTATTTATTCTAATGCCTGTGTCTGTGTTTTCAAGTGCTTCTTTGAATATTGCTTCTGAGTAAATGTTAAACAATAGAGGCGACAGCACACAGCCTTGACGTACACCTTTCCGTATTGCTACCTGTTCAGATGTTAGCCCATTAACTCTCACTTGTGCAGTTTGGTGCCAATAAAGGTTTGTAATAATGCGTAAGTCTTCTGCATGAACCCCGGTATTTTTTAGAATTTCCGCCATTTTTTTATGTGAAACGCAGTCAAAAGCCTTCCGATAGTCAACAAAGCAGGCGTAAACATCGACATTCATGTCTCTACATCTTTGGGTGAGTACATTAAGAGAAAAGAGAGCCTCACGCGTTCCTAGGCCATTTCTGAAACCGAACTGAACTGGATCGATTTCTCGCTCGCATTTGGTGTAGATTTGAGAATGTATAATTCGTAGAAAGGTTTTCAGAACATGCGACATTAGGCTAATCATTCTGTAGTCATCACAATTTGTCGCATTGGTCTTTTTGGGCAGGGTGACAAACACAGATTTGAGCCAGTCTGTTGGGATTTTACCGGCTCTATAGATGTTATTAAACAGTGCTGTTAAGAGCTTAAGGCCAGCCCCTTCTTGCTGTGTCATTAGCTTAAGCGTCTCTGCATAGATTCCGTCGGGGCCAATAGCTTTACCATTTTTTTGAAGCTTTATTGCTCGTATAATTTCTTCCGATGTAATACAAGGACTAGTTTCATTAAATTCTTCAGGTTGCAGGCTTTCCGTTCGATCTTCCCCAAAAAGTTCTTCAATATAGTCCTTCCATCGTTTCAGCTTTTCTTCGACCCCGATCAGTAACTCGTTGTTGGCCCCCTTTAACATTCCACTGTTAGCTTTGTGTTGTCTGCCTGTTATCTCCCTGATCTTTTTGTGCATGTTGAATAGATCATGCTTTTTTTGGAGATTTTCAATTTCTGTGCATTGGTTAATTAGCCATTGCTCTTTGGTCTCCCTACATTTTCGTCGAATTATTTTGTTCAGTTCTCTATATCTTTTATCTTTAGTACCCAGCAATTATAAAATAGTCTCAACAAGTGCAAAAATCTTGTCAAACATAAGCCTTTCGTACTTCAGTGTGAAGCACTAATTGATGAAAGTGCTCATTTTCTTCACACAATTGTGCAAATAACCGCGTATTCAACGCGTTGCTTCGCGTTCGTTTTACTGCATCAATGTTTAATTGAAGAGATTCATGCAATCTAACACTCAAATTTTTCGCAACTAAATGTTGTCCATGGATGACGCAATGTATTGCTAACACCCCTTACACATTTCGTTTTAAATAGCTTATAAATCCACGATAACGTCCAACCATGGCCGGAGCTCCATCTGTAGCTACTGATATTATATTTGATAAAGGGATTGCTTTTTCAATGAAGTAATCCTTCAAACATAAAATATTGATTCACCTTTAGTGTCGGTTATCAAAGTTCTTGCGAAGAGCAGTTCCTCGTATATTTCTTGATTCATAACAAAACGAACATATGCCAATAATAATGCTGCATTACCAGGTAAAGTTTACTCGTGCAGTTGTATAGAGAAATGGGTCGTTCGCAAATAATTACACAACAAGCTTTCAATATCAGAACTCATTTCATCAATACGTCTTTCAACAGTATTATTGCCCAAGGGAATTCTTTCAATGATATCAGATGCAGGTTTGTGTAAAACAGTTTTTAAAATCTCTTCAACGGCTAGCAAAATTAACTTCTCTCCGATAGTGTGCGGTTTTCCGGATTTTGCTATAAGTAGTGAAATATTGTAAGACGCCGACAAACCATAATCGTTTCTTTGTGACGTCGAAGCGAACATTCTGTCCAGTGTGGGTCTCTTCTGAAGTGTATCTTTGAATGTTCGAAAGTATTTCAAATCTCTATCAGTTTTATCAGGATGACATCTTCTCAGATGATCCTGTAGCTTAGATGGTTTCATAGCGTCATCGTCCAAAACTTTGTTGCATTAAAGGCACATAGGCAATTGTTTGTCCGACAATGATGGAATGAAGCCAAATTTCGAATAATCAACTGTACTGTCTACATTTCTCTTTAGATTCGGACATGGCAAAATTACATTATTTAAATAAGACATAAACACCAGCAGCTGTATATTAAATATTTTTTTTAGATTCTCCTTGCAGCAATTAGTTCGAATTACGGAGATTGCACTGTAATTATAACACCCGATTGTTAACACTTTCAAAAAGAAATTATTGGGGTGTACCCGTGTAATTCTGCTTGATTGAATATTAAACTACTGATAACTGAAGCCATGATTGGCGTAATTTATCAATCTTTTGTAACTACGAGTACAAAACTAAAATTTAATGAAAAATAATGTACTTACTTTTCTCCGGCACTCTCAAACAGAATAGCACTGATTCACTGTAATTTGTGTGATAAACTACCTGTTTATATTTTTTTAAATAATATCTTAGCACTTTACTTTTCAAGGTTCAGGAAACGAATAAACGTATTTGCCACACATTCGTATTTATAGAGTGACGAATTGAACAAGTCAGTGCAAGTTAGCGAAGCTCTTCTCGTACAAGATAATACTGGTATTTCATTAAGTGCAGGTTTTCACAAGTTCAAAATGTATTGAGACCACAAAGCGAATGCATACATTCTAAAAGTTACACAATTTTATAGACATATATAATAAATTCTTTACTTCATAGGTACTTTTATAAATAATGTATATGTCTTTATATTATAAGATAGTATGATGTAAGTAAATAGGTACTATCAGTGTATGTGTTGAGATCCACTATCGTGGACCCCTATTTTTCATTTCATAGACCCCCAATTTTTTTTTTCGCTGACGTAGACCCCTTGCAAGTTGCATAGACCCCTGGGGGTTGATATAGACCATTTTGGGAATCACTGGTTCAGACAGCTACAGAGAAATTTGAGAAATGAACTGAAACGGAGCACATTTTTCGGGCTAATCTAAAGATTTCGATTTTAAGAAAAAATACTCATAGAATACCATAGAGTCTCTCGAGGACCCCAAGCCCTGTTTTTTGGGAATTGATGATTAAAACTGGTTTAATCGGTGAAATTCTTGAAAATTAAAAATGCAATCCGAGTAACGAACGTTACAAAGGACCAGTTCGATCCGTATGTTTTTCATTAGGTTTTCATAAAAATTCTAGGCGCGAGGGTTTTCCGAGGACCCTTTGAGGGTTGATATGAAATGTATTTCATTTTCTATACTCTCATTTCTTCAAGGAACAACGCTCATGCTGTCTGGTCGTCATGATTCAGAAAGAGTACAAAGAAGACACTTTCCTGAAATCGCTAATAGAAGTATAGTTGACTTTTCACCACCAAAAAAACCACCACGCGAATTCTTATTGACAAAAGGCAAACATGTAGAAAGAAGACATGTTGTAGGAAACAGTGGACACTTCACATTGGGATCCTTATGATTACTTCATAACATACCGAAACAATGATCCTCTTCTATAAAGCATTCAAATTAATGTGTATAAATATGTAACTATCCTATTTTCACAATAAAATATCCGAGGAAATATTGAGATTAAATTATTTCGGAAGACTTGTGTTCAATGTTACTATCCTATCCCTACAACTGATTTTTCACTCGTCACATTTTTTAATTCATCTTATTCTTTTGAGTTTTCCGCTACCAAGCTAAATAGGTTATGTTAATATTCGTGAATTTGCACATGATAGTAGTAGTAGATGTTTCAGATATTAAAATCGATCACTTACAGCAGAGATTATTGTGCTGGGAGGTTTCAATGTTCACAATGCCACATGGCTTAAATTTTTGAATTAAACGGATGATGCTGGTCGAGAGGCCGAATCATTCGCCATTGCGTATGGCCTTGAGTAATTGATTATGGAACTCACCCACATTCCTGACGTTGAAGGTCAATACGCTAATTTCCTCAATCTCTTTCTTACGAACCCTGATCCTTACACAATAAAGTTTCATGCTCCCTTAGGAGAATCTGACCATACGCTTGTAACGGCTTATAGCCGTTTCACAGCGACACCACCTATCACTTTACCACCTCGCCTAGTCTGGCACTATGATTCTACCGACTGGGACGGGTTTCGAACCTTTTTTCAGGTTTCCCTTAGAAATAAGTTTGTTTTGTAGATGAGGATACATCAGGATGCTCCGAAAGGATAACCGAAATCATCAATCTGGAGATGGAATTGTTCATTCCCCATTCTACTAAAAAAGACAGCCAAGGTAAGTCATGGTTTAATGTTAAGTGTGCAGCTGCTGTGAAGACCAAGAAGCTGGCATATCGCTTTGGTGTCGAAACTCTTGTTCTGAAAACAGTGGGGCGTTTATTTCAGCTCGTAATTTATGCAATCTTGCAGTAAAAGATGCAAAAACTGAACATATGAACAAGGTAAGAACTAAGCTTGTTAATCATCATAGCTGTTCTAGATCCTTGTGGGCATTGGCCAAATCTGTTGGGAGAAACTTTGTTCCAGCTCCGTTCCACCCTTTACTAGTGAAGACGGATCTCTGGCCATTACATCTGAAGAAAAAGCAAACCTTCTCGCAGGGCTGTTTGCTTTTAATTCTACTCTAGATGAGGACAATGAGGACCCTCCTGTTATTCCTCTTGTCGGGTCTCTTATGCCCGATATTGTTTTCAGGCAAAAGACAATCAGAAGAATACTGCCCAACCTCGATACTAATAAAGCAGCTGGGCCGAATGGCATACCTTCTATCGTTTTGAAAACATGCTCCTCTGAATTAACACCTATTATCTGAAGACTTTTCACTATCCTCTATAACAAAGGTATTTATCCTCCCAACTGGAAAATTTCCAGAATCCAACCCATCCCTAAAAAAGGGAAAAAACCATTCCATTCAATTATAGGCCAATATCCCTTTTACTTATGATCTCTAAAGTGATGCAAAAAGCCATCAATTTTGAGCTTATTAAATATTTAGAATCTGTTCAGGCACCAGAGATCAATAGGAGATCTACTTGCGTATGTTACTCACATGTGGAAAAGTTCTATTGAGGAATTTGGGGAGTATTTGGCTGTGACTCTCGATATTTCGAAAGCTTTCGGTAGAGTTTGGCATAAAAGTCTGCTTAGTGAATTGCCCGCATATGGTTTGTCCCAATGGCTATGCCTATGCATTTCGAGTTTCCTCACCAGTAGATCTCTCAGTGTGGTTGTGGATGGGGTACTTTTGACACACTTGGCATTAGTGCTCTGTTTTTGCTTCATATAAATGACCTCGTTACTGTTACAGGTTGTAAACTACACAGCTTTGCGGATGACACTACACTTTATACATCTTCTTGCTCGGTAAAAGCCTTGTCACAGGACATGAACGAAATACGAATCCAGCAGTGCAACAAAGTCAATAGCGACTTGAAATCAGTTCTTGATTGGGTATCTGCTAACCTGGTAGAGTTCAATGCTAGTAAAACTCAAGCCTGTTTTTTTTCTACGAAGATGAATAGCACTGTCCCGGATATAACGATGGCGAATGAGACTATCTCACTTACTTCCTCTATAACAATGCTTAGAGTAACTATCAGCGACAATCTATCATGGCATGACCATGTTGTATTGCTAAGTTAGCGTCAAAAAAACTGGGATTTCTTTTATCGCGCAAAGAAATATTTCACTTCGAATCAATTGCTTACGCTCTATAAATCTAAAACTCATCCTGTCTTAGAATATGGCTCCCATGTATTGGGTTCTGCTCCTAAACACAGCTTGAAACTCCTGGACCCCATCCAAAAGAGAGCAATTCTGTTAATCGGAGACAATGCACTCACAGATTCCAGTCCACTATTGGAACATCGAAGAAAAGTTGGTGAGCTTTCATGGAAGATGCTCTGAGGAACTTTCTACGTTTGTGTTCCACCGCTTGTTTCTATTTTGAGGCAAACAAGGCAAACTCCTGCCAACCACCCATTCGTGGTTGAAAAAGAGACACCTAGAACGTCTCTTTATCAAAATTCCGTTTTTCATAGAACGGCAAATCTCTGGAACTCCCTTCCATGTAACGTATTTCCTCATAACTATAACCTAGAATTCAAGCGAAATATTAACCGTTTATCTTTTTCAGGTACTCGCAGTGTTTTCAAGATATAAAAGGATTTGATTCCTCACGCGAGTAACTCTCAGATAAAAAAAAAAGATCACAATATGTTGAAACACATCTTTCCATGAGTGTAAAGAAAATGTGTTTGACGAAAGTTTCTTTTATTATTAACATATCTCATATTTAATGTTAATTTATTGAGTTATACCTTTAACTTTTCTCATAGGCGTTAAATAAAACTACATTGATTAATGACATTTCTATTTTTGAATTGTTCTTGAGAAGAAATTTCATTAGGAATAAATGTTGAAATGCAGGCTAGCCAACAAAGCAGAAAATCCTATTTTATAACAAGAACTTGAAGACAAGTTCAGGTGCTAGACACATGCCTTCTCATTTGAACGACCCCATCGTAATCAATGTATTTTTGTTTGTTTTTTATAACTGAAGATGCGAATGATTGATTTTTTCTATTGTGTTGTTCGTTGTGATCTTGAAAAAGTTTTCAAACATCGAGTTGTCAAAAATGCGCGAGTCTAGATCATAAGATTGAAATAACATAGTTTATTCCTTTCTTTTCATTTTCTTTGCTGAGCTTCAGTAATAGACATTTGAGGAATCTAGAAAATCAGTAGGAAAATCGAGAAAATTTTCAGAAATTTTGCACAGCTAAATGCCCTAGAATATTTATTATTACATTTTCGAATATCATTCGAGGTTGCGACTGGTTGATTTTTATAGTTTTGTTTGTTGTGATCTTGCAGAAGTTTCAGGGATCAAGTTATCGAAAATTTAGGAATCTAGATCATACGATCGAAATAACCTAGTTTATTGCTTTCTTATTATTTTGTTTACTAAGCATCAGTAATAATACATTTGAAGAACTAGAAATTTATTAGAAATTTTGCACTGATCAATGCCCTGAATATTTTAAATTATATTTTCGAATATCATTTGTACAATTTCCGAATTTGGGTCAAAATTGGTGACTAGTCGGGGAATGAAGTTCTGTTATTGAAATATTATTAAATAATGGCGGATAAAAATCAGTAATCCATCTAACAATACCAAATTTCTAGATTTCATTGGGATGAAATTGAAAATTTTACCAGAATCTTAAATTTTTATTTATTTTTTATTATAATAAAAAAACAAGTATTACTAATCATAACACACATTAAATTAAAAACTGGAAGCATCTGAAGATTCTTTCCTGCTTTCTTCTCTTTCGGCGCCAAGTTTTTCTAGTTTCTGTATGAGTTCATCGATTTTCGTTGCCAGATGGAACATAGTAGCTTCCATGTCTTTCAATTGTTGTTTTTGTCTGTAAAAAAGTTCCTTATTAAGCTAGTATACATTGCAAGATATATTACTCTCATGAAAATATAACGTTAGTAAAAAATTATTGGTTTATTTCTATAGTTTTCTTTTGTCACTTCTTCTAGACTAGGATAACAGATTTGGTAGCACTCATTGGTCACACCTATTCCCAAGGTCTTACGTCCGGGTTGCTCTGGTGATTTGAGACTGGTGAGTGTTTTACCCACTCTGTCGAAAATATTAGAGAAAACTGTAGCTGATCAATTAGTTTCATATTTGGAATTGAATATGTTACCTTGTTTTCAATCTGGTTTTCGATTTGGCTATTTAGAGTTCTAAATGATGTTAGTTCTGCTTCAAATAAGGGGATGATGACGCCAAAGCTGTTCTTGGATAAAAAAAAAGCATTTGATCTTGTGGGTTCATTGTTCATGTTGGTCAAACTGAGATACATTGGTTTGGATGACGTCAGCTGTGAGTGGTTCGCGTCATACGCGATCAATCGTTATTAGAGTGTTAGAGTGGGTGGTATATGCTCAGGAATGAAGGAAATACAACGCGGTGTCCCACAGGGCAGTCTACTTGGACCGATTCTCTTTCTCATTTACACTATGGATTTACCAAGTGCCATCACTCACCCATGTCTTGAATACTGCACGTATGCTGATGATCTTCAGGTTCATGTTTATGTCGAAGCATCAAAAATCGATGACGCAGTGATAGTATAAACTCTGCTGCAAGTAGTATATCATCTTGGTGTAGTGAAAATGGGTTGATGATCAAGCCAATCAAGTCTTCTGCCATGATTATTTCCTCAAAGCTCTCACAAGTTGATACATTACAGATTGATAACATCTTCATAAATAACATCAGAGTGCCATGGGTGGAAAGTGTAAAGAACTTAGGAATTATCCTAGATTTTAAGTTGAAAAAATTGTAGTATGTGGAATTTTTATATAACGGAATCTGTTTTATGTTAGTAAGGATTATGTGGAAGATCTGTTTGCAGAACATAACTCCTATTGTGCAATTTTGTTCAACTTTGCATAATAAACTTAATATTTATTTATTTATTAATAAGACCACCTGGGCGGCGGCACGGTTAGTGCACAAGCATGTAGGAATATGCTTAGCCCAGGTGCTGGGTTCGAATTTGAGTTCGAGTCATGCAAGTTGTCCTTGAACAAAAAGTGAATTGAGCTTGCTCGAGAGGCTAAATCCATTACCAGAAGGTCAGATAACTTTTAATCCGATGATATGGCAATTATCATTGCACGGTCTAGCTGAGTGGTTCGGAGTCCACTATGAACTGTAGTTCTATAGAACAAACAAACCAGCAGTTGGTTAGATTTCGGCCCAACGTATAATATCCCAAAAGTCTTAACAGAAAACAGAAGAATACGGTCGTATACAATGAAAATCCTTATGATTGATTGATTTTTTTCTAGAGGCACTATAATGTTCTTCATAACCTCAAAGGTTCCTAACATTGAAGAGTTTTTTGCAAATAAAATAAACAAGAACTTGTATAGGGTAGTTTTAAACCATAATATTGTAGTAATGTATTCAGAGAATCTCCGGATTCGTTCTTATTTTATATCGTCCGGCAGATCACTTTTCAAGATACATAGGGAACCCGAATCAAAATGCTTTTGAAAATGATTGCTATTACTGGAAGACTTTTGAGTTCAAAGTTTCAGAGCTGATATTATTTGAAAATTACTATGTTCAGAAGTTCATGCAATCCTAACGTTGGTTTTGCGAGTTTTCAAAATTTCTCCTAATCTGGATATATTTGTATCGATAAATATTGCACAGAAAGATTCCTATACACCTAATTCTTTCCTTCCATTTTTCTTATTAATTGGTAATTGAGATCGTCAGCAGTGTCATGGAGTTTTCGTTTAATAATGTGATTCTTCAATTATAGAAACATGAATGGCCTGGATATGCCGCTTTAGATTGTTTGGGAGTATACCTTGGGACGATATATTTGTCTTGCTTATTTAATCAAATGTTTCAATTTTGTTTTTGATTTCTGAAGCCCTACAGCGTCAGTCTTTATACGCTACGGCAGAAGTCGGGGAACCAGGGTAAATTACCCCAAAAAATGAAATTTTTGGGGGTAAAAATGAAACTTTTGTGAGTAAAAAGTATATATTCTTAGGTTGCTATTTTATAAACCTGTTAGAATTTTTGCAACTTAAACAATTTAGCGACATATGCAGGCCACGCCATCTCACTACCCAGCACTAAAGTGTTCTCGAGTTATATCTTCGCGCAGTAAAGTACGACCCCCGCAACCTGTTTAGTCCGTGCTATGCTGTCAAGATACAAATACACTCGAAGGCAAAATTAGCGGAACACTCGAAAATTTAACCAAATTCGAAGTCCGATATTTTTCCTAATTCTCAACCGATTTAGATGATTTTTTCGGCAAGTTATAGATCAACTCTTCTGCTTTGTAGAAATTATAAGAGAAAACAAAAAAATTTTATACGGGGGCAAAACTAGAAGTGTTTTCTTGTCAAAAATTCGTAACACCCTGTGGAATTTCGTGGTCCGAGTTGAAACGTACAATATCATGGTCTGTCAGGACACATCTTCCTACAGTAACGCCCCTCTTGTTTTATGCATTCATCTCTATTTTTACAAGAGATATCCAATTTGAAACGAAAAGTCACAAATTTCAAGAATTTATTTTTAATCTTGCGTAGGTGCATAACATCGGAGGTTAAAATCAAAATTAGAGAAGCGGAAATCTAGCGAAATGAAAATTTTTGAAATTCACTGGCCAATTTCACGCTCCGGGAGAACTCGAAGTACACTGGAAAAATCGTTGATTTTGCACATTTATTTTTGATTTTTTTTGTGTGACACTCTATAATAAATATCATTTCTGTCCAAAATTGAGAGCAGGTATGTATCTAACCTCCCGAGCTCCTATTACAGCGCGCATACGATTTCGCATACTCCCAATGATGTTGTCTATCATCTGTTGAGGTATGTTGTCGCACTCTTCCACCAAAGCCAATGTCAGCTCTTCAACGTTGCCTGGATTCCGTTGTCGAACCCTTCTTCCAAGAATGTCCCAAACGTGTTCGATCGGGTTTAAATCCGGTGCATAAAAAGGAAATTTTCCCCTATGTAAGGAGCAAAAGGCACAACATGGGGCTCCAAGATTTCTGTTATATACCGATGGGCATTAAGTGATCCATTGCCAATAATCTCCAGTTCTGTTCGTACTCCCAAGCATATGCCACCCCATATCATAACTGACCCTCCACCGTATTGCTCAGTTCCTGCGAAGTTCGCTTGATTGTACCGTTCCCCTCGATGCCTCCATATTCTATCTCTACCATCCACGAAATTCACACAATATCGTCTCTCATCACTAAATAAAACTCGTCTCCACTGATTGATTGTCCATGCTACATGCTCCCTAGCAAACGCCAATCTTGCTACCCGATGGGCTCTATCGAGTATTGGTGCTCTTGCTTGCGCGTATGATCTCAGACCAACTTCATTTAATCGTCTTCTGGCTGTCCTCACACTGACGTTAATGTTATCCACTGCTTGTAAAAGGTTACGTGCCTGAACAGCAGTAAGACGAGGATTTCTTATGGTTTGATTGGCGATGAAACGGTCATGTATAGCGCGGGTGGCCCGATTTCTTCCTTGTCCTCGCCTCCTCACGTACAATCCAGTTTCCCTGTAACGTCGGTCAATGTAACTGCCCTTGCTACTGAAGTTGGTGGTAAATCTCTCATTCTGAATGAAAAATACCGTTTCGAATCGTAAAGAGTAAAAGAATCACAAAACATCGCAACCGATCGAATTTGTATCAAATCAAAGATTGAAAAACTCTCATTCTTTAAACAAGTGCAAATATGGTCATATACAAAAAAACGTGTGTTGTATTTCATATTTGATAAAAAGAGGTATGCACATGTGTAAATGAAAAGTTTTATCAATGGTCCCAGAATTCGGTTGTGTATTTTAATACCTACCGACTGTTATCTCCTATGAATTCCTAATTTTCACCAAAATAACCAAATTGTCATCAATAACTAATGCAATTCGAACATAAAAATCGCAAACGACAATTTCGACACGCCTGAGTGATAATGAGAAAATTCCAAATTGATAGACGAATTTTAATGACAATTTCTTGATTCAATGGAATTTCTCCAAAATGGTGATTTTCCACTTGAAATTAAATATAATTTGCAAAAATAGAGATAAACGCATGAAACAAGAAGGGCGTTACTCTAGGAAGATGTGTCTTGACAGACCATGATATTGTACGTTTCAACTCAGACCACGAAATTCCACAGGGTGTTACGAATTTTTGACAAAAAAAAACACTTTTAGTTTTGCCCTCGTATACAATTTTTTTCAAATTTTTTTCGTTTTCTCTTATAATTTCTACAAAGCAGAAGAGTTGATCTATAACTTGCCGAACAAATCATCTAAATCGGTTGAGAATTAGGAAAAATATCGAACTTTGAATTTGGTTAAATTTTCGAGTGTTCCGCTAATTTCGCCTCCGAGTGTACATTGACGAGTCAGAAAGCGAGTCTTAACTAGTTTGGCGCTGAAAAAAACACCATTTTATAATTAATCATCGATATATCGATCAAGGTAAGTCGCAATTTAGAAATTTAATTTAAGTATTTCACAAATATTATTTTCTGTCTCCCTTCGAATGGCAGCAAATAGAAAAAGAACATAACAAGACGAATTCCTTAATTACGGTTTTACACAAATAGAAGACAATGGTACAGTGAAACCACAGTGTGTTCTACGTATGAAGGTACTGACTTCAGAATCTTTCACAAAAGTCAATTGAAGAAACATTTAGATAATTTGCATTCACACCTGTCATCCAAACCGCGAGAATAAATTTGCAAATTTAGAAATATCTGTTAAAAGACAAAGATTGAATAGCAATTTGTTAGGTATATTTGATCAGTGTTCAGCATCCAGGGCTAGCTTTGAAGTAGCCTGATTGATTGCTCGAAATAAGAAACCATACACTATTGGTGAAGATCTGGTTAAACCAGTTGCTATAAAAATGGCAGAGATTATGCGTAGTCAAAAAAAAACGAAAAAACTGAATTCAATGCCCTTGTCTGCGGGAATTGTGAAAGAACGAATTTCTATATTAGCAGAAAATGCGAAGGAACAGGTTATTTTCGCATTAAAACATGCTAAATATTTTGCTATTCAGATTGATGAGACAATTGATTTTATTAACAATTCACAGGTATATGTTCGCTGTAAAGGTGCAGATAATTTCGAAGAGGAATTACTGTTTTGTTCTCCTCTCGAGTTGAGATCTCGTGGAATTGATGTCTACAATAAAGTAAATGAATACCTCAATGCGCAAAGTTTAAAATGGGAAAACCGTGGTTCTGTATCTTTGGATGGAGCTCTAGGTATGCTGGGTCATATTAATGGTTTTTCGGCTTCAGTAAAAGAAATAACCCAAATATTGAAGTTACTCACTGTATGATCCATCGCCAGGTCCTTATGGTCAAATATTTAGAACCTACACTGGAAGCCATCATGCATAATGTCATCAAGATTGTAAATTTCATCAAGGGACATGCACTAAACACGCGGCTATTTCGTGAATTATGTCTGGACGGTGAAGCTGAATATATGGACCTGCTTTATTATACAGAAGTAAGGTTGGTCTCTCGCGGAAATGTACTAAATCGAGTATGGACTCTTAAAACGTCGAAATTTTTATGGTTGATCACAAAAATATTCTCGCAGATAAGTTTAAAAACTCTTCCTGAGTTGCTTATCTCGCATATTTGACGGATATTTTTGAGAGTATAAATATCTCAAAAAAAGAATTGCAAGGAAAATATATTAATCATTTTAGCGAGAGAAATAGTGTCAGGGTTTGGATTAAAGCTGCAATATTGGAGACAGAAAGTAGAACAGAACAAGACAGCTTCTGTTTCAAAGTGAGCTTTGTTTTTGGAAGATTGCGAAAATATTACTTTTACTGACATCAATGATACAATTGTAAGAAATCTTATCAAACCCAGAGAGCGGTTTTCAGATTACTTTCCAGATCTTGATTATACGTACTATCAGTTGGATTGTAGATCCTTTTAAATGTGAAATTGCTATGATACCAGAAGAACCTTCAGGTTTGGCAGAAGCAATTCTTGAACTTCGATCTAATACTGAAGCATGTATTCAATTTTAGAGTAAACCAAATCTGATGTCTTCTTGGATTTCAAAAGCTGCAAAGGCTTTCAAAATTGCACATGAAGAGGTGGTTAAAAAATACTGCTGCCATTTGGAACAACATATTTGTGTAAACAAGGCTTTTCCTAATTTTCGATTAATCGATTAAACGCCGAAGACTGTATTCAAACCGCTCTTACATCAAACAGTCTGGAACATGAAACAACATCATTTCTCCAAAACGTGAAGGAAGAATGCTTTCAATTATTCTTTCTTTTCTAATTTTTTCAATTCTAATTTTTGTTTGTACCACAATTATTATTATTATTATCGTGGACTTATGAACTATCTCAGCTGTTAGCTGGATATAATTTACCTTTCCCAGATTCATCAATCAAAGGGAATATGTTCGATTACAATATACTTGACATAAATTTCCTAACTATTCTACATGTATTAAGAATTACAGCTTTTGCATTTCCATATAGGTATTCTTATGCAATTCTAATTTCTTAAGGCTATCATGCATAGTTTTGGGTACTAACCCAGTCGAGGATACGATGACAGAAACAATATCAATTATCTCGAGGTGCCACATCTGCTTGATCTCAATAGCAAGATCTGTGTATTTGGACTTTTTCTCCTGGAACTTGTTCAGCACGTTGTAGTGATGAGCAATAATCGGTCAAGCACTGTGCCTTAGGCACTTCTCTGTTATTGTTGGTTGCAATTTTGTTATTTCCCTTATGAAAATTGGCCGCGCTTTGGAGGAACATTTGGTTTTGATGTTTCCTTTCAGTACACTTCATGTATCTTGAGAGCCTGTTTACTTTTGCTTGGAGTTTCTGCTTCAAAGTGTCCATATACACGTCGATATGTTGTTTGTGATCAGGGTGTTTTGTGTTCGTACCAATTTTTCTATTATTATTTATTTATTATCATGGACTTATACACTATCTCAGCTGTTAGCTGGATATAATTTACCTTTCCCAGATTTAGCAATCAAAGGGAATAGGCTCGATTACAATATACTTGACATAAATTTCCTAACTATCCTACATGTAATAAGAATTACAGCTTTTTGCATTTCCATATAGGTATTCTTTTGCAATTCTAATTTCTTAAGGCTATCATGCAAAGTTTTGGGTACTAACCCAGTCGAGGATACGATGACAGGAACAATATCTATTTTTTCGAGGTGCCACATCTGCTTGATCTCAATAGCAAGGTCTGTGTATTTGGACTTTTTCTCCTGGAACTTGTTCAGCACGTTGTTATTATTCGGTATGTCGACATCCACTAGACTTGCTGTTCTGGCTCTCTTATGATACACCACTATGTCCGGCCAATTATTCGTCACCATTCTGTCAGTGATAACAGGCCTATCGTAGTATAATCTGATAGAGTCATTTTCCAATACGGGCGCCGGTTGATACTTGTAATATGACTGGAAGGTATTCAGAAGTCCGTACTTGTGTGCAAGTTTCTGATGGATAATGTTGCACACTTGATTATGCCTGTATTGGCCAGTTGTTCGCAGCCAGACGTAATGTGCTGTGTAGTCTCCGATCTTATATGGCATTTTCTGCACTTATATGTTTGTAATGTTCTGTCCTTCATAATAATTTTTTTGTTGTTGTTTGTAGCGATTACTTGGTCTTGAATGGCCATAAGGAATCCTTCTGTTTCCTCGAATAATTCTCCTTTCATCAACCATTTGTTGGAGGCTTCTTTGTCGACGTGTGGTTGATTAATCTTATGGTGATGTCGTCCATGCAATTCTTTTCTTGACCATTGCTCTTGTTTTTCAGTATCTGATAGGAACGGTAGATACAGCAGGTCATCTCTGGTAACAATATTTAGAGGTGTATATCCCTTATCAGCCAACGATTACCACTCTATGGGGGCCAGAAGTGAGAGCTTTTTCAGAGAAGATTTCTCTGAGATTTTTGATCTCTTCGGTATGTAAGTTGACAACATCCATCAATCCTCGTCCTTCTACTTTCCGCTTTAAAGTTGTTCTTATCACAGACGATTTTGGATGGTGATTTTTGTATTTTGTTAGCATCGTTCGGGTTTGGCTTTGAATATCATCCAGTTCTGTCTTAGTCCATCTGATTATTCCAACTAAGTAAAGCAACAGTGGAATGGCGTAGGTGTTAATTGCTTTTACTTGATTCCCCGAGTTCAACATTGACTTCAGCACAGTCTTCAGACGCTGACTGTACTCTGAACGAATCGTCTCCTTTGACTGCTTTTGCTTGCTTGTTGGTATCCAAGATATTTGTACGTTTCGCCATCTTTCATACACTGTATAATATCACCAATTGGTAGTTGTGTTTCACCATTTATGACTTTCCCTCTTTGAATGTTCAGGGTTTTACATTTTTCAATCCCGAATTTCAGATGAACATCTGCCGAGAACTTGCTGACAGTTTTCAGCAGATCATCCAATTGCTTTTTGTTCGAAGCATATAATTTGATGTCATCCACATTTAGCAGGTGGGAGATTGTGTGATAGTTTCTATCTGCTTTTATCCTATATCCGTATCCTGTTCTATTGAGCATTGAAGACAATGGGTTCATAGCCAATCAGATACATAGAGGACTCAAAGAGTCTCCTTGAAAAATTCCACGACGTATGGGTATCGCGTCGGTTTTAATTGACTTATTGTTCATGTTGACCTGCAGGGACGAGCGCCAGTGTGTCATTGTTGTCTTCAAGAATTCTACCAGGACTGGATGAATTTTGTATATATGTAATACTTCGACAAGCCAAGAATGGGTGGTACTATCGAATGTCTTCAGATAATCGAGAAAAGCTGAATGAACATTCCGATGCCTTCCGTGTTTCTGTTTCATTATAACAGAATCGATGATGAGTTGTTCCTTACACCCGTGGTATTTCTTTCTGCATCTCTTCTGCTCCTCTGCTAATATATTGTTGTCATCAAGGTGTTGGCATATTCGATTGGATATGCATGAGGTGAGTATTTTATAGAGCGTTGGCAGACAAGTGATCGGCCTATACTGAGACGGATCTTGTGTTATATCGCTCTTAGGTAGCATATAGTTAGGAAAGTGAGTGTTTTCCTGTGATGTTGAAGAACATACATGAGCTGCTTCGCTAGGGCTCCATGGAGCTTATTAAACTTCTTGTACCAGAAGTTATGGATATCATCTATACCTGTGACCTTCCAATTGTTGGTCGCTCTAACTACTGTTGCGATTTCTTCCTCCGTTATTTCTTCAACGTCCATATGACTGATATCAAGGCGTTGTTTTTCATTCGTGATCCATTCAGCATCTTTATTGTGTTATTTGGGGTTCGACGAGCAATAATCGGTCAAGCACCGTGCGTTAGGCACTTCTCTGTTATTGTTGGTTGCAATTTTGTTATTTCCCTTATGAAAATTGGCCGCGCTTTGGAGGAACATTTGGTTTTGATGTTTCCTTTCAGTACACTTCATGTATCTTGAGAGCCTGTTTACTTTTGCTTGGAGTTTCTGCTCCAAAGTGCCCATATACACGTCGATATGTTGTTTGTGATCAGGTTGTTTTGTGTTTGTACCAATTTTTCTATTATTATTATTATAATTTGTTACAGTACCCCAAATTGTCAACCTCAATTATAACCCCAAGGGTTTTAATTTGTTATATATATTACTTATATTACTATTATTACCGTTATGTATTACTAGGTATTACATAGATAAGTTGAATAAATGATGTTTAAATTAAATTTTTAGTTATTGCTTTCTCTTCAAAATTATCATGGGGGCTATAATATGAAAGATGCTAAAACGAGGCGATTTTGTTTTTTTAACTCTTCGCCATGGGGTAATATCAACTCACACAAAAATATTTTGGGGTAATGATTAAAAGAGTTCCCCGACCGCTGTTCTACGGCGTATCAGAGGGCCGTGGTGTACACTTTGAGAACCCCTGAATTGAAGAGTTTTGAAAGTGTGCAAAATTAATCTGAATAAAGAAGGGGTCTCCTACAAGCAGTTTAGATTCTTTCCGGTTGCTTAAAGAGTAGAAGGGACGTGCTTTGGAGCCGTCCGAGAAAAGAACAAATATTTCAGATTCTGTAAGAGGTATGATCGTATTAAGTATATAAGAGTCTTCTGATGATGATGACGTGGCAATATTGGCAATATGTTTTGCCATTGAAACTATACACGGAATTAGCGATAGTTCCGACGCTATATCCAGATTATTTTACTCCTTAAGAATACTTTTATTTTAAGGAACATATCTATAGACGAAAAGTTGTTACTCAGTAAAGGACCGCTATTTCAATAACTGCGGCTGAAATCGGAGATTACTACTTAATGTAATGATCTAATATACTAACTCTATTAGCTCTTCCATGTTTTTCACTGCTTCGGGACTAGATTGCCTCTCCTGGGCATTACCTGGAAAAAAAAGAAAGTTTAGTTTCACAATCAATCGCAACCATTACGTTTATTGAGTGGTTTAGTTCATACATCGTCAGATAATCACGCAGAAAAATAATTTTTCTATACCACCACAAGTTATTTCAAGAGAAAGATTGGGATAATCGTACATAATAATATACTGGTATGAGGGTAAGGTTTGATGATGAAATATAAGTATGAATTGATACAAGTGCAACCCTCTAGACGATTAGCGGGTTTGGATTGAATACACTGCGCCAAGAAATTGATGCCCAATTTCAATATTTCAAATTTCTTTTTTGGTAAGCAACTAATTATTTTCATGTTTCTTTTCTGATTTGTTCAGACATAAGGCACCAAGTTCGTTCGATATTTATTTTTATATGTTTCGCCCATGAGATACAAAATGAGATTTTGCATGAAACCTCTATATATTGATAATAGCAGTTGTTGATCAATTTTTGCGAGAAACGTAAAATATTTGAAAATTTCAGTTTTCGGTAATAATGTAACGCAAATCACGAAATTAGAGTTCGGTAGAATGTGTTAAAGCAGATATGACGTAAGTTGGAATAGGCGAAAGACTTGGGGTGTTTCATTCAACTGTTTCCAGAATGATCCCCAGATACACGAAGACTGGTAGTCATGAAAGGAGAACTGTGCAAGAATCACCCCGAATATCAAACATTATTCAAGAATTTTCTCGTTGAGATAACGGATTGCTATGCTAGGCACATTCAAATGCAATATCGACAGAAAAAGGGAAGCACAGATTAGCACTGAAACGAAACAACAATATCCAAGGAAATTTGGTTCGATGCCAGTACTCCAACGAATCGACTGTCGACATTAGGGAATGCAATCTCGCATCAAAATATCAATCTCGGTATTCGCGAAATTCAGGAATTCTAATCTTGCGAGATCTCGCATTGTAAAGAAATGATCATCGAAAATGTACAAAAATTCCTATCCTTTGTATTTCAATTGGCTATAATAGTTCTTCAGAAGCAAAATAGAGAAATAAAATCTCAAGCTAACTAATAATTTATTCAAAGGGTAACATAGTATCTAGGGTTTCAAATGCTGCATGCCAGATAACCAGCTGAGGAAAACGCCCGTTCTGCCGCGACCCTTGTTGGTATTACAGATAAAGAACATTGGTGAGCGAACTGTAGATTTTGTCCTTTTGACCCTCCTGACTCGTACAAATTGATTTCTTCCTTCAAAATAATATGACGATGATAAAGGTGCCACACGTTTTTGCGAACGCTCTCTCAATGCCATTTTCAATTCCTCATCAAGACTAAGAGAAGCGTTCGCCATTTCAGGCTCTAAAGTTTTTTCACTGCAGCTAATGGAATTGAATCGTCATCATCACTTTCATTTATGGCTTCATCTGCAACTGAAGATGTAGAGGGTTTGTTTTTTATATTGACTGCAATATTGTCATCTTTGGTACTTTTCTTGTGTAATCTTTCGATTAACTTTATTATTTCTTTTTTGATTGAAGATTTTGGAGGCAGTTTGATTGAAATATACTTCGCATTGGACAGGGCCTGTCAAATAATACAACGCTGCGGTCATAAATGTTCGGCGTTCATAAATTCGAGCAGCAAGTTTTTGAGATAAGGGTGTTTCTAGTTCTTCTAACTCTTTCACCATAAATTGCAGAGTAGTTTCGGCAGTTAATAAATTTGAATTTCGACGACATAATACTTCCACTGCTAGTTTTATAGGCTGAAATACGAGTTCTAAATCTGATAAAGCACGATATTCTTCGTTTGAGAAACTATGATTTGTATTCGATCCAAGATTGTAATCAATCAAGGCTTTGCTTAAACATTGCTTCACCTTATTGATGTGGAAATCATATCCGCAAGACTAGACTAGCGTGTTCTGCAGTACAGCACGAGTTACACATTTTTGCTGAATTCGTCTGTCATATATTTTTGAAGAATGTGATTCTTCGTTGGTGACTTTTTAGAAAGTTTGACTACTTGTCTTACTTTTTTGATGAGGTGATCCAATTCTGGCACTAAGTCAACTTCATCTACAGTAGGTTATCTGCAGTCAAATTCTTCATTATCAATAATGTCATCAAATTCTTCATCGTCAGACTCCTCCACATCTGACTGAGCTACGACTGTGTCTTTTGTACTTTCTTTTAGCGTTTCGGTTCCACGTTTTGATTTATAAATCACATCTATAATTCCCAATTGAATGCCGTGAGCGTAGCATAGCTGATGAAGAGGATTCATGAGTCGCCCAACCTTCATCATCACACTGGCCCCATCTGTAGTAACACCCACTATATCTTCATATAATGACAAGCCATATTGTTATAATTTCTTCAAAATAGTTAAGCGACTCTCTGCAGGCATGCTTCCTACTATGCGCATAAGACCCAAATTCCAGAACATATTGTTATTTTCTATAAATGTTTGAACATTCATATTCATGAAGCGTCTGTTTTTGCATGAAGTCCATTCGTCGAAAGTAAGGCAGAGTCTATGGTTATTCTTTCTTAGATTCATAAGATCCTGCGAAACTTTCATTTTCAAACTCATGCCATAAGCCATAACAATCTGTTTTATGGAGTTAGGCGATGCAGGTAATTTGTAGTCACTAGTCGCAAATAATTCTATCAAGTCTTACGATCTGCAAAAGTTATGCCATCTTTAGAAATCATTCTTGAAATTCTTTCCTTTAAAGAAAATTTTTGTAGGGACGAAAAGTAATCAGATATTTTCTGCCTCTTCGTACCGGTTGGAGGAAGTAGCCTTACTGACGCAGAAGCATTGATCCGCATTGAAGAATTTGATGGAACCAGAGTCATCTGTCTGTCACTTTTTTGAAATGAGACCCTGGCTGAATTAGACGAATTTATGAGTATGTACCAGAAGTTGAAGAAACCCATGATGATAACGCAAGTTCAGTAAATTTTCGTGGAATGCCGACATTCGATTTTATTGTCTTTACCTATGGTGTGAAGTTTACTTTGAACCGTTCATTCCGATTTCTTCGAAAACCTCGTTCATTGTGCCAGGTTAGTCCAGGGGGAGGCAGCTGCCCCACTCTGCACCTCGCTGGGTACGCCCTTGAAGCGAAGTCTAGTTTGGTTGAGTACTTCATAATTGGCCTTGAACTAGTGGTGTGAAGCCTCATCGATTTAGAGTCTACGAAAGGTCTAATAGATGCAGTGTATTTCCTGGACCCGAATTACGATTTTTGATTTAAAGGCAATTATGCGTTGAGTAGCACTGAATTGATTGATTTCATTCCAAATCGCTGATTTTTGATTCGAAAAATGTCGCCTTGTTTTCGGTTGCTATCATCATTGAACTCATCTTCCGCGTCTTTCCCCCTACTACAAGACCAAACTCGTAAACCACCAGAGTACACCAACTTGAAAAGCTAATCCGTTCTCATTTTCTCGAAATGGGTCAATCTTTTCAAAGCTCCATAGAAGAAGCGAAAACCCTTGTGGATATCCCCTGGATGAAGTTGGAGCTGATGCCACCTTGAATGACCATCGTGAAAGTTAATTAAAAGGACGGTTGCAATTAAGCAGAGTACACCGCCATCACTCTTCTTCTTCTTGAAATAGGACGATGTCCCGTTTTTCTGTTACAGTGCGAACCAGCCAGCACTTATGCCTATTTCTAGTGTTGGGTTTTTGTGTTTTTGCCCACTTCGCCATACGTTCGGGGCCCATTCTGTCTACGTGATCTCTCCATAGGCGTCGACGTGCTCTTGTCCACCTCACCACATCCTGGACACCTAGCTCCCTTATCGTATCCTCATTCCTTATTCTATCTCTGCGTGTAATACCTCTTATAGCTCTTAGTGTTCTCATCTCTGTTGTCCTCATTAGTTGTTTTGTTTTTGTTGTCTCAGCTCTTGTCTCAACCGCATATGTCGTCACGGGTCTCACACAGGTTTTATAGATTCGGACTTTGCTTTCTGTGCTTATGTACTTATTCCGCCAGATTACATCTCTCAGGAAGCCAGATATTCTCGATGCTTTCATTGTCTGCTGTTTTGCTTCTTGTAATAGTTGTCTATCGCTCGATACTTCTACTCCTAGGTATTTAAAGTGTGAAACTTGCTCTATTATATGGTCGTTCACTACTAGTTTGCATCTAATTGGATCTTTGCTATTACCATCGATTGGGTTTTCTCTGTTAATATTACCATGTTATATTTTTCTGCTGTTACTTTGAACTTTTGTAGTAGGCGTTGTAGGTCGTCCTCATTCTCGGCTATTAGTAAAGCATCATCTGCGTAGCACAGTATTCTCATAGTTTTGTTACCCATCCTATAGCCTTGGTTCATTTGGTTAACACCTGCTATTATTTCATTCATGATTAAATTAAATAGTCATGGGCTGAGGCTGTCACTTGTCTAATGCCTAGTAATTTTGATCTTGTAAGTCCCTGTGTAGTTTTTATTATTATTTAGTTCTTTAATTATGTTTATGTATTTATTGCTTAAGTTTTTATTTCTAAGGATAGTGATCACATCGTTCATTCGAATTCTGTCGAATGCCTTTTCCAAATCTATAAAACATATAAACATCGGTTTGTCAAACTCTATGGACTTCTCCACCAGTTGCCGCAATATAAAAATTGCATCCGTTGTTGATCTCATCACTCTTCTGAATTCACTTATTAATATCGGGTTAGAGTATCACCCCGGTTAAATAATTCGTGATTCATGTTATTTATAGAACACAGTTGATAGACGGGACTGCAAGAATGTGTGGAAGGCTGCAGAGTTACACCCAGAGTCCACACGAACGATAATCCTTGTTAGAGCAATTCTCGTGTGAAGGTAGTCATTGATACCTCCGTTCTCTGAAGAGCTCCACTAGTCTAACCCAAGATCTCTTATACATACTCTAGATAGACTCTCTTACAAAAACACCCCTTTTTCGTTTTTTGTCGATTCTTGAACCCGAATTTTATGTCAGATATCTCGATATATAGATAAGAATAACAGTCTGGTATTATTTTTGTTCTTTTTTTCTCTATTATTCTGCATGAACCACGCTGAGTATTCAGAGTTGTTTGAAGTCGACTTCGTCATTCTCAGTCATTAGCATAAATTAAAACTTACATAATAAGATTTGCATTGGTGAATTTTCGAGGCTAGTTATACTGCTCTAAGGAAAGATAATGTATTTTTCCTATGAACTGTCAGAGATGAATATAGATTATTTGGTGCACCGTGAGCCTCCTATTGCAGTCGACACATTTGGGAGGTTCTGTTTCCTGAAAAATTAAAGGGTATGTCAACCGAGTGTGTCCGATACGTAGAACAGATATTATTATTTGGCTTGGTTGAATGTTGAGTAAAGGTAGTTTTTTATCTACGTTCTGTTGGATTATACGCATGTGACCTTGGTTTTAATTCCATCTTGTTTGCAATTCGTTCTCGATGAAGATTTCACTCAAAGAGTTTAAGGTCTCTGAGGCTCGTAATTCGCATATTTTTGAGATATTGGTGTCAGACGGGGCTCAAATTATGACAGCTTCCTTATTGCTTAGGGAAAGTAGGTATGATTTCTCCCTAATTTCTGTTGGATAGTGTTTTCGGATATAGTTGTTTGAGTCCATATATAGCACTCAAAGTATCAGTTATTATTTGAAATAACTCTTCAGGGGCTGCTTTGGCTACGTTTAAACCTTTCTTGAGTGATAATGCTATGGTTATGAGAAATTTGATTTTTACCTGGTGTCATACTCTCCAACTCTGCCACAAGTCTGCTAATATCATATTCGGTGACTACAGCTAGAGGGTTGATGTTATATCGAGCAAAGAACATTTCTATTTCCAGATAGGAAAAACCGCATCTGAAAATAAGAAATTACGATCAGAATAGAATTCACGCAGGTCGATGGACAGTTTTATTTATGGTACTACGTTAAACGAAATTCAAAAGGAGTTTTCATGAACGTTTTTCTTACGCTTCTATATACGAGGTTAGACAATTGAGTAATGCGACAGAATTAAAAAATCAAGTACATTTAAGAATCAAGGTACATTCCCCACGTACATATACACTTATTCCAGCGAATTTTCCAGTTTTCGTAACAATGGTGGAATACTTCTGGTGGGATCTCTCCGAATACCCTCGTCACAGTTTCATGGATATCTTCAACGGAGTTAAAATGTCGATCTTTGAAATTTTTCATATGGGGAAATAAGAAAAAGTCGCAAGGTGACATGTCTGGTGAATGGGGCGGTTGTGACAACGTTGCGATGCCTTTAGACGCTAAAAATTGAGAGACGCTGTATGCAGTGTGACAGGGAGCATTGTTGTGATGCATAACCCAAGATTTGGCATTCTCTGGACGCACTCTGACCACCTTTTTTCGTAACCTTTCGAGCACATTGCGGTATAATACTTGATTTACGGTCCGTCCAGGTGGTATGAACTCTTTGTGTACCACCCCTTAGCTGTTGAAGAAGGAAATCAACATGGTTTTCACTTTGGACTTGCTCATTCTCCCCTTCTTTAGCCTTGGCACTCCAGGGAACAGCCACTGTTGGCTTTGTCGTTTACTTTCGGGGTCATATTGAAAAAATCAAATTTGATCACCAGTAATAACTCGATTGAGAACAGTAGGATCACTTTCAACCAGCTCGAGACAGTCTTGAGCACCTTTTCTTTAAATTTTTCTGTTCCATCTTCGTGACATGCACTACTCGCGCGTTGTTACAAAACACTAAACAGCTGGCGAAGAAATGATCATACGAGGTTCGTCAAGATCTCAATCGAGAGGATAGAGATCTGCTTTTACAGTGACTGAGTTACAGTTTCGCAGTGTTACCACAGGCCGGGAAAAAAATCGTTTGCATTACTTAATTGACTGACTTCGTATGTTTTGAAAGTTTCATTTTTTGCATTTACGTCGAAGAATTAATTTTGATTTTTGTGTTATATTGTTATGTTACGTTTACTGTATGTTTTGACATTAAAAGATCAGTGATTGCTATGAGGGTGTCTTCACAGTGAAAGACCAAATTTGCCGAGGTGTTACAAGAAAACCCTCCATTTCATTGTGCCCTAAGAAATGATCTGGGGGTTATTTTGAGGCCATCCTTCTTTGACTTCTCCTTTCTAAAATATTTGTAATAAATTCATTTTGTCCCAAATAAGAGAGCAACAAGCTTAGGTTTTCTTTTCATAATTTTTGACTGAAAGATTTCCTGTTTTTGTTTTTTGCTGGGATTACTCTTCCTGATTTCTTTCCTACTCAGCTCGTTCATGTAATTCACCATTATATCCAAATTTCCATTGCTTCTAGATGATCTCATTACCCGTACTCATTACTTCGCCATGGTTCAAGTTTCACGGAGTTCTTCAGATGTATTCATGATCTTCTATCATTTTTATCCATGAGGTTTGCTCTTTCATTTCCGAAAGATAGTTCAGATTTTTTTCCGGTGGCTTCTTGTCATTGCTGGTCATACTTCCTATGTTGAAAAATTGATTGTTTGACTGAAGAAATGTTGTTTTAGGTAAACTGTCAGCTGCAGTTCAGTTGGAGCTATTGCTATTTCGGTTTTCACATCATTGTGGGACCTCTTCAAGTACCCTCGTTACTGTTTCGTGAATATCTTCAACGTAGTTAAAATGTCGACCTTTGGAATTTTTTCATATGGGGAATAAGAAAAAGTCGCAAGGTGACATGTCTGGTGAATGGGGCGGTTGTGACAACGTTGTGATGCCTTTAGATGCCAAGAATTGAGAGACGCTGTACGCAGTGTGACAGGGAGCATTGTCGGGATGCATAACCCAAGATTTAGAAATCTTTGGACGCACTCTGACCACCATTTTTCGTAACCCTTAGAGCACATTGCGTTAGAATACTTGATTTACGGTCTGTCCAAGTGGTATGAACTTTTTGTGAACCACCCCTTTACTGTCGAACATGGTTTTCACTTTCGACTTGCTCATTCTCGCCTTCTTTGGCCTTGGCGCTCCAGGGAACATCCACTGTTGGCTTTGTCGTTTACTTTCGGGGTCATATTGAAAGAATCAAATTTCATCACCAGTAATAACTCGATTGAGAAGAGTAGGATCACTTTCAACCTGATCGAGACAGTCTTGACCACCGTTGCTTTAAATTTCTCTGTTTCATTTTCGTGACATGCACGCGCGTTGTTACAAAACACTAAACAGCTGGCGAAGAAATGATCGTACGAGGGTCGTCAAGGTCTCAATCGAGAGAGTAGAGATCTTCTTTTACAGTTGCGGAGTTACAGTTTCGCAGTGTTACCACAGGCCTAGAAAAAAATCGAAGGAATTACTTGAAGAGGCCATAAACGAAGGAGAGAGATTCGAGAGGTCCTCAAATCTACCGCCATATGATGAGAACTCCTTTCCAGCCTAGTGTTGCGGCAAAGCATGAGTTTTCCCGGAGTAAGATCTTTCAGCTCCTTGGAGCATCTTCCGAGGAAGTATCTGTAAAACAGAGAAAGGTCAGCAACTTGTCTCCTGAGAGCCAGCGGTTGGATATCGCGGGTGATCTCAAAGTGGTCGATGAGGTGCACAGCCCGTTTTTGCACACTGTCCAACATTAGCAACGAATGTTTGGACTCAGATCCCCATACATGGGAATAATATTCCAAAGCAGGTCAATTTTGAGCCTTATATAGAAGCAACAGCTGAGATGACGTGAAGTATCACTTGGTTCTGAATAGAAAACTAAGTTTAGCTGATGCTAACTTAGCTATTGCTGATACATGTTCATTCCAGCAAAACCCGGAGTTGACCGTTATTCCGAGAAGGTGTATCGAATCTTTGGATGCAATCTGTTGGCCTTACATCATTAGAGGAGGTTCTCCAGCGGGAACCTTTCAAGAAAACGTAGTTGCTTGCTTCTTGCTCGCGTTAAAGCTCACCAGGTTAAACTGACCCCACTCAGATATCCTCTGTAAGTCATAGTTTTAGTTATCAATTTGTTGACATCTCTGACGCTGAGATTCCGCAGCTGTAATCGACTGCAGACTATTGAAAGACGAAACCAGGGTGCAGTCGTCTTCAAAACCGAAGATCTTGTTCTCTGTAGATGAGAGAAGATCGTTTATCTGCAACAGAAACAAGGTTGGCGAAAGAATGGATCCTGAGGTACTCCTGCTTGCAACCGGAAACAATCAGATGGTATACCGTCGACCACAAGTTGTATTGATCCATTTGAAAGAAAGCTACTTATCCAACCACCTCAATTTTCATAAAGCCCGTATGCAGCAAGTTTATTTAACAAGGCTGCATGCCAAACTCTATCGAAGGCTTCAGAGATGTCAAGGGCTATTGCTCTAGATTCTTTATGCCTTCCCATCGTTGATGTACAAACATGAGTGAAGTAGGTGAGCAGATCTTCTGTCGATCTTTGCCTGCGAAAACCATACTGACGGTCGTTAATAATTCCCTGCAACTCAAGATATTTGATGAGTTCATCATTTAGTTATGTGCAACAGGGCGGTAGTTTTGAGGTAAGGACTTCTTTAGTTTCTTCGGTATCGGTTGAATTCTCGCTATTTTCCAGCTGCTGGGAAAAATCTGGGTTCCACAAGAAATCTGAAACACACGGTTAGGAATGGTTTCCAGTTCGGGAGCACACTTTCTCAGGACTATTGGCGGTATTTCGTCTAGACCAACTGCCTTCTTGCAGTTCAGCTGCTCGAGAGCCCGTCTAACAGTGAATTTGTAGGTGGAATGTTCGGTGGTATTTTGTTAAATGAATCTGGCACAGAATCCTTTGAGAACGAGAGAGCAAAGAGATCGGCTTTCTCTTTAGAAGATGATGTTTTACTTCCAGTTTCTTTAACAAGAGGCGGAAACGCAGATTTGCAGAAATTTGCACTGACAATCTTCACCATAGACCAGAATTGTCTAGTCCCGCTTGCCTGTTCAAGGAGTTTATTAGTTACCCCATCGTTGAAATTGGCCTTTGCTCTTGCAGTTGTCATGTTGCATATGTAACGTATTCGTACAAAGGTTGTTCTTGTTTCCTCTGTTGGATTTATCTTCCATGACTTGTAAGCTCTGCTCTTGGCTGCAGATGCTCTTTCGCAGTCTATGTTGAACCATGGCTTTTGTGCTGTTGTTCTTTTCATGAGAATTAGTTTTGCTCTTTTAGTTATGTTGTTATGTTACGTTTAATGTATGTTTTGACATTAACAGTTCAGTGATTGCATCGAGGGTGTTTCACAGTGAAAGATCAAATTTGCCGAGATGTAACAAGAAAACCCTCCGCTTCATTATGCCCTAGGAAATGATCTGGGGTTATTTTCTAAATTATTTGTAATAAATTCATTCTGTCCCGAATAAGAGAGCAACAAGCTTAGGTTTTCTTTTCATAATTTTTGACTGAAAGATTTCCTGTTTTTGTTTTTTGCTGGGACTACTCTTCCTGATTTCTTTCCTATTCAGCTCGTTCATGTAATTCACCATCATATCCAAATTTCCATTGCTTCTAGATGATCTCATTTATTCATTACTTTGCCATGGTTCAAGTTTCACGGAATTCTTCAGATGTATTCATGATCTTCTATCATTTTTATCCATGAGGTTTGCTCTTTCATTTCCGAAAGATAGTTCATTGTTTGTCTGATATATTGGTACGTAAATGGTAAGGTTGCTTGGTATACGTTTTTTTCGATCCTTTCATAGCTTTTATTTTCCGCAGGTTCGTTTTCTTTGTGTCCTTTTTCGTATGACATAACAGAAGGTGCGACAGCTATGAAGATGGAAAAATACTGGTCCGAAATGCAACATTAATCATTGAATACAATCTTCAATCAATCATTATTTAATTTCACGAAAAACGAGATTATATTATGAACGGTATAATAGTGATCTTGTATTATCGTTTTCTCAAAAGTTGCAGAAATTCTGCACTTACTTTTCGAGAGCTCTTCTTATTTCATCAGCAGTTACATTGAAATCCATCTTCTTTTCTTCAGCTTCTTCCTTTTTTCTTCTGGTCCTGAAATATCTGCATTTATTGGTAATTTTGAAGAAATGTTGTTTCAGGTAATCGGTCATCTGCAGTTCAGTTGGAGCTATTGCTATTTCGGTTTTCACATCAGCATAGGTGTCATTGATGATAGCCAAGAACATGTTCTGAAATAAAAATATCATTTGTCATACGATTGAATTCTATTTCATTTATTTTAATACAGTAAAAGCGACCCGATTCCTATATTCGCCGTTAAGGATTTCTCTATTAGCGGATGTAATCGGTACATCGGCACATACTTACAGGGTGTTACATAATAATATGTCACAACTTGAGGAAGTAAATCTTCGTGCAATTTTAAGGAAAAAAGTTCGTATAAACATAGGTCCGCAAAAGCTTCGTTACGGAGCTACAGGGTGTTGAATTTTACGAAAAAAATTGTTTGAGATATTCAGCCCAAATTTGAAATACAAGCTATTTTCTACAGCCTCCATCATTACACGTCCTAAATTTTAGCTAGAATCTACAAGGTGTTTTCTTTTCCGGAGCCATGTCTTCTTTTGCCCTTTCAAACTTTTCCGGCAGTACGCCACTGATAAGCGTACAATCAATTTTCGTTATCTTCGTTCAATTTAGAAACTTTTTTGATACCTGTTATTTTTTCGTATTTCCAACCGTTCTCAAGCAAAAAATTATTAAACGCTTGTATGCATTCGCTGAATTGAAAGCACTTCTAACTAAAAAAAATGACTGGTAGGCCTTGATTTTTTTCATTTATTTATCTATTTTGTCAGTTGTTAACGTTGAACCAGTGTCTGCTCGAAATGTTTATTAAATTAACGATTAGTTTCAAGACTTGAAGTTGTTGATTTAAGAAAAAATGGCTAATTTTACTAACGCCGAATTGGCTGATATCCATTACATGACGGAAACACAACAGAAGCTAGGCGATTATATCAAGTGCGTTTTCCAAATCGAGTAACACCACACAGGCAACATTTTCAAATATCCACAGAAGGTTGAGGGAAACTGGTACTTTTACTGCAAATAATCATTTAAAAGGTGCAACTCAAACTTTGAGGAGTCCAGATATTGAGGAAGCTGTTTTGAATTTTATTGATTTGAATCCTCATATGACTACAAGACAAATTGGAAATCAGTTGAATATTTCACATGTTCCAGTTTGGAGGATTCTCCACGCCTTTTTACTGTACCCGTTTCATATTCAACGAGTCCAAACTCTACTTCCTCGGGATTTTCCTTCAAGACTAAATTTCTACCGATGGTTCTCAGATAAATCAGAGAAAATGTTCATTGTGATAGTGAAATGATGTTCACATACGAAGCTAACTTTTCAAGAACAAATTTGCATAATAATCATCATTGGGCAGAGGAAAACCTCCAATTGATTGAAGAATCTCATCATCAAGAACAATTTTCACTAAATGTCTGGGTCGGAATAATTGGAAATTATTTGATTGGGCCATGTTTTTTGCCTAACAGACTAAACGGTCCCGCTTATCGGCAATTTCTTGACGAGGAGTTATTGCCGATTTATTGCTCGATAATGTGCCTAATTCATAACAGACACGCTTATATTGACGAGAGTTACCTTTATTGCTCGATGATGTGCCATTTCATCAGCACGTATTAGTGGCGAAGCTAGGGAATTCTTGAATAATACATTTAACAACCGATGGATAGGTGGGGGTGGGCCAGGTCCATGGCCTCCTAGGTCCCCAGACTTAAATAGTATAGACATTTTCTTATGGGGATATCTCAAAAGTTTAGTTTATACCACTCCAGTGAACACTGTAGAATAATTGAGAAATCGAATAATAACCTCTTGTGACACAATAAGAAATAACCCAGGAATATTTCAAAGAGTGCGTGGTAATATGCGAAGAAGGACAGAGGCCTGTATTCTTGCAGGTGGAGGGCACTTCCAGTAATTTATCTAGTTTTTAATTGTTCTTTTTTTCAGTTTGATATTGAATAAGTATAAGTTGAGTCTCAAAAGACGATCTATAAAAATAAAAGCAAATTTTGGGCATACCTATCGAGTATTTTTATTATTTTTTTTTGATTTAGCGAATAACATACAATTCAAATAATTCATATTCAATGATTTTTCACTCGAAAACGGTTGGAGATACGAAAAAATTACAGGTGTCAAGAAAGTTTCTAAATTGAACGAAGATGACGAAAATTGATTGTACGCTGATCAGTGGCGTACTGCAAAAAAGTTTGAAAGGGCAAAAGAAGACATGGCTCCGGAAAAGAAAACACCTTGTAGATTCTAGTTAAAATTTAGGACGTGTAAAGATGAAGGCTGTAAAAAGTAACTTGCATTCCAAATTGGGCTGAATATCTCAAAAACTGCAGGAGTTTTGAAGAAAAACCCTTTATTACATTAGAGGAACCTTCGCAATCATATTGGATAATATGGAATTTGTTCAGAATCCTAGAATTATTCCGAACAGATTCATCTATCCGGCATTTACATTACATATGCCACATTGTTAGTTGAAATATTTAGCAGAGAAGAAAGTATTATACGTTAAATAGTCCACCAGACAATAGGTGTTTATTTAATTAATTTGAGACATGATGGGTGCTCAAAGCAGAACTTTATAATCTAATTAAATTCCACAAACCCAGATATAAAACGTAAGCTATTGACAAACTCCTGAATGATCAGGGCCACGATGTACTTAGACTTCCCCATATCATCCTGATTCAAACTCGATTGAAAAAGTTTGGGCAGCCATGAAAGTTTAGAGAGCTGACGGAAATGTTGATTTCTCAATGAAAAATGTGGAAAAACTATGTGGTGAGTTTTCCTCTTCGTTTTCACTAGATTAGTGGGAATCATTATGCGACAATACCTAGAAAATTGAATCGTTATCGACTATTCCATAATTACTTTGCAAGCAGACGAGAGTGAGAGCAACAGCGAGTCTTCTAGTTCTCATGAAGAACTATCTAACATAGAAATTTTTTCGTTATTCAACTCATTTTGTGTTTCATATTTGAATTGCTTGCAAAAATTATCTAGATAAATGAAGTTTTTACCATTTTTAATGAATTTATATTATTAAACTGACAACCAGGTAAATCCGAATCATTCGTCCTCACGATAGCGCAATACGATTGTACCTCTTAAAATTTCCGTTTTCTTTGTTATGTCGTTAATCCTATATCATCCCATCGAGGTATCACAAATATAATAGGTATTTAGGAAAAACATAGCTACTAATCCTTTGCCTCAAATCCCTATTGAATATCAACCTTAAATTACTATATTTCATCATATTGTACAGATTTCAGGTATTCTTGAAAATTTGAATTATAAGTAGAAAACAATAGTACTCATTATGAAGGTTCAGTTAGAAAAACCCCTGCCTTGAAAATTTCCTGTAGTTTAACTGGTGTTGAGTCTGTGACTCCCTTCTTTGTAATAGAAATTGAAATGATCGAATACCTTGGAATGCCATATGCCTAAGAGGGATAATTTTGTCAAAAGTCCTTACGCCGATTCTGATAGCTATTTGACATCACATTACAGAACCTATTATTCATTTTACTTCCTCCTCTTGCTATCTTTTTTGTTCTTCGCGCATCTTATGAGAATCTGAACCCCACAGACATTATTGTAGACTTGTAGTTCCTTTTAGCTTATTCAATAATTCATATTTTTTAAATGTTAGATGGTTTGTTCAAGACTCACCTAATGGAAAAAAGCAATTTCATTTCAAAATTCATTAATGAATTAAAAAATGTGAAAATATACTGGTGTCTCATTACAAATAATGAAGTTCAGGCCGATTTCCCGTAAACGCGAGCAACAGTTAAAGTGGATATGAAAAATAATAACAAACTACCAGAATATTTCGGGAGTTCCATATAATAAGTTCTTTAATAATAAGTTATTTATTTCCAATAGGTAAAACCCAATCACATGCAATAATATACATATTGGCAAAATTATGAAAATTAACATAAAATCAAAATACCGATTTCAAGCGCAGCAGGACGAATAATGATAAAAGAAAAAAATACTAAAGAGTAAATTGCAGAATTTTAGAGTGAACTGTTCAAATACACCCTACTCAAAGAGGAAAATGAATAAAAGTTAATATTACATAAAGCAGAAATGGAATTATAGGTTCTATACATAAAGGAAATTGGAGATTGCATGAATACATTCGTTCTAGGGATACTAGGAGCAAACATTTGTTCATTCCTCTAGGATAACCTCGGTATTACAAACTTCAACCGGGCCACTATGGGCGGGCAATCTAGCCTGTTTCTTAGGAGATTAAATAAAAACCTTAGAGCCAGAAGGCCCATTCTGATTTCAAGGGACGTCATTTTGAATCTTGTCAAGAAGATAGCATGATCACATTCCCTTATTGGATAAACACCATCTTCCATCCAGGCAAGACACTTTACAAATTTTCTCTGAATGGCCGCCAAGTGATACATATGACATAAACAAATTGGATTCCAAATAAACGAACCGTATTCAAGTTTGCTTCTAACGAGGCTTTTGAAAAGACGAATCAAAATTGCACGTTTCATGATATTTTTACCATTACGAATTATGAATCTATATAGTCTGGAAGCAGATGAAAAAAGGTAGTCGATGTGCGATAAAAAAGCGAATTTTTGATCGAGAATGATACCTAGATCTTTAGCTTCATTGGACCCCCTCATTTCCATAAATTTCATAATCGAATCATTTACTGTCGAGTGAAGCTCACTACACTACACTTAGACACAATCAAGTCAAGACAATTGATCCGACATCATTCAGATACAAAAACAATAACCTTCTGTAATCTCTCACAGTCACGTAGCGTTTTTATTTCTAGAAAGATCTTCAAACCGTCAGCATACATTAGCTTCGTAATATCTATTACATCCAGGAGATCATCTATGATCATAAAAACAACGAATGGCCCAGATTCGAACCCTGCGGAACACCGGAAGTAGCCTCAAATTCGCAAGAGTGGAAATTTTCAAGTTGAACGAATTGTCGACGACCGATAAGATCAGACTGCAAGAGAGCGATTAAGGCATCCGAGAGTCCGAATCTGGTTTTCAGCTTATGTAGCAGCATTCGATGATTTACTTTATCCAAATGCCTTCTGAAAATCCGTATAAATGACGTCAACCTGGCCGGCACGATCCATGCTGCTCAATTCCAATCTTACTTCTAATTGGACGAAATATACAGTTGAATAAAACTATCTTTAAAAATTAAAAAAAATTACATAATATGGCAATATGTCTATGATTGCCAATAACAATATGATTTACTTTCATTATGTATGATATCAAACAGTGGATTTTTGTGGCATGGTTTATATTTATATATATTATACAGGGATATCCACCGAGGCCCCTTAACATTCTGAGGGATTGGTATTACCAAATGGATGGAGCACCAGCACATAAAACACGAGCTGTAGATCGGCAGCTAACAGAAATGTTCGAGGCTAGATGGTGGGGTAATCAAGGACCAACTTTATGGCCTCCGTGTTCTCCGGACCTGACGCCCCTTGATTTTTATTTATGGGGCAAAATCAAGAGTGAAGTGTATCTTATTTCTGTAAGAAGTAAAGAAGAGTTACTATAGCGCATTCATAATGCTTTTCGTAATATTGATCCTGAGGAAACTAGGAGGTCAACTCATCATGTTCGTATACGAGCTGTCAAGTGTATCGAGCAAAATGGGGCCCATATTGAACATTTATTCAGATCGGAAACTAGTTTTCTCTTATGATGTTTGCTATCATTTATTCGTATTAATGTTATTATGTTCGATGATTGGTTTTCGCTTAGTTCCTACAATTTTTATTCATCGGAATTGTACAAAATTGCTTCTAATACTTCGAAATTTTATTTTACTCATAGACGGTAAATTTGGAAATTGGTTATTGAATTGCCTGCAATTTCTACCCACTACTTTTTGAAATTCTAAAATGAATTAAAAAAAGATTAAATATATTTTCGTTTGAATGACCAGTGGTTTTATTCCAAATGTGTTGTATTTTTTGGATAGTTTCGATCTGAAATAACGACAATTCTTGTTGAAATATCAAATTTGAATGAACGAAGTGACAAGTACATTAGTTTTAGGCACCTGTCAGGTGAGCGTAGCTAGTTCAGCTACTTGATTCAAATATTTCAAAGCATTCTCTGTTAGTTCTTGCAAAATCATCAAAATTCAATATATTCCCAAATTATTTCTGAACTATAGGAGATGGGTATAGTACATGCTTATACAATTCCATCTGAAATTTGACGCTTCATCTGATGGCGATATAAAAATTGGCACGTGCCATTTGAAAAAATTGAGTTATTGCTGTTTGAAAAAGGCCGAATTGAAAAAAATCATACAAAACAACGCAATAAACATTCGACATGTGTAGATTGCTTAAAAAATTCCTTGATCCTTCTTCTACTCACCCAAGCAAAAATTGTGTCTGTAGTACAAACGATCAACGAGCTACAATTTTTTTAAATGTTCCTCAAAAATCGAGTTTATAACAAAAATAATTAAATCTGTCGAAAGTTTTGACAGATAAGTGCCAACAACTTGGGTATTTTATCCCTTGCTCAAATGTCGGTTCTAGATGTATAATAAAAAAGGTAGATTGCCATTTGAAATAACAAAGTGATGACCGACTTCCGGTATAACCGGAAATGGTATCACTTCGAATATATTTCACTCCAATTGGAAATCACTAGTTATGGCCGCGTATAACACTTCAGCTTGATATTGTAATTGGAACTTAAAAAGTTGTTAACGGACGGTCCCGGTGGATATCCCTGTATATTGTAGAAAAATTTATAAATTGCAAAATCTACTCACCAAAAGCACAAAAAATACCAGGAATATGTAACTTAGAAAGTATATGGGTGCGAGAATCCTGTGGGCTCTTTCAATGGGTTCATAATCGAAATCTCCAAGGATAGTTCTGAGAAGAGTAAACATTGAATGGCCGAATGTCCTAAAATCGCTAACCTGTGAAGGAAAAAGATAAATATTCAATGTTTTGAGAGGATTTCACTTTTGTAGCCTTGAAGCTTATCAATTCGGTATCTCAATGTCTTTTATATGAATTAAAGGTCTATATAATCTTGAACAAACAAAAATAATCCGAAATTTTTCAAAACGGAAAGCAGAATAATACTTCATGGTTAAAACATAAATGGAATTTTTACTGTTTTTTCCATCAAAAAATAAATTAATTTCAAAGATCACTGTTACCCCGGTTTAGATCTTTCGTTGATCGTCGGACAGTATGAAAACCAACAACAAAGTGACAAAATATGTATGAATAGGTCGTTATTTGGATTATGAAAAGCAAGATATTAGGATTGTATTTAACATCTATTGAAAAGCAGACATCCTGTGTAGTTCATTATTATCATTACTGTTGATCACAAGAATATCCAATGTCACCATTTTTATACACAATAGACGTTGTTAAATATGTCATTATCAAACTGGAAGCAGTATGTAGCTGACATTACAGCAGATTGTCAGTAATGAAGTAGTTCTCATATAGTCAGGAAGAATACTTTTTGAATAGGTATATACTGGCTTCTTCAAAAATGTTCAGCTTTATGTATTTTTTTTGTTTATATTCAATGTAAATAAAACTCACCTGAGCTCCAAACAGCAAAAATCCAAGTTCAGAATAGGCGAAAAATATGATAAAGAACATGATGGAAAACCCCATTATATCAACAGCACACTGAAATCATAAAAAGAAGAGAAATTCATACAATTGTAATGAAACTGTACAAGTTGCCACAAATTCGTTGTCTTTGAATGGTAACTAGATAGAAGAAAGCGGTTTCCGCGAAATGTTGGTACTTCTTGATGAAACAAGAGATGCAGTTGAAGAAACTTTCATAGCCCCTTTCGTTTGAATTTCAAAATATTTAATTTTCAAGTACCCCTCGTATTTCGATTATCCTTCAACATGATGACAAGATGGAAATAACATGAAACAGAATTTTTTTTCGGGTGGTATAATCAAATCTTTTGTTAACACTTTGTGTAGTGGGTATATATAAGGTGTTCAAACTGCGGGATACATTCAGATAGGTTAGATGTACATCGGGTAGATTGATGAATACAATATTCTTCAATTTGGTTTGTTACTTCAACCAGAAACTGTCGACAGATGGTATAGAAAGACTTTAATAGTAGAGTAGGGGATGAATAAGATATGATCGAAATCGACATAAAAAATAGTCCCCCTGGATCAATAATGTCAAATTTTCGTTGGAACACATTACATATTACCATGAATGTCGAACTGTATTCCAGCAACACAGTTCAACTACAATCCAAAATACTTCAAAATACGTACAATTCTTGATTTATTCTAAAGATGGCCATTAAAATAGTTTTCACAGCACATTGATCCACAGAAGACATGGTCCTATTACTATTACTACTAGATGGCGCTATAGCTTTGAGGGCTCTAGTCTCTCATTCCATGACTCGCTGTACCATGAAGCTAAACCTCTAAATTACCAACAACTTCTGATACTTCAACTTCAAAATATTACTGAACTATATCAATTCATTCTTACCTTTTTAAGTGTATCGTTGAGTTGCCCCATGGTTCTGTTGAAATTCAGATACTTGAAGAATCGCATGAACACAAAAAATAGAGTTACAGCAGAAGTGTCATCGTGTAATCCTTGAAGGTGAGCCATGTACTGCAAGTTTCCATATTTGTCAGGATTTTCTTGAATGTTTGTGATGTGGTTTTCAATATGAGTTCTCATGTAGTTCGTCATTATAAAAGTGGAAATTGCTAGCTGCAAAGGATAAAGATTTTTTCGAAAAATTTCCATCAACTTCTAAATACACACAACCAAATTTATATGGAATCACACGATATTTTAAATATTACCTCAGGGATTTTGGAAATTTCAAAGAATTGTTAGAATTGATCCTTTTTGAGATATTTCAATTGGACAAAGAGTATATTTAGGTTTATTTTAAGAAAGAAACAAATGAAAGAAGATAAGATACTCTTTCCGCATGTAGTAAGAAAATTGAAAATTGTTTTCTCACGGAGTAGGTATTTTTTTCTCGACTTCAGTAGCTTTTATTAACTCCTCTTGCTCGGATACAAGCCTGAATCCGTCTCGGCATGTTTTGGTTTAGATTTTCGACTTCCACTGGGGTGATATTCTACCACTCTTCAGTGGCGGCTTGGATGAGCTGTCGTGGGGTTCTTCGATTATCCTGTCGCGATCTTATTTTCATTTTGAGATTATCCCATAAATATTCGATGGGATTCAGATCTGGAGAGCAAGCTGTCCAGTCCAAAATCGCGATTTCCTCTGTTTCAAGAGGAGCATTATCCTGCCTAAAAGTGAAATTCTCACCGTGGGCACCTCGTTAGAGTCTCACTATGGGCTCCAGCACTAGGTCCACGTAGTTTCTAGCCGTTACACTTGCAGGAGGCGAAATAAAATCTGTTTGGCCCCCAGCATAATGCCACCCCAAAACATCACACTGCCCCCTTGGTATTTCGGAATTTGTCTTGCTGCTCGGAGTCTAGCTTTGTCTTCCACGACCCCTTAAAACCCGAATCCGGAGGTCATCTGTTCGAACACCAATTCTGGTCTCATCCGAAAAGAAAGAACATTTCGCCAATTCTCAATATTTCAATTTTGGTGCTCGACACACCAATTAAGTCTGTTAATTCTTTGTTGTCTGGTTAGCTCTGGAACTCTCAAGGGTCTTCTGCTGTATAAACCCCTTGAATGAAGTCTTTGACTGATACACTGATATCTGTTGCTTTCAGAAATTGCCTTTAGAGTATAGGGTGCAACGCACTAGGGTTTCTTCTTCCAATTTGGCACAAAAAGCAATCTTGTTCTTCAGAAGTGATCTTCCTACGACTTCTTCTAGGCCTATTTTGCATGAGATTATAGCTCCACGAATCTGGCGTAGGTTTTTGAAATCACCCCCTGTGTGTGTGAGCAAATATTCGACCCCTCTGCGCATCGGACAATCCAACTTAAGGCATTTTCAATTATGATTCTGGGCTTTTTTAAATTTTGAAATTCACAGTTTCAAATTTCAGTAACGACTGAGTACAATATCCCGAATATGTGGTGATAATTTAACATGATAACTCATCTCCGGGGATATTAGAATACATATCGTCGTCGTCTAGGGGAAGTAGAATAGCATTTGTCGTTTCTTAAACATTTTGCAGTTTTTCGGAAAGTTCAAGGGAGTTTTTATGGAATATTTTGGGTTAAAATTCTTCAGTTTTTTGAAAGTGTAATTTAGCTCTTTTGGAAGTTTGTACGTTGGAGAACTAGTAAGAGACAACAACGAATGGAGGCATGAGTCCGTAAAGTTTGGGTGCACAAGGTTTCATATTAATGATTGACCGTTTTGATTTATCGAAGAAAGTGGGTGAAATTTTGGCAAGAAAGTGTTTGAGAGATGCTTGAAATTTCAGAGGTGGGTTACAATTCAATTGGGAAATCGATGTATTTGGAAGAAAGGTGTTCTTTTTTGTGTTGTATTCTATGCGATGGACGATGATTGTGGCATTGAATGTATCCGCTTTTGTGTGGATTAAATTATTTGCTCTGATTTTCTGTTGTATAGAACTGAGTATATTTGGTGATGATATCCGGTTTTGGTTGAGTGTAGTTGGAAGAGTTTTAGAAATTTTTGGTCTAAATGGTATCGTATTAATGACGATTGTGGATCCAACCGCCAGAAAACTTTAGTTTGGACGGTGCTCTAGTGACTCAGTTTTTTACGAGGAAAACAACGATAATCGTAGCCAATGTCTGAATAAGGTTTAAATGCACATGAAAAGGTTATCAGAAATTTTGCTTTACCTAATACCAATGCACAAAGTATCAGAAATAGAAGTAGTTGAGGCATTCCTGCTTTGCCGGAATCATGAATTCGATGTTATTTGTATGATCGAGCATTGGCATAATGTTAGTGACATGGCGAATTTTTCATTTCTTGAATGGAAGATTGGTTCATTTTTTGCCAGACCTGTATCACGACATGATGATTCTATGATTCTTACTAGGGATCCGGATTTAGCATGTCTCAGTGCACTGAGTGATCTGTCTGTGGAAGGTGATTGTGAGATATCGGACGTTCGGTTGAATAGTTTTAAATTGTTTGTAATATGTTTTCAAAGACCTCCTTCGGGAGATCTTGATTGTTTTTTAAATATTGCTGAGAATAATTTAAATAGATTTGATTCATAAGATAAGATTATTGTTTTGGAGACTTTAACGTTAGATTCAATACAGATGAAAAAGAGTGTGCAGCACTCTGTAACTTGTTTAAATCATTTAGTCTCTTTCAAAAAATATTTGAGCTTATCCGAGGTAAGAACTGCCTTGATAATATATTTGTCAACTTCTTGAGTAGTCATGAACATGCTTGTGTTGTGAAATCAGAATTTTCTGACCATGATCGTGGATCTCTCTGTTGGTGCTCCGAAGCATTCTACGACTAAGCTTAGGCCACTTTATCAGGCATGTTTCAACAGTATGCATGTCTTACTGAGTGGAATAAATTGGGATTTTGTCAGGGATGAAAGTCTAGACTGCCATAGTGCATTTAATATTTTTCAAGATAAATTTATTGATTCTTTTTTATCTTCATTCGCTGCGAAGGTCACAAGTGTGAGGGAGAGCTGTGCTGGGGTGATTGAATCACTGATGGTCTCCGGGAGATGAGAAATCGACTACATCTGGTTTCTGCCATGTATGAGATATATAAGTTGGAAGATCGTAAGTCCTTGCATAATAGGTGGAGGTTCATTTACCGCAACGAGATTAACAAAGCAAAAATTTATTACAATGATCGTTTTGTAGCTAGCTCATCGAACAAATCCAAGGCTTCTTGAAAATATTCAATCAACTTAGAAGTAATAATTCAAAGAAAGCTTCTGTTACACTTGGGCCGGAGAAGTTTAGTGAGCATTTTGCCTCTATTTCAGATGTTATTTCTCGGAATGTTCCTTATCTTCATACTGATTTTAAGAACATATTTAAGAAGAGTATTTCTTCAGAGTTCAATTTTGAATTTTCCGAGGTCTCACAAATCCAGGTGAGAGATGCCACCAAATCGTTGAAAAATGGCTCTGCAGCCGATTACTATGGATTATCAGTTAACTTATTGAAGCCCTAAGTTAACCCAATCATTTATCCGTTAACAACATTGATTAACAATTGTATAAGAAGTGGAGTATTTTCGGAATGTTTGAAGGTTTCGAGAGTTCTTCCGACTCACAAGAAGGGTGATATAGAGAATATTGAATCCTGGTTCCAGTTTTTTCTAAGTTGATTGAGAGGTCTATGTGTGATCAATTAAGAGCATATTTTGAAAATAATAATCACTTCTCCAAGAGCCAGTGTGGCTTCAGGCGGACTAGGAGTACGATGGGGACCCTCGGTGATTTGGTGAGTAGTATTCTTGACTATTTTGAGCAGAGTTTTCATTGTGTAGCGCTGTTCTGGATTTAACCAGAGCTTTTGATTGTGTCCATCATGAAAAGCTGATGAGGAAGTTTGAAAGGTACGGATTGGGTAGAAGGAGTTATGATCTCATTGAATCATTTTCAACTGATAGATATCAGGTTGTGTTTCCAAATGGAAAGTACGCTGATAGAGTGAAGGTCATGACTGGAGTTCCGCAAGGTTTTATTATGGGTCTTATTTTATTTTTAATTGTTTTTAATGACTTCCCTGATTTTATTGATGATGCGGACAGCACTTTCTTTGCTGATGATACAACTCTTTCTATGGGATCTAAAGATATATGGAGTCTGAAGAATTTGTCGGACAGCTTACATGAAAGGGCGTTGGTCTGGTTTTCTGTGAACAGGTTGGCAATGAATGATGCTAAAATTCAAAACTGTTGCTGAGTTTGAGGGATACTTCTAGTCTCGCCACGGATTTTGCTGGAGACAGTAAGGTCTCTTTTTTGGGGGTTAGTGTTGATCCGGTTTTGTCGTGGAATGCTCATGTTGAGTGTTTGGATTCGAAGATAGGTAAGAATATATATTATCTTAGACGTCTGGCTTCATCTGTTTCTCCAATGATTCTGAGGATGGTTTATTTTGCGTTGATCGAGTCTTCCCTTAGATATTGTGTGGTAGTGTGGGGTGGTTGTTCTGGGCGTGAATTACTGTTTCGTCTCCAGAGGTAGGCTGTCAGGGTGTTGGGGGTCTGAGCTACAGGGATTGCTGTAGGAGCACCTTCAGGCGGCTTGGCATACTTACCTTTCCTTCTCTTTATGTACTTGAGTGTCTAGTGTATGTCCACAGCAACTTAGCAACTTTTGAAATAAACTCTGATGTTCATTCACACTACACAAGAAATAAATTTCATGAAAGAAAAGATTTCTTTCGACTCGGTAAATCACAGATAGGTTTTAAATTTCATGCTATTGATTTCTTCAATAGGCTGCCCGATTCCATAATATGTCTCAAATCGGACGGTTTCAAGAGAAAGCACAGGCAGATTCTTGCTCGGGAGGTTTTATATTCAGTTGGTGAGTTTTATAATGTCAACTATTTGTGAATTTTTTATCGTCTACCATTTGGAGGTTTCTATTTTTCTTGTATTCAATTATTTTTGTCGTGTATGTGTATTGCAATGTACTTTTATTCTATTTTAATTCATTTGTAAATTGATTACATTCATCCTGTTGCTTTTCGTATTTTATCTGAGGTTTTATTTATACAAAAACAGTTGTTTTTTTGTCCCTTGATATGTATTGTAATTAACCCACTGACCTGTGCAAACACTTTCATATTATATGTAAGTCATAAATAAATGAATACTGATTCCTGAATACTAAAAAAATACTGAATACTGAAATACTGAATACTGAATACTGAATACTGAATATAAAGTAAACCAAAATTACTGTATGACAACAGATGTATTTTTTTCCTAAAGAAAGCATGTAATAATTACTGTATGAAGTGTTCTTAGATCAAAGTGATTGATTAAAATGATTCATGTTTATGGATTTTGACTATGTTTAATTGTAATCCCTGATATAAGCTTCACATAACCCGATTTTTTGCGGAATGTATCTTTCACGTTAAGCGGGGTATTACTGTATTTAAAATTTCATACATTTTATACTTAACAGGATCATTGTCTTTCATCAATGATTTTTATATTGCCATTTTTATCGAGGACGTCAAATTTTTAAGGATTAGTTTCGAATTACTCAACTAGCAAGAAGATGTTCCACTTACCGCTGATATACTGCAGTCAATATACGACCAGAATCGTAAAAAGTATTTCCATTTGAAATAAATTAATTCTCTTATCGACTGTAATAGGTAAATGAAAATATATATGTAGAAAATTGTTTCACAGATGAAAGCCAAGTAACCCCATTCGTTAAAATTGTTGACCAATTTCACAGAGTCGAACTTATAACTTGGAAGTACCCCTCCTGTCGGCGGAAGTTCGAACATGATTCTGAAACATGAAGGTATGTTGATGAGCGTGTTCGGAAAATTATTTTATGATTTTGATTGAACTTGATTGAGCACAACGGTGCAAGTTATGCCTTATTTGCATATTTTCAATGAAATAAAACTAAAGTATTTAGATTTTCACTATATTAAAAAAACTATGACCGGTTTCACCACACTGTGGCTTCATCAGATAGATACAAACTAATGAACAGAGTTATTCCTTATATATTAGTCTTATTTCCTACTTAATATTACAATAGGTACAAGAGGTATGTAGGAAAACCCATCGGAGTTGCTTACTTTCTGAATTGAAAAGATTGAGTAAAGGAGAAGGATTTAGATCTAATTGACTATTAAGTAACCTACCTGAATTCTTTTCTTTGTTGATCTCTAAAATTTCTAATAGATTGAGTTTTTGTTTGTTATTTTCATTGTGTTAAATTTTCAAATTATCATTAAAGTTATTTTCTTCGAGTAAGTGATTAGAATAATGGGAATCTGATTTATGATAATTAAAACTACGTTTGTGCTTGGATAATCTAACTTTGAAATTTATGAAAGTTCTACTAGTATAAATTTCATTACAATCCCCGAAAGACAGTTTATAAACACCGGATTTATTACTTTTATCAATTGCAGTTTTTGATATGTCTAAAGAATTATCAGTTCGGAATGTTATAAGGCCGACATATATCTAAAAGTAAATCTGTTGAATATACTGTCTTGTAGGGATTGTGATGAAATTTATATATGAATTATATATGAATATATATATATATATATATATATATATATATATATATATATATATATATATATATATATATATATATATATATATATATATATGTATAAGCAGACTGAAATAATACGTACTTGCAATTTCCAAAAATATTCAGATTCGTATTGTAGACTGTGAAATCTAGAAAAACAGCACGAGAATTTCTCGTTATCCATAGATTTTCCTCCAGTTTTTGTATTTGTGCTTTTGCTTCCTTACCATTCAAACTGAGATCTAGGTAATAGCCGCCTCCATTGTAAGTAGCCACTTTACCCACAGTTTTTATGTTTTTCGTGATACTCGCTGGTGTGTACTCCCAACTACAATATTGATTGGTATTATCTACACTAATATAATCAGGGAGTTTCCATACTAATTTGAAATATTTTGTGGGGGTCATTGTTCTTTCAATTTCAAAGCTAAAAGTTCGTGTAAGAATGTGTGATAATTTTGCCTTTAATGATATACAGGCTGATGACACAATGCATTCGATCATACTAGATTGCCTTGAAACTCTACATAAATGCAACAAAAAAAAAGAGTTTGTTGGAATTCTAAGAAATGAATAAACTCGGCAAAACTCCACATTTTCCTTGAACATCACTCATCCTTCGAGATGAAATTATATATCTTCTTTATCTAATAGTATATTATAGTCATACACATAAAATACACTGAGCCAAGAAATAAACTCATAATTTCAAGATTCCAAATTTCTTTTTTGGTAGGCAACTAATTATCAACACTATTTCTCAGATGTGTCATATGCCAACAAAATTCTTTCTTGGCGCATATGTTACTCTAATGAAAAATGAAATGAAAGAAATAAATTGAGATTATGTAGAATAATATTGCTAACTGCAGTTGTTGAACATTTGTGCTTCTTGAAGAATCTAATTTTCGGAAATAATGTAATGCAAATCATGAATTAGATGATCTATGTAGGAACTATACAAAAATAGAAGAAAAGCCTGTTGAAAAAAGACCTGAGCAAGGACAACCTAGAGGAACAACAGCGATCCATGCTCCATTATTGAAGAATTTCTTCGTTGAGATGTTTCGTTATTGCAGGCACCTTCGGATATAATCTGATTGAATTTTCATGTGAATTTGTGAGAAGCTGGGAGGAGTTTTGTTTATAGATGAGTCGAGATTTTGTCTCCTTCAATACAATCGATGTTCTATAATGGACAGACGTGGAAATGTTTCTGCTGAAGGTTTAATAATAGTGCCTGAATGCTCAGAGGTATGTTGCAGGCATTTGAGAACACGTTGTACAATTTATGGCAAAACATTTGTTTATACTACATGTACGAGCGACAAAAAAACCTAGAAAACGAATACGTGATGTGATGGCAGTATCATACATAGCCTATCCAGCGAAAAACAGAACCCCGGTCACGCACATCTATAGAAAAACCACACCGCACCATGAAGGATGTCTTCATCGATTAAACAGTATCAGTACATACAACCAAATTTATATGGAATCACTCGGAATTTTGAATTATTGATTATTTTATCCATGGATCTTTGACTACTTGTGTAGAATAAAGTTTTTTGTTGTAAAAAAACTGGAAAGTATGATAAGAAATGTTGAATTATCACTACATGTTCGGGATATTGTACTCAGTCGTCACTAAGATTTGAAACTCTGAATTTCAAAATTCAAAAAAGCATATGATCATAATTGAAAATGCCTTACGTTGGATTGTCCAATGTGAAGAGGAGTCGTTGAAGAAGGGGTGACACCGAGGGATATAGCGGCCACAGTGGGGGTATCGCAGAGAGTGATTTATAGAAAACCTACGCCCGATACGTGGAGCTACAATCTCTGCAAAATAGACCTAGAATAAGTCGTAGAAAGATCTCATCTAAAGAACAAGACCGCTTTCTGTGCCAAATTGAAAGAAGAAACCCTAGTTCGTCACACCCCATACTCCAAAAGCAATTTCTGGAAGCAACAGGTATCAGTGTGTTAGTCGAAACGATACGTTAAAGACTTCATTCAAGAGGTTTATACAGCAGAAGGCCCTTGAGAGTTCCATAGCTAACTAGACAACAAAAAATTACTAGACTTAATTGATGTATCGAGCACCAAAATTGAAATATTGAGAATTGGCGAAATGTTCTTTTCTCGGATGAGACCAGAATTGGTGTTCAATCAGATGACCGCCGGATTCGGGTTTTAATGGGTCGTGGAAGACAAGGTGGATTCTGAGCAGCAAGACAAATTCCGAAATACCAAGGAGGCTGTGTTATGTTCTGAGTGGCATTATGCTGGGAGGCAAATCAGATTTGATTTGATTGAAATGGAATCAAAACATCACACTGGCCCCAGTAAGATGCTGGGAGGCAAAACAGATTTGATTTCGTTTCCTGCAAGTGTAACGGCTAGAAATTATGTGGACCTAGTGCTGAAGCCCATATTGGGACTCTGGCGAGGTGCTCACGGTGAGAATTTCACTATTATGCAAGATAATGCTCTTCCGCATACCAGAAACTCGCGCGACTTTATCTTGAAACAAAGGGAATCGTTATTTTGGACTGGCTAGCTTGCTCTCCAGAACTAAATCCTAATAAACAATTATGCAATAATCTCAATAGGAAAATTAGATCGTGCCAGGATATTCCAAAAACCTCACAACAGCCCATACAAGCCGCCACAGATGAGTGACAGAATATCACCCCAGAGGATGTCGAAAACCTAATCCAAAGCATGCCTAGACAGATTCAAGCTTGTATCAGGGCAAGAGGAGGTTATACAAGCCACTGAGGTTGAGAACAAAACACCTGCTCCGATAGAAAACAATTTTCATTTTTTTTTTCTACATGCGGAAAGAGTCTCTTATTTTCTTTTATTTGTTTCTTTCTTAAAATAAATCTTAATTTATTTATTTTCTCAATGGAAATATCTCAAAAAGGATCGATTCTAACAATCGTTCGAAATTTCCAAAATCCCTGAGGTAATATTCAAAATATCGGCTGATCCCATATAAATTTGGTTGTGTGTACCTACGAGATAATCTCGTCATTGAGTGTATATGTTTGATCAGCGGGTCTGAGTAGCGTCGAGCGAGGTTAGAGCTTGGATGGGTGACCGCTGGGGATTTACTAGCAGTGTTTTAATTGTCCCATTTGCAGGCCTTAGTTGTCATAGTGATCATAGGGCATCCGAATGTATCATTTGCGGCGAATACGGTTGGAAGCTTTTTATCTCGGCATGATAACGCCAGACGTCATCAAGCTCATAACGTTAGGAGCTATTTTCACGACCACGAAATCACTTCAATGGAGTGGCCTGTACTAAGTCCAGACCTCAGTCTCATCTAACATGTCTGGGATATTCAGAAATCAGCGAAACCAGCCAATTACTGTGAATGAGAATTGAGACAGACAGATCGAAATTTGGAACGAAATGGATCAGATCGGTCATTGATTTTGAGTATGAATCGTAGATGTAATGCAGTATTTCTCGCTGGGCGTGAGAATACTCGGTATTAACAGATTTTTGGCGACCTTGCTCCTCTCCAAAGAATTCACATTTTCATTAATGGTTTTATTTAAATTTTTCACTGTCTCGGTGGAGTGGAAGTTATGTCGGTCGACCTCGGCGTAGAGTTATCTGGGTTCAATCCCCACAAAGTCGGTGCGAGTTTTTGGATTCTGGGAATCGCTTGAGCGTCCATCTTTTGAAGGAGATGTGAAGTCGTTGGTCCTGTCTAATAGATTTGTGTTGGACATCAAAGATTTCTTCCCTCGATATGAGACGGGTTTGGCAAGACTACCGGGTTAGTGAGGTGACAGAATTCCCCGGCGTGTCATCAGCCAAAAGGCAGAAAGAAGGTACTCAAAAAGGCAATTATTGTGCGGGTACCAAAGAAAGGTGATCAGACTAGCATTTCTAACTTCAGACAGATTTCTATTTTGAGTGTGATTTCCAAGGTTATTGAATCATTGATGTACTACCAAATTATGGGGTTTCTGAATCAATTTGAAATAATATCGGATGCCGAACATGGGTTTAGAAAGGTAAATCTACCGAAACGGCATTTAACGATCTCTTCAATGTCATATATAAGGTAACTGGATGGTGATAAATATGTTGGCTGTGTATTTTTCGATATCTGTCGTGCATTTTACTTGATGTTGAAGAAAGTTCCTCTAAAAAAGTATTATCATATGGGCATTAGAGTTGCGTGCTTACGATGGACTGAATCCAATCTTAAAAATCGAAAAATGGTAAAGATATCAAATTCATTTCCTGCAACCAGGGACGTGAGTTTTGTAGTTCCTCAGGGGTCTATCCTGGGATAGATTATTCATGTTGTTCATCAATGACTTGCCCAACTTCATCACCAAGGGCCAAGTAGTAATGTATGCTGATGATACAACTGTTGTGGTTTCGGGACGGACTCCTGAGGAGGTTCAGGTTGCGCTGCATGGAGTTATAGAGGAGATGACTGACTGGTGCCATAGAAATAGGCTAATAATTAATAATGATAAGACTGTTCTGCTAAATTTTTGCAATAGAAAGCCTCTGCCTTCCATTGAGTTTCAATTTGCTACTGTGAGATTGATGTTAACGTCGACTCTCATCTGTCTTGGGATGAACATATCCACTTTGTATGTAAACAATTGAACAAAGGATTTTTTGCACTTCTACAACTGAAGTCGAGTGTTGATCGTGATGGGCTCAAAAGTGTTTACTACTCTATAGTTCATAGCTATTTAGATTGTAATGTTTTGCTTTGGGGCAATTCTGTTCATTGGACCAGAGTCTTCATATTACAGAAGAGAATTCTTTGTCTAATGTTTGGCCTGGCTCCATTGGAATCATGCCATTATGTTTTCAAAGAGCAGCGAATTTTGACCTCTCCATCTGTATTCGTTCTCAAGGCTGTATCTTTCGCAAAATAGAGGCTCAATGAACTGCAGAAATTAAATCATTTCCATAATTATGGGACACGGTATTGTGATGTCCTGTCAGTCCCTATGCATAAAACCACAATGTACAGAAAATCGCCTCACTTCTCTGCAATCTACTTCTGCAATAGATTGCAAGGTGAACTAAAGTCAATAAGAAACTACGAAAGGTTCAGAGCTGCCATAAAAATTTGATTGGAAGAGCACTCTACTCCTTCGAAGAATTCTAAAGTATGGATAGGTTATTATTTTTATCACTAGTGCAATGATTTTGTGATATTTTTCCATGTATTTCGATGTTTTTATTTTGTAAGCAAACTGTACCAAGTATCTATTTCAAATGACATGTACATCTTATGGGTCAAAAGTACGAAATAAATTATTCTCATCCTTATATTCCTTATTCTAAAGCACTTTAAAGAAAAAAATTAATTTTTATGAGTACAATGTCTATTTCGATTGTTCTCAAGCGATCCTTAGTTCTGGCGGATTACTGGAAAGATAACTCTCCAACATATTTCTTTTTAATTAATTCGAATTTTAGATTTTTGCGTTAATTTCTTGGCGCAGTGTTTTCACTCAGAACTGTTAGTTATAATGTCCGATCAGTGAACAGAAATCTTCCGTTTACGATTGTATTCAATACTGTGACAATATATTCACCAAGATCTTTAAATAGCGGTGATCGAGGTGTATCGCGTTGTTTCCCTTGAAGTCCCTCTAAACTTCAAATACGCTTGCGAAGAAACAGCTGATGTTTATCCGGTAGTGACGTTTGCAAAATGTACGATACGAGAGGCGATCGAATAATTTAAAACTTTCTTCTGTTTTTTCTCAATTCGAATGAAACTTTTACATAATCAGAGGCTGTAAACTATCGGCTGATTTCTGTTTCCGTGAACCTTGCCTGATAGTTCAAGGATATACATTATGCGTTTGAGACAGTAACTTCATCATTCATCTCTATCAAATCAGTGAACTTTAGGAGTGTAGAAAGGTATATATTTGATTGGTCGCAGCCGAGATTCATACGCGATTGTAGTGGTTTGAGTGCCAGTTTAACGCGACTGTGATAATATTGTACACAGCTGAGAAAATTGTCAAATTTCGATTTTATAATCGAATATTCTCGAAAGAAAAAACTGTAGTTTACTTTTTCAGCGAAAACTCAGTTGAACATAACCAAAGGATTAAAAAATGAGTAATTCATGATAGAAGCGTTTTTGACCCAATCAAGTTTTTTGAATGAAATTTTATATAATAATTATGAAAGGACGGAATAGATTTCAGTTTTATAACTGGATATCAAATAATAATTTTAGCTTAGACAGTAAGGAATTTCGAGAATCTAATACTCACGCCGTTCCTTTGGCTAATCCAAAAGCACTTTTGTCTTCATTGGCCTCGTTGTATGGTCCATAACATAGTCTAAATAATCTTCGAAAATAAGTATGAACTTCACAAGAATCTTCGGTTACACGAACCTGCAAAAGGTATAACATATTTTATAATACATCGTTATGAAAAATGCTTCTGACATTAGCGTTTTCCAATAGACTCGATGAATATCAATATATATTTCTGCTGTCAACCACCCCTCGAAGTAATACGGCTTAACAAATGAAGAAAATGAAGATTTTTGTTTTATTCCTACAATGTTTATCTTTGATATACACTAGGGTGTATCGTTTTGACTTTTTCGATATTCAAAAAGTATAGTGCGGAAAAGTTGCATTTGGTGGCACTGAGCATCTGTGATTTTTTCAGAATTTTGAACAATACCTAGGGGTCGCGCAATGCCCTAAAAGTTTCTTCTGTTGTATATAGGAGACCCTAACAACAATTTCGCGATTTCAAGTGTTTTCAGAGGTCTAAAGTCGATTTTTTGCAGTTTGTTTATGTGTATTTGTTGTTTTGAGGAAGAAAACAAGAAATTATAAATACCAGAGTGCTATTTTTCTCGTATTTGGTTCGGTAAGGTTCTTTATACTAATAAGTGCCTCAAGCAGGAACAGGCTGCTCTTTTCTTATTAAATGTCAAGAAATGAAGAAAGAAGAAAGGAAAAACGAAACGCGAAAAGGTTACAGGCTCAGACATGGATTCTCATCCTGTATTGCGCAAGCGTCCCAAGCTAGAAGAGCAAACAGCGTCAGAAGCAGAAGAGTCTTCCTCGAGTCTTCAGGATACCAGCGGTAACGATACCGATTTTGAACCACAAACCTCGACATCTAGAAACACACATTTGTCCATCAAAAATGTGGCGTCAGCTGCTTACAGATCAGGTGTATCAAGAAGACATGTTGCGTTGATAGCAAACGCCGCTTTAGAAGACGCTGGTATAATTTCCTTAGAAGAAAAGAAAAAGTTATAGATGAAAGCAAAGTCACAAGAGCTATGGGCGAGTTGAAAAAAATTTGAAAGGAATACTGAAACCGAAACCAAATTTATTAAAGGTCTGTGTTTTGACGGACGTAAGGACCGAACTCTTAAAAAGAGAAGAAATGAAGTCGATTTTATCGCAAAGACGAGACTGAGGAACATGTATGCTTAGTAGAAGAACCAGGGTCGAAGTTTCTTGGCCATGTTTCACCTTCATCAGGGTCCGCTGATGATATCGTCAAAAGTATGCGATTTTTTTTTGATCAACAGAAAATCGATATTTCTAAATTAACAGTGCTGGGATGTGACGGCATTAACGTCAATACTGGTCGGATCCAAGGTGTGATGCGACTCATAGAGATAGCTATCAACGCTCCTGTGCAGCATGTTGTTTGTCAACTCCATTTGAACGAGCTACCTTTCCGACATCTCATGCGATATTTAGACGGAGAAACTAAAAATCCACAAGCAACCGGTGGACCCATTGGAGAAGCTATTTTACAATGCGAAAATCGACGAGTGACGAAGTTTGACGCCATCCCCGTTGATTGGATAGAAGACACGGAAGGTTTGACAGATATTAGCACCGATCAGAAATACCTCCTACATTTATGTACCGCTGTCTCAGGTGGACATTGTCCAAAATAACTCAGCAAGCGGAAAACAGGCCCTGTTGTACAATCTAGGTGGTTAACAACAGCTAGTAGAGTATTACGATTATACATTAGTACCGAAAAGCCTTCGGAGGCGCTTCGCCAGTTGGCTTCGTATGTAATGAAAGTTTACGCTCCCGTTTGGTACTCAGTAAAAAAAGAACCCTCGATTGCCCAGGGTCCAATACATTTATGGAAGTTGATTCGACTGTCACGCTACCTGCCTCTCAAACTGCGGAATATTGTGGACAAGGTTATTCAGAACAATGCCTATTTTGGACACCCTGAGAATGTACTGTTCGCTATGATCAACGATGGCAATCCCGACACGAGAGCTCTTGCTTGGATAAGAATAAAAAAGGCAAGATCGACGAAGACAACACGGAAGGGAATACGCGCCTTCGAATTGCCCAAATTAAAGTTCAACGCTGAGCACTACTACGATCTCATAGACTGGTCTTCGCACCCTGTGACCGAGCCCCCTCTAACCCGATCACTATCACCCGAAGAAATAGAAGAAAATATTAGGAGTCGAGCATTCTGTGATAAGGAATTAACCGCTTTCCCCTGCCACACTCAGGCTGTCGAAAGGCTGGTAAAATTAGTAACAGAAGCTTCTTCCTCTGTTTTTGGGACACAATCTCGTGACGCGTACGTGAAAGCAAAACTGGAGTCCAGACAACGGATGCCATCTCTACATACCAAAAGGACTACGCCGTTGTACAAGAAGAGCGGAAGCGTCCATAGGAAATTCTGATTTTCAAAATTTAATTTTACCAAAGCTGCATTAACGTTAAATTGTATCCATGCTTAATTAACACTTGTTTATAACAATATTCAATTGGCTTTAATTGTATTAATCTTCCATTATCATTTAATCCCAACAAAGCAAATATTAAAATTAAAATTTTAATTTATAATGATGTTTAACTCTAATATTGTATTGTCAAATAAAAGTAAAAAAGAGCCTAACAATACAGCGAAATCCTTCTTTCATTTATACTCCATAAGAAAAAACAACTAAAACAGGAGAAAGAGTTCAGAAATGTGACTTTAGAACCCTAAAACAGCTTGAAAACGCAAGATTGTTGTGCGGGTTGCCTATACACAACATAAGAAACTTTGAGGGCATTGCGCGACCCCTAGGCATTATTCAAAAATTCTGAAAAAAATCACAGATGCTCGGTGCCAACAAATGCAACTTTTCCGCACTATACTTTATTGAATTTCGAAAAAAAGTCAAAAACGATACACCCTATTATCCATATCTTGAGAAGGAAGGCCTCAAAACAAGTGATTGAGAAACCTGTCTGTCACTGAGGGGCCAGAAGTGGGCCTGAAAACTTAGAACACACCTTTTATACTCGTATAAACAGCATGCCTCAGATGTTCCTCAAAAAAAGTAGTGCAGTCTCTTACCTGTCTGATTCTTGGAACTCCCAGTAGCACATTCTCATATAAGACGCTCAGTACTTTGTCATCTTCAATGCTAGAATACTTGTTGTAATATTTGTCAAAATATATGGTATAGATGAAAACTTTAGAAATAAACTGAAAAAGATTATTTGAATTAAACTCAAATACTTATAGAATATGAAAGAATAAAACAAAACGTGTAAGCTACAGACGGATGGACAGAAGTTTCATACAGTGATCATTACTGAAACTTCAAATGGATACATCCGATTACACTCTATGCTGCAATAAATTGATCTCGGTTTTGAAATGGAAGAAATTTTGATCACATAAGATTCTTGAGCGGTAGATATTGGTTTCCATAGTTCACTAAAAATTGTGATATTTATAGGGTGTTACATAATAGTATGTCACAACTTGAGAGGAAAATCTACGTGCAATTTTGGAAAAAAAGTTTATATAAACATAGGTCCGCAAAAGCTTCGTTACGGAGTTACAGGGTGTTGAAATTTCCAGTTTTCTTCAAAACTCTTGCAGCTTTTTAGATATTCAGTCCAAATTTGGAATGCAAACTATTTATTACAGCCTACATCATTACACGTCCTAGATTTAAACTGAATTTCACAGGGTGTTTTCTTTTCCGAAGCTATGTCTCCTTTTGCCCTTTCAAACTTTTTTGCAGTACGCCAATGATCAGCGTACAATCAATTTTCGTCATCTTCGAATTTAGAAACTTTTTTGACATTTGTAATTTTTTCGTATTTCCAACCGTTTTCGAGTGAAATATTATTGAATTTGAATTATTTGAATTGTATGTTATTCGCAAGATAGAAAAAAAAATAGAAATACTCGATAGGTATGCCCAAAATTAGATTTCACTTTGACAGCTCGTCTTCTGAGACTCAACTCACACTTATTCAATATCAAACTAAAAAAAAGAACAATTAAAAACTAGATAAATTGCTGGAAGTGTCCTCCACCAGTAAGAATACGGGCATCTGTCCTTTTTCGCGTATTATCACGAACTCTTTTGAATATTCCTGGGGTATTTCTTATCGTGCCACCAAAGGTTATTATTCGATTTATCAATTCTTCTACAGTGTTCACTGGAGTAATATAAACCAAACTTTTGAGATATCCCCATAAGAAAAAGTCCAAACTATTTAATTCTGGGGACCTAGGAGGCCATGGTTCCGGTCCACCCGACCTATCCATCGGTTGTTGAATTCCCTAGCTTCTCCACTGAAATGCGTTGGTGCCCCGTCATGCATGAACCACATTATGTTTCTCACCAAAAGTGGCACATCCTCGAGCAATAAAGGTTAGGTTAGGTTTCCTCCTCGAGAAATTCCGATAAGCGGGACCGTTTAGTCTGTTAGGTGAAAACAATGGTCCAATCAAATAATTTACAATTATTCCGACCCGGAAATTTAGTAAGAATTGTTCTTGATGATGAGATTCCTCAATCGAATGGGGGTTTTTTCCAGACTAATAATTATTATCGTGAAAATTTGTGATAGCGATTCTCGAAAAATTAGCTTCATCTGTGAACATCATTTCACTATCAAAATGAGCATTTCCTCTAATTTCATCTAAGAACCATCGACAGAAATTCAGTCTTGGAATATTGAAGGAAAATCTCGAGGAAGTAGTGTTTGGACGCGTTGAATATGAAACGGGTAGTATAAAAAAAATTCGTGGAGAATGCTCCAAACTAGAACATGTGAAATATTCAACTGATTTCCAATTTTTCTTGTACTCACATAAAGATTCAAATCAATACAATTCAAAACTGCTTACTCAATATCTAGAGTTCTCATAGTTTGAGTTGCATCTTTTGAATGATTATTTGCAGTAAAAGTACCAGTTTTCCTCAACCTTCTGTCTATATCTGAAAATGTTCGCCTGTCTGGTGTTACTCGATTTGGAAAGCGCACCTGATATAATCGCCTAGCTTCTGTTGTATTTCCGTCAGCCAGACCATACATATAATGGATATCAGCCAATTCAGCGTTAGTAAAATTAACCATTTTTTCTGACAGCAACTTCAAAAGTCTTAAAACTAATCGTTAATTTAATAAACAATTCGAGCAGACACTGATTCAACTTTAGCAACTGTCAAAATAAATAAATAAATGAAAAAAATCGAAGCTTATTAGTCAAACTACAAGTGTCTAAATTGAATGAAGATGACGAAATTGATTGTACGCTGATCAGTGGCATACTGCAAAAAAAATTTGAAAGGGCAAGAGAAGACTTGGCTCCGGAAAAGAAAACACCTTGTGGATTCTAGTTAAAATTTAGGACGTGTAATGATGAAGGTTGTAAAAAATAGCTTACATTCCAAATTTGGGCTGAATATCTCAAAACTGCAGGAGTTTTGAAGAAGAAACCAATTTTTTCCGAAAATTTCAACACCCTGTAGCTCCGTAACGAAGCTTTTGCGAACCTATGTTCATATAATTTTTTTTTCCAAAATTGCACGTAGATTTAAACCTCAAGTTATTACATACTATCATGTAACACCCTGTATAGGTTAGACTATAAACTATAATGTTACAATGATGATAACAAATTAAACTATATATTATACTATCACAAAAGATTCATTGAAAATCAGGATTGCAATTCGGTCTCACGACCAATTTCAGCTGATAACAAGTTACATATTGAGTAATGTTGCCATCGCAGCTAGATTTGGAGGTGAAGTAGCAATCGATCCCCAGGACGATATATGAATATTCAGAATTTATGGTTGATAGTGTTAATAAATTAAATGTTTATGAACTCTTTGTTTCCTCCGCTAAGCTACCTGAGCGTAAAACTCGTTATAGTCTTTGTACAAGTGCATTTCTACCTAGTCTCTGAGTTGCGACAACTCCTTTGGGCTTGAAATATTTCAGCCATCACGATTCTAATACTTAATTTGTATTCGTGAAGCTTATTTTGATATTGGTTATATCGATAAGAGTTGGTATGAAGAGAGTGTTTTTAATATTGTATTCATTTTCAGCTGATAGTAGTTCTTCCAGAAATGAACATGGTTAGTTCTGGCGTTATTATACATAAATAAAATGTTTTATCCATTTTTGCCGCAAATAGTATAACATATAAATGAGATAAAAACACAAGGTTTAACTTTGATCTACACTTTATTTGAAAAATTCGACGACGCAGCTGTGTCAGCGAAACGTCGTCGAATTTTTCAAATAAAGTGTAGATCAAAGTTAAACCTGTGTTTTTATCTCATTTATATCATGGATCTACATCAAGTAACGGCCTCCACAATTCAAGTATTCAAAAAGTATAACATATTATTATAAAAAATAAGACCTCTGAGTATTCAGGGTTCCTTTATTTACTATGTCCACATCAATGAGGGCGTTCAAAGATATTACTTCACACACCATTATTGAACCTTCACCAAAATCATTGATAGGTAAAAAGTTGCACTGGACAAAATCTACACTTCCTCCCAGTCGGCTTTGAACCAATTGACAAGTTCTCTGCCAAAATTTGCCTATTCTTGTATATGTTCAATCTAGGCCATCTAACACAACTTCGGAAAAGGATTGTTGCTAGATTGTACACTTATTGATGGCTGAATTTCTCACTTGGAAAGCACGTTGAAAGTGATTTCGCTAAGATAATATATACATTGGTTATCATTACGATTCTTTTAAGCACAACATGGACTTCCATTTCTATGTCTTGTAATGGGAACGTTGTTACCATCACTAAGTTACACGACATAACACAAGATCAGGCAACACCGCTGTACTGCCACGACGAGTAGTGCATAGCGCACGATGCTACGACGCAGATTGACAGCGCAGGCGAAACAGTATAAAGGGTACCGCTTGAAACACGGATAGGCATTCGAGGTCTCGAACTGAGAGAACTTGGGTCTAACTCCTAGCTGTACGTACTGAGTTCAGCTATTCCTATCCTTGAGTGATTGTACGTAGTGAGTTCAATCACAGTCCTAGTCGGTGACCACGTAGTAAGTGGCCACATACCTAGCTGTACGTACTGAGTTCAGCTATTCCTATCCTTGAGTGATTGTACGTAGTGAGTTCAATCACAGTTCTAGTCGGTGACCACGTAGTAAGTGGCCACATACCTAGCTGTACGTACTGAGTTCAGCTATTCCCATCCTTGAGTGGTTGTACACTGCCCTAACCGGTGACCACGAATTGAGTGGCCACATACCCGGCTTTACATATTGAGTACAGTTGCCATCGCAGCTAGATTGGGAGGTGAAGTAACAGTCGATCCCCAGGACGACATATTATTGTAAATAGTGTATATATATGAATATTCAGAATTTATGGTTGATAGTGTTAATAAATTAAATGTTTATGAACTCTTTGTTTCCTCCGCTAAGCTACCTGAGCGTAAAACTCGTTATAGTCTTTGTACAAGTGCATTTCTACCTAGTCTCTGAGTTGCGACAACTCCTTTGGGCTTGAAATATTTCAGCCATAATTTTGATATTGGTTATATGAGAGTGTTTTTGAATATTGTATTCATTTTCAGCTCTATAAAAATTTTTGCGAAGAGTAGTTTCAATGTCGAATACACAAAGTTCGAGAATTCTCAACTCTGGGTATAAACGATTTTATGTTTACACAGATTATTAGGCATTGGTTACACTTTCCTAATAAGATAAACCTACTCTGAAATTTTGTTCCATTAGAAGGGAGATCAAAATATTCGGAAATTTTCAAGGAGCAATAAATTTACCCGCCACATATCGGAAACTGTTGATATTGCTGCGAACGAAATGGGTTCTATGTCTTCATCATTATCTCCTCCAAATTCTTTAACAAGAAGTCCTTGTTTCACTGCTTCATTCATATAAAACATGTCTGAACTTTTGAGGTGGGTAACATCTATAGTCAAAAATGAAATTTATATCAATGAAATATGCATGGAATTCATATTGAAATTTGAAAAAGTCTAGGGATGTCCGATTAGTTTTAAGGAAAAGTTCGAGTGTATGAAATTGTTAGATTATACAGGGACCAAAATATCTCATTGACCACAGTTTGTCAAAGCATTCAAACTACTGTTCTATTATACCTATGTGTCCAAATTGGCTGAAACTTTAATGAGTAACTGTCAACAGATGAGAAATGCAAATTCATCAGCTTTTATTTACGAGTGTTACCATCTTCACGTAGAGATTGGAAAATTTTCAATTCATCCTCGTATATACTGCATCAAAGTTTCCAGAATACGAAAAGGTTGAACATTGAATTTTTAAACTCATATATGCTAATAAGAATGTTTGAATTTGGGAGGCTTTTACTTGGTAAAATTCCATTATCAATAATAAAAAAAAACAAGTACTGTGTTTTAAGGAATTTTACTTAATAATTGCGATTCGTAACGCGTTTCACTACACCGTAGCTTCTTCAGACGAATGAATATACAGAAAAATATAAATGAGAATATAACTATAAATCTTCTTGAGTAATTAAAAGCTTATTGGGTTGCTTCTTCCTAAGTGGTTATTTATGACAGGTATATCCAATAAAATTAAGGAATAGATTGCTCCCCGAAAAGATTCAATAGAGGTGAAGGGCTTAAATCGACTTGTTCATTGATGAGTCTACCTGAGTGTTTGTATTTATTGATTTCTAAGGTTTCCCAAAGATCTACCTTCCAAGATTTATTATCTGTATGCAAAATTTCAAACTGTGGGTCGAAAGAATGATTATTTTCTAAGAGATGATTCGCGTAATTTGAATCTGATTTTTTATTTGAAAAACTGCGTTTATGTTCCGATATTCTAATATTAAAAATATAATATATATAATAAATGAATAATATAGAAAAAAAAAATAATGAAACCAAACCAGGTAAAAACAATAAATCAAGTGTTTATAGATTGAATTGCAATGACTGTGATAATTTCGACATTGTTAGAACACATAGAAATTTTAATATTAGAATATCGGAACAGAAACGCAGTTTTCAAATAAAAATCAGATTCAAATTACGCGAATCATCTCTTAGAAAATAATCATTCTTTCGACCCACAGTTTGAAATTTTGCATACAGATAATAAATCTTGGAAGGTAGATCTTTGGGAAACTTTAGAAATCAATAAATACAAACACTCAGGTAGACTCATCAATGAACAAGTCGATTTAAGCCCGTCACCTCTATTGAATCTTATCGGGGAGCAATCTATTCCTTAATTTTATTGGATATACCTGTCATAAATAACCACTTAAGAAGAAGCAACCCAATAAGCTTTTAATTACTCAAGAACATTTATAGTTATATTCTCATTAATATTTTTCTGTATATTCATTCGTCTGAAGAAGCTACGGTGTAGTGAAACGCGTTACGAATCGCAATTATTAAGTAAAATTCCTTAAAACACAGTACTTGTTTTTTTTATTACTAATAAGAACGGCTTGCGACCAGAATTTGTTGACTAGAGAGCTTAGATTGAGAAATTGTGGCTTGCTTCATATAAGGGATATCTCGCAAAATCACTAGCATGGGATGAATGCTAGTGCTAATAAGACCAAAAAATTATGTTAATATGTCTCACAAAACTAAAGAGGAAGACGTTTTACAAATGCCGGCAGAATATCATACTCTAATTATCTGTAAAACTGTTCGAAAGAATTGACTTCAATAAAATATTTAAAAAAAAAATCATCAATGATATGTTCTTTCTCAAAAAAAAGAAAAAACTAAGCGGTACCACATACCCTCGGAAGTCCTAACGAAAAAAAATTCACCTTAGCTATTGATACCAATTTATATCGCACACCACATGGTTCCTGTATCTGAATTTCGTTTCTAGTACTGTTTTTCTAAACTTTCTGGAAATTATTTCAATTTATCGAGTTTTAGTGGTCTTTCTATCACTGTTGGATATATCAATAATTTTAAATTAATCTGAACTTCTTTGCTCGACTCCTATAATAGTGATTTTTAGTTTTTAACTATTATTTATCTTTTTCTACATTTATAGTAATGGATATTGGAAGAACCTAATCGAATTATAGTATAGTGATCGGTATCTGATACATATTTAAAGTTTCAATAAAATCTGATGTCTGAAGTGAGTTCAAACAACGTTCGAAGATTCTATTACATATATAGATAGATAAATACAGGTGAAGTTAATAAAGCGTTTTAAAAAGTGAAACATTTTCGGGAATATAATTGTAGAAATTACTGACTATATAAGACAGCCATATAATGGAATTCATCACCTGTAAAATAAAAGAAAATATTAATCCAATTGAAAATTAATTATTTGACTATGATTCCGATCCACTATACCACTTTTACATCGTACACTGCAAGAAAGACATGAAATTTTTCGATGAGAAAAACGGTGAAATGAAAAACATCGCTTCAAAAAAAATTATATCCATCGTAGGTTAAGATATTCGATTGCTGAAAACTGAATATGTGCAGTTGGTCACTATTTTCCTTTCTGAATTTTTGGAAAATTTTTTTGGTCTACAGGTGACATTTTCTAGATTTTCGATTGGATCTCCTGAAATCTAACCTAACCTAACAACAATAAACAAGTAATGTGTTTTGAGGAATTTGACTGAATACTTGTTATTCGTTACGCGTTTCGCTACACCGTAGCTTCCTCAGACGAATGAGAGTACAGAAATTATGACAACCATATATAGATAAAATGTGAATATAAATACAAATGTTCCTAAGTAATTAAAAGTTTATTGAGTTTCTTATTCTTAAGTGGTTATTGATGACATGTATATCCAATAAAATTAAGGAATAGATTGCTTCCTGAAGAGATTCAATAGAGGCTTAAATCGACTTGGTCATTAATGAGTCTACTTGAGTGTTTATGTCTGTTGATTTCTAAAGTTTCCCAAACACCTACTATCTAATATTTATTATCTGTATATAAAATTTCAAACTGTGAGTCGAAAGAATGATTATTTTCTAGGAGATGATTCGCGTAATTTGAATCTGATTTTTATTTGAATAACTGCTTTTATGTTCCGATATTCTAATATTGAAATTTCTATGTGTTCTACCAATGTAGAAATTATTAGTGATTGTAGTTCAACCTCTAAACACCTGTTTTATTATTTTTATCTGATTTGGTTTTATTGTTTTTCATATATTTGCTTGAGCTATTATTAGCTAGGAAAGCTATGTTGAAATTATTTTTACTCAAGAATGATTTCAGTTTCTCACTTGTAATACCAACGTTGAGTTGGATTTTCGTTTCAATTTATCGACAGGAAAACTTCATTCAATGCGATTTCACTTTGTTTTTTATTCAAAATATTATTTGTTCAAAATATTATCTATTCAAAATATTATTTATTCAAAATGGTATTCATTATAATTGCGGACATATGTGTTTTTTATATCAATGATTTGATGGATCACGGACCTCTGTGTCACCAAGAGCCACACCTTGAGGAGGCGTACGAACGATTTGATTGTTTTTTTCTTGACATGTGAAGGTACATAATTGAAAACTTTAGTAGCAAGAAAAAAACATGATCTTTGCCCAATAATTTTTTTTACAGAGGGCACATTTAACAAATTATCCATATTCCTCGTATCATACATCATATGTAAACCATTGACAGAATCGATGGAACTTTTGAACTGAAAGGTACCTAGTGCTATGTAGAATAACTGTCGTATGTTAAACAGTTCAGAGGTCGTCAGAAGGTTATCGGTAAGGTGTATTCCATATAATCTTCATGAGCAATCTGCAATCTTTTCAGGTAGAAATTTGTAACCCTATCCCATGACAGAAAGCCGTAGGTCAAATGTGGATATACGAGAACAAAATAAACTTTTTTGAGCAACATTGCAGAAGTTCTTGAGGTTTGTGAATTTCGGTATCAAATACCTTACTTCCGTTACCAGATTTTGAATATGGGCATTCCATATCGAATGGAGGTCCAGTGTAACTCCAAAGTACTTAATCGCTTCTGTAGAACCTAAACTGAATTCATCATCACCACCACCACAAACTAAAAGCGACTGATAATTCGGGCGCGAATAAACGTTGTTTGAAAAAGCTTCAAATTTTGTTATATTTGTGTAACCTGTCAAGAGCACAATATCAAAAAAGGCTGAAAACTTCGCAAAGTCTCGCACGATTCCATTACCAAGTTGTGTCCGGGAACTATCCTGGTAGAAGATGCAGTGTCATCAGCAAAGCTAATAACATCTCCAATTGTTTCCACCGAGAAAAAAGCATTCATATAGATACGGGACCAAGTACCGTACCCTGTGGTACTCCACACTTAACTCCACAACTAATGCTATCACAAACCTTCACACACTGCCACCTTCCATCGATATAGCTCCCGAACCAAGACGAAGCATGACCACGAATGCCATTACATTCTAACATTTCATGAAGAAGTTTTTGATCCACGCAGTCAAAGGCCTTCACCAGATCCACGAAGATACATAAGCATGGTTTGGAATGATTCTATTTGTTGGATATGTCAGTGCGTCATGCGTGGAGTGACCCTTCTGAAATCCAAACTGTTTAGCTGATATAATTTTACACTGCTCAAGGAAAGTCACTGTACGAGATTGAACTACTTTCTTAGATTTTTGAGATATTTAAGAGCAGAGGGATTGGCAAATAATTTGTTAAAAACTCTCGATCACCAGCCTTGAATATAGAAACAAATAGAGCCGTATACATAGCTCGTCGTGTCATTCGTATCAACATAAAATATCAGTATGCAACAGTTTTATTCATAGATTGATTAACATCCCGTTATCACCAGAGAATTTCAACAAAGAATTAAGTTTAATTAAACAAAAGATAAAAATAATAGTTATTATATCAAAATAATAAATATTTTGAATAAAGGACAAAGTAGAATCGCATTGAATGAAGTTTATCCTGTCGATAAATTGAAACAAAAATTCAACACCTTAACCCACGTCGGTATAACAAGTGAGGAAATGAAATCATTACTAAGTAGTAATAATTTCAACAAAACTTTCCGAAGTAATAATAGCTTAGGCAAATATATAAGAAACAATAAAATCAAATCAGATGAAAATAATAAATCAGGTGTTAATACATTGAATTGCAATGACTGTAATAATTTCTACATTGGTAGAACACATAGAAATTTCAATATTAGAATATCGGAACATAAACAACATAAAAAATTCAATTTAAATTACGCCAATCATCTCCTAGAAAATGATCACTCTTTCACCCACAGTTTGAAATTTTATATACAGATAATAAATATTAGAAAGTAGATCTTTGGGAAAATTTAGAAATCAACAAACACAACACAAACACTCAGGTAGACCATTAATGAACAAGTCGATTCAAGCCCTTCACCTCTATTGAATCTCTTCAGGGAGCAATCTTTTCCTCAATTTTATTGGATATACCTGTCATCAATATCCACTCAAGAAGAAGAAACTCAACAAGCTTTTAATTACTTAGGAACATTTGTATTTATATTCTCATTCTTATTTATATATAGTTGTCATAATTTCTGTACATTCATTCGTCTGAAGAAGCTACGGTGTAGCGAAACGCGTTACGAATCACAATTATTCAGTAAAATTCCTGAAAAAACATTACTTGTTCTTATTGTTGTTAGGTTAGGTTAGATTTCAGGAGATCCAATCGAAAATCTAGAAAATCTTACTCACAATTATTCAGTGAAATTCCTCAAAAACATTACTTGTTTTATTATTGATAATGGAATTATACCAAGTAGAAGCCTCCCAAATTAAAACTTAATCTAACAGGTAAATAAATTTCGATAATATTCAATATTTATTAGTTCATACAAGATTTCATTTCCATCCAACAATATGGTCGAAAATCGCTTGATATTTCGGTCGTGATGCAGATATGGCGCAAATTATGGTGGGATGGTCAGGTGACCCTTATATTATTTATTTTCAAATAAGACCAACCAGTTTTTGGTTAGCGAGTTTACTTGCAATGGAGATGCGGGAAGCCTTTGTTCTTTAAAGCGAATCAACCAAAACATCGTGGTCTACTTCTACGTTACGTTTGCTCATCCTTTAAGCTAGGGTTCTAATGCCAACTCTTGTCCTCGTGTTGTTCACTTTTGAATCCGTTGACCCTCCCATCGTCGTGGAAGTATTTCGTATAGGACAACGAAAGTGAAATGTCTCGAATTCCTCTTCCCTTCGTTAATGTTTGATTCAATTCAATATGCCGCTAACCTGTCAAGTTGTTCAAAATCCGGCGACGCTGTGGACTTATCTCTGAATATATCTGTCACGAGGTATTTCATCCTGAAAGTGCCAACGTGACTGCCAAGGATATTGCTCATGTCAAAGAATCCTATTACAAATGGAACTGTGCTGCATGCGATACCCGAAAACGCTGTCTACGTAGTAATTTCCAGTTCAAATCTAATGATCAACCGATTACCATGAAACACCTGACCATCTCTTTTATTGCTGAAGACATAAATTCAATCAAAAAGATCAGTCGGAAATTGTTAATGAACTCACAAAATGTAGAGCCACACCGAATTTTACTTCACTGATTGCGAAAAAAGAATTGAAGGTCTCGCGAGTGAGAATACTTATGTTTCGTTTGGTCTTGATGAAAAGAAGAGAGAGGTAGAAAGTTTGAGGGTTTCATCATCACAAACAGCTCCTTCTACACACCCGACCATCGAGAAAATATAGAGACCCTTGAACGAATGAAGCGTTCTTCAAACTTGATATTGATAATTATTCCGGCACCTTCAACCCCTGATACCGTTCTCAGCCAAGCAATCGAAGTTTTGCAATTAATCGATCCCATTGCGAGCTAGTCAAGACTACACGTCAAGGAACTCCTTCAATGAACCGGCCACGTTTGTTGAAAATTATTCTTTCTAAGCTGAAACTCGTCTCCCAAATACTTCGAAATGAAACTAAACGAAAATTCTAAACTATTCTAGCATTTCCATTTCTGATGACAAAACACCTTTCCAAAAGCATGAATGGAGAGGTTTGCGTGATCAACAATAGCGTCCGCAGGTGCAAAAGATCTTACAGTCAAATATGTCATTCTCTCTGGTAGCTCCCATTTCACAAATAAGGCGCCAAAAAACTAAATAAGCTCAACGAATGGAGATTCAGTTACAGCAATGTGCCATCTCTAAGCTCCTTGTATCGTGAAGTCTTATTGTACTCGCAGCTACTCAAACCCAAATTTATTCTTATGTCAGAATCATGGTTGAAGTCTGAAATTCCTGACTCTTTTGTTCATATATCTAATTCGATTAATTAGGACGAACAATCAAAACACAACGACACAACGTTGATGATATGTGGAAAACTTTCATGGATATCCTTTCTTTTTCCATTAGCAATAATGCTACATAAATAATACATAGAACTGCTCGCAGTAACCCTTCAATGGATTGATAACGATATCTACAAAACGATTCGGCATAAAAAATCGCTCTGGCAAACATACATTCGTCGTGGGCAACTAGAGGACTACAAAATTCATGGAACCCTCTTTGAAATGTTAGCTTGCTAGACTAATAAATACAAAAACGTTATGAGGTTAAGATGATAGCATTCAAGAATAGTTTTTCAAATATATGCATTCTTTTCTGAAGTACAAAGTTATTGCTCCAATGGTCAGGGGTCCTACAACTTGTGTATCACAAAATTTTCTAGAAATCTCCAATGTCTTAGCAGATGATTTTACAGATTCCTTTACCGGTGATACTATAGCATCAGTGCCTAACATTCTCATCAACCGTTTTCAACTGAATCTGAGCGACATAGTCATTACCGAAAGTATTGTGGAAAAACATCTGTCTCCGTTAAAAGTTCACTCCTCGCCAGGTCCTGACGGACTAACACCCAAAATTCTGAGATACTGGCGCCAAATCACTCTTATATCACATGTTTCTGATTTCTAAAATCATTTCAGCCCACTGTTCACCTTTACCACGGTTAAAGGCCTCTGTCACATCAATTTTGAAGAGTGGCTATAAAAATTCTCCGAACAACTACCGCTCCATTAGTTCGACTTCGGTTGCAACCAAAATTCCAGAAAAAATTATCCTTGCTTCGATTCTCGATTTTTTGCTGGAGAACAAGATAATCCCTTCAATATGCTTTTATTACCGAAAGAATGGTCATAACCTACCTTCTTCAGTGCGTTCCATCTTGGATTAGAGCTGTGGATAAGGGGGAGCCCGTCGATATTATTAACCTTAGCTTCTCTAGGTTTTAGACTAGGTTCTTTGCCATCGTCCTCTGGTGAAAATTGAATACTGGGATTCAGGAAACTTACTCTTGTAGGTTGGGGTTTTTCTGAATGGAAAAAACCAAATTTTGCGTCCGATTTTCAGATTTTGGAGTGCAATACAAAAGTCTATTGTCCTCCATATTAGGAAAAACAACCCAACATCCTATACATAATCCACAGGCACCAGATCACCCAGAAAAGTCATACCAAAGATTAAGATGACCTAAGTTGGAGCAGACACATTCAGGAAGTCATCTCTAAAGCCGAAAAAATGATTTGTCTGATGTTAAGACTATTTTCTCAGTATGATATACTGGTGGCAGCAAACATTTACATGACATACCTGCGCCTACTCCTCGAATTTGAAGGACCAGTATGGTACCCGAATATATGAGCTGACGCTGAACTTCGTGAGGATATTTAACGCCGAGCAACCCGTATTCTTTATGGAAAAATCAGGTGAATTTATGAAGACCGTCTAAAGATAATGGAGGTAGATACATTTTCAGATAAACGCATAAGAGGCGACCCAATTCTGACGTACAGAGCATTTCATGACCTTTTTGGATGTGATAAAACCCACCTGCTTCTGCTAAATTCTAATAATTTAAGAGGTCACAATTTCTAACTCCTCGAAGAGAAGAGCACCTGCGGGCTGAATTTTTGGTTCATCGCATGGAATGCATTACCCTTAGAAATTTCAAATGCCATTAGTGTCAATCAATTTAATAACAGATTTGACCCTTGGAAGAATATTAAAGTTTGAGTGAACTTCCTTTCCTTTTTTCCTTTCATTTTCCATCTTTTACTACGTTTGTACCAATCTAATCTAACCAACATAATCATATTCACTACTAGAAAAAGTTTCCTGTTTTCCAGATAAAACATATGGTACCACAATGAAATATGTAGATAACTGAAAATTGGTTACTTAATTAAAAGTTTTGTAAGACATACATACTGCTAATGCACTAATTTCAAGTAATTATGTAAATAAAATCAAAACGTTTGAAATAAATTGTCCATGGTTATCAGTCATGACTATATGAAGAGTCAATGTCCAAAGATGACTAGTCCACGTCGGTGAGAAGAAAGAAGGAAGGATGTGGGCGGTATTATCCGCGTTCATCATTCATCCCTTTAACAAATGTATCAAAGTAATTTTGAATACTCACGTATACAGCACGCACTAGCAAAAAATATATAAAATAGGGTTTCAATAAGCGAACTGAATAATACTTGTTCCCTACTGAAGTCCTCAGCCATAGCCCTCGTAATGCAGTGAACTGAAAATAATAATTTTTGAAATTAAGTAATAATTTATTAATAATTCCATTTTATTTTGATGTATGAAAACAAAAAAGAAAGGCAGAATTCGCAACTTTTTATTCAAACGTCTACCAAAAGTCCAATATTTGGTATATTCAATTGATAATAGTCCATTTTTTGCATTTAGGATTACAGATTGAAACGCCGCTAATTTTTTTGTTTCAGATACCCCGATTAGCCGGAATGTGAAGGAAGTGCGAGTCCAATTTTTCGAGGCGCGGGCGTTCAGAACCCAGTACCTCATGTTTTGCGCAATATTTTTAGCTTAAAATTTATTTATCAGGTGTTTTAGATTGGATTGTGCAGATTGCAATTGTTTTTATATAGGCAGAACAGGAAGAAATTTTAATGTTAGAATCTCTGAACATAAACGCAATTTCATCAATGGAAAAACCGATTCAAATTATTCAAATCATCCTAGTGAAAATGGTCACTCTTTCAATTCAGAATTTAAAATCCTACATTCTGAGAATAGAGGTATAAAACTCAACCTTCTGGAAGCACTTGAAATTAACAGATTTAGGTATTTACCGGAAATGTTTAATGATCAGGTAGACATAAATAACTCACGCTTATTAAATTTTATTTCCTAAACAGTTCAAGTACGGATAGCTCTGAGTGGATTACCTCTTTAGTAAATATATAAATTTGTTAGTAAGATATATTTGTAGTATTCATTCGCTCTTGATGAAGATACTGTGTATCGAAACGCGTCGAGCATTTTATAATATATTTTAGTAGAAATCATCTTTTACTTGTATTTGCTTAAGATTTATATTTATACTGTCGAAATATGTGTCCATAAATTATAATAAGCTATCTTATTATAAGTTCTATCTATATACTGAACGTAGGAAAAAATTCTATGAATCCCTAAAAATCAAGTCGTCACATGGGATGACCCCCTTAAATCATCGTGAATTTTATTGAGGAAGTTCAAAAATGTATCTAATTGTCTATTTGAGCCATGAAAACCAACCAAAATATCATCAACGTATCGATACCAGAACATGATATGTTTTTTGGTATTGATGTGTTTTCTGAGTTGTCCATGAAAATATCTGATAATAGGGGGCTAAGTGGCGATCCCATAGGAAGTCCTTATAAGAGTGTGATGAGGTACGTGAATTTGAATTTGAAACTGTACTTCAAATCTATAAGAAATAATTTTGTCCACATATTACATAACATCGAAATTGATTGCTCGAAGTTCAAAATCTAAATGCAATTTGCAAAATGTCAGAAGATAAATATGAACTCCTCTACTCAAAACTCACAACACTTGAAAGTAAGAAACCCGAATGTCAGTTACCTCAACAACCACAAAATTCATCTATTGATTCGGAGGAACTTGGCATAACTTTCTAACCGAGATTTGTGAACCTGTCAAATGTTCCATTCAACGGCGAACAAACCGATCTCCTGAACAAAGGTCCTAAATTATGATACTCAGAAGAACAAAACTCTGATGGGCGTGCAGGCAGAACGGAATATTCAAATACACAAAAATGTCATTGAAAATTCTAGTCTCAAGCATAAAATCACAGGAATAATTGAAGATATTCAGATAAAACCCAACGAAATGAAGTATTTGAAAAAAGTCCGTTCTATAACCAGTAATATTCAAGAAGAACACCTTATAATGACTAAAGCAGACGAAGTCAACCGCATAATAGTTCTTACTGAAGACCAACGAAAAAGATTTTCCGCCACAGAGTGAATTAAAAAAACGAAAAGTACTTGATTTGATATCTTGGTTGAAAAAAGAACTAACCTTGTTCACAAGAACCAGCCAAACAATAAAAAAGCTGCTACGATCGCGTCATCTAAAATATCTCATATATTGGCGAAACACAAGAAACCATTCAAAGATGGATCGGTTGTGAAGGAAGCATTTATTGAAGCAGTTGAGACTTTATTTGGAGATTTTAAAAATAAGACAGAAATCATGTCTGCTATTAGAGTTATCTCGTCCACCTGTCACAAGACGTATTGAAGTCATGAGTCAGGACATGGCAGATAAACTAAAACATGATATCATGAAATGTATATACTTTTATTTACAGTTCGACGAAACCACCGATATGACAGACACTGCCCAGCTGTGTATTTTTATTCAGATGGTATTAAATGACATGTTGGCTAAGAGAGAATTCCTCATTCCTCTGGAGGGAAGACCCGCGGCGAAGCTATTTATGACATTTTCTTCAATTTTGTATAAAACTACAAGATACCAATATATAAATTAGTGTGCATTACAACCGATGGAGCACCAGCAATGACTGGAAACAAAAACGGTTTTGTGGCATTATGTCGAGTTAATGAAGAGTTCCCTTCGTTTTTTTCATTCCACTGCATTACCCATCAACAAGTTTTGTATTTAAAAGTTTTAAACACGGAGGAAATTATGGGCATTGCAACCAAAATTGTGAATTCCATCCGAGCACGTAGCTTGCAACGGCGGCTCTTCAAGTTGCAGTTGGAAGATAGGGAGTCATCTGAACACACTGATTTAGTTCTTCACACGGATGTCAGGTGCTTGAGTCGCGGAAGATTCCATGAAAGGTTTCAAGAATTATTGCCAGAAAAACAGATTTTCTAGACGAAAGAGGTGATGACACTCAGATGTTGAAAAACGAAAAATGGCTGATTGAATTGGGATTTTTGACTGACATCACAATGCACTTAAACACCATTAACTTGGAGCTTCTAGGTAAAGGTAAAACTATTATTAGCGCAGTAAATGCATTCAAAAGTAAATTGCAACTGATAGATCAACCGAGAAGAAAGGATCTGAAACATATTCCGTCTTTCAAAGCAAGGATTTCTCAGTTGAATTTTGATACGTTTGAGGCTGAATTATCAGATATTTTGGGATAATTCGAAATGTGTTTTTATGATTGCAGTAAAGTGGAAAATATAGCATCATTTATGAGTTATCCTTTTTCATGTGAAAACCTTGAGGAATTAGCTACTGAAATAGCAAGACAGTTTAATATTAACTCATGTTCTGTTGAAAATGAGTTGGTGCAAATTATATCAGATATACATCTCAAAGCTACAGCATCTGATACAATGTTTGGGTTAACTTACTTGTGCAAGTCTGCATTTTCTGAAATGAAGATAATTAAGTCAGAATATCGCAATCGACTAACTGACGATCATATGTTATCATGCTTGCGATTAGCTATAAGTGGTTACGTACCATTTTATTAAAAGTATGCTGAGGACATGTAGTGTCACGCTCCAACCTCCAAAGTCACTCCTTAGTTAAGTTTAACACCATATGTAACTGTTTTGTTCTGTAACAACCTATGAACTCCAATTTTGAATAACTATGAGTTTTTTCATTGGTATTATAGAGAAGAACCTAGCTAAACCTAACCCTACCTAGGTATGTAGGTAGGTAGGGTGTATCGTGTACCTATGACAACCCTGCATCACATATACTTGCAGCCTCTCAGAGTCGATCGTAAGTAGTCTAAAAATATTGATTATTTGGCTGGCCTTGTGAACCTGGTTTGTTCTTTTTTCAAACAAGATATCGAATCACGTAGTTTTCGTTTTCTTCATTCACTCTGTAGCGGAAAATCATTTTCATAGTTTTCATAAACCGTCTTATGATGCTTCTCTAATTTACCAAGCTTAGGTATTGCAGCTGACGCACGACAAATAAGACAAATGCACTTATCCTTCACCATACAAAAGAAAAATTCTTCCTCCCAATCGTTATAAAAATGATACAATTCATTCAATTACAATTCAGACTGACTCCAATTCCTCCAGACGTAACATTTATATCGGCGTGACCGAAAGTCTCGAATGTTCCCGTCAAAACGCGCCACGCCAATTTTCCAGAAAAGCGGTAAGAATATAAAACGCGGCTTTTGTTTGACAAGTACCACGCGTTCCTTTGATAAAGCCGCCTTTTGCCGCTAGCAGAGCGGCAAAAAGCATTTTATTACGTAATAAATTTTTGTAGTTTAGTTACCTACTCATTATAATTTTTTTTCTTCTCGAGATCTATTCAAAACCCACTCGCTATCGACCGTTTGGGCACCCCTAAAATAAAGGAAGTAGAATTGAATCTATTCAAAAGTTTGGAAATTAATAAACTCAGGAAAACCCCACATTATACTTCTCTTAATAGCCAAGTTGAAATCAATAATTCCCCCCTACTTATTATAACATTTTAGGAAAAATATATCGTGTTATCATTTCTGTACCTAAGTTAGTATAATAAAATGATCGAAGGGTCGAAACCGATCGTGAATTAACAAATAAAAGTGGATATCTGACAAAAGTGTTTTTCCCTTTCATATTATGAAATGGCTTTTCACAAAATAAATATGTCATCAATATCATTAACTGGTATATATTGTTTTATATCAAAATAACACATACTACGACGAGGTATTATCGTTTCCTCTAAGAAACATTTAGAAACCCTTTAATTTTTCATCACATTGTAGTTCCAGTTGGGAATTGTTGAAAACTGTTCGCTGATAAATTTTACAATAATGTTACCACGAAAGTTGAAATAGTGACGTGTATATTCCTGATCATTCAAGACGCTGATATAAACGACAAAATTTGAGACTGTAATTGTGATAAATTGATATTCTTACCTTTTTTTGGTTTTTTGTCCTTTTCGCCAAACTGGGAGGACCAGCTTAATTCATCGGAATAGGTATCACGAAGTCTTGCCTTCAATTGTGCTAATTCCTGTGGGCCACTTTTCCGAAACTGTATTGTGACATCATCTTTGGATTTTTTTTGATCTTCTGACATTTTCAGTTTTATTCAGCTAAGAGAAAATTGTTACTTCTGGGATATAAATTATACTAAATTATAAGCCTAGGATATAGTTGAATTGAAAGTTGACGCAGCTGTCAATTTCATATCAATCATACTAAATTGAAAAAATTAATATTTCGAGTGTCAAATATGTTCACAGTGGTATCAGTTCAATTAATATGAACCAAAATGTTCCCATGTACGTACACTTTTGAAATTTTTTGGAAGTATGGTAGAAAACTTGTACATGAATTAAGGAAAAGGAGTATCAGGTAAAATAATCTCTGTATTGAACAAAGGCATTTCTCTGTAAGAAGATATATTCTGTGAAGATATCAAGTTGAAACTCTAATAAGTGAAAATCAATTTGCTCGATATTTTTCGCAACATTAACAAAGATAACAAAGCTCCAGTTTTTGAACATATTAAATATATAATATAATATTATACATGTACAAAGAAACACATCTAAAACGAAAAATGGAGAACAGCTAACTTGAGTAATTGACATTCTCGAAAAATAAAGCAGCCTTCAAAAATTGAACAGTTCTTGAAAATATTTATTTATCATTATTTCTACTTTGAAATCAATAAATAAACTATTTTTAACATAGTGGGTATCCACCAAAAATTAACGCGTTTTAGTATACTACGCTTACCTGACCTGTTGGTTTCTTATATTATATTTCCACAATCTGGGGAGCAAATGAAACTCGTCAATCGCACCTAGTTTTGAGATCTAGTTCCTCACAGCATTTGTGAGATCTGAGGTCAGTAGATTGATTTCTCGTGAATATTATTGTCCACCATTCTGTGTTTTGATATGATCCTGTGTTATTTTTCTTTTTTTGCGTAAAATTAAAGAGAGCTCCTAGATATTTGTTTTCATTCAAAGTTTCGCCAAGTTACTCCAAATCTATTGAATTAAGGATTTTCATCAAATAACTTAATAGCGACACTCTGGAATGAAAAGCCGACCAGAAAGTAATTGTTCGGAGGGAGGGGGTTGGTTCCACAAATACTAAATTCATATGTTGAAATTCCTTTTCTAATACATACTTGAGGGATACCGATGGTGTTAATTTTTTATGTTCTAAATCAGGGGTCTCCAAACTTTGAAGCCTTAGGGCCATAATATTTTTTTCGGTACGTTTGAAGGGGCAAAACAATTTTAATCTTGATGCCCACCTAAGCAAACATCGTGATGTTAGGTTAGGTTTAAACTTCTGCGCTTTGCCTGTTGTCTTTTATGATTTAGACACCTCAGCAATGATTGAATGATTTCATCTTGGTTTTTCATTTTGAAAGAGTGACGACGAAAATATCCCGAAAATAGCCCGTTTTTGGGAGCTCGAGATTTTTTTCCGAATTGTTTATCACATTATATGATGATAGAAGGGAAAATCAACGACCAATAACAAACAGTTGTGAGAACGTGAAAATTCCAACACTCGTAGAACATCATCAGTCGGTCCATGGATCGCATCACTGTTAGAACGAGGGAAATAGTCATGTTGGTATCGGTGCTCTAGACCAGGGGTCTCCAAACTTTTAAGCCTTAGGGCCATAATATTTTTTTATGTACGTTCCAAGGGCCGAAACAATTATAATTTTTCTGCCCACCTAAGCAAACATAGGCGTTTTGCATTTCAATTGCGATTGATTGTGTGTTCAGTATATTGTGGCAAGTAGGGACATCTAGTGGCGAGTAGTAATACTATGCAGGCCTATGGTGCAGGTACTATCTATTTCGGCTACCCACTAACTACTAACAGGTGGCATGTTTCAGAATTTCCGCATTGGTTCGAGAAAGTTCTGGTTCTGACTAGTTTTTTCGATCACTTCTAGATGCTAGTAATAGCATGGGTATAAAAAGGCTAACGGCGCCATTTCGAGTCAGTTTGCGTGGGAAAGGCAAAGGAAGCGAAACTGCCTATTGTGAAATAAAGTAACACCCGTGCATAAGTAAGAGGATTATATTAGACTCGTTTTATGTTTGATTTATTGGTGTGGAAAAGAAGCGGAAAATAAACAGTGAATACAGAACGTTCCAAGATAAATGGAACTTTCGGTATTTTGTGATTGAATGCCGTAATAAGGCGCTATGTCTAATTTGTAATGAAACCATAGCTGCTCTCAAAGAATATAACATTAAACGTCACTATGAATCGAAACATCTTCAAAATTACTCTAAATATACAGGAAGTTTGCGGACGGAAACATTTGAAACTTTGAAGCGCGGACTGAAATCGCAGCAATCTTTGTTTACCAAAGCAAGAGTCTGCAACTCGCGCCAGCTTTCGTGTGGCTTGAAATTGCAAAACGTGGAAAACCATTCGCCGATGGAGAAAAGATAAAAGACTGCTCGATTGCAGTAGCGGAAGAAATATGCCCCGAAAAGGTAAATTTATTGAAAGGTGTCAGTTTGTCTGTAAACACCGTGACTCGGAGGATGCAAGTGATCGCAGAAAATATGTCGTCTTAACTGTCTGACAAAAATGGACATCTTGAGTGGTTTTCTCTAGCCTTGGATTAGTCAACGGATGTGTCAGATACTGCTCAAGTGTTGATTTTTATTCGTGGACTAGATAAAGGCTAAGACGTGTATGAAGAACTGTATTCAGGGCACGACAACTGGCGCAGATAATTTCAAGGGAGTTGAGAATGCCATTAATAAAAAGAACCTTCTATGGAAAAACTTAAAAGAACCACTAATGGAGGCAAAAATATGTGTAGAAAAAATGAATGAGTGGTCGCACTTGTGTCAACGCTGTAGAAAATGGTGGTTCAACACCATTCTTACAGTCTTATATTGTACCATTCATCAACAGTCATTGTGCGGAAAATGTTTGGATTTGTCCGAAGTTCTAAAACCAGTCATATCAGTTTTAACTTCATCAGATACACAGGACTGAATCACCGACAATTCCGCGAGTTTATTGAAGAGATAGGAGAAAATGACTTGCCGTATCATACTGCCGTACGCTGGCTTAGTTGCGGAAAAGTCCTTCAGCGTTTTTTGAACTTCGAACAGAGATCGAAATTTTTTGAATGAGAAGCATCGCCCTTGTGCCGATTTAGGAAACAGTGAATGGCTGTGGCATTCTATGTTGATTTGACGAATCATATGAGCGAACTTAATTTGAGATTGCAAGGAGAAAATCAGCATCTCCCTGATTATACACCAGTATCAAAACGTTCAGTCAGAAAATAATACTATTTTAATCGAAATTACGTAAAAAATTTAACACACATTTCGAAACATGTGAAATATTTAGCCACACTACAGAGACTGAATTTCCCGTCGATTTTGCAGTCGAAACTTTCAAAGATAAATTACGATTCTCGTTTCTCAGACTTTGATGTCATTGCGAATGAAATTAGACTTTTTCAAAATCCTTTTGATTCTGATGTTGAGACCCTGGCTCCGGTAGTCCAAATGGAAGTTATTGATTTACAGTGCAATGACATGTTTACGAACAAATATAAAAATTCATCTTTATTAGAATTTTACTTCCACTGGTACAATTTGATAATTTGCTCGTGGGTTGCTTTCTGTATTCGGTACTACGTACTTGTGTGAAAAAACGTTTTCCAAGATGAAGTAAACAAAGAACGTTTACAGATTTAAATTAACTGATGAGCATCTCAAATCTCTTCTAATAATTGGTACAAGTAAAATCAATCCACAACTACAAACGATTGTCGCTGGAAAATCACAATAACATAAATCTCATTAGTGTTTTTTATTATTATTATTATTAGAATATGCTTTAGCTGAGATACTTAAGCTTAGGTTTCTGCGTGATAATTTCTGTCGTAAAGTTTTACGATAAGTAAATAAAACCGAGAAATTATCATTCTGTGTTTTCATTTTCTTCCCTTCAACTTATCACAGCAATAGAAACAACAGTAAAACGTTGGCTGTCGTTGGCCAGATTGATGATACTAGTCTTAAGCTGCCGCGGGCAGGATTGATGGCACTGGTGGCCGGATTTGGCCCGCGGGCCGTAGTTTGGAGACTGTTCCAAATCAACCTCAACAACGGTCTTCTTTTGACCTGTTTCAGCGCTTTCGCTAGTAGCACTCTTTTCAAAACATCAATTGGAATCAGATTAAAAGAAATCTGAAGTATGAATGCACCGAAGAGTCTCGTGTTACCAAACGTGCTTTTGATCGAGATCTTAGAATCGATTTTCAGAATGCAAAATTATTTAGAAATGTTGAAAATGAAAATACCATTGAGGTGTTTGAAATTATCAATTAAATGAAGTGCATACATTCACAATATAAGGGCAGAGGTTTGATTTCGTTTAATGTGCTTCACAGTTTGTTAGATTAGGCAAACCAACTTCTAACGCATTCTACGAATCAGATCGCGGGTTCGTCATTGGCGCGGAGTGGTGGGGATTTATAGTATAAAAGAGCAGGATATGTAGAGTATGGCTCAAATTCAGCAGCGAGCAGCCGTCCAGAGAAGTCATCCCAGGACGTCATCGCGAGGCGGGACTTAGGCATCTGTACCCGCGCAGGCCCATTTTATGCGCTGCAGATGCACTCCTCGTTGGAAGCCTTCCTGAGAAGACCGTCCACCAGCGTCAGCGGATTCCTATTCAGCATGGCTTGGACTCCCAGTTCTGCAAGACTTGAGAGGACTTTGGCACAGGTTACCGTCGTGGCCATTTTTGCGTCTGCCTGTGCACCACCGCTGACGTCGGCTGAATGAAGTGGACCACACCGTCGATTGAGGAAATTTGCACATTTCAGTGCTATAATTGAAAATTAGATGCGAACCTGGATGTTTTAGGGCATTCGCCCAGCCTAACTCCGGACTCCACGAGTTCCTGAATATCGGGCTTCCACTCCCAGCCTTCGGACATCCCATCCGAGTTTACCTTTTTCTTCCGCTACTTTTCTTTCTACATGGGGACTATAGCCTTTGGGCTGGAACCCCAAGTGAAGGGTTTTTAGTTGGTAAAAATCCGACATTGGCCCCGTCTCTGGGGTATCTTTTCGAAGATTTTCCTCCTCTTTGCCTAAAAAAAAGGGTATGGCTCAGTGTATAATCATCTTCTGATGATGCATTGTGAAACAAAAAATGTTAAGTGAGTGGTGAAGTGGCTATACAGTCTTTCATTATACGAATAACTGTACGAAAATAATTTGTCTTGCCATAATAAATATTTCCGAACCTTTCTGTTTCCCGGAAACAATAGAAACAAAGAAATATTGACTATTAAAAATTTTGTCAGAAATAAGCATTTTTCATCACGATTCTTGGAAAAAATTTAAATGTACCCACTATGAAAAACAGATGTCAATTTCTCCATGATAACTTCTAGCTTCATGCACTTCAGTAAGAATATAAATGAACTTATGTAAATTGTCTCTAGGAAAAGAAAAACAAATGAAATATTTTTCTATTTATTTCAATATTAAGAAAAACTTTCAATTTTATCAGTTCCATAATGATTTTACATTTATTTAACATTAATTGTCAGGATACCTTCGTGTTTGTTTGAATATGTTAGTATGTCTTTTGTTCTCGTTGAAATTTATAATTCTCATCAAACAATTCGAATACGAAATTGATCGCTATATGTTGAACTGATAGTGATCACGTAGGTATCTTCAAGTCCTCATCTTGTAACTTCCTTGAAATTAAAGAAGAGGTAAGTATTTATTATTTTGTTGATCGACTGAGTTCTTGCCATGATTAAGATGAAAATGACGCCATCTGCTCTGTCTTGAGTTATAAATTTTCGGACATAGGGAACATGGATATTTTTTTGTACCTGAAAAAAGATTGTTTGATAGAATATAATAATATTAACATATAAATAATGCATGGTTTCATTTTGAATGGAAAATCAGATCTTATTTACTGCTGAAATAAAGAAATGAAAAAATTACAAGAACATACATTTTCAAAGTCGAACTTCTTATGTGTGAGTTTATTCAAATTTCATTTTCAGGAACTATTAATGATTGAAACGGATTTTTATAAAACTTTGCCCCAAATAATTCAGTTTTTCTCATAAAATTTGAAGCGGCTATAAATAATATATCTGTTACTCTTCCAAATAGAATTTGGAAAGTAGAGGTTAGATAGGGGATCAGTCGTTTTTTGTTTTCTTTACTTCGTGATACCTACACTCAAGGGTACCAGTAATAAAGGAGTATCATTACACATGGCGTTACCTACTATCTCGTGTTCCAATTGGTATGTGTACCTGTCGAGGTCAAATGCCAAACTTCAAACATGGTAAGCAATGCTAACTGAAATTTGTAGACACAAAAGTTTCTAGAATAACTGTTCTTCACGAAAAGTAATTCAAACAGTACTTTGAATATGAATTAGCTGCAGCTTCAGATTCAAACTTAAGAATTGTATGGTACTTTGTCCTCGTCGTATTCGGATTCTGCAGAGATCCTGGTTGCACATTCACATCTTCCTAGTTCAGAACCTGATGATTATATCAACACCAAATAACGTCAATTACAATTGACGTCACTTAAATCCCACTCTTCACCATTCTTCCGTAAAATACCTGCAGAATATCCTTATCAACCCTAAGAAGCAATTATGTGAAGACCAGTCGATCGTACTAGCATTCCAAATGAATGGACGAAGTCTTCAATGACTGCAATTTCAAAAGGAATAAGGGAGATAAACAGTGTCCTAAAGAATATCGACCTATAAGTCTTTTGGTTGTTCTTTTTGAAATAATGGAATCCATTATTTCTGATGAAGTGTCACGACTTTTGAGAAAGCACTCCCTCAATCTCCTTCACAGAGCATACTTTCAAAAATAATAAATCTTCACCAATCGTGAACCTTTTGGTTTGTTTGGACAATTGGTCCCGGTTCTACGATCAGAAAATCCTCACTGATGTAGCTTACTTAGATAGTACCGGCATTCAAGTGAAACTAAATCAGTGGATTGAAGAATACATGCCCAACAGAACTTCACCTGATAGACTACGCTCTTCTTTCTCTAAGGCGAAACCGATCTTCTATATTCCTGTATTCCTCGAAGGTCTGCTTCTTTTATAACCTTCGTGACCACTCAGCGTTATAAAAGAAGGATACCTTCAAGATTTGGTCTTTTGGTGTTCTCAGATTGTTGTGGATGGTATTGTGTGATTTGTAGACGGGCTTGATGTTGTGTTTCTGAAGAATTTTTCCTATCTTATCGGTTCCCCCTCTGACGGAGTGATGATGCGAATTCCCGTTCAAATATCGGTTGGTATGTGTCTGTTTTCTGTAGACATCAAAAATTAAATTGCCATCCAAGTGTTTTCGTATCATAACGTCCAGGAAGGGCAGTTGATCGTTGGATTCCAGTTCGACTTTATGAACTTTATGTTGTTGTGTTGTTGGTTCATATGATGTACGAATTCATTGAGTTTTTCTTGTCCATGTTGCCAAATTATGAATATGTCATCGACGTATCTCAGCCAGATCTTCGGTGTGAGTTTTGCGTTTTTTAATGCTTTTCTTTCCAGGCTTGTCATATTGGTGATATTGATAACCCCATAGGTGCTCCATCCATTTATCTGTAAAATTCTTTTTTATAACTGAAGTATGTGTTTTTCAAGCAGTGTTCCGTTAGATCTATTATGTATGATGGGAAGTCGTAGTCGGAGCAAAGGGAGTCAAAAGTGTCTTCGACAGGGATATTGGGGAATAGCGATACCACGTCTAAGCTAGATAGAATGCCATCTTGGTCGATAGATATATTTCGCAGCTTCTCGACGAAGTGGGCTGAATTGATTATGTAGGACTCGGCTTCTCTAACTCTAGGTTGTAAGTAGTTGGCCAAGAATTTTCTCAGCTTCTGGAGTGGTGCATCAAAGGAGCTTACTATTGGTCGTATTGTTCATCCGGGAGTACATCCGTTCGTTAGATTGCTCTCCATTGAATGGAGTTTGCAGAGGTTTGACCAAAATCTCATTTGGCATTTTCAATGCGTAGTCGTGGTAGGTAACTGAGGATTTTCGATGTTGTTCAAGGTATTTAAGCCTCGTCGTTGCCGAAGATTGTATCGGCGTTCTGGATTGGGTGGTGTTGGCCCCGCCTCCTCGGGGTTGTGAGTAGAGTTATTGTTTCGATGTTCGGCGTTGTTTGTTGCGTTGTGTGTGGTGTCTTTTTTGAGAAGGGACTTCCAAGTAGTTGGAAGATTGAGAGCATCGTCTCTCTTCTGAGGATTCCTTTTTTCTCTATTTCTATTGCTTCCCGTATTGTTCTGGTTTAGAAGTAATGAACACCAGCGATTATACGGCAAAGATGAAACACCTTCTTGACGACCCAGCTTATAAGCCTATCACCACAGATCCAACAACTTACTCAGAAAAAACAACAAAAGTAAAAATAATAATACACCCATTGACCCGGAAATGAAGAAAAGGCTTATATCGAGAGAGAACTCCAGCAGATGTCCTAAGCTGTATGGCCTTCCTAAAATACACAAAGAAGGAACCCCTCTGGGACCGATTGTGAGCGCTTTCAACTCTCCTCTACAAAAATTGGAGAAATACCTAGCCCAACTGATGCAACCTAGGGTAGAAGAAGCAGAATCCTTGGTCAAAAACTCAGAACACTTTATCCAAATTATCAGCAAAATCAAACTCGTTGACTCCGACATCATAGCCAGCTTCGACGTTGAGTCGTTGTACCCAAGCATTCCAACAGAAGAAGCCTTGCAATTGATCTCAAAAAATGAAGACTTTCCGGACTACGCAATAGAACTAGCGCAGCACGGCCTCAAGAACGCATATTTCCTGTTCCAAGACCAATCCTACCGACAAAAACAAGGAGCAGCTATGGGCTCATCACTATCCCCAGTCGTGGCGAACCTATTCATGACCTATTTTGAACAAAGTGCTCTCCAGAATACCACCCTCAAACCAAAATTATGGCTTCGATACGTCGACGACATATTCGTAATCTGGTCACACGGCGAAGACCACCTTATAGATTTTCTCAACTACCTGAACAGCAAACACAATACAATCCGCTTCACTATAGAACTGGAAGAAAACAACAAACTACCGTTCCTCGACGTCCTTGTCACAAAATCACAGGACCGTTTGAGACACACAGTATACAGAAAACCGACACATACAAACAGATACCTCAACGCCAGATCTCACCATCACCCAACACAAATACAAGGAGTGGCTAATACACTGTTATCCAGATCAGTACGCCTTGCAGACGACCAGAGCAGCAAACAAGAGTTAGAAATAACCAAACAAGCGCTGAGACAAAACGGCTACAAACGACAAACAATAGAAAAAGCACTATTACGGTAAACAAAAACGCGCCCATAACACCCTCCAACCAGTGAAAACAGAAAAACAACTCACCTACCATACATCAAAGGGACAACGGATCGAATCGGAAGAATTCTACGGAAACACGACATATCAACCACATACACACCTCATATAACTATCGGCGCCTCGCTGAGAAACCCTAAGGACAAAGTCAAATTAGAAAACCAGGGCGTTTACAGCATTTCCTGTGTCATGTCAAGCAAAATACGTAGGACAGACCAACCGAAAAATGTCTGCGAGACTGGACGAACACAAATTATCCATCAAGAATAAACAAATGACATCTGCTCTAATTCAACACCACATAAATATAGGCCATAAAATAGACTTTGATAGCTGCAAACAAATCGCCAACATAAACCACTTCAAAACCAGAACAATATGGGAAGCAATCTAACCCAATCCAGAACGCCGTGACAATCTTCGGCAACGAAGAGGCTTAAATATCGTGAACAACATCGAAAATCCTACCTACCACGACTACGCATTGAAAATGCCAAATGAGATTTTGGCAAAACGTCTGCAAACTCCATTTAATGGAGAGCAATCTAACGAACGGATGTACTCCGGGATAAACAATACATATGTACCCATCCGTGAAACTCTACGAATCAATATATATATATATATATATATATATATATATATATATATATATATATATATATTTTATTTGTTAGATCCAAGTTACTCAATCCTGATTCTGTCCACGCCCAAACCCTAGATGCACCAACATCAACGCATTCTGATGAAGAAGTAGACATATTCTACGCTATTCAGCTAAAACCTGCCCATTTCACTGTTATTTGTGGTGACATTAATGCTATAGTAGAAGTAAAAGCCCATCCGTCTGAAATAGCACTTGGAAAGTTTGGTAGCCAAGGTAGAAATGTAAGAGATGGGACACTATTAACAGACTCCTAGAAAATATTCCATTCCAAATGAACACTGAACAGCTCCTTCTAAAAGAAGACAAACAGGAGATGGACATGGAAAAGTCCTGACGGAAAAACTCAGAACGAAATAGACTATTTTATTACTAATAAACGGTCCATCTTCAAAGACGTGTCGGTTTTGAATAGGTTTACGACATCCAGTGACCATAGATTGATTAAGGCTACTATCGAAATATTTACCGACCTGGAAAGACATAAAATGGTCAAAAAGAAGACCAAGTCATGGATTCATCTAGCAGATGAGACAGTATTCAGGCAATTCATCGATGATAAAATGGAGAACATGTCGGCTCCAACTGACATAAATGAACTATACGACAAAATACTCAACACCATTAGACAGGCAAAAACAAATTCTGTCCAAAAAATGAAAAGAAGCAGAGAATAAGTCCAGAAACTAAGAAACAAATGGAAGAACGGAGAAACAAAGCTAGCGATGTTAACACTGAACTACATGAGATGAAGGCCATATCGTAATCTATTCGGGAGGACATAATACAATACAAAAATAAACAAATACTCCGAACTATTGAGGAAAACAAAGGTGTGAAGGAAAAAATCACAAATATCAAAATAAAGAAACATTTCAGCTTAAAGGCGAGAACGGTAGTATAGTAACGCATAAAGATAAACTGGTACAAATAGTAGAAGAATTCAACACAGCCCCATATAAGTCTCAAATAGATCAGACAAGAGAGGAACCACTACAGATGATATAAAATCAAGGATCTGAAGAGATACCCGATATAGCCTGTGACGAATTATACCACCCACTTCATGAAATGAAAAATAACAGGGTTCCTCGGCAAGAGAAGGTGGAAATGGAGGCTTTAAAGCTGGGAGGACCAATATTGATAAAAAAGATCCTAGAACTCTGCAGTCTTTGCCTACATAATCAGAAAATACCAACCTCATGGAACGACTCATTTACGATACTCTATAAAAAAGGAGACAGGACAAGGCTAGAAAACTACAGGCCAATCAGTATCCTTAATCATTTCTACAAGTTATACACCAGAATTCTTACAAATAGACAAGAATCCAAACTTGAGCTCTACCAACCAAGCGAGCAGGCTGGATTTCGAGCTCGTTACGGAACTAACGACCACCTATAGTGGTCGAAAACCTTAATCGGAGAAGACTATTGAATATAATAGACCTTTAGTCTTGACATTTTTTGATTTCCACAAAGCGATAAATACGGTAGAATCAACGGCCATTATGAAAGCATTGAATGAATGCCGAATCGACCATTAATACACAAATGTCACCAAAAATATATACAACAACACCACAACAATGATGAACCTTCACTCCCAGACAAAGAAAATCAAAATAGGAAGAGGCGTAACACAAGATGAAACTTTATCGACGAAACTATTCATCACTATCCTAGAGTATGCTCTCAAAAGGTTAGAATTGGAAAACAAGGGTATCAGTATAGATGAGGAAATACTCAAACATCTTAGATTCGCCAAAGATATCTCTGACAATCTAAGAGAAGCCGCTATTATGATCCAAGAACTAAAAAACGCAATACAGGCGGTCGGACTAGTGATAAATTTCGAAAACACAACGATGATAACCAATCTAACCTAATAAGCTATTAAGTATAGACAACAATCAGATACAAATGGTTCATAGCTATATATATCTGGGGCACGAAGTGATGATCGATAGAGACAACCAAACAGCAGAACTGCTCAGAAGAACAACATTAGGATGGGCAGTATATGGCAAACTTCGTGATGTCTTCAAGAGCGATATTCCGATCAAACTGAAGAGAGAAGCTTTCAACATGTGTGTTCTATCTGTTCTGACCTATGGTGCAGAGACCTTAACCCTGACCAAAGCATCGGCACGAAAACTACAAAAAACACAACGCAGGATGGAACGATTGATGCTGGGAATAAGTCTAAGAGACAGCAATCGAGGAGATTTGCAGAAGGACAGGTATGGATGATGTTTTGGAGAGGAGCTAAGTGGAGGTGGGCAGGACATATTGCAAGATCGAACGACGGAAGGTGGACGAGGAAAATTCTGGAATGACGACCAAGAGCAGATAAGTGAAGCCGAGGCCGACCTCCAACCAGATGGACCGATCACCTGAAAAGAATACACACCTATTGGATGGCAACCACATAGAACAGAGAAAGATGGAAATGCCTTGGGGAGGCTTATGTTTAGCAATGGACAGTTCAGGGCTGAATGGTTTAAGCCAAGCCTCGTCTCTAGCAGTGGAAGGCCCTCTGATGGCAAGCTGTACTTTCAGGTCGAACCACTGGCTATTTTGAGGTTCTTGCGAACCTCAGGGGAACCACAAACCTGGGCTCCGATCCGGTCAAGGCTGCTCCATGAGTAGCAAATGACTCAGTCTTCTCATTTACCTTAATGTCAGAGTAGCCCTTGACCAATATCAGACGGAGCCTATTTTTTTCACCCAGTTTGACGAGGGTTAAACGACATTCCTACACAATTCTTTGTTTACTTGGTCCGAGCACATTATCAACGTATGAAGTCACTTCATACGTAAGAATATTTCTCACTTATCATTGTCAACAGTTTTGAAGCTCAACAAATCTACAAATATTTCAGCAGTATTAAAATTTGCCGACGCGCAACGACCACCTATTGTCAGAGATTGAAGAAAAGCTGAAGATATGCCCACATTTTGAAACTACCGGATTCGTAGGGACTTCATATAGATGTTCCTGATCATGAACTTAAATTCAGTCAGGTTTATTTAGTTTTCGGATGTTCTGTGGTTATATCGATAGTCCAAGCAGAGGCAATTTATTTCTACGCAATCGAGTTTTTAACGTGTGGCGATGAAGCTCCTTACTCCTGGTCCCTTATTCAAGTTAGCAACTTTATAGATACTTCCATATTCCCATTTGAATCACTGGAGTTCTACCCAATTTCGTTGCTTTATATATCACATAGTTCTTTGTATTCAAAAGAGAGCTATAAGACGTAAAACCCTATCCCTATTCATTGAATGATGAAGATAATACTAATAACTTTAAGAAGTGAAAACATTTCATATTTTTTCAAGTATTGCACCCCAGGCAAACTGTTTCTGAATGCGAAAAGTGGTTTTAGACTGCCTATGAGGAGAAACAATATATAAAAAAATTTACATTACAAGATGAAAAATAAAATATTGGATACGAAATTCTCTACTTCATTTCAATTCAGTAATTCAGTGGCAAAATTTCATTGAATTCTAATCTTTGGTCGAATTTTGCTACTACAATTCTTGTATTAGACTGAATTTGTAAGGATGTAAGTACTCATTGTGCTAAATTTTGTACAGACCTTTCTCATACTCAATATTCCAGAGGTAATCGATCGAAAAAACTTATGGCACATATTGGAAAAATATTCCTCAAATATAAAACCCATAAAAATAATGAGATAAGTAATGGACAAATGATAGAATACATCGATACTTTAAAACAAAAACTTTCAGTATACTCCATTAGACTACGTAAATATAAAATAAATTCAGATAGAAAATTCCAAAACAAACTGTTCAAAATAATGAAAAACATTTTTACAAAGTTATTTCAGGTTTAGATGAAAATATTTCTGGAAATGGAGTTCCTAAAATTGATATTTTAACTGATTATTGGTCTTCAATCTGGGCAGTGCCAAGGCAACACAGTTCCAATGCAAGTTGGATTTCAAATGAAAGGTCTCGATTTTCTAAAATAGAATGCATGCAATTTGAAAAAATTTCGAACCAAGATATAACATCAGTTATTAAATACACAAAAATTGGAAATCTCTAGGTGTTGATGGTATTCATAACTTTTGGTTCAAGAAATTCTCTTGCGTTCATGAAAAATTGGCTGAGTATTTTTCATTCATAATACAGAATCCCTCACCTACTCCTTTATTTTTCACACAAGGAATTACTTATTTAAAACCGAAAAGTGATAATACTATTGATCCGTCTCAATATAGACCAATTACTTGCCTTCCAACAATATATAAAATTCTAAATGCATGTATTACCCAAAAAATTTATGCACATTTGGAGAATCATAATATTCTTTCCGAACAATAAAAAGGATGTAGAAAAAAACACCTTGGTACTAAAGAGCATCTTGTAATTGATTATGTTCCTTTGAATCAAGCTCAAACTAAGGAGAGAAATATTCATACAGCCTTCACTGATTACCAAAAGGCTTTTGATAGTTCTCCCCATTCATGGCTTCAAGAAATTTTGGAAATTTATAAAATTGAAAAGACACTTCGTCTTTTTCTTGAATTTGTAATGAAAAATTGGAGAACCAATCTTCATTTAAATATTTCAAAACAATCGTTAAAATCCGAAGTAATTACAATCGAAAGAGGCATTTTTCAAGGTGATTCTTTGAGTGCTCTTTGGTTTTGTCTTTGCCTTAATCCACTATCTCATGAATTCAATGCTACTAGTTTCGGCTTCAAAATAAAGAGTCTAACACTTGAATTCAAATTAAGTCACTTAATTTATTTAGATGATATTAAATTATATGCCGGAACCAGATCTCATTCAAAAGTCTACTTGAGATTACTTTCATTTATTTCAATGATATTCATATGAAATTTGGGCTTCCAAAATGTAAAAATCTTTCTATTGAAAAGGAAAGATCACCTCTGATTATATAAAGATTTCCAATATCGAAATCGAGCCAATGCATCAAGGAGATACATATAAATATCTTGGATTTTGTCAAGAGAAGACAATTAACCATAGCAGCACTAAAAGAAATATTAGAAGTTCATATTACAAAAGACTTAGAATTATCATCAAGAGTCATTTAACTAGTAAAAACCTTTTCAGAACTATCAACTCCTATGCAGTTCCTATTCTTACATCTTCTTTCCGAATTATTAAATGGTCTAAAGCTGATCTAAATGATTTACAATGTCAAACGAGGAAAATGCTTTGTGAATATCATAAGCACCACCCAAAGTCAGCTGTTCAGAGAGTTACACTACCTAGACATTTTGGAGGTCGTGGATTAACTGATTTGAATAATCTTCATAGTAAACAGATTTTTCATCTAGGTTCCCATTTTCATGATAAACTGAGAACGTCTAAATTACATGATATTGTTGTTGCTTCAGATTATAATCTTACACCTCTGAACTTGACAATGCAAAAGGTAGATTTTGATATATTTGATGATAATTCTAAAAGAGAAAGTTGGATGCAGAAGGAATTACACGGAAACCACCCTAAAGAATTGAAAAATGATTATATTGATGAAATCGCATCGAATAAATGGTTAGTTTCTGGGGAATTGTTTGTTGAAACAGAAGGCTTGGCAATTGCGATCCAGGATCAGGTTGTTTTCGAGAGGAAATCATCAAACAAAGTATAGATGATTCTTGCCGTAGATGTTTCTGTTCTTCAGAAACAGTTTTTCATATATTATCATCTTGCTCAGTCCTTGCTTCAACAGATTATTCAGAAAGACATAATGCCGTCGCTAATATTATTCATTTTAATCTAGGAATTAAACATGACCTAATTCCCAAAGAAAAAAATTTCACAAATATGAACCTGAGATTATTTGTGAAAATGACAAATATAAACTTTATTTTGATAAAACAATTCTTTGCAACAGAGCTGTAAAACACAATAGACCAGATATCATTCTTACTGATAAACAGAATCAAATAACATATATAATTGATATTGCTATACCCGACACACATATACAAAATAAATACAATGAAAAAATTTCTAAATATATGATGCTTGGCGACGAGATTAAAAAATGTGGAAAATGAAAAAATTTTTATTCTACCGATTATTATTTCCACAACAGGTGTTATTCCTAGGAATCTTCACAAAAGTATTGAGATTTTGGGTCTGAAGAAGAATTTGTTTGAACAGTTTCAAAAGGTAAGTCATCAAATCTTGTAATATTCTTCGTAGGTTTCTTTCCGAAATAAATAATGAGGTAGAAACATAGGCTTTCTCTTTAGTTTATACTGTTTAGAATCTCATTTCATATTTTATTTATTTGTTTATATAAATGTAATATAATTAACTGACAATTTTGTTATATTTGTATTCAGAGCAGTATTCTATTCGATAGTTCATCACTTCACACAAAGGAAACTATTAATGAGTAACATTCAGTGTTACTTGACTAAGGTCCGTACACTGGATTTTTCAGGGGAGAAAGCCTCTGACACTACTCGTTGGTACATTGATATCATTGTCTGATGATGCTATAGTGTGTATATATTCTGGTAGATTGATATATTCTCATAACATTTAACGTTATCCTAATATATAATTATTCCAGGATATGTTTTGATTATAATCATTGCCTGGCAATGGTATTAATTACCGGGTGGTGGATTTATATTTTTTCATGAAATCAGTTTGATTGCATGAACACATATATGGGCAACTCGTCGGCGTGAAACCCCCTATACCTATATATCAATTGTTGATAAGATGCCAAGTTCGATATTCTCATCCACAGTCGATTTTCTGCGTTTAGATGAATTTTTAACATGACCTCATTTTGTGAAATCGAATACGAATGCGCTGTCCATTTTTGGTGAATTTGATTAAATTAATCAACCGTCATCATAATTTTCATACGGTTTCTTGCACTAATCGACATTCGAGTTTTATTTTGCAGGAATTTCACTAACTTAGAAGCAATCCGCTTCCCTACACTGCTCTCAATTTTTATTTGTTTTTGGTTTTTTTGAGTCTTATATGCAACAACATAACGATTTTTTATGTGAGTACCACATGTAACGCCTTAAAATCATTGTGAACCATATATATCTAGGAACGTACAGAAAAAAGCGTAAGTTTTCACATGATGTATTATTCACGTAGTTGAAAGTTTTCACCAGGAGACATTATCAGTTTAATCAGGTCAGAAAAAAGCGATCTTTTTTTTTTCGCTCCGTCCCAATGTTTTACCAGTGCTCCTCTTGTCACTATCAAGCAAGGGAAACATTGGACATCAAGTAATATAAATTCACAAATGCATTTCAGATCACAGTGATCTGCTATTTATTATAATTTGAATTGTGGAGGCCGTTACTTGATGTAGATCTATGATATAAATGAGATAAAAAACACAAGGTTTACCTTTAATCTACACTTTATTTGAAAAATTCGACGACGTTTCGCTGACACAGTAGCTTTATCAAGAATGACAAACAGAATGAAGAGTATGGTATTATAAACAAATCGTAGAACAAGTTAGATGAATAACAGGAAAACCCCACACCGAGCCATTGTACAGTTAGTATGAAAGGTAATAAAACTAATTAAACAAGTTAAGTAGGGTGAATAATTCAAATCTACCTGTTCATTCAAAAGCTTGTCCGAATGTTTGTATCTATTTATTTCTAATGCTTCTAGGAGATCTAATTTTGAACTTTTTGATTTTATATGTAATATGTCAAAGTTTTTATTGAATGAATGGTTTTTTTTATTAGGTGGTTTGAATAATTTGAATCAGATTTATTTTTATCGAAGCTACGTTTATGTTCAGATGTTCTTATGCCAAAACTCCTATGGGTCCTACCGATATAAATTTTATCACAAGAACCGCAATTGAGTTTATAGATTCCTGATTTACTTGATTTTTCAACACGAGATTTATTATTTTTAATATGTTTACCTAAGTTATTAGAAGTTTTGAAAGTTATATTAAGATTTTGTTTGACGAGAAAGGATATAATATTTGTACATGCAGAACCGCAGAATGTTAAACTGTTGAATATTTTATAGTCTTTATGAATAGGATATACTTCACTTATTGCTTTCTGATACAGTTTTTACGAATGATTAGATCTATCATATCTGGATTATATGAGTTATTAATGGCTATCTGTTTTGATGATGTTTAACTCTTTATTATAATCTTCTACTGATAAAGGTAAATTGAGTAACCGATGTACCATGCTGTTTAAAGCTGCAACTTTGTGTGTTGAATTGGATGTAATGAGTAGTTATGTATAATTGTATCAGTATGTGTTGGTTTACGAAAGACCGAAAAAACATGATTATTATTTCGTTTAGTGATTTTCGAGTCTGAACATAAACGTAGCTTCGATAAAAATAAATCTGATTCAAATTATTCAAACCACCTAATAAAAGAAAACCATTCATTCAATAAAAACTTTGACATATTACATATAAAATCAATAAGTTCGAAATTAGATCTCCTAGAAGCATTAGAAATAAATAGATACAAACATTCGGACAAGCTTTTGAATGAACAGGTAGATTTGAATTACTCACCCTACTTAACTTGTTTAATTAGTTTTATTACCTTTCATACTAACTGTACAATGGCTCGGTGTGGATTTTCCTGTTATTCATCCAACTTGTTCTACGATTTGTTTATAATACCATACTCTTCATTCTATTTTTCATTCTTGATAAAGCTGCTGTGTCAGCGAAACGTCGTCGAATTTTTCAAATAAAGTGTAGATTAAAGTTAAACCTTGTGTTTTATCTTATTTATAAAATATTTACCTAACGAATAATAAGACAAAAGAAATTATGAATATGCAGTAAATTAAATGGAGAAAACAGAACAAAATTTATTCAGAAAAATCATTAAAAATATTAACTATTCTAAATAAATCACTTATCCAATATGAAACAATTCGGATGGCTTTAAAGCAGTCAATGCTTTAAGTTTGTAGGTATTTTTGCCATTCAAAAGAAAATATATTTTGTTCTCTTATTAATAATAAATTAATTATTTTTAGACGATTCTCCAATATGTTTAGCAAAATAATGACTCTTCAGACTCCCTTTCTGTTTAGCACTGTAGGTACAACCGTCGTGAGGGCATTTGAATCTTGGAGGTTTATTGCATTCGAAATGAACATGGCGGTATAACGATGATTGGTGTTTGTAAATTTTCGCACAGTTTTGGCACTGGAATATCCTCCTACCTAAAAAAATTAGAATTCAGACTCTCTACTTTATTGTTAGGCCCATAAAAACATTAAAAAGTAGAAAATTAGTCACTCTTGAGCAAAAGAAAATTGATTGTCATGAGTCATGAAAGAAAAATAGAAAAATGTTATCACTACAGATATCGAAATTTCTGATTATATTTGCGGAATATCTCACTGCGCGTTTTGTAATATCAGTATCACCAGATGTACTCTAATGATACTGGTACATATTGCAACCCCAGAATGCAATTTGTAGTAAAACAATATAGTTTCAGGAGAATGAGCAAAAGGTCTGCATAAAAATATAACAGTGAATGAATTTTACTTGTTTATCTCCTGTGTGAATATGATTAATTTTTTGTGGATTCATTTCTTATTCTGTTACCACCGTAATAATAAGGCCTGAGCGCTCGGACCGCACCGTCTCGCTAGTAGTCGTAACGCGCTAGCTCGATACTCTACCCAGCCAGGCGTTCGTAGGCGCTTCAACTATTATAAACACTAATTATTTTTGGGTTCTTGGATTTTCATAATTTTTTGTTATTTTTTAGTTTTTAGTGATTCTTATTTTGAAAAAGGATTAGCACAAAATAGCTAGATTGCCTGGGAAAATATAGAAAAGAACATATTCAGGAGACTCAGATACTCATTTATTCGGTACGGTAATTCTTCAAAAGAGTATTTGTTGAACCTATTATAATTAGTTTCAAAATATATTCCGGGCTGTGGGTTTCACAAGCAGGTAACCTATAGTTTTCAATTTCATTTGTCATCCAATAATTGACAACAAAACTCACAACAAAATCACCCTTGAAATTGAGTTTCAAGAATTCATCCTCGAAATTTTCAATTAATTTCTAGAATTAAACGTAGTTAACTAAAACCAAACGGACTACAATATCGTGTGGAAAAGATAGACCTCCACGGCTCAAATTTTTTATCAAATTATAACTTTCTTCCACAACCATTTCCTCGCCGAACTTCATTTTGATTTAGAAAAGTCATATTTAATTTTTCGTATTACCTTATAGCTGCAATATCCTGCCAAATAAGTATCAATTGGCATCTCAAATTGAACCTTTTCGAAATCGTTTTCGTCAAGATGAATATCTGGCTGAAAGGAATTATCACAAAATTTCTGTTCTTCATGATAATCGTAAAAAGTTTCCGAAAAGCTAATTATAGAAATATTGCCAAAACTTTTAGATGTTAATGATAAAAGCGATTGAATTCTCAGTTGTTTTTTTCAGATTCGTATAACTGCCTTATTGAAATATTATAGTTACCAAATGATAATTGTCTATATTTTCCGAACCTATGTTACAAAGAGTCTGTCTGAACTTTCCCCAGCAAAACATTGTTCATGTTGAGTTCTTCAAAACAATACTGAATAACTTCTATCATGGCATGTAGAGTATGCAATAATGCTGTATGAGTTTGAGAGCTAAGTTTATGGGGAAAATCAGAAGATTTACAACAATCCAGCCAATTGATCATATCGCTCAAAAATGTCAATGTGATATCATCGGGATTTTTAGAAGTTATTGGCATTTGCAGTTCATCTCTGAGTCTCTGTCCTTTCAGAGGAGTTTTCACGTTTACGATTTTCCACCATGTAATTATAATATTTATAAAATCCGCTGTTTCTGAAGAAAGTTCAAAATTACTTCCAAATTTCTATAGAGCTTCTATAACAAATGAACTGAAAATGTTCAAAGCTAACATTACATTTTGGCGTTTGAAACTACTAGGAAATAATGCCTTGAGTGATAAAGAATATCCAAATTTCAGAAGTTTGTCGTGTTCTAATTTATGCAATTGTATGAATGAATTGAAGTTGGCTATTTTCTTTTCACCAGTCTTAAAATCTGGAAACGTTAAAGTCTTATTACTTTTAGGATTTAGCCAATTATTTCTAATACATTCAATTATGTGAACTGAGACTAATAAAAAAGAGTGGTCGTTTATTATCCGATGGATGAGGATAAACTATGCTCAATTGTTTTTTCGGGGAAAAGTTAGTCATGGCTTTACTATTAATAGCATTATTGTCACAAATAACACAAAATACTCTGTAACCTATATCTTGAAGGTTTGAAATGATTAATTTTATATAGTCGAAAAGTGAATCACTTTTAATTGTCTATGTGGGGAATATATGAATACCTCCTTTAAATTTTGATGTCACACTAGTTGTCATGAAAGTATAGGCTGATGTACATGCAGACGAATCAGTTTATGAAGTCCCCATAATTTTTCCACCTTTGAAATCTAAGTAGGGTTGAATGTGAATTTCGTTCATAAGCAGCATGACATTTGTTTCGTGTTCCTCTAAAAAGAAACATGTCTATCTTCGTTAGTTGGATCTGTCAAAAACTTATAACAAATTTCATTTAAAGTGGATGGTTGTGTGAGTGTCGTAAAAATTTATAACCATAGGAACTTATAGTAAGCATAATAGAAGACAAAATTAGAGTGCTAGTTGAGTAGCGATATCTTTCTTTTGGTGTTATTATTAGTTTCAGTTGTTCGGAAAGGAATTTGAAACAATTACTTTTCCCTAAGTTTTCGCCATCTATAAAGTTCAAAATAGTTGTCAAATGATTAACTATACGTTTCAAATCTTCATCGTTATCATTGAGCTTTGGGGAACTCTTCAGCGATTCTGTTTCAGAATCTAGAACCCCAAGCATTTTTAAAAAATTTTTAAGTTTTTAATGTCGCATGATGTACTCACTCCTTTAATATTCACAAAAATTAGCTGACCGTAAAATATGTTTCCATTTTTTAATTAAAATTGATAACAATACCATAGGTTGTTGTGGGGTCTGGAGTATAATCTAATCAAAAAAAAGTAACTTTCTCTTTTTCAATAAATTTAAGCCCCTTTAGATTGTGCGGCATTTGATCTAGAACTACTATAAGTTTATCGAAAGTATCAAAAGAAATGCTGAGTGCATATTCAGCTCTACTTTCACTAATAGCTTTGAGCAGGTTCTGATTTTCTATTTCAATAAGTTTCTCTCCCCTCTCTTTACGATTTTGATGTGATTTTGGTAAATATATGGGGCAATTCTAAAAAATAGCTGGTACTGCCCCTTCTTTCAGGTGAAGACGTTTTCCTGGCACAGTAGAGTGCTAACCAGTTTCTTCATCAAATATTGAAGTATCTCTGATTCGGTCATCTGTTAGAAAATGTTTTTCACATACCTTACTGTAATTCGATTGTTCAAAATGAGCTCGGGGAATAGATTTCAACCATTTACCTTTCAAACTTACCGCCACTTTCGGTGCATCTCCATAACCGTAGTTTCCTGAACAACCAGGAACACAACACCTGAACGGCATGAAATCTCGAAGACACTAACACGCTCACAATAAAAATATCAAAAAATTTACGTTTATAAACTCACAATTCACCTCACTGAAATTCGTCCAAATTTATAATTGACGCGAATTATCGGTGAACACAGCACTATACTGTATCCTGATGTCTTATAAATGCATTTCTACATGAATAAAGCACTAGAAACGCTTATTTTCGGATGAAATACAGAAAACAAAAGGAAATGCACCGGCTTTTCGATTACACTGTGCCACCTGTTGTGCTTTCGTTTCGCATGCTTGTTATGACTACTAGAGATGTGTAACGTCATGATACTTCACAGCGCTCAGGCCTTATGATTACGGTGGTAACGCTTATTCACAGATTAGTGACGTTATATTGGATTTAAATATAATTGATATAAATATTTCGACATTAAATATGAAGTATATTCAAATTAGGGTATCTCTGTTTTCCTGGGACTCTTTATGGGGTAAACTTTTTCACGATGGCATATTATGGAATAATTCATTATTATCTAAGGTGGGAGGATCATAGGAAGCCACGTTCCTTCAAAGACCAACAAAGTAAAAGTCACAGTTATTTCTTCCACTCGCACTAAGCTCCATCAAACTCGAGGTCACAGGCGCGGCGGCGAGTAGCTCACGTCGCTATTTTGTTAGAGTGGTCCTTCGCTCCGTAGATTTTGGTCGTCAACGGTGAAACTATGAGTCACGCTTACCACAAAAGGTACGTATTCATGTAAATAACTTATTATTAACTTGTATTTTTCACTGTAAATTTTCATATAAGAATTAGTTATGGTACTAACGAAAGAGTAATAATTTTGCTTCAATTTCGGTTAAAATATTACTTACGTTCCGCCGGCTCGGTGACGTAGGGGATATGATGCTCGTCTCCTGCGCATAGTTACCTGGGTTCAATCCCCACAAAGTCGGTGCGATTTTTCGGATTCTGGGAATCGCTTGAGTGTCCATCTTTCGGAGGAGATGTAAAGCTGTCGGTCATGTCTAACAGAGATGTGTTGGACATTAAAGATCCCTTCCCTCGACACGAGAGGAGTTCGGCAAAATTCCCGGGTTAGTGAGGTGACAGAATTCCCCGGCGTGTCATTGGCCGAAAGGCGGAAATAGAGCACGTTAAAGGAATAACAAACAAACAATTACTTACGTTCCCGAGGAAGCCAGTTGTTCCTTATCAAGCCAATCATAAATCTCACAGTTGGCCTTGCTAGGGTAGATGAGCCTTATTAGGAATATTTACAAATTATGAAAATATGAACAATAGGTTTTTAGTTATAAATTCCTACCGGGAAAGATGAAACAATTTCTTATGTTCATAACATCAATATTCATAAGGGTTGTTTAACTATTCAACCCCGAATAAATAGATATTTCTTCCAAAATAATTATATTACAGATATATCTTCGAAATGTTATGTCTCTGAATATCGTTATAAGAATAAGTCGATAATTGAACGGATGATTAAATTTTAAACGCATAATTTCATATTTCAAGAATGTCAGAATCAAAACCTAGACGAAGAGGTAGTGCATGGAATGAAAATATTTCAAGACTTGCCATGGAAGTAAAGTACTTAGTCTGTAGCGAGTATAAATTAAATATAAAAAAATGGTTTACATAGATGTAAATTAAAATTTTCTTCTAAGGAGAATGTTGGCCTTACAAAGAACGTACTCATAAGAAGCCCATTATATTTTAGATATTTTATGATTCTAAAACGCATTGGCGATTTATATGTTATCGATATAAATTAACTAAACTAAAACCGTGAGGAATGGGCGTAGACAAATGAGAGAATTCGGCGGGGAAAAGCAGGGGATACTGGGTAAAGAAGGTATTAGCCTAAACGGCCGGATATCGAGCCGCGGTTTCTGAAGAAGAAACGCTGGAATCTCTTACTGTCGGCTACCAGGAGGATGGAGCAGTTCTCAACGATTAGCAAGAGGCCGTTTTGGTGAGTTACATAATTAAATGCCCAGAAATTGTATTGTGCACTTAAATACATCATTGTTGCCGCAATCGTAGTTACACAAAAAAGAAGCAGGGTATGATTGGCTAGAGAATTCTTCCACCAGCGAGAATTTTGGGAGAGGACAAAACTAAAAAAAAATCATGGCATCACAAAAGACTTGCATTCCTGTCGGCCATTCCGTACACCTCAAAGAAACCTACAAGAACTTGGAATTGATTCTTTGTAAATTAAAATATACATATAATATATATAAATAAGACCATGGTTGCAAGTGTGCGGTGATTTCAAAATCTTGGGCATGGCACTCGGACAGCAATCCGGGTTTGCCAAATTCCCTTGCTTTTTGTGTCTATGGGATAGTAGAGACCGAACAAATCACTGGACCAAAAAGTGGCGAAAAGAATGTCCTGGATGAAACTTTGGTGCCTCCTCATAAAGTTCTTCTACCACCGCTTCACATAAGGCTGGGATTGATGAAGCAATTTGTGAAGTCACTTCCAAGATATGGAAATTGCTTCAAATACTTAATATCAAAGTTTCCTGGCCTCTCGGAGGCAAAGTTGAAGGAAGGTTTTTTCGTTGGACCAGATATTAGACGGCTTATGGCTGATCCACTATTCGTAACAACCATGACGGATCCTCAGAGAGAAGGGTGGATTGCCTTTAAGGAAGTTATAAAAAAATTTTAGGCAATAACAAAGACCCTAACTACAGACAAATCGTCAAAAGAATGTTAAGAGCATTTCAAGCTTAAGGTTGCTTAATGAGTTTAAGAGTACATTTTCTTCATTCCCACCTCGACTATTTTCTAGAAAATTTAGGAGACGTGAGTGAAGGGGTGAACGATTTCACCAAGATATTAAGGTGATGGAAAAAAGATACCAGGGAAGATGGAGCGTCTCAATGATGGCAGACTACTGTTGGACGCTTAAAAGAGACCTTCCAGATGTTTCCCATAAGCGAAAATGTACCAAAAGGGGTCTCACTGGGAAAAAGAAATGTGTTTAGACCTCACTAATTAATGTATTTTAGATAAGAAAATGAGTTTTGATACGCAATTATAAATAACTTTATTAAAAAAAAGTTATGTTTTATTTTAAGATAATAACTTGTTTAGCATAGACACCTACATTGTCAGAAAACGTGACGTGCTAGGACAAAAGTCATGTTCAAATTCAGCACACCCTAGTACATAAGAATCACACAAAATACCAAAACAGCTCTCAACTTTTTTTTTTGCAGACTTGTGTTATCACAATCTTAATACAAACTTGGACATTTAAGTCATCGAAACAGCTAAAAAAACAATGTGATATGGCTCCTTTTCACCACATTGTTCACATAAGCTCCAGCTTTTCGATGTGAGGGTCTACGGGCTATTCAAAAACTACTGGCATAGAAACAATGCAGGTAAGACAATGACTGTGCACGATATTCCATCAATAGTGAAAAATGTCTTATCCTTGACGTTAAATCAATGGATTTAAGAAGGCTGGTATTGCACCATTTATATAAAGATGACGAAGACCGCTTTTGTTACTGACAGACCAATAGACGAAACAATTGATAGAAATATTGAAAATGTCTCTGTTACAATACAGAACACGGAAATTAAAATTTCAATTATATGTCCTCCTTATTCTCCTGAAGACAGTCGAAAGGAGAATCTATAGAAAAGGACACAAAACAGGAAAATACTAATAAGAAAACCAGTAATGAAAAAAAAATCGTGTAGTGAAGAGGAAGGTATTACATGACATAGATGAAGAAAGTGAAGTAGAAGATGGTTAATTTTGTTTGACATGTTGTGGTCCCTTTGATCCAAAGTAATCTTATGAGGAATGGGTAGAGTCTAGAGCTTATAAGAATTGGTCATATGTGACATGAGTTGAAGGAAATATTGCACATTACATTTATTTGAACTACAGAACTGATTTTTCAGACTACAGTTACTAAACGGCTTGGTTTTTGACGAAGATTTGGTTGTCTTTTATAAATGTAAACTACATTTATAAAAGACAACCAAATCTTCGTGAAAAACCAAGCCGTTTAGTAACTGTAGTCTGAAAGATCATGCTTGAATCTGGAGATGATAAGCGGCTTCAATTAGTTGTGCCAAGAAGCAGAGTGAAGGTAGTTTTGGAGAAATTACATAATGAAGCTTCAGGAGGATATTTCGCATCAATAAGACTCTCGAGAAGGTCCGTTTAGATTACAATTCGAAGGCAGAAATCTTAGAGTATTGCAGGAAGTGTACGACTTACGCTTCGGTAAAAGGACTTTATGGAAAAGGCAACGCCCCAATGAAACAGCACAATGTTGGAAGTCTGATGGAACGTAGCGGGACCCTTTCCAGAAACTGATGGTGGCAACAAATACATACTAGTTACCATGGATTATTTTACTAAGTGGGTTGAGACCTATGATATACCAAATCAAGAAGCCGCAAGTGTCGCTGATATCTTGGTGAAGAAGTTCTTTTGCCGTTTTGGAGTTCCCTTAGAGTTACATTGCGATCAAGGGAGAAATTTTGAATCGAAGCTGTTACAAGAAACGTGCGAAAGACAAGGCATCAGAAAGACCAGAACAACAGTGCTTCATTTTCATTCAGACGGCATGGTTGAAAGAATGGATAAAACGATGGGTAATTCCTGGCTAAAGTGGCATCGGATAGTCAGTGAGATTGGGACTAAAACCTGCACCATTTCGTAATGGCCTACAGATCTTTAGTGCAAGAGTCAACGGGAGAAACGTCAGCTCGGGTTATGTTAGGTCGTGAAATGAGGTTGATATTTGATCTGGAATACAGGTGTGCGCGTGGAGAAGATTATGTCACTAATCTGGAGCGAAAAATGGATTATTTCCATAATAAGGTCAGACAGCACATGCAGATTGCCAGTGATAGAATGATAAACCGCTATGATCTCAAGGCTTCTGAAGTCGGATTTTCTGTAGGAGTTCTGCAGCAACTGTCTATAGTAGACAAGACCTTGAAACCAGATGCTGAAGGAAGAACGGTCTACTTCTTGGTGACTAGAGAATATTCACACCAGAAACACTGCTATGAAGATTTATGGTCAGCCTTAATAGACCTGAAAGTGCACTTGGTCAAGCAGGGTATAAAGAAACTCGCCATACTGAAGCTGGGTTGTGGGTTGGACCAGTTCGATTGGAGAACAGTACGGAGCATGATCGAAGTGATCTTCCAAGACATCGAAATGGAAGTTCTCGTATGCTGTTTCAATCCTACACCTTCAAGACGATGAGAGAAGACAGTTGAATGTTATTTTCATGAACAAGGGACATGTAAGGCTGGAAACAAATGCCGATTTTGTCATAGTAACCAAAAAATCAGTCGTTCTGGGACAGATCAGTTTTAAAAGAAGGGCAGTGTAACTATATCCAATCGTCCCTGAAGCCAACCCTGTCACTGCCTGGCGTAATTTCGAATTGCGATACACTTACGAGAGAATTCGAGAAAGGTCTAAAAGTTCCCGCGCGCCGAATGTTCTCGAACATTCGTGTTTGTATATGAGAAGGGACACACTAGAAGAAATCATCACACGACTAACAACGAAGACAACCGACCAGATGGAAGACCACGAAAATAAGGAAATCAACCAAAGAATGGAACTATAACCGGGGACAACAGGAAAGAGCAGAGCCCTAGTACAATGGAAAAGGAAACAACAGGCTAGCATAGATGCACCACAACATAAAAGAAGGAGGATAACCAACCAGTAGCACCGCAGGACAAACCAAGGAGATGTAACAAAAGCGAGATGAAGAAGAAAAAGAATAGTCATTCGACCCTCACCAAAAGTCAAGGATCACAGAGGCGCAGGAATTCAATTTGAAAAAAGAGCGCGAATAAGTGAACAAAACGTGGGAAATTAAGCAGTACTGATTGTGTTATATAAATTAGTTGTAGAAGTTAATCGGTTGGTTTAGTGTTTTAATTGTTCAGTTTACGTGTAAATAAATCAGTTAGTGTTTTTGTAACGTTGAAGTGTTTAATTTGAACCCACCAATAATTTCAAGAACTAAGGAACGTTACAATACATTCAGTATTTAAACTACCGAATACTAGTATCTAATTTCTCGGGATTCTGCTTTTATCCGAAATAGTTGGGTCGAAATCCAGCCACAGTTACTTCTATTTACAATAACCAGTCGGGAATTCGGTCAAATCAATGTCTATATACAGAAGAAACATAATCTTGCACAAATGTTAGGGAAATGAGAGAACATTCAGTTTATTCTAATTTATTTTTAAACTTTTGTTTAGTTCATCCTTCCTTCTACTCAAAACATTTAACGAAGTGAGAATATCTATTTTCAAAATATGGGTTCACTATTTATTAGTTGTCAAATGACGCAACATATGAAGTTGAAGATGACCTTTACGCTTAGTTTTATGATCACAATGTGGACAGGAAAAAGTCGGGGCTTTATTTCCACATTCATATTTTCGATGATTGTAGAGAGACCCAAGATGTCTGTACCGTTTGTCACAGTCAGGGCAAACATGCTTACAGTCTGAAAAAGATAACGTCAGTATTCGAAGACTTAATATGAATTACATATTAATTTGTTACACTTTCATGAAATATTTCTATGAAAAAATGTTCACGAACAGATATAAACACAATATTGAAACCTTCAAAATTTTCAAGAATAATATTGAGTCTGCCGTTATAGTTATATGTGATCATACGGTGAATTTGGTTAACTTTGTAAAGAATAGCACAAAATTAGGTGAAAAATATTTCATTAACAATCGTAATAGCTATTTCGATATTTCTATGATCATCAGACGTTTACAAATTGTGAGATCAAACTAAGGTACAGTTGTATAATTTGTCTTAAATATGGAAAAACAGGTTTGATTTATAAATAGAGAGAAACAAAAAGTTTCTACCATTGGAATGTAGTTAGGTATTCAAATGTACATTCACAATTACCTGAAAATCACAAAAACACACCCCACAAAAATTGTCGCATCACTTGGTAATCGATTAAGCATCTCGATCGCAGTTTTCTTTGTCAATTTATGTTTTTGGACATATGAGGGGGAAAAATTTTTATCCATGTAGTTACATTTGTTTCCAGATTATCTCAAACACGTGTGAAACAAGAATAAGTTTGTTTGACTATCAGTATTCATTCAATTTATCTTCAGTTTTCACGCTAAATTAATGCAAGTTTTCTGTGTTTCTTGTTGATTTTCGAATCTTTGAATTTATTGTAGTGGTTGCTGAACGTCCTGGACGTTATTTGATAGGTCATGAAGTGGTAAGAATTGTAACACTTCTAGAGGAGGGGCAAAGCCAACGTTACTTGGCTAACTTGTTGAGTGTTAACCAAAGCACTTTTTCAAGAGCAATTAATCGGTACCACGGAACAGGGGAATATGGAAGAAGGGCCGAACAGGGAAGAAATCGGATAAAAACACCAGTTGATGATTGTTGGCTTCGTTTAACTGCACTAAGAGTTCGGAGCTGTACGGCTAGAATGCTACAAAATGAACTTGCACTTTCCAGAAATGTGCATATTTCATTGCAAACTGTTAGGAACAGGCTCAGAGAAGATGATTTCAGGCCAAGGGTGGCTTCTAACGCCCCGCGTCTCAACGGTGAGCATCGAGTTGCAAGACTTCAGTTTGCTAGGGAACATGCAAATTGGGGTATTCCAGAATGATCGAATGTTCTCTTTTCCGACGAGTGCAGATTCTGTCTTGTATCAAATGATAGAAGCATGCCTGTATACAGACGACATGGGGAACGGCATCAGCAATGCAATATCCGGCAAAACGAAAACTTCGTTTTGCTTTCCTTGGTCGAACTGAGTTAGTTCTAGTGAATAATGGAAGAATGACAGCCAGATACATCGCAGATATCCTTGAACTTCATGTTGTACCCTTTGGCCCATTGATTGGCGAAAACTTCATCTATATGCATGATAATGCTCGACCTCATGCAGCTAGAGTAGTTACAGAATTTCTGCAAATTGCCGAAATTGATATTTTAAGTTGGCCAGCCAGAAGTCCCGACTTTAATTCCATAGAACATGTGTGAGGCAACAGGGGGTGGCAAATTCAGCAACGTGGGATGCCTTGTAGAACACTCCAATAATTAGAAAATTTGATTCCTGAAATTTGGAACTCAGTGACTCAAAAGTACATCCAAAATTTGTTTGAGGGGCTTCCAAGACTTCTACGGCCAGTAATTAGGGCCCGGGGAGGAAACATTCGACTTTGAAAATTGAATTGAACCATTCGATGCTAGTTGATTGGTCTCGTCGCGAGTGTTTGAAGATGGTAGAATTTTTAAATTTTTCATTAACTCGAAAATTGTTTTTCCAACATAAACTCATCTCTTTTGAATGATATATTTTTATTTTACACTTCTGAAAGTTACCAAGCGACTCTTGAATGACCAACCTAAAAGTTTATATAGTATTTTCGTAAGAATAGGGCGATGCAACAATTTTTGTGGGAGTGTATTCCAGATATTCTAGGTGATTGAGTTTATTGCTTTTCAGGGCACGATGAACAATGTTAAGATTAGCTATATTAGGAAAGCGGTGGGTGTTATTTAGGCAATGCTGTGCGATGGTGCAGTCATTTTTGTTTTTACAGAAGGAAGAGTGATGTTCTTTGTATCTAATGCGAAAAGATCCTCCTGTCTGGCCTATGTATACAGTGTTAGAAACAGGGCGACCCGGTCCGTGAAGTCCCGACTTGAATCCCATAGAACATGTTTGGGACAACATGGGGTGGCAAATTTAGCAACGTAGGATGCCTTGTACAACATTCAAACAACTAGAAAATCTGCTTCCTGAAATTTGGAACTCAGTGACTCAAGAGTACATTCAAAATTTTTCTGAGGGGCTTCCGAGACGTATATTGGCAGTAATTATGGCCCGGGGAGGAAACACTCGACTTTGAAAATGATTAGTAACCATTCGAAACTAGTTGATTGGTCTCCTCGCGAATGTTTGAAGATGGTAGAATTTTTTAATTTTTCATTAACTCGAAAATTGTTGATCTGAAAGTTATCAAGCGACTCTTGAATGACCAACCTAAAAGTTTATATAGTACTAGTAGGCGGGCGGATCTACCTTGTACATCAAACGCCTAGCCGGGAGATCTACCTAGTATATCAAACGCCTAGACGGGCAGATCTACTTTGCACCCAAAACGCCTGGCGGGAAGATCTACCTTGTATATCAAACGCTTAGGCGGGTAGATCTACCTTGTATATTAAACGCCTAGGCGGGAAGATCTACCTTGTATATCAAACGCTTAGGCGAGCAGATCTATCTTGCACCCAAAACGCCTAGGCGGGCAGATCTACTTTGCAATTTAAACGCCTAGGCAGGCAGATGTACCTCTCATCCCCAAACGCCAACGCGCCCCGAAATACCTCGCGCATAAACTCCCTGAACTATCTTACGCCTTCAAACGTCCAGAACTATCTTGCGTCCGAATATCCACACGACGCAAGCCATCTTGCACCCAGAACTACCTTGTTATAAACGCTCAAGCGCTCCACACTGTCTTGCGCCTAAAACTCGGACCCTTCGAACCACCTTGCGCCTCGATCGGTCAGACCCTCTGAACGTCCAGACGCCTTGAACACCTAGTGCCCAAAACCAACCTTGTGCTTCGAACAACTGGGCACTCCGACTCTCCCGGCGTCAGAGTTCCTAGAATCCTCAAACGCCTAAGCTCCTTGAACGTTCCATCATCCGTCGTCTTGAATTATCTAGCAACTGAAAATGCTGTCGTCAACTTACCCGTCCAAAATGTTGTGTGTTTCTTGGCACAATTTCTAAAACTTTTACTGGAACTTATTTGTGAACTCAATCGTGTGAAATGTCTTTAATAAGAAATAGTGAGATTTTTTTTGTTATCTCTTCAAATAATTCGAAACGAAAACTTTAAAATAGAATAGACCGACGCAACATATTATCATCTTTACAGTTTGTGGGCTATGAATGCATCGACAATAAGTTACTTATGCTGTACTATCTCTGTAATGGATGTAACTCGATCGGTAATTTCCGGATGGGATGTACCTCAACTTGTATCGAGGATAGAAGTCTCTCTTATAACTGATCATTAATCGAATGGTATAAATATAAAGCAATGAATTGAATCAGGGGAGTTGGGAATAACAATTTCATGTATTTCCGTCCTCCACGTAACTTTACTCCAACTAACCTTGCGTTATAAACAATTTTACGCTCGTACCCAGGTTGCCCTCAGGCAAACCCTCGATTTACCTTTGTTTTTTATTGAAAAACTTCAAACTAACCTGTCACGTGTGAATGTCGAAAATCACGTTCGAAACTTCGAAAACGACCCGATAAGTTGTGGCAAAAGTTTATATAGTATTATCGTAAAAGTAGGGTGATGCGACAATTTTTGTGGAGAGTGTAACAGACAAATCCTATAAATCAGGAGTTTACTTAATTGTTTGCAATTAGTGTACGGTAGCCTATGTTGGGTAGACTGGTAGGAATTTCGAAATCAGACTAAAGAACATTTATCCTCTGATAATCATTCTCCTATATGCGAACATAAAGAAATCACAAAACATTCAATAACATTAGATAATACAAAATTCTTCATCATTGTGACAAAGAAAAGAAAATGAATCTGTTGGAATATTTAGAAATTAATAAACTCTTAAAAACCCAAGTGAAATCACCCTTAATGACTTGCCTATCGAAACCAGTCGTGTTTGTGAAAATGAAATTATGGAAAGTATAAAATATATTTCACTTCATCCCTGTTGAAAATGAATTTCCATAAAATAAATAAAGCATCAATATTACCCATCAGAACAAGTGTTTTGATATTTTACAGGCATTTTTTTTATGAAAAATAGAACTACTAGTGGAATTTCTCTCTTTATCCAACTTTGATTTCTTTGAAAAGAGGTACTAAGTGACTCAAAAGTACATCCAAAATTTGTTTGAGGGGCTTCCGAGACTTATACTGCCAGTAATTAGGGCCCGGGGAGGAAATATTCGATTTTGAAAATGATTAGTAACCATTCGATGCTAGTTGATTGGTCTCCTCGCGAATGTTTGAAGGTAGAATTTTTAAATTTTTCATTGACTCGAAAATTGTTGATATTTTCCATCATAACCTCATCTCTTTTGAATGAAATCTTCTTATTTTACACTTCTGAAAGTTACCAAGCGTCTCTTGAATAATCAACCTAAATGTTTATATAGTATTGTCGTAAAAGTAGGTTGATGCGACAATTTTTGTGGGGAGTGTATTTCCAGATATTCTAGGTAATTGAGTTTATTGCTTTTCAGGGCACGATGAACAATGTTAAGATTATCTATATTAGGACAGCGGTGGGTGTTATTTAGACAATGATGTGCGATGGTGCTGTCGTTTTTGTTTTTACAAAAAGAAGAGTGATGTTCTTTGTATTTAATACGAGAAGATCCTTCTGTCTGGCCTATGTATTCACTGTTAGAAACAGAGCAATACGGTGCGTGAAGTCCTGATTGTCTAATTTGTAAATTTGGTCTTTGGCATTAAAGAATATTTGTGATAATCTACATGTCGGCTTGAAGGCAATCATAATGTTTTTTAGAATTATCGATATCAGTTTAGTTGTTTTGGAGTTTTGCGCTTAGCAATACATTCAGCGACTCATTTTTATATTAAAGATAAATGCTATTTCAACAGAATTAGGTACTTTCTGACTATACCAATTCGGGAAATTCAATAGTTGCGTACAAAAGAACCCGAAGAAGACAAAACATACGTCAGCACTGGGCTCCAAAAAACTGAATCTGAATTTGGTTTATCTATGCCTATCTTAGGTTTTTATAAGATCAGTTGATCATTTTCCATTCTATGTGTATGAATCTGAGAAACATAAATACTAGTTGTTTAACTGAAGAAACTGAAGAATAACGGATCGAAATTTGAATATTTCTCGATTGTGATAAAGCTCGCAGCTGAAAAAAAGTGTTTTATTCAATAACAATTACCCACATCTGCCCCCACTCAGTCAATCTACGGTTTAGCTCCATCACATTAGATCCAAGGTTATTTGAATGTCAAGTAGAAAAATAACCGAGGAAAATATCTGAAAAAAATCATTGTTACGTTTTTGAGATCCTCAAATCCCAATCCTTAGTTTGCTGCCTCCAATCAGTCAATTTACGGTAAAATAGAAATAAAATTTCAGGAAGAAGGATCGTTTAGAGATATCACAAGACAAGATCATACCTGGCAGGTCCATCTTATCAGAACAATTTGTGTGTTTTCGTGTTTAAAGTAATGGAAGTTGTATCTATTGGCGAAGCCATTCTTATCAAATGTGCATTAATTAGTGAATAAAATAAATCTCGAAAAATTTTCATTCAATTCATTTTTGATCCATTTTCAAAACTCATTTCTTCTACGATGATTCACCTAAACTAATTCTTGGTGTAGATGAATATGATATAGATAGTACTTATTTTTCGTTAAGATTTTTGCAACAGAAGAGTTTTTTGTACCTAATTGAGTGCTTGATTCTCGTACACTTGATCTGGGATTTTCTTTCACAAATAGACCATTTCTAGTCTTAATCTTTTGTCAAACCAGTATTCTTTCTTGTTGTTGTTATTCTCTCGTAAACAACACTTCCAGTCTACTCAAACCGCATTTCAAACCTTCAAACATATTCATTTAAGGAGCTTTTATTTCCAAATAATTTGCGGCATGAAATCGAGATGCCAGTTCATAATTTCCATGATTCTTATATCATTTAACATTCATACTAGAAGGGAAAGAAAGTCTAATTCGAAAATACGCAAAACCATGGAATGTTCTGGAAAAAACATAGGTCAACATTTGATCTATACACATGCACTGAACGCTGAGAGGTCCTAGTAGGTTTTTTGGATCGCTAATTACGTTGAGTGGATTGGATTAATCCATCACATTAGATCCAAGGTTATTTGAATGTCAAGTAGGGAAATAACCGAGCAAAATATCTGAATAAATCATTGTTACGTTTTTGAGATCTTCAAATCCAAATCCTTAGTTTGTTCAAACCTATCATCTCTCGTAGAGGTCAATCAAGGTTATTTCGAAGTTATTCAAAGGTCACGTTGAGAAATAAACGTGGAAAAAATCTAGAAAACTGATGGGTACGTTTTTGAAGTGTCTGAATTTAAATACGTTGTTTTATTTGAACTCGTGACCCCAAAACATCAATTAAAAACGTTCAAAGGCTATTTGGGATTCGAATAATGAAGTACTCGTATGTATATAAAAAGCATGTAATTGTGACAGGTTGGCCCAGATATCCGGTATAATGCCTACCGGTTAGCTTGCGCCTTTATCACCTCTTGTTGCATACAACAGTTGTACCAGGATGCACACTCTAAATTTTATTATAGATAAATGCCAATTCAACATAATCAGGTATTTTCTGACTTTATCAAATCAGGAACTTGAATAGCTGCGTACAAACAAAAGAGCCCGAAAGAGATAAAACATACATCAGCACTGGGCGCCAAATAACTGAATCTGAATTTTCATCCAGAAACCCTGTCAGGATTTTACATGTGTGCACCCAGCCTAAGATGAATTTCATTCACCTAAAACTCTCAAACTTCGAGTACAATTTTTTTGTTTAACTGCCAGGAATACAGTATTTATGTTGGTTTATCTTTGCCTATTTTACGGTTTCCATAAGATCAGTTGATCATTTTCCATTCGATGTGTATGAATCTGTGAAACATAGTGACGACTCGTTTAACTGAAAAATGACGGATCTAAATTGGAATATTTCTCGATTGTTGTGATAAAGCTCGCAGCCAAAAACATTCATAGTTTTATTCAATAACGAATATTCACATCTGCCTCCAATCAGTCAATTTACAGTGAAATAAATAGAAATAAAATTTCAGGAAGAAGAATCCTTTGGTGATATCATAAGACAAGATCATTCTAGGCAAAACCATCTTATCAGAACAATTTGTATGTTATCGGGACTAAAGTATGGAAGTTGTATCTATTGGCGAAGCCATTTTCATAAAATGTGCATTCATTAGTGAATAAAATAAATCCCAAGAATTCTTAAAACTCAGTTTTTCTACCAGGATCCACCTCAACTAATTAATTCGAAAATACGCAAAACTATAAAAAGTTCTGAAAAAAAGTCAAAATGAACGATAACACAGGTCAACATTTGATCTATGCACATGCACTGAACGCCGAGAGTTCTTAGTAGGTTTTTTGGATCGCTAATTACGTTGAGTGGATTGGTTTAGCTCCATCACATTAGATCCAAGGTTATTTGAATGTCAAAGGGAAATCGAGGAAAATATCTGAAAAAATCATTGTTTCGTTTTTGGATCTTCAAAGTTAGTTTGAGTCAATCAAATAGTCATTCGATGGTCAAGTGGAAATAAACGTGGAAAAAATCTAGAAAACTGATGCGTACGTTCTTGAAGTGTCAGAATTTGAATACGTTGTTTGCTTGAACTCGTGACCCCAAAACATCAATTAAAAATATTCAAAGGCTATTTGTTATTCGAATAATGAAGTAATCGCAGATAATAAGCATTTATTTGTACCAGGTTTGCCGAGATATCCGGTATATTCCCTACCAGTTAGTTTGCGCCTTTATCACCTCTTGTTGCATACAACAGTTGTACCAGGGTGTATACTCCAAATTAGACCTTGTGCAACTATTCCAAAGGAATTATCCGTTAAAATCACTGCCAAGAGAAGGAAGATTGACTGTGTATGTTAATACGGATAGCTGCTAGCACCATTTGCCTTGAGAGAATCTTGCGTCCGTTGCATCGTAGGCGTGCAGGCCTATCACGGGTGAATGGTATCCTCGATGGTGTGTTTTTCCTTGGATCAAGACCACGACGGCGTTATTCTCATCCAACCCTACGAAGAACAATTTGATCGACTATTTTGATGGAAAGATGTACTTTTCGAGCTGGACTGCTACTCCTCTACCACTGGAGTTGTTCTGCTTGCTCGTTTCTATGGCACCGAAAAGAGACGTGTCGCTTACTTCCTTCAGCAGCCTCCGTAGAACCCATGATGACCATTACCGTTTTTAACATTTCTACATCGAACGTTGCCGGGTTGTCAATTTCCATGAGCCATGGAACTCTTTTCAGGAAATTTTCGTCACCTACCAATGATACACTTTGGATCTCGGAACAGCAGTCCATTTTTGTCCACTGTAGGACACTGCGGCATTCCGTACATATATTTACAGAAGTTCAATGAGTTATCGAAAGAGCTTGTGTCAATATTATAAAAATGGTTGTATTTATTCTCAAAGAATCATCTGAAAATAAAACTTTTGCTTCTATGGAAGGAACTTCCCATAAAAAGACGAAAATTGTTCAAGTTAATACGAGATGACAACTTTCTCGTAGCATTTAACTCTATAGGAGCTAAGTTTCCAACCTCTGTAGAGCTATGCTAGCTGGCAGGACCGTTTCCCCACCCTCATCAGCCGCCGATTCTTGTTTTCTAGAACCCTGTCTCGTAAATTTTTTGGTTTAGTTGCAATGAGGGCTTGAACGTCGTAACCCAAGGCCTTTGCCGGCTAGTGGGACTAACCTAAGCTTAGTGAAAATATACGTGACGTTTTTGAGATCTGTATTCAAATTACTTCGAAATCACTTTGAATGACCTCTAGGAGAGGTGGTTCAAACAAACTATAGATTCAGATTCGGGGATCTCAAAAACATAACCATGAATTTTTTCAGATTTTACTGTTATTTCTCTTCTTGACCATCGAATTACCTCGAAATGACCTTGAATGCCCTCTAGGAGAGGTGGGAAGTTCAAACAAACTACGTATTCGGGTACCTCAAAAACATAACCATCAATTTTTTCAGACTTTTTTCACCTTCATTACTTTACTGACCTTGACCTGATCGATGCTGAACCGACCCTCTCACCGTAATTAGTAACCCAAGAAACCTAGTAGGACTAGTCGGTGTTCGGTTCATTTGCGTAGATCAATTGTTGACCGATGTATTTAACTAAAGATGAAAAATGTTTGAATTGATGGATAACTTCCAGAAAGAAAAATCAAATGATAATCCCACTTGAGTTATTCTGAGAGACAAATTGTTCCCATTGAATTAAGACAATGATTTTGATTAATTTCCTTCTTGTGAACCCATTGACAATATTGTTAGTCCATTGAAGTGTTACAATTTAGGGTCCAAGTATTGCATTTTTTTAGAGGACGCAATTGTTGGGACATGGGGGGGTTCAATAGAACCTCAACTCCAAGTTTATGGGGCCGCCATCTTGAAAAAGGGGTGCGAATATATTTTCCGCGATACCTCGGAAAATATACATCTCATCAAAAAGTTTTAAGACATAATTTGTAGCAAATCTACAATAAGTCTATATCACTTTCGGCCGTAAATGAAAAATTCCAAAAGTTTTAAGCAAAAACGTGGAAAAATTCTTATAAAAATTTTCTGTTTTGAACAGAAGATTTTTATTTTTTCATTTTATCGAAAAATTATCAATCTTGTAGATGGTCTTTTGAGGAACATTCCCACATATTCTTTTTTAATTTAATTTATTTTTAACGCTGTTACAGCGCTGCTCCAAAGTTGACCGAATTCGTCAATTCTAACGAGAATCTGGTCAAAACAAAATGAATCACTTCGTTTGATCATTTTCTTTCATAATCCCTCTATACTAATAACTTGTTTTCTCATCAATACCTACAACTCAACTTATTTATCATTAATCTTTTCGTTACTATACAGCATACAGAATTATTGTTTTTTAAATAATTTGGTGCAGGAGTGTGCATTTCTTAGAATGATTAGCTTGCTCATCGAGCTTTTGAAATAGGAGAAGGTATAATGAGTGAAATTGAAGAAAAAAAGTGAAAATGTTCCTCAAAAGACCATCTACAACAGGGCTGCTCAAACGGACGATCGCGAACGACTGGTCGATCGCGAAGGCTTTTTGAGTAGATCTCGAGAAGAAAAAATTAGTAGGTAACTAAACTGCAGAAGTTTATTACATAATCAAATAACACTCTGTTAGTGGCAGAAGGCGGCTTTATTAAAGGAACGCACGGTACTTGTCAAAGAAAAGCCACTTTTCTAGAAATTTCGGGCGGCGCGTTTGACATGAACATTCGAGACTTTCGTTCACGCCGATATAAATGTTGCGCGAGCAGGAATTGGAGTCATTCTGAATTGTAACTTGAAGGCAATATTACGTCAATACAAAGTTCATTATTAAATAGTACAAAATGAGTGCAGCGAAAAAATCTAAAACATATCATTTCCATAACGATTGGTAAGAAGAATTTTTCTTCTGTATGGTGAAGAATAAGTGCATTTGTCTTATTTGTCATGCGTCAGTTGCAATACCTTAGCGTGGTAACTTAGAGAGGCATCATAGAACGGTTCATAAAAACTATAAAAATGATTTTCCGCCACACAAATCATGTTCACAAGACCAGCCAAACAATCAAAAGCTGCTACGATCGCGTCATTTAAAATATCTCATATATTGGCGAAACACAAGAAACCATTCGAAGAAGAATCGGTTGTGAAGGAAGAATTTATTGAAGCGGGTGAGACTTTATTTGGAGATTTCAAAAATAAAACAGAAATCATGTCTGCTATGAGAGAACTTCAGTTATCTCGTCCAACTGTCACAAGGCGTATTGAAGTCATGATTCAGGACATGGCAGATAAACTAAAACCTGATATCATGAAAATACCTACTTTTCTTTACAAGTCAACGAATCCACCGATATGATAGACACTGCCCAACTGTGTCCTTTTATTTAGATGGTATTCAATGACATGTTGGTTAAGGAAGAATTTTTGACAATCATTCCTCTGAAGGGGAAGACCCGTGGCGAAGATATATATGACGTTTTATTCAATTTTGTAAAAAACTGCAAGCAATATATAAATTAGTGTGCATTACAACCGATGATGCACCAGCAATCACTAGAAACAAAAACGGTTTGATAGCATTGTTTCGAGCGAATGAAGATATCCCTTAATTTTTTTAATTCCATTGCATTATACATCAACAAGTTTTGTGTTTAAAAGTTTTAAACACGGAGGAAATTAACGGGTATTGCAACAAAAAATGTGAATTCCATCCGTGTTCGTAGCTTGCAACGGCGGATCTTTAAGTTGCAGTTGGAAGATAGGGAGTCAGCTGAGCACACTGATTTAGTTCTTCACACGGACGTCAGGTGGTTGAGTTGCGTAAAATTCCTAGAAAGGTTTCAAGAATTATAGCCCCAAATAACAGCTTTCTAAACGAAAGATGTGATGACACTCAGAAATTGAAAAACGAAAAATGGCTGACTGATTTGGCATTTTTGACTGACATCACAATGCACTTAAACACCATTAACATGGAGCTTCAATGTAAAGGAAAAACTATTATTGGGACGATTAGCGCAGTAAACGCATTCAGAAATGAATTGCAACTTATCTTAGATCAACTGAAAAGAAAGGATCTGAATCATTTTCCGTCTTGAAAAGCAAGGAATCCTCAGTTAAATTATGATACGTATGAGGCTGAATTATCCAATTTTGGGAGAATTCGAAATGCTTTCTTATGATTGCAGTATATTGGCAAATATAGCATGTTTAATGAGTTATCCTTTTTTATGTAAAAACATTGACGAATTTGCTACTGAAATAGCAAGTCAGTTTAACATGATGTTCTGTTGAAAATGAGTTGATGCAGATTATATCAGATATACTTCTCAAAGCTACAGCATCTGATACAAATTGCTGGTGTTTTATATCTGAAGATAAATATTCGAATCTAAGGCAAATCGCCCTTCAACTGACGGCAATGTTTGGGTCAACTTACTTATGCGATTCTGCATTTTCTGAAATGAAAATAATTGCATCAGAATATCGCAATCGACTAACTGACGATCATATGTTATCATGCTTGCGATTAGCTCTCAGTGGTTACGTACCATTTTATGAAAAGTATGCTGAGGACATGCAGTGACACGCTTCAACATCCAAAGTCACTCCTTAGTTAAGTTTAAGATCATATGTAACTCTTTTGTTTTGTTACAACCAATAAACTCGCAATTTTGAATAATTATAAGTTTTTTTCTTGAGAAGAACCTAACTAAACCTAACCCAAGCCTTGACTAAAATAATGTATATTGTGCGGAAAGCTAATATCTATATATGCCACGGTACAGCCTACCTGGGTAGGTATGTAGATAGGGTGTATCGTGTATGTATCTAACCCTGCATCACACATTCTTGCAGCCTCTCAGAGTCGATCGTAAGTAGTCTAGAAATATTAGAGGTAGACCGCCAGCAGTTCAAGTTTGTGCACCCCTGATCTACAAGATTGGCCTGGGATAATATTCAGATGAAATGAAAGAATAAAAAGTTATTGTTCAGAAAATAAAATATTTATGAGAACTTTTTCACTTTTTTGCTTTTAACTTTTGAAATCTTTCATTTACGGCAAAAAGTGATATAGACTTATTTGTAGATGAAGCGATTTAATACAAATTATGTCTTAAAATTAATTTTTTGATGATATGTGTAGTTTCCGAGATATCGCGGAAAATATATCAGGACCACCCCTTTTTCAAGATGGCGGCCAAAGGACAAAGGCTGCAACCCCACAATTTCAGATCTAAGCTTGTAATGAATTCCCGACATGTCCCAGCAATAAAATTGTGTCCTCTAAAAAATGCAGAGCAAATGTTACATTTCAATGGGCTATGTATATGAATGCTTGAAAATATGTATAGGAAAACAAATTCAATGAGTAATGGAATTATCTGTCAATGTAACCATGAAAATAATTTTCAGGCATACAGCAAATTTGCATCTAGTTGTTTCATACATAGAGCAAATTATGGACGATGACGCACTAAATGAACTCCCGGCAGGCCCGCCGCTAGCGGTTTGAACGCCGGTGTGCAATTCCTATCGTGCCGCCCCTATCTAACTACAAAACCTAGGTGTTTATAAGAATGTGAAAAAAAATGCTGTACAGTGAAAAACTATGTTATCTTAGGTTATTTTATACAAGATAGATACACTAATACGACATTAAATGAAAAAATGAAGGCAAGAAAGGTGCAGTTTATACATATTTTGTAGGTAGGTATAGGTATTAAGTTATTTTACAGAAACTGCACCTTTCTTGCCTTCATGTTGGCAAAATCAGCTATAATTTTTTTGGTGTCTAGTCTATTTAGAATCTCATGTTCAATTGAAATTATTGCTAAATTACTTAGTCTTTGCTGGTGCATAGTTGATCTCAAATAGTTTTTATTATTTTTAACTTTGAAAACGACCTTTCACCAGATGCAACTGAAACCGGCAATGTGAGTAGTATCCTTAGCGCTATTGCTGTATACGGAAATGTTGACATTAATTCATTAGCAAAAATGTATTGCAATAGGGTTTGTGGATCATTAGACTGGTTTTCAGTTAAATGCAACTTTAAAGCATTGATTTCATTAAACATATCTATACCGTCAATACCTGCGTCACTACTTGAACTATCTTTTAGCTTCACATTCAAATCTTTACAATGTTTCATCAAATCATCTTTGGAGTAACTAAACAAGTTATTATTGGTGAAAAAGCCAAAAACGTCGGTAAAAGTTTCCAACTCATCGAATCTACGTTTTAAAGAAGCTAAGGTTTGGTCCAGGATCCTAAAAAAAACATCTACCTTGTATTTTGTTTTAGGGTCTAGTAAGACTTCATCACTCTGTTCATACTGAAATTGAGTTGGTTTTCTTCGTGGACGAACGGTATCTATAGGCGGAAAATCTGCATCTTCATTAAGTTCCCGAGCCACAGTGGTTTCTTCTAACACCCTTTCGAAATGCTCATCTGTGCAATATTCGGTGAATTTATGAATCAATTTATTGAACAAATTTATGCAGATTTGAGTATTTATTGTGAGGTTTTGCATCATTTTGCTAATAGCATTAATTTCGTTCAAAATATCAAACCAAATTACAACTAAGCAAATAAATCTATAATTTTGAATATTCAAAGCAAGCGAATGTGCTTTGTGAGTTGTTGTACAATCCCATTCCGACGAATTGTTATCTGATATTTCAAGTAAAGCGTCAAATATTTTTTCGAGGTGATACCGTAAAGGTTTGACTGCATCGATTCTGCTAGACCATCGCGTGGCACTTAATGCCTTTAGTTTTAAATCAGGTAAATGCTTGCAAATTATGGACCACCTTTTGGTAGAAGACGAAAAAAAACGTAAATTTCTTGAATTAAGTTGAAAAAGTTGACCGTGTCGTGCGTTATATTTGCCGCATCGTTAACGACCAAATTGAGACTATGCGCCGAGCATGGAACGTAAAATGCACGATTATTCATTTCCAATATTTTTTTTTGTAATCCATTGTGTTTTCCACGCATATTAGAACCATTGTCATAACCTTGGCCACGTAAGTTTTCAATATCAAGGTTTAATTGCGAAAATAAATCTAAAACAAAATTTAATAGTCCTTCACCTGTCTGTGGAGCTGGTTATCGGACAGATGCCAATAAAACTTTCGCATATTGTAACATTTTTAGTTTCACTGTTTAAAACAACATACCTTAGTATAACTGTAATTTGTTCTGTGTGACTTACATCTGGTGTGCAATCTTATATGATAGAGAAATATTTTGATTCTCTGACTTTGTTCAGGATATAATTTTTTATGGTCGTGCCGAGTAAATCAATGATTTCATTCTGAATCTAATCTCCTAAATAGTGAGTCATGCGAGTTGAATCGAATTTCGAGGCTTGAATTCTGTGAATATGTTCCCGCATAACTGAATCAAAGGATCATTTCTATTGCTTTGAGAAAATTACCATTATCATGCTCATATAATATTTTGGACGAGCCCTAAACGCCAGACATTGATGAGATAAAATTTTATAACAGCTATGATCCTTTCCAATACATCACACCATTGTTTTTTTTCAGATTCTAATAGTCTCAGTTGCATTTGATTTACAGTAGTTTTATTTTTTAACATATGATTTAGTTGGACCCAACATTTTAAATTTTCGCTATGGAAAATGCTTGTTTCGTGTCATTTTAAGGTAGATGACAGATGTTGCCAATCGGAAAAACCGCTTGGAGCTGACAGACTACTTACAGTTTTACTTAATATTTTACAACAAAAACAATAGACTGAATCTTTTGACGTAGAGTAAACAAGCCATTCTCTGTTAATTTTTTCTCCATTAGGAAGATTTCTAGAGTAATAACTGTTTGCAAATTTTCTTCCATCGATATTAGCAGAAAAATTGTGGTTAAACAGCTGCACAGGACCACGGCTAACCAAAATGTTAACAATATCATTAGTCATACTGGCGGGCCACGAACCGGGATCATCACCACAATTTGAACAGCTACTTGATGACGATAAATTGCTTACAGGTTCTTAAGCAGTACTTTCTCTTTTTTTAGTTTCACTGGAGTCTCCTTCTGAAGGACTAACATTTTTCTCTTCAGATACCTCTATAACTTCTAGATTTAAAGCTGCGCTTGTTGAAGCTACATCTACGTCAACATTCTCTTGACATTCAGAGTCCCTATTTTCTGGTTTGCTTAAAATTTCTCAAGAGATCCCGCTAGTTTTTTTCTCTGTAACTTTTCTCGTTTTTGCCGTCGAAATTGAGCTCCTGAAATTTTTTCCTTTTTGCGGTTCCTGGAATTTTTTGAAAAAGTTTAGTATACGGTTGTACAAAGTAACTTAAATCCCAAAGGGGTCGATCATTCCACCCATTATTGCGAACAACCTTTACTAGGGGTCAACACTGAAATCGCGAAAAAAATCAACTTTTCCATACATTTTGTATGGAATAGTTATTTTTTCGCGATTTCACCGTTGACCCTATAGTAAAAGTTGTTCGTATTTATGTAGAATGACTCCTTTCGGGATTTAAGTTACTTTTGTTACACCTGTATAGGTATAATTTTAATATTTTTTTATGAATCTTCACTCTTAAGTTGTATAACAGAAAAAATAATCACAATAATAATCACAATACTACTGCGAAAAAAATGTTCATACCTACTGCATACAAATGTAATGGAATAATTAATTTTTTTTCCGCGACTTCAGAGTTGACCCCATAGTAAAAGTTGTTCGTATTGATGAGATGGAATGTCCCCTTTCGTTACTTAAGTTACTTTTGTTACACTCTGTATTAATTTTAATACATTTTTTTAATAAATCTTTACTTTAAGTTTTTCAGTAAAATAACCTTTAAATTTTACATGAATACCTGCTGTTTATATGAATGCGCCCATATGCTGATTAATTAAACAAAGACACTTACCATAATTATGATTTTTCCGACGGATAATATAAATAATTTTCTAAATTATTTTATAGTCACACTTCGCACAAAAATATACAGAAAATTATTAATTTTAAGTACCTTGGACCGTTTCCGGATCTCACATTAGGGCTATAACCAAATAATTGAAGTTTGTTGTTCACTCACATCACTTTCGCATTTGTGTTAAATAAATAAAAACAAAGAAATGAGTATATAGTTTTAGGGATTTCTCCTAATATCTGTGTGATTTCCTATTTCGCATAGAGCACGATACGGATTAACTTTGTTCTCATGAATTTCAATAGATGGCGCTATGTAATGCTACGATATAAAAGAAATATTTGGGCGCCGTTCATCATATTATTTTTATAAGGATAATCTTTTTAGTATTGTGAGGTGACAATGTCTGAATTTTAGTCGATGATTGTCTGATTTGCCGCCCCCCTGAATGCGCCGCCCGCGTGCATTACACGCCTTGCACGCCCGCTTACGGCGGGCCTGACTCCCGGTATATGATCAAATAATGATATATTTGAAATTGAAACACACTTCTAAGAAATGAATCAAATTTATTCGGATTCAACAATTGCACACTTTACATATCCGTTGAGGAATTCAGTATTTTCTCTGAGGGCATCTCTGATGATGCTTCTTCAAGTCATAATTTCTTGAAGTACCATATCCGCATCCAAATTGACACCATTTATTTACTGGTTTACAATCAAGGTTTCTGTGCGATTTCAAACTTTGTGGTTTTGTGTAGCTTTTGTTGCAAATATCGCAAGTATATTTAGCTGAAACAAGTGAAGTGTAAAAATTGTTTACATACAAGTATAAATAATCAGTTGAAAAATGGAATTGATTATTATATATCGGGTGTTCCGTGAAGAACGCCTCAAGATATAGTTCCTACAAAAGATTTCAATGAAACAAAAACCGAATTTCATTCTGAATGATATTCAGAATATCATTAGTCTTTTCCGGAAATATCGTTGATCTTCACTCGGAGTTTGTAAATAGTAACCCTATATTATATCTTATCTTCTATTATTCGTTTAATTTGGAGTACCCTGTGCTAAAAATTTCACATAAAACATTCCTAGAATGTTTGAGTAAATGATAAAATTTTTTCCTATTCAGCGTTTCGGTCCTACATTCTGTCAAGAAAGTACCAGGAATTGGTCGATGAAACACAAAATATTTCATTCTTCATTCAAGTTCATTGTATCGTCGTCAGAAATAATAAAATCACGCTAACGAATAATTCAATCATCATCATTGTATCGTCGTCAGAAATAATAAAATCACGCTAACGAATAATCCAATCATCAAAATATTTTGCAAACGCTTTTTCCAGAATCGACTACAGTTCATGCAGCGAATTCTCTTTTATGTTCTATCAATTAAAAACGGTTTGATTTTTGGAAAAAGCAAAATGTTAGTCGGAGCCCTATCAGGTGAATACGGAGGTTGTTCGATGGTATTTGTTGGGTTTTGGTCGGAAATTCATTCACAAAGATAACCTTGTGATATGGTGCATTATTGTGGTGCAAAATCTCTCAAACGCCACCACAATAATGTACCATCTCACAAGGCTCTATCATTGTAAACGAATTTCTGACCAAAACTCAACAAACACCAACTCGGCATAATCAAAGAAAACAGTCAACACCTTGACTTTTGATCGACTTTGAATAAGGTTTTTTCGATTTCAGTTCAGTCCGAAGCTCGTTGACAGGTTTGCATGTCAAACTCATAAACCTATGTCTCATCACCAGTTACAATACGTTTTATAAATATGAGCTAGGAATTAACTCGTTCTAGCATGCTTTCAGCGACCTTCAAGCGTAAACGCGATTCAATTTTTGAAGAAAATTCAGATCTCTTGAAACTATCGAGCGGCAACGCGTTCAATGCCCAAATAATGGCTCAAAATAGCACGAACTGATTCGTGAGACACAGAAAGTTCATAGCAACAACAAATATTTTGAAATTGATTTTACTATCGACTTCTGTTTTTACTCTGAACCTAATTTTAGGATGAATAAGTTCAAAGAAAAAACAGAAATCAATTTCTTATACCTTAAACAATTACCCGGGAGAATAATAACCGTTTAACAATTAATATCATTAGAGAACCATCGTACACGGATAATGCCATACCCATAGATTCATTCTACCCGTATTCTAAAAAAATAGCAGCCTTCAAATCCATGATTCACAGGGCGACTTCTTCAACGTTATCGGACATGGACCGAAAATCAGAATTAAACACCATTCTGTCAATAGTAGAGAACAACGGCTTCGATATAAAAGCAATTGAGAGTTTAATTAATCGAAAAATCCGCAACAACACATTCAAGAGAGAAGATCCCGAAAAATTTATGTCTCTAACATATTTTGGGAAGACGTCTGAACAGATTGCTAGAGTAAAAAAGTTCATATTGCATTCAAACCAGTTAGCAAATTGTCAGGCCTTCTTTCCAACACAAAAGATGAAACCGATAAATTTGAAAAGTCTGCAGTATACCAATTAACATGCAATCCCTTTTATATAGGTCAAACAGGACGCTCTTTCAAGGCTAGATACAAGGAACATTTCTGGTCATTCCTACATCACAAACATGATTCAGCTTTAGATGCACATTGTCTGAATGAATGTCATCCTTTCCCAGAAGTTCAATAGCTAACAATTCTTCATTCTTCTGATTAATCTTATAAACTCAAATTAAGTTTTGCTGATGCCGACTTAGCTATTGCTGATACATGTTCATGCCTAGAGTTCACGGTTATTTCTAGAGTTCATCGAATATTTGGATGCAATTTGTTGGATTTGCATCATTAGAGGATTTTCCAACGGGGACCATTCTAGAAAACGTAGTTGCTTGCGTCTTGCTCGAGTTAAAGTTATAGATTTGTTGACATCTCTGACGCTGAGATTCCGCAGCTGTAATCGGCCGCAGACCTCTGAAAGACGAAATCAGGGTACAATCGTCTGCAAAACCGAAGATCTTGTCCTCTGTAGATGATAGAAGATGCGTGTTGTATTCAAGCTACATCAAAATGTCAAAGTTGACAAGTTAGTTGAAAAATGAAATCAAACAGTGAGCATAATTTCGTACGTCAAAATAATTATTTGTACAATTTTCAAATACAATTATCTCAATATAGAATATATTATATATATATTTATATATATATATATATATATATTCTCTTGAAAAGAGAGGATTTATAAAAATTCGATTTACAAAATTCGAATAATTGTATTTACAATAAATGCTTATAGCAATAATTTTGGTGTGTGTCAGAAAAAACACAATCGTAAAAGACAAGGGAAGAAATAGAATACCAGCAGAAAAAACAGACCATGTTCGTTCCTTAATCCGGCATCTAAACTCGCATCATGCCTCCTACGATTGCCCCTAAAGTGTGAGCACAGAAAATGTAACAGGGGAACCATACTATCTTGCGTTTAATTCAGTAAATGAGTGAGAAAACCTGTGGAAAAGAACTCGTTTTCATGTCGCTATTGCACGCAATAGCTTGTCTGTTTGTATGGTGTATTAGTGTCGTGTGTACAAAAAGAGTACCAAAAATTTTTCTGCTTAGCAGCTTCATTCTCTCATTGTCATCTTGCACTCCATGATATCCGTGACTTCTTCACGAAGACAAGGGTAAAAAGGAAGGGGGATTGGGACAGGAAAATTCTGTAACAATGGAAAAAGAAAAACAGCAGAAAAATATTTCATCAAAACGTATCTAACTTCTATATGTCTAAACTCACTTGAATCTAAGAACTCAACTAATGCTCCACTATTTTACAACAGGAAACATCTCATACACCTTTTGGGAATGAAGCCCTACATGGGTGTAGCCCTTGGAAAAGAAACACTAAGGGGGAGAAAAAACTAATCTCTAAATAGACTTAAAGTTCTCTACACAGTCAATGAAATTATCTGAAACGGAATGAATCTCTTGAAAACCACGCGTAAAATGGTAAATAGGACAATCGAGGACTAAATGTCTCATTGTTTCATCAGCTGCGCCACATTCACATGCCGGACTTTCTACAGTATTCCATTTAAACTTTCCTGTTGGTATGGGGAAAATAAAGGCAAAAAGGTTAAGCTTTGCGGCGCTCAAGGAAATGTGGATGCTCTTCCTAAGATTATTCAGGACATTGAGGCATCATTGAGGATTTCAAACACCTCAATACAAATAATTTTGAACGAAGAAATCTGTAAGGGTGAATTGGTGTCGAAAGACTTTGGACCCTTTTAACTTCTGAAAGTGTTTACAACATTGTCAGTGGTGATAAATCTTGGATTAATTCATATGGACCAAAAATAAGCGCCGATTTCCTGTTCGGGTGTTCCAAAAGGAAGAAGTACAGATAGAAAAGTACTAGTTGAAATTGGGTCTGAGAAATGGACAGACATTGACATTAATAATCAGAGGAAATAAGTTCAAACTCAATTTCAATACTCAAAAAACCAAAGTATTGTTAAAATGTAAAGATAAGACCATTATTTAGCTCAATATACAACACAATCCTTTACAACTATAACAAATTCGAGAATTCTACTTCCTTGGAAGCACCATAACCACCGATAACGAGTCAATATTAAATATAAAGAAGAGAAAGCCTTAGGAAAAAAGGCTAACTAACAGAACTAACTAACAGAAGTCTCAATGAGGATATCAGAATAGTCATAATTTTCACTACCTCCTCCTAAGCAGTCCTCATCTCCGGTACATCAGCAACATTTCTCATCCACGAACTGAAAACCAAACGATCACTAGCTTCACTGAAAAATGTTCTTTTGCTAACAGACCACTGTGATCCCCAGAAACATTATGATGAGCTTGGAACTTCTTCGTCCATTTTATTTATTTATTTATTCATTCAATAATTTTCAAATATATTGTTAATATATGAGTAGCTTTTTTCAAGAAAACAAACAATAAATGTTATTCATTTTATTTTAAAGAATCAATAAAACACAACTTGTTTTTGTAGAATAATTTTTAATAAAATATTTGCATATAATAATCTTCTAAGAATGCTGAAACTCACTGAGTTATTAACAGAATAACCTAAGAAAAAAAATTCTAGTACACAGAGAAAGAATTAATCATTTCAATGATAAATTTGAAAACAATCCAAACAATAATGGGGCTCACCAATACAATCTCTACAATAGGTATTAACTTTTTTTACTTTACTTTTGGTATATTTCCCCTTCTGAAATTCTTTATAGCACCCCTTGCAATACTTTCGAACTTTATTAAATTTTCCGGGTTTCTTGTCAAACCGATGAGACAGTTTAGAGCGAGGATGAACTTCTACGGAGTCACTCTGTGGTGTATCTTTTTCTAGAAGAGCCCTTGCAACTTCTTCTTTAATATATCTCTGTAGCGTTGTATTAGGTTCATGGATTCTCGAACAGTTGTGGCACTCAAAACGAAGATCTGAAAAGCAATTTTCATGAAGTATGGTTCATTCCTTCGAAAAGTAAAATTATGGTTTATAGCGTTATCCCTCCTCATGCCAACAAAATCGAGTTGATCATGAAAACGGTCATAAAAGATGATTGAGGAAGATTACACACGGCCTATTCCAGAATAAATAGCATTCACTAAGAATCTGATATAACTCACAAAAATGCACTATATATGAGCGAAGAGAAAATCAATTTCGAACGATAAAATCTGTTTCATTCAACGGAATCTGATGAAATTTGAAAAGTTTGAGTAACAATCGGTTGTCTGTAAAGTCGGTTTACTGACGATAGTAGAACGTGACAACGTCATGAGAAAATACTGATGGAATAGTTGCAATTTTCAAAAGAAAATTTTAATTTTATTTGTTTGATAGATATTTTGTATGGATATAGAGAAGGAGGTAAATGGAAATCCCAATTGAATTGATCAAGTTACATTTATTTGTACGCATAAATACAATTACAGTCAAAACCGGATATAGCGTCATTGAAGGGACCGTATAGTTTCCGACGTTATATTCGATAGTTGTTATAAGCAATACATAGCACAAATATGTAGTTAAATTTTCATAAATACATATATATCTAATATAGAATAAAATATGAAATATCAGGGCTGAAGGACTTTGGTCGATTGATATTATTATCAATAAAGAACAGTTATTATTATTATTATGAAATATCACAAGAAGAAATGAAAATGTTTATTAAGAAATAATTGGATATACAAGATGTACTTAGCTGCACTATAAGACTTACACTAGTTTTTAAAGTATTCAGTAATTTAGTCTGTTTTTTTTTAAACTCACTCTCAAATATGTTTTGCATTTTACGTTTCATACTCCTCAAGTTATGAGTATCATCAGTATTAAACTGGTCGTTAAAGGTAACAAATATTTGCAAAACTAATTTGCGCTAAGAGCCTCGGAAATTGTTGTTGGCCTAAACTGTTCCTCAGTGTCTTGCTGGTCTTTGTTTTCTTCGGGAGTGTTTCGATTTTTACTTTCAGCTTCTGCAAGAATTTCTTCCTCAGTAGCTAAGGCGCACACAGCGGCACTGTAATCTATTCCAATAAATTCCTCTATCTCAATTCTTTGTTCCATACCAGCAGATCTTTGCAACTGAGTTACAAATTGAGCGAGTGGTACGTTGTCGTCTTCTCTGTGGGAGATCGTATCATTCTCGCTCACGGAAAATCATCGTCGTTCTCCGCTTTTAATGGAGAGAGATCTTCGAAACCTGCATGGCGAAAGCAAGTGGCTATAGTGGTCTATGTCACCTTTTCCCAAGCTTCCAATATCATTAGAATTGCATCCAAAACACAGAGACAGTTGTATCATTTTGTATCCTCACCGTTTTCAATATTCTGTATCATTTGTAGTTGAGTTTTCTGTATTGTACGCAGCCGTTTTTCATTTTTAAAGCTTTAATCACACCTTGGTCCATGGAGGTGACATTGGGCAGTAAAAACACAAGCTTTATGCATTTCAGATTGGAGACTACAGGGTGAGCGGGACAGTTGTCTACTAGGAGAAGAATTTTTTCCTCCAGACTTCAATTCTGCATCCCAGCAATGCAGCCATTTTTCAAAATTTTGCGATGTCATCCAGGACCTACTGTTGTTTTCATAACTTACAGGCAAAGAGTGAATGTTTTTAAAGTAACGCGGTATTTTAGCTTTTCCTATCACCAAAAGTTTTCTTTTGCTTGAACCAGTCTTGTTTGCCGAAACCAATACTGTAATGCTTGTTTTGGACAACTTTCCGCCCTTGCATTCCTCGCCTTTGAATTTAAGTGTTTTGTCAGACCACTCTTCACTCACTCCTTCAGGAACGCCAGCCGCTCAACCGCAAACTTTTCCTGCCACAATATTATAACGAAAACGAAAACGTTGTACCCAAGACGACGAACACTCAAAATTGTTCTTACCCTTAATACGACCAAGTCGTTGGCTTTTTGTTGCAAAATTGGACCACTTATTGGGATGTTGTTTGCCCTCTGATGTTTAAACCATGTTAATAAAGCATCTTTCATAACTTTATGTTCACTTGTCCTAGATCGTTTATGTTTTAAATAGTTGTTGTCGGAAACTTTTATTTTATCTCTATTCTTCCAAATCGTACATATTGTAGAATGTAAAACTCCACACTCCTTTGCAATTTCACTATTTGACTCGCCATTTCTAATCTCCATATGATTTGAGATTTTTCTTCAATAGTAAACACTTACCTCTTTTTTTTTGCGACATGGTAACGCATAAATACACAGGCTTATCAAAGGCAAAACTTATAAATCAAGCTGTCACTCACGCAGTCAGTTAGCGCACTAAACAATAAATATGCAAGGTCAAATGGCTGGGAAGAGGTTCGAATGAGGTGGGAGAAAGAGCGTAGTTACTAACTAACCTACATATTACTTCGATGCTTAGTAATAAGATCGAAGATCGTTTGTATTGTTTTGTTTTGGTGGGACTAAATGCTGTCGGTCGTTATAATTGATGAATATCAATAAAGTTTCGTCGTTATAAGCGATATGTCGCTATATCCGATGTTGTTATAGGCGGTATGTTTACTGAATATCTACTGAAGATTCGGCCGGGACCTTAGAATTTGGTCGTAATAACCGATCGGTCGTTGTAAACGATGTCGTTATCATCGGTTTCGACTGTATGTCAATTTTTATTTATTTTTTTACAATCGATGCACTAGCGAACCGATGCTTTTTATTTTAATGATGGAAGCACGAATATTCGACAATATATCACTGAATATATATTCAATATCGAAAGAATCATTACCTTTATCACCACAATTTTCGTCGCTATAAACAATTGACACCACATTCATTTTTCACTGAACTTCATACTTGACGAAAACATGTAAATGAATTATTGTACAGCAGCTGTCCGCGGACGCATCGCTCACTCAAGTAGGAGAGAGACAGATGTCGAACGCTGCCGAACGCGGATGCCGATTGTGCCTCTTTGTCGCTCGTTCCGCGCTCTCGCTTCCACTTCAAGCCTTAAATGGAACGCCTCAGAGCGAGGTAACGCCGCACGAGACGTTGTCACGTCAAAAATGACATTCCACGAGGCAATTGCACCCAATATGGGTTAGAAGAACTGATTATAACACTTATCATCTAGTTATTTCGAAGTGAATGAAATGTTCGCAAATCTGATAACATTTTTAAATCTATCGATCTATCCTCTGAAATATGGAATTCTTGTTGCTAAAGTCTATAGGCGAAAGGAAAACCTTTCTTGTTTTGCTTGATTTTTGATTTGACAGCGCATAGATTTTATACTCTGTTCATTCCTTCCATTGAATTGCCAAATAGTCCATTGAAATATCACAATTTGGGAGCCAAGTATTGCAGTTTTTAGAGGACGCAATTTTAGTGTTGGGACGTGTGGGGAGTCAATAGAAGCAAATATATTTTCCGCGATATCTCGAAAACTATACTATATAAAAACTATATAAATCTATATACTTTTTGCCATAAATGAAAAATTTCAAGTGTTATAAGCAAAAAACGAAAAATTCTCATAAAATTTTCTTTTTGAACAATAACTTTTATTTTTCATCTTATTCGAAGAAATATACCAGACCAATCTTGTAGATGGTCTTCCGGGGAACATTTTCAAATATTTTTTCAATTTCAAATTTCATTTATTTTTAAAGCTGTTACAACGCTCTAAAGTTTACCGGGTTCGTCAATTCTCTCGAGACTTTGGTCAAAGCGAAATGAATCATTTCGTTGGATCATTTTTTTATAATCTCTATATTCTAATAACTTTTTTACATCAACACCTACAACTCAACTTGTTTATTCATAAATATTCTCCTTTACTATACAACTTACAGAATTATTGTTTTCTGAATAATTTCGTACAGGAGTGTACATTTTAGAATGTTTAGCAGGTAGGAAAAGGTCCGAGTGACCGTCAAGGGACAATTGAACATCTGCCTGCTACGATTTTTATTATTATTCGTATTTCTCAAAGGTTCAGCTTTTCTCTCAAGAGAAAATTCTTGGAAATGAAAAGCACAAATCAAACTTTGTGGATTCACTTGAAATTGCTTTCACAGAAAAAGGTTTTCTCGTCGATCAAGCTGAATCAGATGCAGATTCAATCATCATCTCTGCTGCGCTTAGTGCATCCCAATCTCATGACTAAGTCATTATTGTGGCCTTGATCAACATTATTGTATTGCTCACGGCATTAGGAACAAGACAGCCAAACATTTTCTTTTTGAAACCTTCTAAAGGACGCACTGTGGACAATTGTATAGCCCTTCAAGTTTTATGCATGCAGATTTTATAGCACAGAATTTGCTTTTTATTCATGCTTTTTCTGGTTGTGATACAACATCAGCTGCCTATAATTTGGGGAAACTCAAACTCATAAAAATGATGGAAAAACATCCTGACCTAGCTGTTGATACCGCAGTATTTCTCAATGAGAAAGTCGATCCGTTTTTGCTCACTTCTGTTGGCGAACGATTCTTGAAATTTTTATATGGCAGTAATAAAGACGATTCTCTAGACGGCATGCGATACAAAAATCTCGAAAACAGTAACTGAAAATTCATTAAGATGCAAGATGCAGTTCGTTTCCACAGCCTCCGAGTTTATCACCAGATACAGTCGTGGCTTGGAAAATATAAAAATCCGGAAGATTGGGACTGGAAAAAGCATGGAAACATTGCGATGTCAATCCAAGCCTCCAGCACCCCCAGATCTCATGAAATTAATGTTTTGCTGATGCAAAGAAAATTGCAGGTGAGGCTGCAGAAAACCTGGTCTCTAATGCTCGACAGTATGCCTCCAATGGTCTGGGAAACATGTACCAATATAATGGAAATATCGAAATTAGTAGAAGAAAATGAATTGATGGATGAACTTCCAACAATAAATGAAATTAAAAAGGAAATATGTGAAAATGTTCCTCAAAAAACTCATTTACGACAAAAATTAATATGAACTTATTTATAGATAAAGCGATTTGCTACAAATTAGGTCTTGAAATTATTTTTTTGATGAGATGTATAGTTTCCGAGATATCGCGGAAAATATATTTGCACCCCTTTTTCAAGATGTTGGCCGAGGGACTAGGGCTGCAACCCCACAAACTTGGAGTTAAGCTTCTATTAACACCCCCCCTCCCCACATGATTCAACAATAAAATTGGATCCTCTAAAAATGCAAATCAAATGAAACATTTCAATGGACTAAAAGATGATTAAAAAAGTGGAAAACACTTTCGAAGAATATGCAGATATGCATTTAATATTAGTGCTAGTAGCGGGTATTTCTTTTATGCTAGAATAGTACATTCTGTCAAAGAAAGTACCGGAAATTGGCCAATGAAACACGAAATATTTATTGCGGCAGTGCCCCCGCCAAGTCGAGCAAAAATCAGAATTACATAAACATCGTGAAAACTAAACGAACAAAACACAAACGCACGGCCCTACCATCTTTTCAGGAACCGTTTCAGAGCATTTTCGACCTTCTATAACTTTGTTGTGGATAAAGCAGACTAGCTGTGTCTTCATTATTCAAGAGATACTACCAAAAAAATGGAAGTTAGGAATTAAAGAACAATAGAAGCAGCATGTAAAGTGCAGTTAGCACATTGGTAAATTTTATTATTGAATTTTGAAGAATTTTCCTTCGAACATATTAATTTGAGGAGTCAAACTAAACTTCGTTGTTTATAATAACGTTGTTGCTGAGTTGGCACAAGTGGTTTCTATATTGACACGGAGTTTGAACGCAATATATTCAATTTGTTTGTAGTGCCCCATTTTGTCAGTTCTCACAAGTGTGTGCTTCCATTTTTACAATGGATAAAAGTATCGAACGCAGAATTTGTCTGAAATTTTGTATTGCAAATGGAATTTCTTGTGCTGAATCACTGAAAATGTTATAGAAGGCTTACAGTGAATCGATTTTATCAAAAATACGAGCATATGTGTGGTACAGTGCATTCAACAGTGGCCGAGATGTGGTCGGCCATCAACATCGTCCACAGTTAACATCGATAAAGTAAAGTAAATGGTGATTGAATATCGTCATTTGAGTTGGAAAGAAATGAACAATTGTCTCACTAATCAATTCGTACTATTTTGAACTATTCTTTGGGCATGCGTTTAGAGAGGATTGAAATTCAGAGTTAAAATAGGAAGGTACTTGACCAAAGAGTTACAAAAGGTTTGAGACAGGGATGCTGTATTTCACCAACTCTTTTCAAAATTCATGTTGCAGCAGCTTTGAAGAGATGGAAGCGAAAGGTACACAGTATTGGAGTTGAGCTGGATAAAGATTGGGTGTACACTTTCCAGTTTGCCGATGATCAGGTGATAATAAGCGGTGGTAAGGAAGATGCAGAATATATGATGCGCAAGCTAGTCGAAGAGTATAATAACTGGGGACTCATGATCAATATTGAAAAACGTAGGAAATGATTTCAACTCACTAGAACTCGATAACGGCAAGGATATTTCGGGCAGCACGTACCTAGGTGTTACTTTTGATGATACCAGGGCAGATGGGAAAGAAATCGAAAATCAAATACCACAAGCGAAACAGGTGAACGGCTGTCTCAATAGTGTTTTTTGGAGCGGAGAAATCACAAAAGGTAGGAAAATCAGGGTGTTTGAAGCAATGGTGAAAAGTTCAGTCCTATACGGATCAGAAACATGAAGGCTCATAGAAAGGTTCAAATCAAGATAAGAAGCGGTGGAGATGGACGTACTTAGAAGATCTTCTACAACATCGAGAAGAGAGCATCTTTCAAATGAAGTGATAAAAAGGGAGATGGGCGTAGAGGATAATATCACGAAAGACATAGAGAGAAAATAATTTGTCTGGTACGGGCACGTGAAACGCATGGCAGATTACAGGCTACCATAAAAAAGTGCTATTGTGGCAACCGAATATACGCAGGAAAAGAGGAAGGCCCGAACTCGAGTGGGAACGTATCATTCATAAGTCAATGAGTGAGAGAAATCTCACCCCAGAAGATACCGAAAATAGACGTCAGTGGAGTTCAAGTGTCGGACAACGACGTAAGACGTTTTGAACCGACTACAATATATATACGTTGCCTCCCGACTAGTTCCAAAAGATCTGAATCTTCTTTGGAAATTGAATCATGTAAGGGTGGGTCGTTGAAGACATGTTAGAAGGAGTCAATTCCGAACCCACATTCATAAAACGCATACCAACTGATGACGAGACATGAATTTATGAGTTTGATATACGAATCAGTCAACAAGTTCGGAATGGCGCCTTACAACTGAACCGAAACCGAAAAACCACGTCAAAGTCGATCTGAAGTCAAGATAATGATGACTGTTTTCTTTGATTACCTCGATGTTGTGCATTCGAAATGCTTGCCAGAAGGTTGAATGGTAAATGAAAAATGTTACTTGAGCGTTATGCGGCGTTTGAGAGAGCTTATTCTTCGAAAAATGCGAGATTTATGGAAAGATAACTTATGGTTTGTACACCGCGGTACTAGGCTGTTTAAGATGCTGCCGGCCTCTCAAACATGGCGCCACCAATCTTTGAAAGCTAAGCTATTTTAAGAAGTACTAACCTTCAAACGCGTTCTCCCAAAATTTCAGCTCAATCTGGCAACAAGTTGTGACGCTATAGTCTTTTATAGTACACAAGTTTTGGTATTGAAAAAAACAAATTGGATACATTGCACCAGCTCACAAATCGATCAGAACGATGGCGAAATTGCACGAATTACGCTTCGAATTGCTTTCTCATCCCACGTATTCGCCAGATTTGGCCCCAGCGACTATTATCTCTTCTCAATTTTGAAGAGATGGCTCCAGGGAAGAAGATTTGCGACCAATGAAGAAGTTGAAGCCAAAGCTGAGGAGTATTTTAAGGGCCATGATGAATCGTATTATTCAAAAGGCATTGCAATACTGAAATAAGTGTATTGAGCTGAAAAGAGAATATTTTGAATAATAAATACAAATTTTGGCTTAAATGTTTCCTTTTAGAGTCCGGCAGCATCTTGTGTTTGTTTGTTATTCCTTTAACGTGCTCTATTTCCGCCTTTCGGCCAATGGGAATTCTGTCACCGAGAATTTTGCCGAACCTCTCTCGTGTCGAGGGAAGGGATCTTTAAGGTTGAAACACATCTCTGTTAGACAGGGACGACAACTTTATATCTCCTCCGAAAGATGGACATTCAAGCGATTCCCAGAGTCCGAAAAATCGCACCGACTTTGTGGGAATTGAACCCAGGTAACTCTGCGCAGGGGACGAGCATCATATCCTCTACGCCACCGAGCCGGCCGGCAGCATATTGAACAGCCTAGTAATGCATTCACAAGACTACCATTCGTAATGAATTTCTGATCTAAAACAAATACCATCGAACAACCACCTTATTTACCTGATACGGCTCTGGCAGACTTTGTTTTTTCCGAAACTCTAATTCCCACTTTGAGGTACCCGTTTTGAATCGATCGAAGGAATAAAACAAAATTCGCGGCGAGAACGGTCGATTCCGAAAGAATCATTTGAAAAATGCGTCTATGATTAAATTATTCGTTGTCGAATGTATTATTCCGGAAGGGGCCTACTATGAAGGCGATACAATAAATTAGGATAAAATATAAATATTTTGTGTTTCATTGATCCATTCTCTGTACTTTTTGGACAGTATTTATTACTATATTTTAAGATTGAGGTGAAAATTCCAAAAACTATAGGAGCTTCAGAAAGAACACTAAGAAAATTTTCGAAATTTCAGACCAAAGTTTATTAGAAACTTTAGACCTAAACTTCAACCTAACCCGTTAGAACATGATATTTATATATATTATCTCACCAAAGTAATTATAGTTCATGAATTCATACATACAGTTATTATAGAATCATTGAATAAATGATTGTCGTTATTAAAATCAGAATTGAGAAAATAGTAGCCTAGATCTTTTCTTTATTTTCAATCAGGTACAGTTATAACGAAATTGATTTTTTATGCACTCTGTAGGTATGACTTTTCAGGTTAGCTTTTTGGTAAAAGCGACGGTCGCACATTGTACAACTGAAACTTGGTTCCTTTCCGCAATCATAGTTAACATGCCTTCGTAGAGCAGCTTTAGATTTGTACTCCTTTGAACAGTTGGTGCAATTGAAAGGCGGACCTGAAATACAATTATTATGGAGTATTATTCTGTCTTTCAAATCGTTAAATAGTTTACAACAATCCTATTTTTGAACCTCCATCTTTTTAATGCATTCAAGAAAAACCCCCAAAAAATATGCTAGTTTTAATTATAGCGGCTAATTTTCATATAAAATAAAATTAATTTTCAAAATTCAAAATAACCACCTCAATCTAAAGCGGTCGTTTTAATTATAGCGGCTTATTTTCATATAAAATAAAATTAATTTTCAAAATTCAAAATAACCACCTCAATCTAAAGCGCTCGTAATCTTAGCAAATTCCTACTTTTGCAAATCAGAAAACAACCTCAAACAATCTGGTTGTTGGTATCCACGCAATCGAATGTAACGAATGATCTTCTTCAAGCTTATTTATGTAAGTCAAAGAGCCTGCGTTAACTGAACGAAATCAGGTTAGCAGCCGGTCTGTTTGACCACAAAATACTTGCGTGTAGAAATTTTGAATGCAGGTTCAGAGAACATATATCTTCAGACAAGAAATCCCCATTATTTGAGCACATTCAATCAATAAGCAAGCATACAATAGTTTCAGACAATCTAAGGCGAGGAACTTCTATAGTATATAGAAGCAAAATTTTTTCGCACAAATGCAATAAAGAATGTATAATAAATATGTTGGAAATTAATAAACTCAGGAAATCCTCACATTCCCGAAATCATCATTTCAATTAATTTAAAATGTACCAATAGCTGTTTGGGCACTTTTGAACATTTATTGAAATAATTTCGAACTGAGAAACCGATATCGTTGAAGAAATACCTAAACCTCACACTAAGCAACCAAATTGTAATCAGAATATGATAAAAATACAGGGCGTGCCAATGAAAAAAAATCTATGTTCGTCCCTGGAGCAAAAATGGAACACCCTGTATGTACGAAAATAATTTAATGGAATGTACACATACTTATGAAACAATAATCAGAAAAAAATTCGCTTCTATCTTCGAGATATAGAAGATCCTCGCCTTATTACCTCACCCAGTATATGATCAAAACTCGCCATTTCATCTATAATTTCAAAGTTACAAAGCCTTTTTCGGGAATATACGGAGGGGATAATTGTAGTTTGAACGGAGAAGAACGGACGCAGTGAACAAGAGGGCCCTCGATAATATGTTGGGAGCCCCTAGTTCGAACGACGGAGCTGAAAATAGAAAACGTCCCGAAAAAGCGAAAATAAAAAAGGTCTCGGATTTTGGCCAGTGAAACAGATAATTCCAACAGACTCTTAAGTCTATATGAATTTCTTAGATTTTTTTAATGGCACGCCCTGTATTTTTTATCATATTCTGATTACAATTTGAATACTCTCTTCAACGATATCTGTTTTGTGCCCTAACAACTATCGGTAGATTTTGAATTGATTAAAATATCGATAATTTCGTGAATTTGGAAGTTTTTTCAAAAGTTCTCAAATACCTCATTTCGCATAATTTACGCATGACATTCTTTTTTCTTGAGGTAAAAGTGTTGTACCTTATTATCAAATGAAGAAAAAAAAAATTTATACCGAGTGTTCCTAGTAACCCGGCGAAAATGAAACTTTTCAAACATGAAAAACTTTTTCTTTTCAAATATAACACCCTGTATCTTTTTCACGTGTTTTGTTCCCCCTCGAATAAGCTTTACAACGATACCTTTTTTCAAAAATCCGATGGAGATTTACATAATATTATTGCAACAATGAATTTTACCCAAGAAGAGTTAATTAATATGATCTATTGTTTGGGAGAAGGTGAGAGGTATTGTTTGTTGGCGTCACATATTTATTCCCAACGTTACCCAAACAGTAGACATCCTAGGAAAGAGGCATTCGAGAGACTGAAAGAAAGGTTTGAAATAACTGGACAAGTTGGATATGAGAAGAATGAGAGAGCTAAGCGTGTACTCAATGAAGAGAATAGCATGCAGGTTGTTTTGAGTGCAGTAGAGAATCCTCATGTTAGTACAAGAGATGTTAGTAAGACATCTGTATCAAGAATTTTGAGGAAGGAAAAGTTCCATCCTTTTCATGTTCAACTCCACCAACAGTTGGAGCCCCTGGATTTCGGGCGGAGATTGGATTTTCGTAGATGGTCTTCAAATAAAATATCATTATTATGATACTTAAAATCCTCATTTCATGAGAACTGTTGACCACCTACATCGTTGGTCCCTAAACGTCTGGGATGGTAAAATTGATGATTTTGTGATCGGACCCTTTTTTTTCAAGAACATTTGAACGGCGAACATTATTTAATTTTTTTGCAGCATGATCTGGAGTCTTTGCTGAATAATGTTCCCCAAAACATAAAAAAACAATATGTTGTTCTAACACGATGGGGCACCAGCACACTACAGCGGCAATGTCCGCGATTTTTAAATGATAGATTTGAGGGCAATTGGATAGGCCGTGGAGGTCCGTAGGATGGCCTCCTAGGTCTCCGGACTTGAATAAATTGGATTTTTTTGTGGAGGTATGTTAGAGAGAGTCTATATCGAGACTCTCCAACAACCCGGGAAAATATGATGGAGAGAATTACAGAAGCGTTAGGGGTATAATGCCGAATGTTCTCCAGAGAGTGACCTAATCATTTAACAATCGTGTTCGAGGATGAATTTGTCAAAATGGGGGACATTTCGAACATCTAATTTGATTTGAAAACTTATTGAAATAGAATTAAATTGATGTTTATGATTTTGATTTGCATATTTTTCAGTGGATGTTTCATTCACGACAAGCAGTTCAATTTCGTTTCCCGTTCGATCGCTTCGAGACCAATACGAGGACGAAGATTCGTTATTATTAATGTGACTAGGTCCAGCTTAACTGATATCAGTTGCTTAAAAATTTGATTTCCGTTATCAGTTCAGTAATAGATAAAGTGTTCAGTATAGTTATGAAATTGTTGTATTTTGTGAAAATATTCCTGTGTATTTCTTCGGTTTTATACAGAAAAAGATTTCAAAGTGATTTTCAGTTATTTGACTTGCGTGATGATTTCCTAAAATTATAGATTTTTACGACCACCTCACCTCAACATGATTGAATCCCGAATCTTTGCCTGAACTGTTTAGTTTACTATGATTTTGGTATTTCAATTTGTATTTCATTAACGCATTATTTGATCAATATTCTCCTAGTTGCAGATTGTTCTTCATCCTTCATTGCTTTATTGCAGAGTATTTGTTATTAAAATTACTTGTTGAACTATTGACTTCATATGGATTTTCAACACGTCATTATATATATATATATATATATATATATATATATATATATATATATATATATATATATATATATATATATTATATATATATATATATATATATATATATATATATATATATATATATATATATATATATAGTTATAGGTGTCGCCTCTGTTGATGACGAGTTGCCCATTTATCTGTTCATGCAATCAAACTGATTGTTATATGTGTATATGTCTGGGTGGAGTACGTAGTTCAAAATTATTATAACTTGGTGGTGAATGCCAAAGAAGCTACAATAGAGAAGGACAAGAGGGGACGGATGCTAATCCAGTTAGCTGCCAATCAAGCAATGGAGGACTTATAAGTTATTCGGGTTTTCATGAAATATCTTAGCTTATGGTGATACCCCACCTAAAGGCAAATCAACTTTTGGAGAAGACTGAGTTATTCGAACATAACTCCAGGATGAAATCGACTTTTCGAAGTTGTTTATCGAAAGAGACTGACTATCAGAAGTTCTAGTTAAAGATCAGCTTTCCAGTTGCACGTAACGAATGAAAAATGAAACTTGTGGAAAGCTTAAAAATCAAACAGAAAAATTCAGTGAACTCACCAAATTGTAAAAATGTTGACGAATTTTATTCAGGAATATTCATCCTTTCATAGAATGTTTAATATGCCCCTCTGAAGGAGTAGGTTCCCCGATCTACTTATCATAACCATCGCCATACAGGGCTACGAAAATAGTGGTACAATCTACACTCGGAGGCAAAATTAGCGAAAATTTAACCAAATTCGAAGTCCGATATTTTTCCTAATTCTCAACCGATTTAGATGATTTTTTCGGCAAGTTATAGATCAACTCTTCTGCTTTGTAGAAATTATAAGAGGAAACAAAAAAAATTTGAAAAAAATTTTATACGGGGGCAAAACTAAAAGTGTTTTTTTTGTCAAAAATTCGTAACACCCTGTGGAATTTCGTGGTCCGAGTTGAAACGTATAATATCATGGTCTGTCAAGACACATCTTCCTACAGTAACGCCCTTCTTGTTTTATGCATTTATCTCTATTTTTACAAGAGATATCCAATTTGAAGCGAAAAGTCACAAATTTCAAGAATTTATTTTTAATCTTGCGTAGGTGCATAACATCGGAGCTCCGGGAGAACTCGAAGTACAATGGAAAAATCGTTGATTTTGCACATTTATTTTTGAATTTTTTTGTGTGACACTCTATAATAATTATCATTCCAGTCCAAAATTGAGAGCAGGTGTGTATCCTGGCGATATACTCGTGAAATGAAATGAACATGTTGAGGAAAATGTTCATGATGACCCACAAAAAAAAACATTTGATTTTAGTAGCGACTATGACCCCCCCGAGCTCTTATTACAGCGCGCATACGATTTCGCATACTCCCAATGATGTTGTCTATCATCTGTTGAGGTATGTTGTCCCACTCTTCCACCAAAGCCAATGTCAGCTCTTCAACGTTGCCTGGATTCCGTTGTCGAACCCTTCTTCCAAGAATGTCCCAAACGTGTTCGATCGGGTTTAAATCCGGTGACCGCGACGGCCAGTCCATTCGTGTGATCCCAACTTCATTGAGATATTCTATCACTATGCGCGCAGTATGAGGGCGCGCGTTATCGTGCATAAAAAGGAAATTTTCCCTATGTAAGGAGCAAAAGGCACAACATGGGGCTCCAAGATTTCTGTTATATACCGATGGGCATTAAGTGATCCATTGCCAATAATCTCCAGTTTTGTTCGTACTCCCAAGCATATGCCACCCCATATCATAACTGACCCTCCACCGTATTGCTCAGTTCCTGCGAAGTTCGCTTGATTGTACCGTTCCCCTCGATGCCTCCATATTCTATCTCTACCATCCACGAAATTCACACAATATCGGCTCTCATCACTAAATAAAACTCGTCTCCACTGATTGATTGTCCATGCTACATGCTCCCTAGCAAACGCCAATCTTGCTACCCGATGGGCTCTATCGAGTCTTGGTGCTCTTGCTTGCGCGTATGATCTCAGACCAACTTCATTTAATCGTCTTCTGACTGTCCTCACACTGACGTTAATGTTATCCACTGCTTGTAAAAGGTTACGTGCCTGAACAGCAGTAAGACGAGGATTTCTTATGGTTTGATTGACGATGAAACGGTCATGTATAGCGCGGGTTGCCCGATTTCTTCCTTGTCCTCGCCTCCTCACGTACAATCCAGTTTCCCTGTAACGTCGGTAGATTCGATGGATAACCGACGTCGAGACACCCAACATGGTACCGACTGAGCGGTAGGTGCGCCCTTCCTCGATCAATGTAACTGCCCTTGCTACTGAGGTTGGTGGTAAATCTCTCATTCTAAATGAAAAATCGTTTCGAATCGTAAACAGTAAAAGAATCGCAAAACACCGCAACCGATCGAATTTGTATCAAATCAAAGAATGGAAAACTCTCATTCTTTAAACAAGTGCAAATGTGGTCATATGTGTTGTATTTCATATTTGATAAAAAAGTTGTGCACATGTGTAAATGAAAAGTTTTATCAATGGTCCCAGAATTCGGTTGTGTATTTTAATACCTACCGACTGTTATCTTCTATGAATTCCTAATTTTCACCAAATTAACCAAATTGTCATCAATAACTAATGCAATTCGAACATAAAATCGCAAACGACAATTTCGACACGCCTGAGTGATAATAAGAAAATTCCAAATTGATAGACGAATTTTAATGACAATTTATTGATTCAATGGAATTTCTACAAAATGGTGATTTTCCACTTGAAATTGAATATATTTTGCAAAAATAGAGATAAACGCATGAAACAAGAAGGGCGTTACTGTAGGAAGATGTGTCTTGACAGACCATTTTTCCAATTTTTTTTGTTTTCTCTCATAATTTCTACAAAGCAGAAGAGTTGATCTATAACTTGCCGAACAAATCATCTAAATCGATTGAGAATTAGGAAAAATATCGAACTTCGAATTTGGTTAAATTTTCGAGTGTTCCGCTAATTTTGCCTCCGAGTGTAGTTGGATATCATGAATAGGAGCAACAAATTGCAGTTTCATTCTAGATTGAAATGGTCAATGTTACATATCCATTAACCAGTACATGAGTAGGGAGTGCAAGCTCACCCTTGCTTTAACATCACTTAACAACATAGGTTGAGATCCAGACTACGGGCATTGGTCCTATTAGATCATTCTCAGCTCTTAGACCATTCGCTACTTTGCGCCAGATAGTAGGGCATACCATGCCACCGTGCGAACAACTTCGTATCTTCATTTATGTGACGGTGTGATTTCTAATCGTCGAGGTAATTCTCCCACCATCCAAAAGCTCCATGAGCCATTCAGTAAGAGGACTTGGGACATCAAGCCTCCCCACCTCTACCCATATCAGGTTTGCTGGTGTGCAGTTTAAAGCTTCCTCGATATCCAGAATTTTTGCCACACAATATTTCCCCTTATCCAGCTGTTACTCGATAATTCGAACAGTCAAATGTTCTGTATCTGTAGATAGTCCGGCAGTCTATGCGTGTTGATAAAGATGCAAATCAGTAGTGCTAAACATCCTATTCTTGAGAAATCTATCAACCAGTCTCTCAAGAGATTTGGGAACCAATGCAATGCAGCTCTCGTGGATGATGGCGTTCACCTTTATCCGTAGCCTTGAAGGGTGAGTTCTTGTAGAATGAAGGTGAAGAGTGGTCAACGACCAGAAGACGTTGTTGAATAATTAGGTAAGAAATGTGAGTAACTGGAGGAAAAAAGGTGAAGAAGAATTGTCCAGAATGATCAGAAGGGTTGTTGAAGAGGAAGAATAATATTGTGACGTATCCACGAAACAGTTGTATATTTCCTGTGGTAGCTGTGATACCTATGGTCCAGTTGTTTTCATTGAGTTGTATTACTTTTGCCTTGCTAAGCTAGCTTTGGCTCGAAAAAAGCTTTGACGTGGGAATTGAATTTATGGATAAAAGTTGAATTGATTATGATGTTACATACTCTCTTTATTACTTGCGTGACCCTAAAGGTGATTTAATGCTCATTGAACTAGCATCGACCAGTCGGATTTTCAATTATGTCATAATATACGCCAGTCTCAAGGCTAACCCATCTCTCAAACGATAAATATCTCAATGATCAGCAAGACAAAAGTAATACAAAAAAAAGCTATTATATTTCAATCTGATGGTTCAATTATTGTCTTTGAAGTCAATGATGGAAAGCTAATCCAGCAAGACAAAAGTAATACAACTTGATGCCTACTAGGCGAAAAATGTCACTGCGGATGGTAAGTACCATAGATACACAAAATGCAAACCTAAATAATTAACAACATTTTCACCTAAACAGGTATCACAGCTGTCACAGATAAGTATATACTTCAGGACATTATTCTTCCTCATCAAAAATTCCTTCTGGTCATTGACGACAAATGCTCTTCACCTTCATTCTCGAATACTTACTTTCTTTACAACATTCTTCAGCAACCCCTTTTCCTCATCTACACTCTTCAATGTTCGGACAAGGGTAAAAGCCTTCATCTACGAGAACTGGATGGCATGTATCTAACACGCACATTACTTATCTCCTTTCATAAGATCAACCTATCAATTATTTGGAATATATCAAGCATATGTATACATTCGTGGCGCCTTCCAAAGACCCGATATAGAAGACTACCAGGGCCATCGGGAAACGATGAAGACAAAAAGGTCAAAGGAATAGAACTTCAAGAAGCCAGACGAGTTTGACTATTCACCGCAACGCTACACACTGTGTCTGTTCGGTGCATTCGTCGAAATCAGCGAACCCTCCATGAATCACATTAATGGCATTGGGTTATTATAGTGACTCTTAAAAGTATATTCGAGTAAATAATAGCAGCATATAAAGAATTTATTGGAATAATTTTATAATGGTATTGGTGTATTGTGCTTTCTATGAATATGACTTTTCCAGTGTGCTTTTTGGTAGAACCGACGGTCGCACATTGTACAAATAAAACTTGGTTCCTTTCCGCAATCATATTTAATATGTCTCTGTAGAGCTGCTTTAGATTTATACTCCTTCGAACAGTTGGTGCACTTGAAAGAAGGACCTGAAATTCAATTATATGATGATTTGTTCTGCTTTTTCCAATCGTAAAATGGTTTAGAACAGAATTGAATCGACTATAAAAGTTCGCATAACAGGCATCGAGGATTACTTTCTTAACGAAAATTTGTCCACTTGATACCCATTTTGCAATTTTATGAGTAGATGTGCATATTGCTGATGAAATTAGCCTCATTGCCTTCCCAGGTTCTTGGATTGTGTAAAGGCCACACTATTTCAACAATGTGAAATTATTTACATTTAACTCAATACTCATATAACACAGCTCTACAAAAAAATTTTTTTATTTTTGCCCTGGATATCATCGCAAATTTTTATGTTTTCAAGTGCCCAGATTACGAATATATTCATGAAAGTTCTCAATGTGTTCGTATTTTCATGATTTTTGCATTTCTTATATTTTGAACAATTATAAGCTTGTTAGAAATAAAATTTAATTTTCCAGTCATGATTAGGCTTCTGCGCAACTTTTTCGCGCATACAAACATCACCTGATCCCCACTCTCAGACCCCTTGCTCCACAGAACAGCTGAGATCTCAGTTATTTGACAATATTGAAGTACATATACACGTAAATCTGGATAAAGTGTCATGGATTAATATTTTGTTTCAATTACTGAATGTCCATTCTTATATATTTGTCTTCTAGTCTAAAATATGAGTTCGTCACGAAGAAAGTGTAAATATTGTAGTGATTTATTTTGTTATATTTGCGGTGTTTATATATCAAAAAACAAAAAGAAATATCACAGACTTTGTCAAGGAGACTTATGTTGAATATTTTGGTTTCAAAATGGACAAATTAGGTAAACCATGGGTTCCTAATAAAGTTTGTAAGTCCTGTGTTGAGTCTTTACGGTTGTGGAAAAAAGGTGAACGTTCTGGATTAGACTTTGGTATTCCTATGATCTGGATGGAGCCTACGAATCATTTAGATGATTGTTACTTTTGCGTAGTAGATGTTAAAGGTTTTAATCGAAATCAAACGTGGAGATACCCAGACTTACAGTCTACGAAATGTCCGGTTCTACACAGTGAAAATCTCCCTCGGCCCATATACATTTCAAAAGTAATTCGCATGCCCTCAGAAACAATGATGTTACCAAATTCACAGAAATCGGGACCATCTACTAGTGAAAGTGAATGGGAAGGTGAAACATCTACGCTAAAGTTATTTTCTCAAAATGAACTCAGTGATTTAATACGTGATCTCAATTTATCGAAACAAGGATCAGAACTGTTAGCCTCAAGGTTGAAAGAAAAAATTTATTGGCACCAACAGTAACAATTACAACATACAGAACGCGAGAAAAGAGTTATTACAATTTTTAGTGAAAATGAAGGATTAGTGTATTGTAATGATATCGCGAAGCTGCTTATAGACATGGGTTTAAAAGAGTACAAATCTACTGAATGGCGCCTTTTTATTGATAGTTGCAAAAGAAGTTTAAAATGCGTCTTATTGCACAATGGAAATAAATTTGCATCAATTCCAATTGCCCATTCAACGAAACTCAAAGAAGAATATGAAAATGTAAAATTAGTTTTAGAGAAAATTAAATACTCTGAGCATCAATGGCCGATCTGTGTGGATTTGAAGATGGTTAATTTTTTACTTGGCCAACAAAGTGGATATACAAAATACCCTTGCTTTATTTGTATGTGGGATAGTAGAGCAAAGCAACTTCATTGGGAACAATATGTTTGGCCTGTAAGAAATTCTTTAACTGTCGGTAAAGCCAACGTAATAAGGGAGCCGCTGGTGAGCAGAGACAAAATCATACTTCCACCATTACATATTAAGTTAGGTATGATTGAGCAATTTGTAAAAGCGTTGAACAAAGACGGAAATTGTTTTAATTACATTTGCAGAAAATTTCCGAAGCTTAGTATGGAAAAATTGAAAGGTGGAATATTTGATGGTCCTCAAATACGGCAATTGATGAAAGACTCAGATTTTATCAAAGTTATGACTGTTCCGGAAAGTAAAGCTTGGAAAAGTTTTGTGTTGGTTGTCGAAAATTTCCTGGGTAACCATAAAGCAGCAAATTATGAAGAAATTGTGCAAAATATGCTGACAAACTTTCAGACTTTAGGAGCAAATATGAGTATTAAGTTACACTATCTCCGCAATCATCTAGATAAATTTCCGGATAATTTAGGAAATTATAGTGAGGAACAGGGAGAGCGGTTTCATCAAGATCTAAAAGTGATGGAAGAAAGGTATCAAGGTCGATGGGATTGTCACATGATGGCAGATTACTGCTGGTCTTTGAAAAGAGATTGTCCCCTGAAAAATTATAGAAGAAAAGCTCATAAAAGGCGTTTTATGGAAATATGAAATATATTTTCGACATTTTCCTCTTTATTTACTTCGATGTATCCGAATTTCTCAAAACATAACTGACATTATAAATATATCTGTTATTTTGTTTCTTGTTTTACGATTTTTGTTATGTAAAATGAAAATAAAGATTTAAAAAGAAATCAGAGCAAATCCTACAAAATCATTGACAGTTTCACGAATTGTGTGCATAAATAGACGCAAAATCATTTTCATATCTAGGGCAACAAAACCATTGTAGACCAGTGTAATCAGTAATAAGGTTGTTACATAATTTGAGGATTCCTTTACTTCAGCAATCATTTTTTGCAGGGATTTTTGGATCAACTCATAAGGCCCAGACTCTACTAAATTATCTAATCTATTCTACTGAATTACTCTTTTTTGTTTAATATAACAAATTAATTACCTTTGCAGGCTTTCAAGTTAAAAGAATCTTTCTCTCTAAGACTTTGAAGACGACAAAATGTACGCAGACTAACGGAAGTACATTTATATAAGCAGCAAAAGATCAACAGAAGACTCGTATTCTTTGAAGCAAAAAGGAAAAACTAAATAAATTATATTTTCCTATTTCATTCATGTATTTTGTAGTTGGTTCTATGAAATTTTCCAAGAAAAAATAACCAAAAGTTATCTTGAAACAGCCAAGATTTAATCAGCGAATATTTCACTGTAATATTTCTGTTTATCAGAAGTAATACCTTTAACCGTATTCATGACTTGAATAGTGGTATCAGTTCAGAAATATATGTTGTGCAAAGCATTCAGCAATTACAATTCTAGAATTGCAGAATACAAACGATGATAGAAAAACAATAAAACTCATTATTTCAAATTTCCAAATCTTCATTGTCAGAGAAATATGTGTCATATAACTTTTCATTCTCAAAACAAATCCTATAGAGGATTGAATTTCCAACATACCCAAGCAAGCTTAGTGAAGAAAAACCGAATGGGTTTGGTATGTATTTTATGATATTATTCTATGAAATTTCCACTATTTCATTTTATTGGATAGTGGATTCTTGGTACTTCATACGTATGCCGCATTTCATTATATTTCATGACAACTAATACCCGGCTTCCTGTGAAAATCAAAGTGGAAAGCGTAACTTTGCGAAAATAATTGGGTTCCACACCAAACGATAATTTTGTTCTGATTATCGAAAAAAATACCTGATTTGATTAATCTTTTAGGAAAGAAATTGTGAAGCAACTTTAAGAATTTTCATGTGTCCTATTTTCGAATTTATGGCAGTCTTTTTATTTCAATTTTCTTGACATTCGAAAGAGTAATCCCTTAATTTTTAATTTTCATACAAGAAGATCATCACATCGATTATTTTTTATTGTTCCATTTGACTTTTATTCTGATCAAATGTTAAATGGTACAAAAAGTTTAAGACAATATTGAGTTTTACTTTTCAAACTATTCCAAATGAAAAATTAAAGTGACCTTAGTTGTATTTTTATTAATTGAGTTTTGAGATCACAGAATATATATAGGGTGCGCCAGAGAAAACCGAACAATATTTTTACGTTATAACTTTCGCAATTTTAAAGCTAAATTATTTGTTCTTGCTTCATGGAAAAGCCAAAGGACTAGGATTTTCAGAAATTGTATCGAGATTTCACTTCCAGTGAAATCCAATATGGCTGACTTATTCGAAAATGAGCAATATGTCAAGATCACTGGAACGTTGTTTTGTCACTAAAAAATTCAAATGGGGCATTCAGTTGATAATTCAGTCTTCTCTGAACAATTTGACATATTGATCTTGAAAATAATCCAAGAATTGGTGAAAACATAGCGTGAAGAATTTTTTCCATTCTGATTTTCAGCTGAAATCGAAATATTTTTTTCACCTCATGGCGTTGACATTCCTCAAGTTGTGTTTTTCATGGATGTTCTAGGAAGACAAAAAACCATTTTTTACTAAAACCAACCTAAAAGCGCATCAAAAGAGTTTTCGGGGTCGTAATGAATCAACTGCGTAATTCAATCACTAGATTCAACCTTTTCCATCATTTTGAGGGATCTAACTCGAATATTGATTCAGTATTGTGCCGATTGTCGTCAATAATCTTTCTCCTTCTCACCATCATATGTACCTCCCGTTGTGAAACTCTGAACATAGACTGCATGCGTCAACTCTATGATAAACAAAAATAATGAAATGTCATTGAGATTTAGACGACATCTGATTTGAACTCAATACCTACGCGTGGTAACTTAGAGAGGCATTATAAAACGATTCATAAAAACTATGAAAAGGATTTTCTGCCACAGAGTGAATTAAGAAAACGAATAGTACGTGATTTGATATCTTGTTAGAAAAAGAACAAATCATATTCATAAGACCAGCCAAACAATCAAAAGCTGCTACGATCACGTCACTTAAAATATGTCATATATTGGCGAAACACAAGAAACCATTCGAAGATGGATCAGTTGTGAAGGAAGCATTTATCGAAGCGGGTGAGACTTCATATGGAGATTGTAAAAATGAAACAGAAATCATGTCTGCTATAAGAGAACTTCAGTTATCTCGTCCGACTGTCACACACCGTCACACGACCGAAATATAGATGAGTGTGCATTACAACCGATGGAGCACCAGCAATGACTGGAAACAAAATAGTTTTGTGGCATTGTGTCGAGCTGATGAAGATTTTCTTCATTTTTTCATTCCATTTAACAATTGGCATCTCATCCGGCCATTTTGAATTCGAACGGAAATCAAATTTCAAGTAGAACATCCACGAAAATCATAACAACTTCAGGAGTGCCAACGCCATGAGGTGAAAAAAATATTTCGATTTCAGCTGAAAATCAGAATTAAAAAAAATTCTCCACGCTACTTTTTTACCAATTCTTGAAATATTTTAAGATCAATATGTCAAATCGTTCAGAAAAGACCGAATTATCGACTGAATGCCCCATGGAATTTTTTAGTGAAAAAGAAACGTTCCAGCGATCTTGAAATATTGCTCATTTTCGAATGAGTCAGCCATATTGGATTTCACCGGAAGTGAAATTTTGATACAATTTCTGAAAATCCTAGTCCTTTGGCTTTCCAATGAAGCAAGGACGAATGATCTGGCTCTAAAATTGCGAAAGTTATAACGGAAAAAAAATGGACGGTTTTTCTAGCGCACCCTATATATTTAGTTGACACCTAGTTCAATTCATGTGAATTTAAACTCAACGTGGTCAAACCTGGCCATTCCCAAATACTCTAACAGTGGTGATCAATGGATAGGGACAAAGAGTCCTGTTAGGCTAGCTCGCTCCCTAGATGTTCTCTGATATTCGGTTCTGGAGTTACCTACAGGATCAAGTTTACTGCACTTCAACAGAAAATTTGGATGGAAATGCCGAAGGTAAGAATAAAAACCGTCTATTTAGAATTTCGTTTAGATACCATTCTGAATGCATCACGTGCCAATTGTGTATTCAACATCATGGGGGCATTTTTAACAATTTTCATGAAAATATTCCTGATGTAAGTTGGGATTATTTTTTCAATGTTTTCGGTTTATTGAACTAGGTATCTTCACTTTCCCAAGTCTTTACTTCTAGCATGGAAAAATGTTATCACAAACATTCTCCCATTCTACGAATGACATCGATCAATCGGAATTGTGAATTTTCTTCTGAAAGAAAGAGTCTATGTAAAAGTTAACCTCTCGGTGTTTCCGAAAGTGAGAGATCAATTAAAATTTCGGGCTGACTATCATTCAGTGTTTATTTATCAACAATTAAAAACAAGTACTGTGGGAATTTTACTTAAAACACAGTAGTTTTTATTATTGATAATGGAATTTTACCAAGTAAAAGCCTCCCAAATTCAAACAGTTATAATGGCTATAGCATTCACATGAACATTCAAACAAATATTTCATTTTGGGATATGGTGTACCTCTGAGAAAACTCTATTCCTATTCATGACATCTGACTGAATTGTACCACTGCTGTTTATAGTGGTCTTAATAGACGGTTATAATAAGTGGATCGGAGAGGTAACTCCTTCAAGGAGGGTTATTTAACAAACTACGAAAGTTTGAATATCGCCTCTTGAATAAGGTTTTTATGGTAAAAAAATTGAAATTCTTCACTAATTCTCACTTGGTGTTTTATAGGGGACACTGATGTGAATACAAACGCAACATCGATCAGCGATTATCCAAGATCATATATGAGTTTATTAATTTGATTTTTGATTCAATTGACATGGTTAATATTCTATGGATATTAAAAAATTAGAGGTTTACTCTCTTTCACTTAATTAAGGGAAGGCAAAGGGGTTCACACGTTACTGAAATTCTGCTTATGCAATAGTTAAAGCAATTATGATTATTCATGAATTATTAAATACATCTCCAATTAAATTTAGTGATTGCGATACGTAATATGATTGATAGAAGTTAGAATTATTATTATCCGTTCATCTGCTCAAATTAATCAATACATTAAAAAAACAATGAAAGTTTTATTTACGTTTATTTCTAACAGTTGGATCCATAGAATTTCGTTATTTGAAAAATAACCGATACTTAGCACAATAAGTTTTTAATGAAAATAAACTCCATCGTGAAGCTGCAACATATGCTTCCTCAAGTCATGTTTGCTCTTGTAAATTTTTCGGCAAATGAAACAACTGAAGCTGCTATTTTTCTCACAATCTCTTAACGTATGTTCCCTCAGAGAAAGAAGATTTCCATATATTTTGTTACAAGCCAGGCACTTATAAGAGTATGCTGAAAGAATATTATGTTAGTGAAGTTCAAACAATACTTATAATATACACTAAGAACGAAAGTTGCACTAGTTCACAAAAATTTTGCTAGAAAAGTCGGTATCAGGTATGAATATAAATAAAATAAATAGCCAATTTCAGTCTTTTTCAACACAATACAAATGTTCATCGAATTGTAACTTCATCATTACAATTAACTGCGATGAAATTATTCAATTCCGGAGATTTCATCATTGGCTGAATCATCATCTATATATACCGGAGCTGAGATGAGTCTTGACCGAGGCTGCATAATCGTTTCTGCGTATTGTACAAACTCTGCACCGGAAAGATATAACATATATCGGGCCGAAGGAAAAGATGTTTCACTCACACTTCTGGCGGAAAAGTACCTTAAGCTATAACTTATAATACTCTTATTAATAAATACCATTTTTAAGTTGCTAACAAATTATTATACTCGAGGATATTATCGTTTTTCTTTGAGGTTCAGGTTCAAGCCTCAAATTACAAATCTGAGTACTTCTTAGATTCATCAGATCGAGAAACACTTTATATACAGGGAATCCATAAGCTATTTCAGAGGAAACTAAGCTTTCCATATTTTAACCTTTTGTTTGCCAATTTATTTGGAATACAAGGTGTCGAAGGAGGCCTTCAATGAAACAAAAATTCGTTATGAATAGAGGGTACAGTTTGATACCTTCAAACCACCAAGGCTTGTTGGTATTATTTCAGCTCATCTGAAAAAAGGAGGGGATGAACTGGTGCAAACCCTCGACAAACTTCACCGGGCAAACCTAGCCTTGGGGTAGGTACCCAATCTGTGGAAGCAAGCAGACGTAGTCTTTATACCAAAACCTAGCTCTTACGCCCAGGTAAACACAAATAGAACTATCATCTAACTTCGCTCATTCTAAAGACGATGGAAAAACTGATAGACAGGTAACACTATAGCTATGGCAGGTTTTCTTGACATAATATATATAGTTTATTCAGATTTGAAGAATGTATAACAAATAATATGAATTTCTTACCTAATAACTATTATAAGTCTGAATAAACGTTTAATCACAGAGACATTACATAATGTCTGTACGTGAATTGAACTTAAATAAACAATATATTTCTCCCATAAGTACAAAAAATAAAAATATAAGCAAACAACAAAAACAAAACCAACATTTCCAATTAGTACCATTGAAATTTCATAGTCACCACGAAGAAAGTTACTATCAATGTCCCTTGATATGTCGCTATCGTTGGGAAAGTCACCATCGGTGTGAAAGTCACTATCGGTGTGAAAAATCACTATGTTAAGTCACTGTCGGTATAAAGGTCACGATCGGTATAAAAAGTCACTATCGGTATGAAGAGAGACTATCAGCATCAAAGTCACTAATTTGGTATTTTATTGTCACATATCTGATTAAGGCAGCTGATTTATAACATTAAAAAAGATTTGCCTGCCACTTCGTTGTATCCATCTTCTTATTTTTCTCTTGAAATTCTTATACATATAGGCTGTTCTTAATTCTTGAGGCAACATGGCATATATTCTTGGTGCCAAATAGGTAAAGGATCGTTGTCCAACTCTTTTCTCAGCTCTCGGGGTTTCAAATCTATTTTCTTGTTTCTGGTAGAATAAATATGTTCTATTGAATTCAATTGTATTTTTCCTTGAAATGTGTGAAACAAAATGTGAGCCGAGAACAACTGATGAATGTCAGCTATTCCTGATAATCTATACAGTTCGTCTCCATCAGAGGTAAGTGGTCTCCAAAAATAATCCTCAACAACCATTTTTGCATTGTTTCGATCTTTTTAGTTGATTCTCGTAAGCACCCCCCCAACCTATAATACCATATGATAAGTGGGATTCCACGAGGGCGAAATAGAGTATGCGTAGGTGCTTGACGTCAAGAATCTTCCTTAAATATCTGAATTTATAAAGCAGCCCTCTTAACTTCTTAACTATATTATCGACATGTTTATTCCATCTCATATGTCTGTCGAGGGTAATTCCTTAGTATTTTATAGTCTCCGCTGCAGGTATGATGGTGGAATTGTCGACGTGTAGGGGACCCATTTGTGGCAGACCAGATGCATATGATACAAATGGTAAGTAAAATGTCTTTTCTAGATTGAGAGTCAGCTTATTACATTCGAACCACTTTTTAATTTGTAGAAAATCACATTCTGCATATTTTTTAACTCTTTCCAGGATTTACTTTCATAAAAATAGCAGCGTCATCTGCAAAACATATAATTTGTCTTTTGTTTCCATTAACAGAAGATTGTTTATATATATTGTAAATAGGATCGGACCTAGTACTGTTCCTTGTGGTACTCCGTATGTTACTTCTTTCACACTGCTTCTATATTCTCCGATTTCCACCATTTGTTTGCGATCTGTTAAATAACTTTTCATCAAATCATATCCTTTTCCCTGAAGCCACACCGGTAAAGCTTATCTAATAGTTTCTTGTGAGATACAGTATCAAAGGCCTTAGCAAGATCTATAAATATGCAGAGGGCTGGGATTTTTTCATTTAGACATTTGTATATCTTTTTAGTTAGTTCTCCGATCGCATCTTGAGTTGATTTACCCTGTCTAAAACCAAATTGATTTTCGGCAATAATTTGATATTTGTCCATAAACCCAATGATACGTTTTTTATAATCTTTTCTATAATTTTATTTATATTCGACACTAGCGATAGGCCTGTAATTTTGTAGTAAAGTTTTGTCACCAGATTTATAAATAGGTTTAATTACTCCAATTTTAAGTATATCAGGATAAACTCCAGTTTCGAAACAAAGGTTGGGCATATGTGCAATAGGTTCTGATATATATTCCTTTATATTTTTCAACACCTCTGATCTAATGCCATCGTGTCCAGATGCCTTTTTGTCTTTAAGTTCTGTTATGATCTTTTTCACTTCTTCTGAATCTGTTGGGTAAAAAAATAAAGTTTTATTTAAAATGGCTCGACCTGTTCAAATCCCCGGATCTTTTATTTTTCTGCATATTTTTTCCTAGAGAACTAAAATATTCATTGAATTCATCAGCTATATTTTGCTCATCACTAATTAATTTATTTTCTGCATTTTTTATTTGTTCTATTTTTAATTCATCTTTCTTTTTGTTACAGATCTCCCTACACAATCCCACAAAGCTTTCGACCTGGACTTGTTTTCTGTTATTTTATCTTGAAAGTATTGTTTTTTGATTTATTTATCAGTTTATGCAATAGATTTCTATAATTAATATATGCCTCTCTGAGTTCCAGATTATTTAAATTCTGTGAAACTCTTTTATATAGATCATTCTTTCTGTTTATAGACTGAAGAAGGGCTGGCGTTATCCAGTCCTTTTATTTTATTTTTACTTTTTTATTTACTCTAGATGTATTAATTGTTATCTGCTCATTTAATATGTTAATAAACCTTTCAGTAAAAGTGTTTACGTCCTCTCCTGTATCCCTTTTGTACCAATTTACTGAATTTAGTGATGTTTTTAATCGGCCATAGTTTATGAATTTTTTATTTTTAAGTTTGCCTGCAAAAGATTTGTTGGTAATTTGATATCTTTAAGGCATAATATTATTGGATAATGATCTGTGATATGTTGCTGAACTATAAAGGCTGCCTGACTCTCCAGGGAGGTGTTTTCATCAGTTTTAGGAAAATATGATCGAGACAACTATTACTAGAGGGTCTGGTGTAGCTATTAATGTAAGATTCGTATCCAAAAGAATTTAAAATATTTTATATTCATCAACATATTCATCAACAGCTGATAAGTTTATATTCATATCCCCAATCATTATATGATACTTTGCTGTATTAGATTTTCTTATATAGTTATATAAATTTTCATGAAACAATTTTATATTAGAGCTTGGTGAGCGATAAATGCTTGTTATTTTCAATGTTTTATTCAATAATTTGATATTTACTTCTACTGCTGTGCTTTCACCTAGTGACACAACATCATACTTGAATTTCAGTTCTTTTGCTATATATACAAGAACTCCATCATTTCTGTTGTATTGCCCATTGCTGTAAACACTTGTGTATCCTTCGATATTGAATAATTCGATATTTCCTATTTGAAAAGTTTCTGAAAGTATAATTGCATGAAATTTTGAGAGCTTCCTCTAAGAAAAGCCTGAACTCATCTAAATTTTTTCCACACTCCTAATATTTATGTGTGAAATCTTTAGATGTTCGGATACACTGTAAAGTTGTAGTTCCGTTAAATTATCAATAAGTATTGTTTTGTAAGTATGAGTATTATAATCCCTTATATAAGAATCCATTTCCTTTTGAAGAATAATTCATTTATCATTTGTTTACTATTTTCATGCCGAATCTATTCTTCCTCTTTGAATTCCAGCTAATCTAGCGCTGGTCTTAATTGGTTGGTTTTTGACCTTGTGTTTTTCTCTATTGCTAGAAGGTTGACTCCAAATTTGTGATGCCGATGATTCTGCCTCCACCACACTCTCACCGATATTAGGTTCACCTCCAATCTCCCGTTCTAATTGTGCGATTTTCAGCTCTTTAATGGTGTACGACTTCTGGCCAATGTGTAATTTATTTCCTTTAATAAACGACTTAGTAAAAGAGTGGACATTGAGGGTGCTTTTAATGACACCTCAAAAATATCATTGTTTGGAAGAATAGATATGCATGGTTTTAACGACACTCTATGTAGCTAGTCAACATGCTAATAAACAGGAAAACTTCAGCCAAACTGTTTGGTATTTTACATGATGTCCGCAGGAAGAGGTTCTTTCTACAACACAGAAGAATCTAGTAGTGGATGACCTCCTGAATACACTAAACGACAATGGCTTCTATTCGCAAGATTATGCCGATGATATAGTCGCATAAGTGAGACGGAATCAGTTCAACATTATATCTGATATCATACAATGAGCTTGGAAAACTGTAGAGGATTGGTGCGACCAAATATGTCTAGATAGATATTATACGTGAGGGCTGACTATATCTTCTTCACATAGCCTACATGAAGGATCCTCAATCAATTCTAACTTTTTTAGGTGTTTCCTGAGGTGACAGTGCCCTGTTAGTATTACAGTCAAAACTCTCAGTTCTAACCTAGAGAGTTTGAGCCATGCCTTGGCTTCCGCAGTGGAAGATCTACTGGTTGCACGTCGAGCGTGTGAGACATGGGAGACTCATCCAATGCTCACGTATCATTAGGTCCAGCCATCGGCTGTTTTTCATCCTTGAAGGGATTCCGAGCTTAGGCTTCGGTCCTATGAACTCCAGGCTAATTCCTCGAGCAGCCAATGAGTCCGCCCTCTCATTTCCCTTAATGCCTAAGTGACCGGGACCCTATAGTAGGCGGAGCCTGCTCCGCTCTCCTAGTTTAGTGACGAAAATATGTCTAACAGTTAACTCAGATAAGATCAAACTTCATTCCAAGCAACATATAATACCTTCCCTACATCTCACCTAAAATGCTGAACCATTTCAGTTGAAACATCTGGATACCAAATGTATTCAACTTTAACCTTAAGTTTATCTTATTTGTGAACCAACTCTGCTTTTGACACTTCAGAATAAGCTGCATCGTTAACTTGTATTTGTTGAACAAAATCCTCACAAAGTTTCTTATTCTCAAATCACCAATGAAAGCAAAATAGCTGTTCTTTTCATAAAATGCGAGATAACGCAAACTACTGTCGTAAGAAAGAGACTGATGGCATAAGGTAGCCATTCTTCTTTGGGAAAGTGTGAAATTCAATGATTAGGCCAAATATCTAGAATAACTTAATAAAGTCAAAAATAAGGGTAAATACTTCTTTATGGCCAGTAAAAGGACGGTCGTCAATTAATGGGGACTAAATCCAAAAATGCACACTGGCTGTATACTGCAGTGGTGAGACTCATGATTGTACACTGTACTCTTACGTAGTGGTCGGAAGTAATGCAGAGGGGGGTTAGGGAGAAGCTGAGCAAACTTCAATAACTAGCCGAGGTCTGCATAACAGGCTTTTTGAGATCACAGCCAACTATCAGCCTGGATGCTATCCTGAATGCACCTCCTTTTGATATTTATATCAGAGGTGAGGCTAGAAAAGCTGCATTCAGGCAGGAGACAAATTTAAAGTGGAAAAAAATAACACGCAGGCACACCAGAATCAAGGAATTGATCAATAACCAAAGACTAAGTATGGGGGAATGATACGATGATTAACATACTTACAGATACCAAGGAGCATCAAACGGTTGGAACAATTGAATCGGCTCTGACTACCGAAAATACATAAACTGGTATCGGGCGGGTCTAAAAGGCTGGGGTGTGTTCACAAAACCCGGAATGTCGGTTGACAATTTCATGCAAATATCTTTCAAGCAGGAGTATATGCCATTATAACCAATGTTCCTGACAACTTCATGCTATAAAGACAGGTGGATAAATATTCTTCCGGACTGTCAGGCAGCAGTGAAACTTTGGCTGGAAGGGAAACCTGTTCAAAACACATATGGGAATGTCTGCAGTTACAAACTGAGCTAGCGAAAAGGAATCAGGTAACTTAGATCTAGGTACCTGGGCTCTGCACGATTGGATCGGAGTCAGCTCTTGGTATAGAACACGATCAGCACCTGGATAGGAAAGCTATAGCTAACTTACTGCTGGAAAAATCTAGCAAGAAGTTCAATGAAGGAGCTCTCGCATTGAGCAGAGAAAAACGAAGAACCATAACAGGTCTAATAACCGAAGATGGGAGGCTAAGAAAATATATTCACAAATAGGCATTTATTTAACCTAAATCTAGACGATGCAACGAAGAGGAACAAACAGGCTATCACATTGTGAACGAATGTTAAGCTCTAGCCTGGAGCGGAAAATTTCAGTGGACAAAGAAACCTTAAAAGAGCTAAGCGAAAGGGATCTGACAAATGGGATTCAAAACCTTGTTGAAGGGATAAATCTGGTAATTTAGAAACTAATGTCACTCTGAAGATATAAGACAAAATACAAATACTCTATTTTTCGAAGAAAACATGTAAGTTATCTTTTACGTCTATTTTGACACTTTCCAATTAAAAAAAGTATTTTTTCAGTGGGACGTATATTTTGAAAAATACATCTCTATTATTGTTTTTCCCTTTCTCTCAAGTACTTTGCGATGGATATTCACTCAAAGCTCTTTTATTATCTCCTGAAATTTTCATTGAATTTTTGTGCATGAGGAAAGTACTCTTTTGCGTTTTTCAAAGTAGACGATCGAATACCCTTCATCTTGAAATTCTGAAAAAATCGATATTTCTTGAAAACTACGAATACATGCATACAAAAGGATATGATCCTGGCTGTTGCGATCGGAGCAATTTCCCTAAGAACTTATTGAGAAATGAGGTTCAACACAAGATCGCACACATAATCCAGTGTCTGTCGAAAGCAGTTAGCAACCAAGCGGGCAACAAGGTTGACAAAAAGTTGGTAGTCTGTAGGAACCTTACCAAGAATGTTTAACTGGATACTGCCACCATTGTAGTACCAGTTGTTGGTGGCAATTTATGTGCGGTATTCTAGAACTGGTTCCGTATGATGTACCTTTCCATAAATTGAGAATTGTTGTTTTTCAGATTGTATATGTTCACAGAAGATAAAACCGAAGAATAATAATGATCATCACATCATTTATTAATATTAAAATAATTATAAGCGAATTTATTAAAAATGAAATTTCGATGTTTCTGTTTCGTTTGAAAATGTTATATTTACTACACTTTACAGACTTATAATTTCTACACATTCGGGTTGTTAGAATTTCACATGAAAATTCAAATTAATCATTGATGTAAGCAAGTTATATGTCGTTGCAAAACATGCTTATATTTGAATTGGACACCACACCATCTACAATGGAATGTAGGCATTTTACCGCATTCCACCTTCATATGCCTCAAAAGTGTTGTCTTTCTAGTGTACCTCCTCGTACAATTCGGGCATTTGAAGAAATCTGAAAAAAAGGGAATAAATTATGCTTTGGTAATAAAAAGTAAAGTTCATTACATTCAAGTACATGGTTACCTTTATTCATTTGTTACCTCGAGCTACGTTTATAGAATCATATACAAGATAGTATGGTTCCCCTGTTGCATTTCCTGAGTTCACACTTGTGTTTTTCTGACACACGCCAAAATTATAGATATAAGCATTTATTGTAAATACAATTATTCGAATTTTTGTAAATCATCTCTCTTTCAAAAAACATATATATAATTAATGACCAGTAAGAACAAATAATAAACGACATTAAAAATCACAGTTAGAATGGAATCACCCATTTAGCAGGCAATTTTTTCGTAAAAGGGACGTATTTAAAATTTTTTCTTTTGAATGGTTTTCGAATTAAAATATAAACTTGTTTTTTTAATAGAAGCCGTAGGTTAATTTCCATAAAATACGAAGGGTATTTTCCACTTAAAATATATAAAACATGCTTGACAAATTTCTTTGAATATTGGATTTTTCGAAAATCGAACATTATGTGCTTTCATCTAGTATATTGGTATGAATTTAAACAAATCATCCTAAACGTTTTGACTTCTATACTTTTAACAATGACACTCACTAATAATGAGAACAAACGAAAGTTATTTATTAGTCATGAATAAGGAAATATCAAAATATATAGAAAAGAACAAAAATAAAATCTTAAATACTCAAAAGTATTTCCATTTGTCGAACTGTAAGAACGCAACGTCCAGAAAATTTTTTCAATGCATTTTTAATTTGAATAGCCCCAAAGCTGGTGAAGGATGTAGCCATATCACTGGTCCTCTGGTTATCATAGATTAATTAACTATCGACCTATAGAAATAGATATCGTCAAGTCGACCTATAGAAATAGATATCGTCAAGTCTCCGTACTACTATGATCAACTGTCCCATAGGTTGGTGACACTGGAACCACAAAACAATTTTTTCAAAAATCAATTAATTACCATTGCCAAATTGTGGAAACTTAAATTTTAAAAAATTGTATATATCTACAAATGTTTTGTATTCCTTATGTAACTGTTATATTTAAAATTTATTAATGTATGAAAAGGTATTCAACTGTTCTGGATTTCCCCTACCTTAAAATTTAATGATCGGTGGGTGTTATTGATACAATTGAAGAGTTTCGACATAATGAAGAATTTTATTCAAGAAACAATATTCAACCTTCCGTGGAATGTTAAATATATTTCCTTGAAGGAGCTGGTTTCCGATGATGATGATTCAAATTAGCCGTCAACAGAGAAGTCGTACGGTACGGCCAGTTGTCATGAATAGGAGCAATGGACTGCAGTTTCGGTCTTATTGGACCTCGGCAGCACTGCCCACCTATTAAAAACAACCAGTCCATACCGCCCCTACTTTATCTCAATCCGTTGCAGCGCAACGAGAAAACCTCAAACTGTCACACTAGTTCGACTATTCACCACAACGCTACACACAGTGTATGCAAGAATACGGTATGTCGAAGGACTACGCTCCTGATTCATGCTGGTTGTCAACCCGATATACTTCAAATTTAATCAATTATAACCCGCGAAATTATCGCTGTATGTGTAGACATAATGAAGAATTTTATTCGAGGAACAATCTTCAACCTTCTGTAGAATGTTAAATATCCTTCTTTGAAAGAGCTGGTTTTCCGATCCACCCTTCAAATTCACCGTCAACCGGGGCCACAGATAAGTGGTACGGTACGGCCAGTTGTCATGAATAGGAGCAATGGACTGCAGTTTCGGTCTAGTTGGACCTCGTCAGAACTGCCCACCTATTCAAAACAACCAGTCCATACTGCCCCTACTTCATCTCAATCCGTTGGAGCCCAACGAAACATGCGTATGTTATTGCCCCCTTCAACGGACCGACACAGAAGGTACCCACACCACCGCGCCACGGGCAAACCATGAAACGAAGAGTAGATAAACAGAAAACCTCAAACTCTCACACTAGTTCGACTATTCACCGCAACGCTACACACAGTGTCTGCAAGAATACGGTAGGTCGAAGGACTACGCTCCTGATTCATGACAACTGGCCGTACCGTACCACTTCTCTGTGGCCCCGGCTGACGGTGAATTTGAATTTGAAGGGTGGATTGGAGGTCCTTCAAGGTAGGGTATTTAACATTCTACTTCAGGTTGAATATTGTTCCTTGAATAAAATTCTTCATTATGTCTACATATACAGCGATAATTTCGTGGGTTATGATTGATTAGATTTGAAGAGTTTTGACTGGATATAACTCGTGAACTATAAGATATAAACTGTACTCATTTATAAATCATAATCATGATTACACTCTAGAGAAATTTCTGAAACAACAAGAAACGAAATTAATTTTGAATATATTTTAGAGATATTCATATACAATTCATAACGTCTTAATATGTTTCATCATCTTCCATTGCTTAGCATGCTTACATCTCATATGGTTACGAACAGAATTCGAATGGGCAAAGCTTTTACCACAGTCTAACACTGGGCAATAGTGACTGTCTCTAGGATAGTGTTGGTTAATATGCTCTCTTGCAGAAACTGCATTCATTAATACCAAATCACATAATGGGCATTCAAACTTGACATCTCTTGTAGCGGTTTGAGATTTCTTGAAGGGGCTGGGAGGTGTGTTCTCGTGACTGGAGATATCTGCAATGCCAAACCAAATTTTAGAAGATATACATTTATCAGAAATCTGTAAAGTCCATCGAAACATCGAAAAAAATATTTTTAAGATTGAGATTTCATTTATATTGGGTGGTTACTATGCAAGCTTTTATCACTATAAAACCAGCACCCAGAAGTATTAGGAAAGTGAACTATTTCATGAATATTTGAATTCATTCATGTCAAATATTGAAATTGAAATTATGAGTAATAACGCTTCTTTATCGTATTCTTACACAATTTGATGTACTGAAAACAGTTGTATTGTTTCACAGGAACAAAATTTCTCTTTGATTTGATAAGGAGTATATGTCTGGTTTGGTTGATCAATTTTGGTTCAGGACATTACTTTGGGAAGACTTCTTTGATCACAGTGGACATCTCCCATCTTATAATAGTCTGACATACGCACATTGTAATATTCATTTGATTTATCATGTAGTTATCATGTTGCGAAGTTTTACTTCTCTGATAACGTACAGTTGAAGATATCAGTTTTGTTATTAAAGTTCTATATTTTGTGAAAATAAGCCAATGTATTTCTTGGAGTTATACAGAGTAACTATTTTACTGAATTCTAAGTTATTTGAGTCACTTGATAGTTCATGTTTTTTGAGATTATAACCGTGGTGTTAGGTTAGGTTGAAACTTCTGCCATTTGCCTGCTATCTTTTATGATTAAGATGCCTCAGCAATGATTTAAATCCGAATTTACTTCACCAAAACCCATAATTATGCTATGATTTCACTTTCTTTACTTCCGAAAATAGCCCTTTTTTGGGACCTCGAGATTTTTTCCAAATTGTTGTGCGAACGTAAGAACTCCAACACTCGTAGAGCATCATCAGCCTATCCGTGTATCGCATCACGATTAGAACGAGCGAAATAGTCCCGTTGGCATCGGTGCTCTACACCACGACGTTTTCAGGAAAAATCTTCTGTCGGTTAATATTTGATGAAATAAATATATATATATATATATATATATATATATATATATATATATATATATATATATATATATATATATATATATATATATAAACTTGAGACAAAACAAACTATTCCAAAATGTAGCGGCAGAATCCAATTTCACATTCTTGAATAATTCTTCTTGTCTCATGTTTACATATACAAACTCCGAGCGAAATTATCGAGGAAGATCTTCGTTTTATCCAAAATCAATCGACAGGAGGTTTTTCCTGAAAACTTCGTGGTCTAGAGCACCGAATCCAACGGGACTATTCCGCTCGTTTGAACCGTGATGCGATTCACGGACCGGTGAAAGATGGTCTGCAAATGTTGAAATTTTTCCGTTCGCACATTTCTTTGTTATTGGACGTTGCTTTTCTCGAAGATCTAAAGAGATTCTCCTATGTATGTACGAGATTCGTCTTTTCTGGAATCATAAGTGTGTTCCTATGTGGTGGATTAGGATGCTGAAAAGCGATATGCGACACTAATGAGTTCCTAATAAGGTCGAAACTGGAGTCTGGTGCTCCGGTTTTCGGCATCCTGATTAAATGCGCTATCGTGGTTCTTGATGGCTGCGTGGATAGTTGGCAGATTTGAAAACTAGCTTATGTCAGAAAGGACTATTCATTAATCTATGCATTTTGGAGTAATTCTTGTTGTCTCAAGTTTGCCTGCAGACTGTACTTTCGAATTTTTGAATCATTCTTTTTGTCTCAAGCTTACATATACTACTGTCAGAAAAAATATACGGAAATGTGAAAAAAAAAGAAAATCTTACTCTACTTCAATATTCATTGAATCTCCTTCGAAATATGTTCCATTTGAAGCGATACACATGTGCCAACGTTTTTCCAATCATCGAAACAGAGATGGCATTCAGCTCCTTCATATCTTCACAATGATAATGTAACAAACAATAATATTAAAATAGAGACATTTAAAACTCATAATTCAAAAACTCTTCAGTTGTGTAAAAAGGATTGTTCAGTAGGAATTTTCTAATCCCACTGGTAAATTCAACCTCTGGCAAGCTTTTCAGTCTGTCTGGAAGTTTATTGTAGAACTTCATTCCAAGATAATTCGCTGAGTTCTCTTAATACGATGGTATGGCAAGGATATTTGATTTTTAGCCCTTGTATTATATGGATGAAAGTCAGAATTGAGATGGAATTCATTATGAACAGACAAAATGGTAAGTATCTTTTGAGATTTAAACAATTCTCTACAACTCTTCGCTCTGGAAACACCACAAATTATTCTTATAGCCTCTTTTTGTTTTAGCAGTATTCTACTGCCAGTAGGAGTGGGGTTACTTCAGCCCGACAGACACAGACAAGAGTCCTCTCCAGCCTCCCCACCCCCAGCAACCCCCCAGAGCAACCCCCCCCCCAACCCCCACCCCAGCAATCCCCAACTATTCGATCCCCAAATGGAACACGCCCCCAAATTGTTGTTTTTTGAACAGGTGATAAGAGTTACGGGTAGATACCCATCAGACTTCTACCCCTCATGGTGGGAGTAAAATGTGCCGGCTGAGATGTGTTCAAATTATTTTGTGTTTTGCCCAGTTGGGGGTTGCTGGGGGTGGGGGAGGCTGGAGAGGACTCTTGTCTGTGTCTGTCGGGCTGAAGTAACCCCACTCCTACTACTGACCCTCCTGCAATGTCCCCACAATACAATCCCATAACAAGCTATGGTATGGAAATTTGCGAAATATGCCAATCACAGATATCCTGATTGGCTATTTCTTTTACTCGGCGGATGGTAAACAAAGCTGCAGACAACCTTTTCGATATGAAATGTATACAGCTTTTCCAGCTAAGAGCATCGTCGATAACAATGCCTAACAAATTAATGGTATTCGAACTTGATTCTTTGTGTTTTTCTCGGTTCAGCCTCAGTCCATTCGTCGAAAACCACTCCTCTGCTGCGTCTAGGGCCACGGCCACCTTATAGTCTAGCTCAGTGTCTGTTGGAGCCATATTCAATAGGTTTGTATCATTGGCATAAAGAAATGTTTCTCGGTATGTTCAGTTCGATGACAAGTCATTAATATATGGAAAATAGCACGGGTCCCAAAATTGAGCTCTGCGGAATTCCATGTATAATTTATATTTCCCTTGAAACATTTCCATTCCACGATACAATTTGTGTTTTATCCTGTGGATAAGACCTGAAAATTCCTAGAGCTCTCCCACTTATACCATACATATCCATTTTCTCCAGTAGAAACTCCCTGAGAATGCAATCGAATGCTTTACTCAGATCAAGAGCCAATAGCTCAGAATGTTCGTATGAGTAGAAAGCGATTGTTATTGCATCCACTAGTTAAAGTAGATCTGTTGAAGTTGATTTATTTTTTCTGAAGCCATGTTGTGAATTGACTATTAAGTATGGAAACGGGTCGGTAGTTATTACAATCATTTACATCATCCTTCTTATAGATAGGCATGACCTTGGCTAGTTTTGAGCTCGTAGGAAAATTTCTTGTTCCAAGCACTGATTAAAGATTTTGCAAAGTATCTCCGATAAAATTAGAAACACTTCTTTCAGTAGTATGGTATTCAACCCATAAATGTCTGCAGTGTGTTTGCTTTTCAGATTTTTGACTATATTTGCTAGTTCCATTCTGTCAGTTGGGCACATAATCATGGAGGAGACGAGAGATGGGATCTCCTTCATCTGTTTTTCTGTCATATCAATTGATTTTTTCTCAGACGGATTACATTGGCTGAGGTACTTTTGAGCAACGGACGAGAAAAAAATATTGAAATCATCTGCAGGGATTGTACTTTCAGTATCATTAGTTGTCTTGCCCTTACCAGCTTCCTTATTTACAATTTTCCAAATAGCTTTTGATTTATCTGATGTAGATGCTATATATTGGGAATTTTCTTTTTTTCGGAGTAGCTTTACCGAAGGTGACTTTTCAGAACTCTCAAAAGCTCGCCAGAAGCAGTATCTTTACGTACCCGGTATATAGTCTGTGCTGCATCTACCGCTTTTTTCAGCGCTTCAGTAGCAGCTCCTACGTTGTTCACCTTCCTGCAGTTAATACTATTTTCGATTCTTTTTCTCGGAAATGATTCGATAAAGAAAGCCTGAAAGACTTCATGGAAGTTATCATAGTCTTTTTCAGCGTTGTTATCCATTAAAATTTCCCAATGGATAGCTTTCAACTTATTCTCAAAATGTTCCATAGTATTTTCATTTATATAAAATTTCTCAATAAATTCTTGTTTTGTTCCAGGACGACAAGTTATTAGTTTAACCTCTTGCACAGAGTGGTCCGATAGATGCGAAAGTTCCACTTAGGTTAGATTATTACTATCAATATTCAAAAATATATTGTCTATGCATGTGCCGCTTTTATTTGTTATTCTACCCGCCTCCTCAGAAACATTTGTGAGGCCAAACGATTCTAAAAGCTCTATTAGTTCTTCTCTATATCTATTTGCCTGAAGGAAGTCAATATTAAAATCTCCTGTAACACAAATTCTGCAATGTGGTACCACAGTAATTTTTCGAAGACCATCACCCAAGCAAGTGATGAATGTTTCAAAGCTCCCTCCTGGGGGTCTATAGATTGAAAAGAGATATTAGTTATGTTGTGGAATTCTTACTGCTACTATTTCTAAATAATTCTCCACAGAAATGTCTTTTATTTCTTTTATTTTCAGGAATTCTACTCCGTTTCGTATTATGATGGCAGCTCCACCATGATTGCTACCCCTGCGGAAAAAACAATCTGCGACTTGGTATTCCCTATGGTTTAGGCGATTCAGAAAGTCGCTAGGAGCCCAGTGTTCGGTAGCACATGAAACATTTATTTTATGTTCAGTAAGAAAATGAGAGTACATGGTTTCCTGGAGCAGCCGTTTCCGTGTGGAGTAAAGAAAACTCACACGGAGCTAGATCAGGCGAATAAGGCGGCTATATTTATCGAGTGTTTGGTCTTAGGTCGTTAATAACCGTGGCTCGATGAGATGGTGCGTCCACAAATCCGGCCCTTTACGGCGAATATTTTCACGCAAACGTCTCAAAATGGTTAAATAGACGTCGTTACTAACCGTTTGACCTTGCGGAATGAGTTATTGATGAACCACAACAGGAATATCGAAGGAAACAATCAGTATCGTATTGGTTTTCGAAGGACTTTGGCGAATTTTTTTTTCGATTTTGGCTCATTTTTTCTTACTCATTTCGATGATTGTTGGCTCGTTAGCATGTCGTATTTATAAACCCATGTCTCGTCACCAGTTATCATCCGTCCCATGAACGTGGGATCAGAATTCGCATGATCCAGCATATCTGCAGCTACCTGCATCCGTTACTGTTCTTGAAGAAAATTCAGCTCTATTAGAACGAGCCGAGCTTCGACAAGCCGCATGCCTAGTTGGTTCACCAAAATCAAACGGGTGGTTTCAAGAGAGATGTTGATATCTCTCTAACACTGGCATGATGATTCACGAGCACCATTTCCTTCATTTTTTGGACGTTATCGTCGGTTGAACTGGTCGAAAGTCGTCCAGAACGAGGCAAATCTTCGACGATCTCCCGACCGACTTTAAAGGCTTTGTACTACTCGTCCACTAGGGTTTTCGATGAAACAGATTCACCATAAGCCTTTTTCAGCATTCTCAATGGTTCAACACAAGAAATTTCGTTCAATACACAAAATTTGAGACAAACTCTTCATTTAATATTTTTCTCCATTGTAAAATCGCAGAGTATCACTGAGGTCGACTGGTTTCAACAGCTGTCTCAAACAAACTAGTCGACAGATCGCGCTAATGTTTGGCATAGTAATGAAGGACAATCCTACCAACATACAGAAACTTAAAATATTTAAAAATACTCAACGCGGGCACTTCAAATGAGAATTTTCGGGTAAATTTTTGTTGGTATGTATAGACTCCACATGAAGGGATCGCATAGATATTCGTTTTATCAGATAATAACCGACAGGAGTTTTTTCCTGAAAACTAGTGGTCTAGAGCACCAAAGCCAACAGGACTTTTCCACCTATTCGAATCGTGATGTCAGTCACGGACATGCAGAAGATGGTCTGAAAATGTTGGAATTTTTTACGTTCTCACATCTATTTGTTATTGTTCGTTGCTTTTCTCAAAATCGGGTTTTTCGTCTCGATCCATAGAGAGCAACTCTCGTATGTATGTACGAGATGCGTCGTTTTGGAATCATAAGCGATATTCGACACTGATGAGTTGCTTCAGATGACGAAACTGCAGTTTGCCGCTTCGTTTTTCGGCATCCTGCCTAATTACACTATTGTGGCTATTAATGACTGCATCCTCAGCAGGAGTCCCCTTTCCTTTCTTCTACTATTGTGGCTCTTGGGGGCTGCGTGCATGGCGGGCAGATTTGGGAAGTAGCTCTTGTCAGGAAGGATTTTTCATTGATATACGTATTTTGGAATAATTCTTCTGGTCTCAAGTTGACATATGTTCACCACATTATTGTTTATCCTCTCATCATGCACCTGATAAAGGTATAGGAGAGGATTAGCATTGGTTTTCAAGAGATGGGGATTACAGACATAAACATGCTACCTTTGACTGTATAACTCAGGTTTACCGCAAATCTGTTTCTGAGATAGAAGACAACCTTTTGAATTTGATAAGATTAATATGTTTGACATTTCGTTACCGGTTATGCCAGAAACCATACGCTCCTTAGTTATGAAGAGTGCAGGCAAAAGCTGATCAATTATACAGAGAGTGCTATCCGGAATGGCTTTATCCGAATAGAACATATTTCTCTAAAGTTGAACGAAAATTTCGTGAGGTGCAACCTGCTGAAGAGGAGGATTTCGTTATCGACGTGTATTGATTCATACTCGAAACTGAATTCACTAATTAGCAATGTCGATATTTAACAACAATGAAACTTTGACATTTCACACTGATATTTTCATGATCATAGAATATTATAAGTATAAACAAAAATTTTGCATCGCCAACGATGATGAGTGATTGCGGTCGGTTGATTGGAGCGCACCTGAATATACGCTCCTTAGCGACATGTTTTTCAGAATTTAAGGACTGTGTGGAGGAGAATGGGATTGATATAATTGGTTTGACTGAGACTTGGCTTAATGATGGTTGGGAGTTGATGGTGCAAATGGAAGGTTTATCTTTTGTTTGCAACAACAAGGCGAAGCGGGGTGGTGATATGGCTATTTACATTAGGGATGGCTAAATGTTTGACTCCATCGGATTGCGGCTTGTTTTGGAGAACACGTTTGTTGTAATCAAGACAAATGACATTAAGATTTTATTCTGCGTTCTTCACAAGCCGCCATGGATTGAAAATCGTACTTTATTCGCTGATATCAAGGATATAGTTATGGCCTCACTCCCAGTGGCGGAATGTGTTGTTGTTGTAGGCGATTTCAACGTTGACTTTACGAAGTGTGATAACCCTGAATTTACTGCGTATATCAATTGTCTCCAGAATTTTGTTTTGATGCAATTGGTCGATAAGTCGACCAAAAGGGACGCAATATTGGATCATATCATCACTTACAAGCCGAACATCTTTGAATCTGCTGGAATTGTGGATTTCCACCATAGTGATCACGATTTAAGAAAAATTACAATTGCTTCGCAAGTTTTTCCAACCAAACAGCCTCAGTTTTCTAGTTACAGAGATTTTAGACACTTTTCCCTGGAATCGTTTCAAAGTGATATTGAAGCATCATCTATGCATAAGATATTCATGATGAATAGTATCGATGATAAACTATCTCATTTTAATCAAACCTTCTTGATCTTGACAAATGGGCCCCAGTTGTTACGTGTCGTATTACAAAATCACCAGATCCCTGGTTAACTCTAGAAATAAGGCAATCAAGGCCAAACGCAAATATAAAGGCACAAAAGATGAAACACACTGGAACACTTACAAAACTCTCCGGAATTCAATAACTAAATTAATCCGTGAAGCTAAGGTCAGTTATTTCTCCGAAATGCTGAATCACCAGAATTCCAGTCTATTGTGGAGACAATTGAGATACATCAATATTGGACAAAAATAGGGCACAGATTCCTAAAGAATGTTCGGATGTTGCAGAACTCAATAAATACTTCCTAAATTCTTAGTCCGAACCTGTTAGTCGCAGAACACTCGATATTGTGAATTTCTATACCAATAACAGTTATTGCGCATTTTCAGAACGACGAGATTTTTTCTTGGTTGACGAGGTCCTGGTAGGAAAATGTATTAACGAGATCAAAACTAATGCTTGTGGTATAGATGAGATCAATATTCGCATGTTGAGATTGGGTTGCCCCATCATTATAATAAAGTACACTGTTCATATAATAAATTCTTGCATCATTGACAACTGTTTCCCTAATTTATGGAAAAAGGCTGTAGTATGCCCAATCGCTAAATCTCACTCAGTAAGCAAGTATAAAGATTTACGTCCGATTTCTATTTTACCAACCCTTTCAAAAGTTTTTGAGAAAAATTTGTTTTACCAGATGACGGAACATTTGAATAGTTTGGGCGTAATTCCTGAGGTTCAATCAGGTTTCAGGGCAGGTCATAGTTGCACAACTAGTTTACTAAAGATCACCGATGACATTCTGTCAGCTACTGATCGCGGCTGTACAACTATAATGGTCTTATTATACTATTCCAAAGCATTTGGTACCATCTATCATGATATACTTGTAGCGATTGTTTCCATCGGTGGCTTTTCTGGAGGTGCAGAAAATCTCATCAAGAAATATCTGTCCAACAGAACCCAACAAACAAAGATCTGCCACAGTCTATCTAGTACTTTGCCTGTTACTGCTGGTGTACCCCAAGGTAGCATTTTAGGTCCTCTGCTCTTTGTGCTTTATACTCACAGCTTTCAACGCTACTTAAAACATTGTCAAGTTCATTTTTTTGCTGATGACAAGCAACTTTATCTATCATAGTTTCAGCTCTGAGAATTTTGAAGTTGCCGTTAGTAAAGTACAAGAAGATCTTGATAGTATTGTTAGAGTATCCGAGGTTCTAGATTAAATATTAACCCCATCCCAACGGGTTAATTCAAGCTAAACAAGCACAGTCTAATCATTTGGGAGATAAACACCTCAAAAAAGTCTAGGGAGTTGACACTTAGCAATATTTTTAAAATATGAATTTGATGATTCGAATTTATATAAAGCTTTCGCTTTTTGTTAGGATGTATTGTATATAATGTATTCTCAAAAAGAAAACGAATCGTTGATGACATAATAACTGAATCTAGATTCATCACTGAAGAGAACTGTAGTCAAATGTCGTCTTTCCATGGTCGAATAACAAAACTTGAATCTTTTATTTGTGCTTACAACAGAAACAAAGTGCCAACTAACTGATTTCAAACGTTGAATACATGAAATGATTATAAAGCAGCATCGCGTCTGCTGCATTTTTAGTTTTTTATAAAAAAAAACTGAAATCTGTTGCGGCACTCTACATAATTTGGTGAGAAATTGATGCAGGTGTTCATTTTTAAAAAAAAAATCATCCATATTGATCGTTCTGCATACGATATATCGATATTCAGAGGCGTTCCCTAGACTTTTTTGAGGTGTCTTTGATGAGGCTATCGGTGGGGAGTACATCTCAATTGTAAAGTCAGTTCGTAACCTGGGTCTCATTATGAATAATTCATTTAGATATCGCGCACAAATTGCCACCTCTATTCGTAAATCCCAGTATTCTACGTGTTCTTACAGGTCACCAAGTTAAACGAGTCAGCGCGATTTCCATGGGTCAGTTGTGGAACTCTTAAAGGACGTCTGGAGTGGAGTTGACCTTTGTGCAGTCGATTTCTCACAGTTTGATCGGAAATTTGTACATTATGAACTCGTGATAGCTCTTGAGCTAATTGAGATGCTGTGGTAGTACGATCTCTTCTGGCTTGTAAAACCAATAATCGGTCTTGGGCGACTGTAGTGTTCCTGAAACGACTTGTATGGCGTTCTTCTACACTACCTGTTTCATTGAAACGCGACCATAAACGGTTTATGACACTCGGGCTACTTCCCAGAACCCTGGATACTTCCCGTTGTAAGCTCCCAGCTTGGAGCATGTCAACGGGTCGTAACATCTCTTCTCTAGTCAAATGTCGTCTTTCCATGGTCGAATCACAAAATTTACAGGGGGTCCCATTTGAAAATTGGAAGATGCTATCGTTTCCGGCATAACCGGAAACAAAATATCGAACATATTAATGTTATCAAATTTAAAATGTTGTCTTCTATCCGATTCCCAAATTTCATCGAAATATTCCAAATAGAAAAAAAGTTACATGGGTGGCCATAGTTTCAGTTACATCCGGTATAATAAAGACTAAACGGAAATGAATACTCTTATATAACTTATACCCGTTTGGATGGAATCTTAGTTTTGAGAACTTGTTGCTTATGTTGGATTATTTAATACCTTTTGAATGTCCCACTTTCATGAAATTCACTAAATCGGATTTCCAGAAGCTAAACTCATGAAATATAAAAAGAATTCGATTTTCATGAAAATTTTTATTGAAACAGAAAAAAATCTTCATTTACCAACAAAATAATGAAATCGAACAAATTTTATTCGCATCAGACGCGACAGATATTTTTTTATTACTTCATTCTATTTTTAAACTTTTTCTATAAATTTCTGAATAATCCTATAAATAATTAATTTTTTTATCTCTGGTGAATTTCTTCTCCATTTGTCACATATAATGTGATGCTTCATGTTTTCGCATATTGAATTTATGGAAGAACTTTCTATTACAAAATTTACAAAAGAAAGTGGGTTCCTTCTGGCACTCAAGTGATTGATGGCGATGTAAGCTCCGCTGATATTTGTACTTCTTATAACAAATGGGACAAGAATATAGATCTGAAACAAAAATAAATCAAGTATCACATTATTTAATCAATCTTTCTTAAAATTAGTTTCAAAAGTTAGTCGCATTCGTTGATGAGTCAGGAGGACTGTTATCAGGTACAGACAGTCTGTGTTCGAATCTCGGGTAAGGCATGGGTGTTGTAGGATATACGTTTGGGGTGAATATATACAAGCAAAATTCACAATTTGGTGATCTAGTAGCAACATCACGGGAAGCAAGGAGGATGGACATAAGGAAGTAAACTGCGACACCCGTTTCTTGAAACGATAATCGAAAATTTAAAAAGAGACGATATTAATTGAACGATATTTATCAATGCAGCTTTCGTATTTAAATATTTTTGTTTCCCTTTCAGCCCTGATGTCCATGATCGAAGTTAGATTTTTTGTTGTATGTATTTTTTTGGAGTATTGAGCCAATGTAAGTGTTTTTATGATGAAACATGAAAAAGAATTGTTGGAATTTGAAGGGTTTAAAAAGGAAAAAAATTATAAATTGATCGTATATTACGTATCGACTGATTACTTCATCATCGATTTTTGACTACAATTGCGAGTACACTGAAAAACTCAATACCACTCATCGACTTCAGTTTATCACGGCCTTGTACAGGGTGGACAGATTTCGACGTTTTGGTTCTGCAGCTATGTGAGATATTGCTGACAAAGGAAAATGAACCTCCACTTCCCTGTCTTCTTTTTGTGTGAGGAATTCATTGCAGCAAAACAGATTCAAGGTAGCTCTTTCCGTTTTTCGAAATTTTTAGAAATCTGTGGCAATATCTCGTTTGTTTTTGCAGTTATGTAAAAATGCTTTTGACATTCCAGCGACACTTTTTTACTCATAATAATTAATTGCAGAATTTTTTTCTGCCCAACGGTTTTTGAGTTATGATGCAAACTTGCGTTTTTTTAAATGTCAACTATAAGCAACTTTAATTTTGTGGATCTGTCTCATCTGTCTCAACAGCTATGGTCATTGACACGATAAAATTATACATTCATGTAAACATTAATTATACAGGGTGCTTCAACGAAAACTAAACAGAGGCCATATCTACCAAGATATTCATTTCTGATCAAAACGCAAAAACATGTCAATTTTTGTTTCAAGGGGGACATCTTTTGGGGTACAAAATTTGCCTGAAATTACAACCCCCTTAGCGGTGGTTGCAATCCTTGAACATTTTGAATAAGGAAGATGGGTCGAGTGATGACTCAAAGGAAAGGTGGTATCTTTGTCTACATTACTTTGAACGAATTTCCATTCTTAATTGAAAACTGTAAAAGATACAGGGTGAGCAACTGAAAGATAGGGAAGACTATTTCCCTGAGACTATTCAAGTTTCTGTGAGGTAAAATGGAACAGATCCATGCTGATCAATGGCAGTCATCATCAAGTACCATCCTCATCTTGAATTACAACCCCTGGAGCAGGGGTGACAACCCTTGAAAATTTGGAAGAGAGTAGATGGGTCGAGTGATAACTCGAAAGAAAGGTATTATCTTTGTCTGCATTCCCGTGAAAGAATTTTCATTTTTGATTGAAAACTGTGGAAGATACAGTGTGAGCTACTGAAAAATAGAGGAGACTATCTATCGCCCTGAGCTATTCAAGTATTAGTGCAAAAAATGGAACAGATTAATATACAGGGTGCTTCGACGAAAACTAAACAGAGGCTATATCTACCAAGATATTCATTTCTGATCAAAACGCAAAGACAGGCCAATTTTTGTTTCAAAGGGGATATCCTTTGGGGTACAATACTTGCTTGAAATATCAACCCCCTAAGCGGGGGTTGCAATCTTTGATCATTTGGAACAGGAAAGATGGGTCGAGTGATGACTCAAAAGAAAGGTGGTATTTTTGTCTATATCGTCTTGAACGAATTTCCATTTTAAATTGAAAACTGTAAAATATACAGGGTGAGCAACTGAAAGATAGGTAAGACTATTTTCCTGAGACTATTCAAGTTTCTGTGAGGTAAAATGGAACAGATCCATGCTGATTAATGGCAGTCATCATCAAGTACCATCCTCATCTCGAATTTCAACCCCTGGAGCACGGGTGACAACCCTTGAAAATTTGGAAGTCTCAGGAAATAGTCTTCCCTATCTTTCAGTTGCTCACCCTGTATCTTTTACAGTTTTCAATTGAAAATAGAAATTCGTTCAAGACGATGTAGACAAAGATACCACCTTTATTTTGAGTCATCACTCGACCCATCTTCCTTATTCAAACTGTTCAAGGATTGCAACCCCCGCTTAGGGGGTTGATATTTCAGGCAAGTTTTGTACCCCAAATAATGTCTCCCTTGAAACAAAAATTGACCTGTTTTTGCGTTTTGATCAGAAGTAAATATCTTGGTAGATATAACCTCTGTTTAGTTTTCGTTGAAGCACCCTGTATAATAAATCTATGTCCATTCACAGAATGTCTCAAAATGATTCAATCAGCTTAAGTATGTTCTGTACTCTCATTATGACGAAAAAAATTCATCTGAAAATTGCGGAAAACCTCATGAACTATGGTACAACGTCTTAAGGAAAAATGAAAATGGAGATGGAGAAAATGCAACAATTGATGTAATAGGAAGCTTAACTACCAACTCATCAGTTTCGCACAGGCAAATTGAGATGAAAACAGGGTTATCAAAGAGTCCAGCTATCAATATTTCCGAAAAAAAATATATATAAACCTTATGAAATGAGAATATCCCAGTTTTTGCCGCCAGGAGATTTCCAATTTGGACTCTATTTTCTGAACTAATTTCTGCAGACATCTGAAGAAAATCTGTTTTTTAGCGTATTAGTTCGGGCAGATGAAGTCCGCATGAAAAGTGATGGAATATTCAATCGTCAAAATGAACCCACATCGCCATATTAGCAACGTCAAGGCCAATATGGGATCAATATATGATGTGCATTGGAAGATAATCAACTGTTTATATGCGTGCTCAGTTTCGTAAATTAATTCAGTTCACGGTGACACACGAACGGCCTTGAAATGCCGATTGTTTGTTAGAACACTTCTTTTCTTTTCTTCAGGGTACCAATATCAAGAAGTTATTTTCTTTCTGTTCGTAATAGGAAGCGAAATAGGTGACTATGTTGGGCAGACCAGGGAAGAAGTGGCGACTTTGCAAGAATTTTGTACGACTTTGAAATCTGACGGACGGATGGGACGTTTCTGATGACCAGGAGGACGATGATAACACAAGTCTGCAATAAAAAAAATTGAGAGCTAATTTGGTTGAAGAAATGAATATCTTGGTAGATATAGCCACTGTTTAGTTTTCGTTGAAGCACCCCAGTTTATTGAGTAAGACTTCTTTCAGAGTAGTGTCAAAAGCGCTTATAATAAAGAAGACAACCGCAATCACATCTTGTTTTTTGGCAAAGGCGTCGGCGATCTCAGTTTGAAGGACTACCAAATTGTCCATAGTGCATCGATTAGGCCTGAAACTAGATTGTGCAGGTGATATAATGTTTAGGCTTTCTAGGTTCCACAGAAGGCGTTTATTGATCATTTTTTCAAGTAAAGATTGGTCTCAGAGAGTTAGGAGAAATTTCTGCTTTTGCTGAATCCTTTTTAATTGGAAATATGATTGATTTTCGCCATTGGGAAGGAAATTCTTGACGTGTCCAAATTTGGTTATGAATTTCTAAAAGTTTAATGAGGGTGTCTTCGTGTAATTTTTTCAGAAAAATAAATGGAATATTATCTAGGTCAGCAGCCGAATTTTTAGATGTAGATAAGTCAGCAGGTAGCTATTGAAAAAGGGTGGTTGATCTTCTATTGAAAAACTCGGGGTAGGTTGATCTTCAACAAAATAGATATGACGTTTGCACTCAATTTATTCACTATGTGAATGTAGTATTGTGTATAACAAACTATTATTTTTCCTAATTTTATATAGGTACTGTATGATTATTCACAGAATCTAATTCACACGGATGATGTAAATATCGTTAGTATATTTTGGCCATTGGATATGATCGTTTGAGAATGTATTCTTGCAATGACAATTCAGATCACAAATCATTGAATGTTTTTTATCAAGTTACAACTATTATCCGGTGACCACGACGGCCAGTCTATTCGTGTGATCCCAACTTCATTGAGATAATCTATCACTATGCGCGCAGTATGAGGGCGCGCGTTATCGTGTGCCACCCCATATCATAACTGAATGTAGTATTGTTCGTTATGACGATGAAACGGTTATGTATAGCGCGGGTTGCCCGATTTCTTCCTTGTCCTCGCCTCCTCACGTACAATCCAGTTTCCTGTAAACAATGGATAACTGACGTCGAGACACCCAACATGGTACCGACTGAGCGGTAGGTGCGCCCTTCCTCGATCAATGTAACTGCCCTTGCTACTGAGGTTGGTGGTAAATCTCTCATTCTGAATGAAAAATACCGTTTCGAAACGTAAACAGTAAAAGAAACACAAAACACCGCAACCGATCGAATTTGTATCAAATCAAAGAATGGAAAATTCTCATTCTTTAAACAAGTGAAAATGTGGTCATATACAAAAGACCTGTGTTGTATTTCATATTTGATAAAAAAGGTGTGCACATGTGAATGAAAAGTTTTATCAATGGTCCCAGAATTAATTTTCACCAAATTAACCAAATTGTCATCAAAAACTAATGCAATTCGAACATAAAAATCGCAAACGACAATTTCGAACGCCTGAAAATTCCAAATTGATAGACGAATTTTAATGACAATTTCTTGATTCAATGGAATTTCTCCAAAATGGTGATTTTCCACTTGAAATTAAATATATTTTGCAAAAATAGGGATAAACGCATGAAACATTGACAGACCATGATATTGTACGTTTCAACTACGAAATTCCACAGGGTGTTACGAATTTTGACAAAAAAACACTTTTAGTTTTGCCCCGAATAAAAAATGTTTCCTCTTATAATTTCTACAAGCAGCAAGTTGATCTATACTTAATTTATTTTTCAGTCATGTACTTTATTTATTTTTCAGATGAGAGACGGAATGTGAGTTGAACTTGTAGGAAATTCATCGAATTATATTCAAATATGCTGTCTATGACAGACTAAAAATTCAGGAGATACGTTACAAATTTTCTTCCGATAATTCCACTCATGTGTCAAAATGCACGTTTAAGAACACAGAAATTCGAGTTTGATATCGGATAAATTGCATTGAAATAGGAAGGTAGGATATTAGTGGATAAATTTGCCCATAGAGAATCCTTGCGTTTCCATAGCAACGCAACATTCACAACCAATAGCACGGTTTTAAAACTGTCAAGAACAGCCATTTTAGTACCTGTTGTAAAGTTTCTGCCGATATAAATTAAAATTTCTCGTTTTGGAAGCACCAGTGAAGCAGAAATGAATAGTTCTATACAGAATTCTATCCCCAAAAATACAAGAAAAACACACAGCTCGATTTGGAATCAATTCAGAATATTCTGCAAGGAACGAACGTTCGGTTTGGATATACAGCCTTCTATTGAAGATATTGCAGAAATTCTTATGGATTGGGGTTTCAATATGAAACAAATGAATGGACAAGATTAAAAAGAATACGTTGTCAAAACAACGTGGAACACAACTACGAAAATGATGCAGAATATGTATTTCGAAAAATTCAACATGAGTTTCAACCCCTTTACCGATTCAGCATTTAGAAAGGCTCGTGAAGCTCGCAATTCTGAAAGGAAGATGTTACAAGGGGATAAGGAAAAGCGAAAATAAAGTTGCGTTGCATTAACAAGAACTGAAAATGATAGCATGGCTCTGTACTGGGAGGAAAATGCTCCGGTAGGTTTGTTGAAACATTTTTTCATATTGTTGATTATGAATTAGCATGGCGTGGCGGTGAAGCAGCAACTTGCAAGGTACACTTTTTCAGAAAGGAAAAATTTAATAACGGAGAAGTGACTGGTCGTATTGAATATAACCCAGTTGTAACAGTCCGATTTGTCGAATTAATCATTTATATATTTTAAACTCAGTTTTCATAAATTTATTGATAAGTCAATCTCATTTCATCAAGTAAGTATTCAAACAGTTTGAAATTTGAATAAGGAATCTACAGTTAACGATACCCGATGAAAATTATTGTTATATCCGTAAGGTGTCGCTGCTGTTGATCTAGGTTGTTCGCCGGTTGATTGTGAAGTCAGTACTTGAAAGAATATCGTTTTCTCGTTTCTGTGGGAGAACGGAAATTAGTAACTCATTCTATGTTTCGTTTCCACTTTATTGTTGACGAGAAAACAATGTCGCGTTTTTATTAATTTTTCTGAATATCAATAGTTTTTTGATAGAACTGATTCTATATAAGTTTCTTTCTCTTGTCCATTTAGAAATCTTCGGAATCATTTGTTATTTTATTGGAGCTGTGTTGTAGCGATTGGAGTGAAAAATTTGCAGAAATTGAAATTGAGTATTCATTGATTTTCTGGATAAATTCCAATCGTCTGAGGCATTATAAGTAGGCGGTAATTTGGCCGGATTTCGTCGACAACCAATTCAATTAGCAAGTGGAGAGATTTCGAATTTTCTTTTGTAAATTAACCTAGATCGATATCTGCTATTCCAAGGGTAAGTCAAATTCATTCTTTTCATTTTAAAAATATATATTCGAGATATATGGTATTGTTATGGATTTTTTTTGTGCACCGTCAAGATATTTGAGTTTTCAATTTTATGCCAAACCTTGTCATCTTACGTCTGGGGTAACCACGTTTTTGGGGAACAAGTCTTGCCACCTAAGGCAATCACGTTGCGAACGATATTCAGCCAAACAAGTAACATGTAAGCCGTACGATACAGGAATAACAGAAAACTGATATAAAACACCAAATCGAATCATCGTGGGAATTAATCTCATTGATAAAAGCTAAGTGTTTCTCTTAACTATCAAATTTTTTTTTTATATTTTTTTTATTTGTTGACAGAGCTCTATCATTGAGTTTCGCTTTGTTGAGAAGCTCAGATTATTTTAAATTGAGAATTTGTACTATGTAATTTGAATTCATCTCATCTGAGACTCATTTTATTGTTAGAAGTTAATCTTTTTAGTTAAGTTATTTTTTTGTATTATTTACTTCGATTAGAGTTAGTAAATTATTATTCAGATACTGTGATTTTGAATATTTATCTTGTAATGAAGCTAGTTGGATTCTGGGGGAGGCAAACATTCGCTTAAACAATCTACGAATACCAGTCGACCATCAAAAACTTCTCTCAATGTCGCCACATTTAATATCAGAACCTTAAAATCAGAAGATCGTTTAGTCGAGCTAGAAGAAGAACTTCAACACATCAAATGGGACATCCTGGGTCTATGTGAAACTCGTTTACCAGGTGAAAAGTGCACCACACTCAAGTCAGGACATCTAATATACCAACGAAATACAGAAAACAACGCACATGTTGGAGGTGTTGCAATCCTAGTAAATAAACGGCTTACACACAAAGTGATTAAAATGAGATCAATTTCTAACAGGGTAATATACATAACTATAAAGATATCACAACTTTACAAACTTCAAGTAATCCAAGTATATGCCCTACTTCGACCGCAGAGGATGAGGAAATAGAGAGTTTTATGAAGATATCTCAATGGCTCAGAAGGATGAAAAAGCCCACTTCACTCTAATAATAGGTGACTTTAATGCAAAAGTAGGCGATGCTAAAATAGATAACCTACCGAATAGAGGAAAACATGGATTGGGCACGATCAACGAACGAGGAGAAAGATTATTAGACTACAATTAAAGTCAAAACCTATACTGTATGAACACTTTCTTCCAGAAACAAAGACAGCGGCGAAGGACATGGCAGAGCCCGGACGGGAATACTAGGAATGAGATCGATTATATACTAACGAATAAAAAATATATTGTAAAAGACGTAGCAGTTATCAATAAATTTAAAGTCGACAGTGACCATAGGTTATTAAGAGCAAAAATAGAAATCGTGGCCAAAAAAGAAAGAAACAAGCTGATACGTCCAAAACGCTTGCCAACAAATGAAGACCTAAAGCAAAATATTGTTCAATATCAATCAGAACTAAGCAAAAAACTAACACCTGAAGAAAACTTAACTCGACTAGACATTAACAGTCTTGAAAGAAAGATAACGGAAGACATACAAGTGACCATATGCCATATGCTACAGGGCAAGAACAAAACCTAAAAATTAAGCCAAGGCACGCTAATGTTAATGGAAGAAAGGAAAGTAATGGATAGATTTAATCCAGAATACAGAGAACTGAACAAGGCTATAAGACGAAAGACTAGAGAAGACATACGAAATTACAACACAGACTATATACAACAAGTCATAGAAAACAACAGTAACATGAAAGTCTTAAAGAGAATTACTAACACCGGTAGACCCAGAATACATCAATTGAAAAACAACCAAGGTGAAATAAAATATGAAAAACGGAGATAATACAGATTGTTGAAGGCTCCTATACTGACCTGTATTTGTCTAAGAAACCCAAACCTGAAACAACGAATCTTAGTAACATAACAAATGTCGGTTCCGAGGACATGCCTGAGATTAACATTGATGAAATACAACTAGCCCTCAACCAGATGAAAAACGGCCGGGCACCAGGCGAAGATAACATTACAAGCGAAGTGCTAAAATTGGGAGGACAGGTCACTTTGGAAGCAATAAAAATATTACTAAATAAATGCCTAACAGAAGGTAGTGTTCCGGAAGGATGGAACAATGCACACGTTGTGTTGTTGTACAAAAAAGGTGAAAAATTTAAGATAGATAATTACCGACTTATTAGCCTTTTACCACACCCTTATAAATTGTTATCAAAAATTATCATAAACAGATTGACAAACAAATTTGACAGCTATCAACCGGCAGAACAAGCAGGGTTTCGCAGAGGATATAGCACAACAGAACACCTACAAACTCTTCGTACACTTATTGAAAAATGTCACGAATACAAAGTGCCAATACTATAGACTATAGAGCCTTCGATTCTATAGAACTGTGGGCAGTATTTCAAGCCCTCGATAATGCTAGAATAGATTCGAGATATAGAAACATCCTACAGAATATATATGAACGAGCGACTATTCAGGTGAGACTAGACGATGACATGCAAACCAAAAAATCCCGATAAATAGGGCGTGAGACAAGGCGATGTGATATCGCCAAAATTGTTCACACTTGCAATGGAGGACGTGTTTAAGAAGTTGGAATGGGATAGAAAAGGTATAAATGTGGATGGAAAATTCCTGAACCATCTCCGGTTTGCAGATGATATAGTTCTAATAAGCGATAGCCTAGAACAACTCCACGAAATGATGCTAGAACTCAAAAGAACATCGGAAGAAGTAGGATTGGAAATGAATCTGACAAAAACTAAAATAATGAAAACGGAGGACGCAATATTGGAAGTCGACGGCAATGTTATGGAGAAAGTGAATGAATATCTATACCTTGGACACACTATAAAGATAGGTAAAGACAATCAAACTGCAGAATTGTCAAGAAGAATAAGAAGTACTTAGGCTGCTGTTGGAAAACTAGGATTTGTCTTGAAAAACAAACAAATCCCCATTAACCTCAAAAGAAAAGTTTTTAATATGTGCGTTCTCCCAGTGTTAACGTATGACATGGAAACCATGACTCTCACAATAAGATCTGCTAACAAACTTAGAACCACACAACGCGCAATTGAAAGAACTATGCTTGGAGTGAGCCTGCGGGATCACATACGTAATGAAGAAATAAGAAGCAGAACAGGCGTAGAGGACGTAATCACGAGAATAGCTGCATTGAAGTGGAGATGGGTTGGACATGTAGCAAGACAACAGGATGTAAAATGGACTAAGCGAATAACTCAATGGAGACCACGCTTATACAAAAGGGGAGTGGGGCGCCCCCAGAGAAGGTGGCTGGATGACATAAAGGAAAAAGTAGGAAGAGGATGGTATAATATAGCACAGGACAGAGAGAGATGGAAGCTAGAAGGGGAGGCCTATGTTCAGGAGTGGACAGAGAAGGGCTGAAAAAGAAGAGAAGAAGAATGAAGCTAGTTGATTGAAGTGATGAGTATTATTCCTTAGGCTATATCTAGGACCTAGGTTCTAGACGAAGATCTCACACACTAGCTAGGCGTAGGTATTAATAGGTAGTGTCAATTGTAATTTTCTTCAACTAGCCTTTTTATAATTTGATCTTGTTACACGTGATTAGTTAAGTTTCGTAGTTCCAGTAGAATAAAAATATTTCTCCAATTTTAGAGAAAATTAGAAACAAAACCATTACACAGTATACTTGAAAACTTACTAAGGCGGCTCAAAAAAATGCTGTGATAGTAAATGGCTAGTAAAAAATGAGGAAAACCCAGATTTATGTCCTGTGAGATTGTTTCATAAGATATTATCGAAAAGACCCGATCATATTACAAGTGATAGATTATTTCTGGCTCTCAATCAATGTTGGAGAAACAGTACTTCTAAGGGTTGGTACAAAAATATGCCTTTGGGAATAAATGAAATATCCAAATGGACAAAAATTTCAGCAGAGAAAGTTGGACTGGATACGAAAAATAAAAAGATCACAAATCATTCTCATAGATCCAGTGCTGTTTCGAACCTATCTGGAGCAGCTCTATAAAGCCCTACCTGCCCTTGAACAATGAGCATCATTTGAATCTTGTTTAAAATCTTCGGAAAACTTCTGCAAATGCTGAATCTTCCATAATTCCTCAGGCATTGTCCCATATAGAATCGACCCGGAGTGAAAAAATTGTTTATAGTAATTGCATTTTCAGTAACTGCTCATTCCAATAATAACTAAACATGTTTGTAATGAATGCTTTATGATTTTCTCGTTGAGTTTGTGTGCATTTCTCAATGAAGTTCATTTTGTACGTTTTGTCATTTGGGAATTTTCTCAGCAAACACCACTCGAGCTCAGATTTTCTAAGCTTGTGTTCTAATACTTACTTTTCGGTAATTCAACTCAACCGGCTCGTTCTACGCGCTCGTGATTTTATCGCCCAGTTCTCGTTGAACTGCCTGCACGTAAGTATTCGAAAACGAGAATTGAAAAATATCCGGCCAAATCTGAGCTCTTGTGGTATTACTTACGACTAGAACGGTTCAGAATAAGACATCAATTTCATCGCCTCTAGTCAAGAATGAAGACAATGAAATTGCCGTTCTAGCTTATTTTGATGTTAATCCACGTGCATCATTGGCAATAGCAGAGCATGATCTGAATTTACCTCATAGTAGTATTCACAGAATTCTAAAAAAACATACACTGCACCCTTCATTTCGTTTTTTTTTACGGCAAATCTTATGAATTGAAAAAAAATTTGGGTTACAACTTAGTTTTCAATATTTCTTCGTTTCAAAATGTGAGGCGGAAGAAAGAGCACTCTGTACACTGACTGAGAATCAGTTCGATCTGAGTTATGTCCCGCATGGTTTCTTGTTTGCGAAACACTTTTTCATTATTTTGGTAGCTCACGTCGTTCACGGGATATATAAATTTTTTTAAAAGGCAAAAAATCGATAATTTTCAAGTAAAACTATGATAGTTCATGAACGAAATAAGCTAGACTTATACGTTAAGGGTTTTTGTAATTGGAATATCAAGTATTATCGAACCAGTCATCAATATACTGGGTGTTTTTATATTAAATAACAAAGTTGGTATATACTTCCGGTATAACCATTGAGGTGAGAATATTTTAGAAATAGACTTTCGCATATGCTAAGATGAGAAAATGCAGTTTAATGGTACCTTTATTTGGAAAAAAAAAACATTTTCTCTAAACTAAATAAAATAAATGATTTTCAATGATGCTTTATGATATGGGATTTCAAGTTAGATTTTCTTTTCGCCTTGTAAGGACAAAGTTGGCACTGGAAAGATGGTTCTTTGTTGCCGCATTCAAATCTTTTGTGATTATATAGCGATTGACCATGCTTATATCTTCTTCCACATTCGTTGCAAATATGGATATACCCTGAAACATATTGTATATTAGTTTTAATTGAAGAGAAATCCTCATTCAGGTTCAATGCCTTCAGAATACAATGTAACACAGTAGCCTGAACTATTAAAAAAAAATCGGTGTAGCTTCATAAACGAAGAATGCTCTCAATCAAATAGGTTTTTCGAATTCAATACTAATAAGTAAATAGCAGATTATTTGTAAATTACATATTTTCACATATTTTTAAAAATTTGAAGAAAAATCTATATTTCAAGGTATTGTTACACAATTTTACATATTTTCGTCATCCATCACCTAAGCTTCTAAACGGTGAAGAAACCTATGAGGACATTTCAGTCCTAAATATGAATGATTGTTAAACTATAATTCGATTACCTGCCGTACCTTCGTCTTCAATTCAAATGATTGCGAAATAGATCGAACCATATCCAGAGAAGATTATGGATGCAAAGCATGTTCGAAAATCGTAACGTACAGCGTATTCATAAAAATATTTTTAATTTTTTTACCTTTATAGGTAGGGTAAAAGAACTACCTTCTTTCTTTGTATGTTTTTCTTGATTATGGAGGCGAAAAATCATTTTGATTCACGGTTAAAACTCTCAGGTCCAACTCAGAGATTTCAAGCCAGGCCTTGGCTCTCGCAGTGGAAGGTTCACTGATGGCACGTCGAGCATGTCTGAGACCGACGAGACTCATCCAGTGTTCACGTACCGTCAGGTCCAACCATTGGTTATTTTCCATCCTTGCAGTCTCCAGGGAAATTCCAAGCCTAGGTTCCAGTCCGATGAATCCCAGGTCAGTTCCTCGAGCAGCCAATGAGTCCGCCTTCTCATTTCCCTCAATGCCCGAGTGACCAGGTACCCATATTAAACGGAGCCTGCTCCGCTCTCCTAATGTGGCAAGCGACATTCCTGCACCATAAGTGACGTACAGGTGTTGAATGGCAATGCCTTCTGTGCAGTTTGGATATTTGTGAAGATTTTCATTGACTTATGTGTTAATCCCCCCGCAAGAGGTTTGCAAAGTGACCGTCATATGCCCGCCAAGACAGATCGACTGTTTCTTGGCAGCACCTCGACCGTAGACACCAGCTCTAACACCTTTTGCGGTTTTTGCCGTCCGTGTACCAACAGGGACCCCCAAGTAGACGGTCCTTGGAGATGGTCCACTCCTGTCTATCAGGTATAATGATCTGGAATGGCCGCTCCATATTGGTTTTAGGTGTTGCTATGTCCGACCTCATACTCAGCAACACATTGTCCTCAATTCCAGACTGTAAGGCGCCTGGCACAAAGCCGAAATTACCCGCTTCATTTCGGGAAAGATGATAGAATCTGTAACAAACCATTCTAGCCACACCTCTTATCACCAGATTAAGAGGGCAAGGCCAATATCAGTTCCATGGCCGCAGTGGGTGTAGAGCAGAAAGCTCCAGTTATCATCATGCAGGCCATTCTCTGCAATTTAGAGATGTTGAGTTGGGATTGCTTCTTAAGACTGCACATCCGTATGTAATACATGGTCAAATCACGTATTACATTGTTTAAAAGAATGTTAAACAATGTTTATAAATGATTTCATAACTTTATAAAACGGTTATTTCTGAATTCAATTTCTTTCTCCACTTTAAAATTACAAATATCAAAATGAGGCTTGTCAAAATGCTCTTCACTAAAACAGGATCTATCATGGCATCCATATTATGATCCAATTCCCACTTTTTTTTCTTCTTTAATGACGTGGTCTAAACAATTTTTCCTATTTTGGGATGTAATACTTTTTATTGCACTGTTGAAATGAAGTTCAACGTCTAAAAACCTCTTATTTTTGTTCTTTCTAGCCGTTTCGCACTTTACATTTGCTCATATTAGTTCAATCGGATTCAGCTTCGCAGTTCCCGTTCTTTTGCCATTTCCTCAATCTTATATTTGTGGTTTGAGTTTTTATGTAAATTTGCAATTGATAATAGTTCCTTTTTTACCATATTTCCTTCAAAAGAAATATTCTTATCCGTCAGCTACTACTTCGAAAAACATATATATATATATATATATATATATATATATATATACCATCGCCCACTAGTTATGTTGGGACAAATGTGCACTTGGATGAGGATTAAAGCGTATTATTAAGTATATTCTTTGAATTCAACCCCAAGAAAGTTAAATTCGAAGAATATACCTAATAATACGCTTTAACCCTTATCCAAGTTCACATTTGTCTCAACATACCTGGCGGGCGGTGGTACCTATATACCACTAAGTAATCAAAACTGTTTTGTTCATTGTAAATCATTCATGATAGGAATTACTTCGATCACTATCGACCAGTTGATCGCAAGTGCTTTTTGAGTAGGTCTCGAGAAGAAAGTAGGTAACTAAACTACAAAAATTCATTACGTAATAAAATAACACTAACTAGCGGTAAAACGCGGTTTATCAGAGGAACGCGCGGTACTTGCCAAAGAAAAGCCGCGTTTTCTATTCTTGCCGCTCTTCTTCTTTTTTTTTTGTTTGACGGGAACATTCGAGACTTTCGTTCACGCCGATATAAATGTTGCGCCTGCAGGAATTACAGTCATTCTGAATTGTAACTTGAAGGCAACACTACGTCGATACAAAGTCTATCATCAAATAGTACACAATTAGTGCAGCGAAGAAATCTAAAACGTATCATTTTAATACCGATTGGGAGGAAAAAATTTTCTTTTGTATGGTGAAGGATGAGTACATTGACTTATTTGTCGTGCGTCAGTTGCAATACCTAAGCGTGGTAACTTAGAGAGGCATCATAAAACGGTTAATAAAAACTATGAAAAGGATTTTCCATCACACAGCTAATTAATAAAACGAAAACTACTTGATTTGATATCTTGTCTGAAAGAAGAACAAACCATATTCACAAGACCAGCAAAATAATCAAAAGCTGCTACGATCGCGTCATTTAAAATATCTCATATATTGGCTTTTCAAGACGAATGAGGTGGTGACACTCAGATGTTGACACACGAAAAATGGCTGACTGATTTGGCATTTTTGACTGACATCACAACGCACTTAAACATCATTAGCTTGGATCTTCAAGATAAAGGAAAAACTATTATCGAAATGATTAGCGCAGTAAACGCATTCAAAAGTAAATTGCAACTTATAAAGATCAACTGAAAAGAAAGGATCCGAAACATTTTCCGTCTTTGAAAGCAAGGATTCCTCAGTTGAATTATGATACGTATTAGGTTGAATTATTAAATATTTTGGGACAATTCATTTATGAGTTATCCTTTTTCATGTGAAAACATTGAGGAATTAGCTATTGAAATAGCAAGTCAGTTTAATATGAACTCATGTTCTGTTGAAAATGAGTTCTTGCAGATTATATCAGATAAACGTCTCAAAGCTACAGCATCTAATACAAATTTCTGGTGTTTTATATCTGAAGATAAATATCCGAATCTGATGAAAATCGCCATTTAACTGGCGGCAATACTTGGGTCAACTTACTTGTGCGAGTCTGCATTTTCTGAAATGAAGATAATGATGTCAAGATATCGTAATCGACTAACTGATGATCATATGTCATCATGCTTGCGATTAGCACTCAGTGGTTACGTACCATCTTATGAAAAGTATGCTGAGGACATGCAGTGCCATGCTTCAACATCCAAAGTCATTCCTTAGTTAAGTTTAACACCATATGTAATTTTTTTGTTTTGTAACAACTAATAAACTCGAAACTTTGAATAACTACGAGTTTTTTCATTGATATTATAGAAAAGAACGTAACTAAACCTAACCCAAACCTTTACTAAATTGTGCGGAAAGCTAATATCTATATATGCCACGGTACACCCTACCTAGGTAGGTAGGTAGGTAGGTAGGGTGTATCGTGTATGTACGATAACCCTGCATTACACATACTTGCAGCCTCTCAAAGTCGATCGTAAGTAGTCTAAAAATATTGAGGTAGATTGGCAGCAGTTCAAGTTTCAGCACCCCTGTCCTAAAGAATATAATGCATATTACTATATATATAAGTAAACTAGTCGATCGGTGGTTCTAGAGGCATTCTTCTAATATATCTGAAGCATGTTCATTCGGGCTTGATTTCGGATATCTTGCTGAATGTTTAAGCAGTTTATTTCACGACTTTCTTCTAGTTCTATGGTAAATGCAGCTCGATATGCGTTAACAAGATAAAACTACACCTACTTGAAAAGTGATATCAATATTGTTTATGATGAAGTCAACATATCGCGCTGCATCCGTACAACAACTGGCAAAAACTTTGATCATTCAGAAATTATCCTCTTGTTTGAAACTGCATTACTCCATGATTTATCTTCGATATCCTTGAATTTTGGATATGATGAATAGTATTTGACGCAGAATAACAATTATGCATTTCAAATAGCGATATACGAGGGTACACCAAAAATCACGAATTTTAAATCGACTGTAGATTTTAAAGCTAAATTTTGTCGAAAAGTTATACTTCTTACATTCATTCTCAATGACGAAGTCTTTGATTTATGGCGTTAGCTGATTTTTTGCAAGAGGTACAAATTTTTCATTAGCAATTTCAGATGTATAGCGAAAGTTTCAGGTGGGTTACATTTCTATATTTCTCAAAAACTCATAAGCATTTAGTTGAATACCTATTAACTCATATGGAAACCATTTTCTTCTCACACAATAATCTATATATGAGATCATTATAGATGTAAATTTGATAAGTAATTCCTATCATGAATGATCTACAATGAACAAAACAGTTTTGATTACTTAGTGGTACACAGGTACCACCGCCCACCAGTTATGTTGACACAAATGTGCACTTGGATAAAGATTAAAGCGTATTATTAGGTATATTGTTTGAATTTAATCCCAAGAAAGGTTTGTTCTTTTTTCAAACGAGATATCGAATCACGGCGTTCTCGTTTCATTAATTCAATCTGTGGCGGAAAATTCTTTTCATAGTTTTTATGAACCGCTTTATGATGCCTCTCTAAGTTACCACACTTAGGAATTGCAACTGACGCACGACAAATAAGTCAAATGCACTCATCCTTCACCATACAAAAGAAAAATTCTTCCTCCCAATCGTTATTGAAATGATACGTTTTAGATTTCTTCGCTGCACTAATTGTGTACTATTTGATAATAAATTTTGTATCGACGTAGTGTTGCCTTCAATGTTCCCGTCAAACGCACCGTTTGCGGCAAGAATAAGAAACGCGGCTTTTCTTTGACAATTATCGCGCGTTACTCTGATAAAGCCGAATTTTGCCGCTAGCAGAGTGTTATTTTGTTACGCAATAAACTTTCGTAGTTTAGTTAGGCCTTTGCCTTTCTTCATTTCCGCACTGTACATATATTCAAGTATATTCTCTTCAACGTTGAAGCCAATCCGATAAATATTTTGTTATATATGCCTGAAATCGTAAGGCTACGTCACAGTGTCAGTAAGTAGGTAGAGTATGAACCGGTGCAGCAGTTGCAGTCTAATTATTTAAAGGCTACATTCGTTACCAAAACCTAAATTGAATGTATTTCGTCGGTCTAGAGTGATCAAGTTGTAAAGTCATGCGTTCAGTTAAAACTTGTTTTTTTTTTATTTTCCGTCTTGAATTGGAGTAAATTTTATTTGAATGTATATAAAATGCTCCTGTAAGTATTCAAGATTATAAAGGAAGATAAAAGATAACAAAGACTTCTAATCCAAAGGATAAGAGTAGTTTTAGTGCATCCGTTAAAAATTCAAAATGCAGAAAAAGATTTAATTTCACTCTTTCCTCCGATTGAATATAGTGTTTTGAATTTCATTACTTTGACCAATCTAATCATTCCATACTATGATCGATTTGTCGAAAAAAAAAACGGGTTAACACGATGATATAGTCAAAAATAAGCACATTATGAAGTTAGAATTTAAGAGACCACCAGATGATATAATACGATTCTGGAAAACATTTGAGTAAGACAGCGTTTCACATTAAAAATTTGATATGTTACTGTGTGGCAAAAAACTATCTGAAAATTCTAATTTACATTGCCCGCGTTTAGGTTTTTAAGTATTTTAGGTTTCGGTATGTTCGTAGAAGTGCCTTAATTACTGTGCTAAACATGAGGGCGATTTGTCAACTAGTTTATTTACGGCAGCTGTTGAAACCAGTCGACCTCAATGGTACTCTTCGAATTTTACAGTGGGACAAAATAAAGAAAGAGATTGTCTCAAATGTTGTGCTTTGAATAGGAAATGCAATCTCGGTATACCAAGATCTTGCAATACCGAGATCTCGCACCTATTCTGCAAGATCAATCTCGCACCCAAAATCATGTGCGATCTCGCAAGATTTGGAAGATTGGTATTATGTCAATTTTGGTTAGCTTTCAGTGCTTTCATATGCTGTTGTTGACTTATGTAAACAATGTACCTATTCCCGGCGGCAACACGTGGCGCTAGGGCCACAGAGCGATAGGGATGAGTAAGGCAAGACGTGTTCTGGTTATCGTAAATTTGTCATTGTCTTGCGAGCCTGGACATGTCAGAGTGCATGGCAATCTGCAGATTTATAAACTATTCCAATAATTGTTGAAAGTTGTTCCTTGTCTGTTTAAGTTCTCTTGGTCTATTCGTTTTGTGTTAAAATGATAACAAAGGTTGTTTATAGAGAGTTTCAAAGTCGATCAGAGGTATGGAAATACTTTTTGAAGGCAGAGGATCGACGAACTGCTCAGTGCAAATTGTGTAAGTCTATTTTGAAAACAACGGCACGATCTCCCGTAGGCTTACATGTACATTTACTGTCCAAGCACAAAATTGATACTTCTCATGAAAAAATTACAGAAAGCATGACTCTGGTTCCATAAAATTCTTCAATGCTGATCAATGCTTCCGCGTCAGTGAAGCTAACTCCTCCAACCGGTACGAAGAGGCAGAAAATATCTGATTACTTTTCGTCCATACGAAAATTTCTCTGGAGGAAAGAATTTCAAGGACGATTGCTAAAGAAGGCATGACTTTTAGATCTTTCTGCACGACGAAAGACTTGAGAGAATTATTTGCGACTAGTGACTACAAATTACCTGCATCGCCTAACTCCATAAAATAGATTGTTATGGATTAAAGCATGAGTTTGAAAATGAAAGTTTCTCAGGATCTTATGAATCTAGGAAAGAATAACTATAGATTCAGCATTATTTTCGATGAATGAACTTCATGCAAAAACAGGCGTTCATCAATGTGAATGTTCATACATTTTCAGAGAATAAAAATATGTTCTGGAATTTGGGTCTTGTGTGCAGAGTAGGAAACATGCCTGCAGAGAGTTGCATAACTATTTTGAAGAAGGAATTATCAGAATATGGCTTGTCATTAGATGAAGATATAGTAGGTGTTACTACAGATGAGACCAGTGTAATGCTGAAGGTTGGGCGACTCATGAATCTTCTTCACCAGCTATGCTACGCTCACTGCATTTAATTGGGGGTTATAGATGTGATTCACAAATCAAAACGTGGAAACGAAACGCAACAAGAAAGTACAAAAGACACAGTCGTAGCTCAGTCAAATGTGGAGGAGTCTGACGATGAAGAATTTGATGACATTATTGATAATGAAGGATTTGACTGCAGATTACCCACTGCAGACGAAGTTGACTCAGTGCCAGAATTTGATCACCTTATCAAAAAAGTAAGACAAGTAGTTAAACTAAACTTTTTAAAAAATCACCAACGAAGAATGACATTCTTCAAAAATATATGAAAGACGAATTCAGCAAAAATGTGCAACTCGTGCTGGACTGCAAAACACGCTGGTCTAGTATTGCAGATATAATTTCGACATTCAATAAGGTGAAGCAATGTGAATGTGTGAATGAAGCCTTTAAAGTCGGTCGGGCGATTTTCGAACCTTCAACCTCTTCAACCGATGATAACGTCTAAAAAATCCAAAGAAATGGTGATCAACAATCGTCATGCCAGTGTTAGAGAGAAAGCTCGAGATCTCAACATCTCTCGTGAAACCGCTCGTTCGATTTCGGTGAATCAATTGGACTCATCCGAAAGAGCTGAATTTTCTTCATAAACAGTATCTGATGCAAGTAGTTGCAGACATGCTGGATCGTGCGAATTCTGATCCCACGTTCATGGGACTGATCATAATTGGTGACAAGATATGGGTCTACGAATACGACATACTAAGAAGCCAACAATCATCGGAATGGATGAGAAAAAATGAGCCAGAACCGAAAAAACCTCGTCAAAGTCGTTCGAAAATCAAGACGATGCCGATTGTTTTCTTCGAGATTCGTGGTGTGGTTCATCATGAATTCGTTCCACAAGGACAAACGGTCAATAAGGACTTCTATTTAACCGTTTGGATACGTTTGCATGAAAATATTCGCCTAGACGTTATAAAAAAAATCGCAGAAAGAACTGAAGGCCACCCCTGAAAGCGCTAATAAAAAATGTTTCGATGATTAGAAAAAACGTTGGAACATGTGTATCACTTCAAATGGAGCATATTTTGAAGGAGATTCCATAAATATTGAAGTAAATTAAAATTTTTGCGTTTTATCTCAAATTTCCGGATAGTCTTTTGTCACAAAGTATGTTGATTACATTTTAAAATAGATGGTTTTGAATGAGAGAAAAACTGTATTGATGTAGTCAATCTTTCCCCGAATTTGAGCAGTTTCATAACTAGGAAGCCCCTCAGTGGAGAGTGGGGTGGGTTTAGAGTAATTATCTTTGAGCGCCAAGTAATTTTACCTAGCTATAAACAGATATGACCTGTCTGAAAACAAATTACTAAATTTCGGAAAGGTAACAAAAAGAAGAGACGCAAATTTTCAATCAATCAGTAAGGATTTCGTCACAATAATATGGAAAACTATTCTTAAAAAAAAGTTATTCAGGGCCAGCGTATAACTTTATATGCGTTTACATTGGTTAAATAGTTACAAAACGGTGCAGTTATTTCTAAAAAACAGTAATCAAAAAATAAGAGTTGAATAATCCTCATACAAAAACGTATTAAGAATTTGAAGGTTTATGATAGAACTGATGAATTTATGAAATTTCAACCAAAGAAAATATGACAACAATAGTTGAGGCTGGGTGGCGTAGATTCTGTTAACGAACAAAATCGAAGGCGTAATATGTGGGGTTTACCTCTCTGAGGACGAAAAGGCAAATGATTTTTATCTGACCTTATGTGAAGATATTATGGTGGTCTCTCGTTTTCCCAATCCAATCGGTCTCAAATGAATTCCAGCAATTCCGTTTTGTTGAATTTTCTTTTTGTTAGGATTCACTCGTACAGATGAATTCCGTAATCAGATAGGAAAGTGAGTATAAGAAGAGTAAGGTGTAGAGAGTCGAATGAAGGCCCTCAGTAAATGATAAGAACACGTGCATTAGGAAAAAGTTGATTTTCTTTTTTTTTGTTGGCGGAGTTGACTTAGATGATGTTATGCGGGCCAATCGAGTGGTTCTCTTTTGTGCAAAATCCGACGCATCAAAGTCGTACTTCGAATAGGCGTCGAACAAACGAAATAGGTATTAACGTACTATTCTCACAAGTACTTCTTCAACTGAAAAAATCCGCTCAGCGTAAAACATAATATAATCACGTCGAAGAAGTCAACCAACAAGTGATTTTCGCTATCAACTTACCTGCAGCAGGTTGTTCTTATCAGAAGAGATAAGCACAAAAAAACGGTACTCATAAATAAGATGTTTACAGCGTACATTATTCATGCGAGTTTCGATTTTAATTCTAACGAAAGGAATGAACGGATTGACCAGAGCCGGCTCGGTGGCGTATGGGATATGATGCTCGTCTCCTACGCAGAGTTACCTGGGTTCAATCCCTACAAAGTCGGTGCGATTTTTCGAATGACATGCAAACCAAAAAATCCCGATAAAGGGGGCTGGAAATCGCTTGAGTGTCCATCTTTCGGAGGAGATGTAAAGCTGTCGGTCCTGTCTAACAGAGATGTGTTGGAGATTAAAGATCCCTGCCCTCGACACGAGAGGGGTTCGGCAAAATTCCCGGGTTAGTGAGGTGACAGAATTCCCCGGCGTGTCATTAGCCGAAAGGCAGAAATAGAGCACGTTAAAGGAAAAACAAACAAACAAACAAACGGATTGACCAGAGGCGGAACGTTACATTGGGTTTATTTCATTTATAGTTACTTAAAGATCAGTTTATTAATTATAGTAAGGAATATGAAACGTGACATGTTTTAATTTATGCGTAGTCTTCGTAGCATAGGCTAAGTTCATTTATACCTTTGAATTGAGCTTTTTATCATATAATTACATGAACATATTTGTGATACTGCAAAATATTCATCAAATGATTCATTATGGATGTATAAGAAAAGCTTCTTACATAATATTGCTATTGATGTTTCATCTTATAATGACATTGCAGATGATGTTTTCTTTTCGCCTTATATGCACATAAATCACAAGGAAATAACGGGTTTTATTACTGCATTCGAACTTTCAATGATTGTAAAGTGACTGAACGTGTTTATATTTTTTCCACAGTCCACACAAATGAAGGAATAATCTGAAAAAATGTATATGATTACCAAAATTAATATGAAAACGACGAAGAGATGCTTATTTGAAAAAGATTGCATGTTTATTTGTTACTTTACCATGAGGATATAGGAAAATAAAATATTCACTGCGCCAAGAAATCAATTTTAATATTTCAAATTTTTTTTTGAAACTGCTTACAAAGAGTTGCTTACAAAGATTCTTGCCGATGACATAACGTCAACATTACCAATCAGCGAAGGGCAACAAGGCTTTCGAAAAAACCGGTCCAAGGTCGATGCACTATTTATAATAAGGCAATTAGTAGAAAAGTCTCTTGAATATAACACTCCAGCATATCTTTGTTTCATAGACTTAACGAAGGCCTTCGACAGAGTCCAACTGAAGGATGTAATCAAGATACTGAAGAACAAAGAGGTACCCAAAAAATATATAAGACTCATAAAAGATCTGAACACTAATACAACAACGCAAATACGAACAAACCACACCCTAACGCAGCATTTCGGAACAACGTCGGGCATCCGCCAAGGTGATAGTCTTAGCCCTCTACTATTTAATACTGTTATGGACCAACTTGTAGAGACCGTTAAAAACTTGGGACTAGGATACCGCATGGGAACCTACGTAATTAACATCTTATGCTATGCCGATGACGCCGTACTCATTGCAGAATCAGAAGACGACCTACAAAGAATGTTATACGCCTTTAGCAATCGCGCAAAAAATTTCAATATGGAAATCTCAACAAGTAAGACAAAATGCATGACCATAGCTAAGGAACCTCTGCGCTGCAAGTTAACAATAGACAACGACACTATAGACCAAGTCATGTCATTCGAATACTTAGGGTTCAAAATAACAAGCACAGGATACCTTGAAGACGAAGTGAGGAGACAAGTGAACAAAGCAGCTGCAGTATCGGGATATCCTAAACAACCAATTTGGAGAAATAAACACCTTAGTATACCATGCAAATCCAGAATCTACAAAACATGTGTGCGACCAATTATGACATACGGGGCAGAAACAAGAGCGGAAACGTCGGTAACAAAGAGGATACTAAGAACAACAGAAATGAAAACGCTAAGAACTATAACCGGTTACACATTGAATGACAGACAAAGAACTACCGACATAAGGGAAAAATGTGAAACAGACGATATTGTAAGATGGGTAAGAAAAAGAAGAAGAGAATGGAACCAGCATGTAAACAGAATGACCACAGATAGAATAGCCAAAATCGTATATAACAACATACCACACGGAAGAAGACCCGTTGGACGACCACCAAAACGATGGCGGGATAGTTGGCAATCAACTTCACAAGAACTGCTGCAGGGAAACCGGAACTGAACAGGCGCTACGCCTTCTACACGGTGAAGAAGAAGAAGAAATTTTTTTTTGGTACGCAAGAAATTAGTAACCCCTTTTGTTTTCGGACATGTCCGGATATATACCAACGAAATTCATTTCATGGCGCATATGTTCTTCTCATTAGGAATGAAAATGAAGGAATAACTTTAAAATCGTTAAAATTAATCCCAGCAAAATGTGCTGTAGCAGTGGAGTTAGTTGACCTAGATTGAACTTATACAAGAATGAACTTGGGTTAGATTTCCCAATCAACTTTTTTCACAATGATCCGCAAGTACAGGGAGACTAGTAGAGATGAAAGGAAACCTGAACAAGGACGTCCTCGAGCAACGACGGCGATCCATGACGGTTATTTGAAAATTTTCTCGTTGAGACAATGGTTTGCTATTGCTAAACAACTGTAGATGCGGCTTCGACAGAACAATTAAGTGCAAATTAGAATTGAAACAGTATGATACGGATACGTATCATACACGTATAGAGAATTTTATTTCAGGCCTCATGTCGTCGTAGATCGAGTCCCAGCTCTAACCGCAGCACATCGAAGAGCCTGACTGAATATTGCCGTTACATGTCCATTTATTAGAAGCTGACAGGGAGAGAGACTTGTGTTCACAGATGAGTCGAGAGTTTGCCTTTTTGATTACAGTTGACGTTCTTTAGTGTACAGTTGTCGAAATGAGAGATATTCCCAATGCTTATTCTTACGTATCTATGGTTTTGGTGGATAATCAATAATGGTGTGGGAAGAAAGTTGTTTGAACGCCTGCACAAAACCACAGCCATTTTAGAAAAACATGTTGTATTAAATGATGCAAACATGGATGAAGACCTCGCTGAGCTAATATCGTCAGGAACTACCTTCGAGACCATGAAACCATTTAAAAGGAGTGACCTGCACGAAGTACAGATCTACACTCAACCGAATTTATATGAAATCACCCGATATTTTGAATATTACCTCAGGGATTTTGGAAATTTTGAAGGATTGTTAGAACTGAACCTTGTTGAGATATTTCAATTGAAAAAAGAAATAAATTAAGGTAAGATTTGTTTCCTCACGGAGTAGGTGTTTTTTCCGACTTCAGTAGCTTGTATTACCTTCTTTTGTCCTGATATACAAGCCTGAATCCGTCTAGGCGTGCTTTGGATTAGGTTTTCGAACTACTCTGGGGTGATATTCTGCCACTCTTCTGTGGTGGCTTGGATGAGCTGTTGTGGAATTCTCGGATTATCCTGGCGCGATCAAATCTTCCTTTTGAGATTATCCCATAAATGTTCAATAGGATGTAGGTTTGGCAAATCCAAAAAAGCGATTCGCTCTATTTTAAGATAATGTTGCGCGAGGTTGCTGGTATGCGGAGGAGAACTATCTAGCATAAAAGTCGAACTCTCACCGTGAAACCTCGCCAGAGTTTCACTTTGGGCTCCAGTACTAGGTCCACGTAAATTCTAGCCGGTACACTCGCAGGAAACGAAATCGAATCTGTTTTGCCTCCCAGCATAATGCCATCCCAAAACATCACACTGGCTCCTTGCTATCTTGGAATTTGACTGATACTACTCTCTTCCAAATTTTCAAGGGGGGTCACTCCTGCTCTAGGGGTTAAAATTCGAGATGAGGATGGTACTTGATAATGACTGCCATTGATCAGCATGGATAGGTTCCATTTTACTTCACTGAAACTTGAATAGTCTCTGGGAAATAGTCTTCCCTATCTTTCAGTTGCTCACCCTGTATCTTTTACAGTTTTAAATTAAAAATGGAAATTCGTTCAAGGCAATGTAGACAAAGATACCACCTTTCTTCTGAATTATCACTCGACCCATTTTCCCTATTCAAAATGTTCAAGGATTGCAACCACCGCTTAGGGGGTTGATATTTCAAACAAGTTTTGTAACCTAAAAGATGTCCCCTTTGAAATAAGAATTGAGATGAGGATGGTATTTGATGATGACTGTCATTGATTAGCATAGATCTCTTCCATTTTACTCCACTGAAACTTGAATAGTCTCAGGAAATAGTCTTCCTATCTTTCAGTTGCTCACCCTGTATCTTTTACAGTTTTAATTAAGAATGAAAATTCGCTCAATACGATGTAGACAAAGATACCACCTTTCTTCTGAATTATCACTCGACCCATTTTCCCTATTTAAAATGTTGAAGGATTGCAACCCCGCTTAGGGGGTTGATATTTCAGGCAAGTTTTGTAACCTAAAAGATGTCCCCTTTGAAACAAGAATGACATGTTTTTGCGTTTTGATCAGGAAAGAATATCTTGGTAGACATAGCCTCTGTTTAGTTTTCGTTGAAGCACTGTGTGTAACTACCAAGTCTGCATTTATTCACACATATGTCAATTGGGGACATTACTTCTAACATTAGGCTTATAAGAAACAAGGACATACATGATCACAATCTAAGAGGTGGGAGTCAGCTGAAAACTGCGGAGATGAGGTCGGCTCTGGGACAGCCAGGGTTACTGACTGATGGAATGAAACTTATAATAAAAACAATAAGATTCCTGAGCACATCAGGGAACTCTTTTTAGTGTTCTCTCAATGATGAGGTTACTCAGCAAATTATCCAGGATTAATCTTCTAAATACTGCGCACAAGTTAACAGCTAGAATAATTACAATGAAAATGAACAGCATCATCTCAGTATCTGATGAACAGCAAGGATGTCGATCTGGAAGGTCATGTACAGATGCAGTTTTTGTGTTAAGGCAAATAACAGAGAAGTCCATCGAGTATATTAAATCAGCTTTTATATGCTTTATTGATTTATTGAAAGCATTTTACCGCATTCTGCTAATAGATCATAACATTACTTTACAATTTAGGAATACCACATAATCTAATAAAGACTATCGAAGACATATATAAGAATAACAAAACGATCCCGAAAATAAATGGAGAACTAGTAGGTTTGATCCCGGTAGAAATTTGGATTCGACAAGGAGATTCATTAAGCCCTCTTCTCTTCAATATTGTCATGAATACGATAATAAAGAAGATAAGACCACTTAGAGAATAATTGGTCGATGAAGCCTGAACTACGTGATAGTTGATAGTCATCATGAATAATAAAACAAAACAAGTTACTATGTTTTAACTACCACTAATTTATTAATGTACAGATTGAAAAATTACATTGGTTGGACCGGTTTCGGACATACGTCCATTACCAACAACAAGCTGATGAAAACTGAATACTCATGTAGAATACAGGAACTAACGTTCCTGTATTGTGATAGGTGATTAAGTCTACCTGGTCGTTAAGGAGCTTAACCCTTTCTACCCTAGATGCCTTGAAAATTTCCATCGATTCAAAGAAATTGAGTTTATAAGATTTATCACAAGAATGAAGAATTTTTAGCTGTTGAAGTTCTGGAAAAAAGTGAGATTTTAAAGCGAAATTCTCTTGATTTTTCTATTATTTAGACGAAAATTAACGAAAAAATGGCAAAGAAATGGAGTTTTTTGGACATTTTGTTAAGAAACGGTGTTTGAATGAGGTTTTTCTATATTGGTATATTCAGAAAAGTTGTTGGCCATGACAATAGCTAAAACTTTGCCGAAGACAGTAAAGCGATATTCCGAACGGTTTGGGAATTACAAGCATATAATGTACTGAAGTCATAAGCGACGAACCCTACTAAAATCAGCTAACTTCAAAGGCGAATATCTTCTAAACAAGAGCTAACTTTCAAAAACGGTGGTTACCACTGGATTCAGCGTACCCGATATAAGTTTACTAGGTATGTCTCTCGCGTGTTAGAATTTTGAACTAGCACAGTGTAATTAGTAACCTACCCACTAGTTTCTTGGCGCAGTGTATATCAAATATCATAAGGAAACAATCTCCACAATAACTTGAAGGTTTTTTAAGTAGTTATTAGTCATATGGAAAATACTATTATATTTCTTGTTCACTCATAAATAGGTTATCATCACGTTGTATGTCCAATCATCCGAAAAAGCTAGGGTGTATGATACAACCACCAATTTTAATTAACTGTTTTATTTGATTACGAATTTTCATTAAGCAAAAACCACCGAAATTGGAATATCAATAACGACTAGTAGATGAGCTTCGTGCGGTTCAACCACATTGAGTCGAAAAACATAAACATACTTGAAAAAAAGTAAATCGGCATAGTAAGAAATTCGTTTATCAAACCATAAATGAACGTTAAGCAATCTCAGATAACGTTTTCATTTCAAATAATATTTTTATCTTTTAGTGGGCAGTTTAACTTTCTTTTACTCAAATTCAAACACTTCAAATTTTTCACTCTGCAATAAAATTTTTATTGTTTTATTTAAGTACAATTTTGTATTTTGACTGAGATATAGGTGACAAGTTACATCTCAATATGAAAAAGTGGTTATTGATGGTTTTCTGTGAAACAGGGTAAGCACATAGGTGGTTGCTGTGGACATTCGTTGCAATAGAATCTAGTTTTCTTCACTCTACTTTTTGGTAGGAGCTTCAACCGTTTCTTTTCATTGCATTTCACACAGTCTCTTCGGGTTTTCATTGTAGGGCCCTCTTTCATGACCCAGCTATGTGAAACTCCTTGATACCATACCACTGAAAATGAAAAAAAGTGAGAATATGAAAAATTAACCATTAGGATATACAGGGTTTCCCAAGTTGAGTGCCCTATTAGAAGTTTATGAAGAGCTAATAATGATATCGTTCTGAAATTTTGGTAGTTGATTCAACTGATCCGAAACTCTATTTCTGAAATAATTTCACTTCTATGGCACTTCCGGTTATACCGGAAGTGCATACAAACTTTGTTATTTGATATAGAACACCCTGTATATTGATGACTGGTTCGATAACACTTGTTATTCTAATTGCAGAAACACCTGATACAAAGGTCTAGCTTATTTTGTTCATGAAATATTTCAGTTTTATTTGAAAATTATCGATTTTTTGCTTTTTGAAAAATTGATATATCTCGATAACTGCGTGAGCTACCAAATTAATGAAAAGTGTTTTGCAAACAAGAAACCATGCGGGACATAGCTCATATCCGACTGAATCTCAGGCAGTATACAGAGTGCTCTTTTTCGCCTCACATTTCGAAACGAAGAAACATCGAAAGCTACATTTTTTCAAATCGTAACCCAATTTTTTTCAATTCATTAGATTCGCTGTGAAAAACTAAATGAAGTTACATACATACCTTGTACCTGAGATGTCAAGTTTTCAAGTTATGGCGAAAAAACCAATTTTAAGTACCTACCTAAAGGCGGCTTAGATTTCTGCACGTGCAAAGACAGTTCCCAGAGCTTTAACAAATAACTGTCCTTTTGTCATTGGATAATTGATAAAATAAGAGAAAAAAATGCGAAACTGCAGTTGTTGTCGAATTTCCAAAGTAAAATTGAAAACTATGGAAACGAATTTAACTCTTTTTTTCTACATTTCATAATATTTGGTCAAAGTGATGACCTTTCACTTCTAGACTAAGTTCTACTCGACGCATACCACCCTGTGATGTGGATCGCCTCAGTTCTCCACATCCAACTGCATGAAAGCATTTTGAAGTCTATTATGCAAATTATATCTTGGAGTCATAGTTTCAGAATAAATTTTATCTTATCGTTAGGTCAGGTGACCTTGAAGTCATAGGTACAGAATAAATTTTATCTTATCGTTAGGTCAGGTGACCTTGAAGTCATAGGTTAGGATGCCACAGAATAAATTTTATCTTATCGAAAGGTCTTGATTCAGTTTCTGATAAAGTGTCAACGAAATAATAATAATGATAGTAAACCTCTATTCAGCAATTTGCTATTGAAAACAACATTATATTGCTGTGTTATAGGTATGTAATGTCTTTCACAATATATCCCCAGCATTCTAAGTATTACACCAAAAATTAAATATTATTCTTCATTACATAATCTCTCAATAGAATTTTGAATTCCTTATAATTTTTAGATTATTTAATATTAATTGGCAGACTATTAAATGTTTAAACTCCTCTTATTAACGCTGTTTTGTAAGTTTTATTAGTTTTAAAACTCTCAATAGAAAAGTCGTTTTTATTTCTTGTATTATAATTATGTTTATCCTTAATGAAATGTAAGTTTTCATATATATATTTAGGAACTCATTCATTCCTCATCTTGTAAATAAAATCTAATGTTCTGAAATGAATTCTCTGTTTGAAACTCATAAGTTTTAATACTGTCATCATACTCCTTACTGAAGTCTTTTCTTCTTAAAACTCTCAAGCCTCTATTCTGAATTCTCTGTAAAGTATATAAATTATTCTTTTGTAAACCAAACATCAATGTCAAGTAAAAGTCGATATGAGGAGACACAATAGCTTTAAACAGCATAAGTCTAGTACCAAAATTCACCTTATCGCCTATTCTTGATATGCAATGTATATTTAGTTGACACTATTTTGAGTGTAACTTATAGTCCAAATTCTGATCAAGAACTACTCCTAAGTACTTCATTTGGGTTACTCTATCAAGAATATTGTTATAATTGGAACACTTGAGATTACCAAATTCATATTATTTAAGCAAGGTCTTTATTTATTAATTCAATCATCATTTTATATTATCACCTGATATGAACAACATTGTGTCGTCCGCAAACATAGACATAACACTGAATTTTTCAAATTTCACTAGGTCATTTATATACAACAAAAATAACAAGGGCCCTAAAACTGTCCCTTGAGGTATGCCATTCACAATACTCTCTATGTTTGATAAATGATCATTAAATTTTACCCTTTGGGTCCTATCACTTGAATATGAAGAAAACCAATTCAAAACATTCCCCCTCATTCCTGTTTTCTTGAGTTTCAATAATAATAAACTCCTTGAAATGGTTTCAAACGCTCTTTGAAAGTCCAAAAATACAGCTATAACATATTAACTCTCATCTATTCCTCTCATCCATTTATCACATATGTTTAAAACTGTACTTTCACATGAATGACCCGGATGAAAACCAGATTGGTTTTCAGTTATCATATTATTTTATAGTTGTTGTTTTACTACAATTTCTATTACTTTCTCATGAACCGGTTGTAACAGTCCGATTTCTCGAATTAATCATTTATATCTTTTCAACTCAGTTTTCATAATTTTATTGATAATTCAATCTCATTTCATCAAGTAAATATTCAAACAGTTTGAAATTCGAATTAGGAATCTACAGTTAATGATACCCAATGAAAATTATAGTTATATCCGTAAGGTGTCGCTGCTATTGATCTAGGTTGTTCGCCGGTTAATTGTGTAGTCAGTACTTGAAAGAAGATCGTTTTCTCGTTTCTGTGGGAGAACGGAAAACAGTAACTCATTCTATGTTTCGTTTCCACTTTATTGTTGTGAAGAAAATGATGTCGCTTTTTTATTAATTTTTTTGAATATCAATAGTTTTTTGATAGAACCGAGTCTATATAAGTTCGGAATTCATTAGATTCTTTCTCTTGTCCATTTAGAAATCTTCATCTGTTCAAAGTCCAGCTCACAATGCTTCTGTTCCTGATCAACAATTAAACAAAATAGAAAAAAGAATTTGATGGTTAAGAGAAACACTTAGCTTTTATCAATGAGATTAATTCCCACGATGATTTGATTTGGTGTTTTACATCAGTTTTCTGGTATTCCTGTATCGTACAGCTTACAGGTTACTTGTTTGGCTGAATATCGTTCGCAACGTGACTGTCCTAGGTGGCAAGATTTTTTCCCCAAAAACGTGGTTACCCCAGACGTAAGATAACAAGGTTTGGCATAATTCAATTAATTTTTTTGAATATCAATAGTTTTTTGATAGAACCGAGTCTATATAAGTTCGGAATTCATTAGATTCTTTCTCTTGTCCATTTAGAAATCTTCGGAATCATTTGTTATTTTATTGGAGCTGTGTTGTAGCGATTGGAGTGAAAAATTTGCAGAAATTGAAATTAAGTATTCATAGATTTTTCTGGATAAATTCCAATCGTCTGAGGCGTATAAGTAGTCGGTAATTTTTCCGGATTTCCTCGACAACCATTTCAATTAGCAAGTGGAGAGATTTCGAATTTTCTTTTGTAAATTAACCTAGATCGATATCTGCTATTCCAAGGATTTTTTTTGTTCGCCGTCAAGATATTTGAGTTTTCAACTTTATTCCGAACCTTGTTGATCAGGAACAGAAGCATTGAGAGCTGGACTTTGAACAGATGAAGATTTCTAAATGGACAAGAGAAAGAATGTAATGAATTCCGAACTTATATATACTCGGTTCTATCAAAAAACTATTGATATTCAAAAAAATTAATAAAAAAGCGACATCATTTTCTTCAACAATAAAGTGGAAACGAAACATAGAATGAGTTACTGTTTTCCGTTCTCCCATAGAAACGAGAAAACGATCTTCTTTCAAGTACTGACTACACAATTAACCGGCGAACAACCTAGATCAATAGCAGCGACACCTTACGGATATAACTATAATTTTCATTGGGTATCATTAACTGTAGATTCCTAATTCGAATTTCAAACTGTTTGAATATTTACTTGATGAAATGAGATTGAATTATCAATAAAATTATGAAAACTGAGTTGAAAAGATATAAATGATTAATTCGAGAAATCGGACTGTTACATGGTACTATATTAATCCCCCTAAGCTCCTGACATAAGATAGTATTAGTAACTTTTTCGAATGGAATAATATTTGTTGTTTTACGATCATTTGGAAACTTTTCGTATTGTAATGAAGCATTAATAACTTCCAACAATCTATTATCAATAACGCTAAAAGCATCTCTCAAAATACTTGTTGTTATCCCGTCTTCTGTCCCACCTGTATTTTTCAGTGATTTAACTATTTTCTTAAGTTCCTGTAGAGTAATTATTTTGAAATCAGAAAACTCATTATGAGTTTCTATCTTACCAATATAATATTTCCAGTCCTTATATGTTTTAATTCTCAAAATCTCCATATAAAGTTTACCATTGAGGTGTTCATCATGCACAAAAAGTGAAAATGTGTTGTCCTTCAAACGTGCGAAGACATTAAAGCTAAATTTATTTTGAGGATTTATTTCCCTGGTAATATGAGGATTTCGGTTGGCTCAAAAGTGTGAGTTATTCCGGTTAAAAACCCCCTCATCAGAAAATTTGGCCTCATCCGTCCAGATAATCCTTTTGAAAAAATCGGGATCCTCTTGTGTTCTGATTAGAAGGATCTCACACAGTTCTATTCGAAGCTGTGGTTCGCCAGCTTGTAGAGCTTGAACCAATGAAAATTTATAAGGGTGCAGTTTATGTTTTTTTAGACTTCTCTGCAATTGCCAATGATGCCCATGAATTGACATCAAAATAAGCTAGAACGGCAATTTCATTGTATTCATTGTTGACTACGACCAATGAAAATGATCTTTTATTCTGGACCGTTCTAGAAGAAAAGAAATTTGTAGCGTATCTCCTGAATTCATAAGCTGTCATAGACGGCATATTTGGCTATAATTCGCTAAATCTCTTATAAGTTCTACTCACATTCCGTTTCTCATCTCTTTGAATGAAAAATAAATTATTTGCTCATTTGAATACCAGCCATTCTGTGCGAATTGATTCGACTGACAGTTAAAACAATAATAGTTTGTTATCTATGCTCAGGAGCTTGTCTATACTCTGGGATATGTCTGCGCACGTGTAGAAATCCAACTCCGTTGCCAACTTCAAGTAGGTACGTAAAATTCGTTTTCTCGCCATAACTTAAAAATTTGAAATCTCAGATATGGGGTACGCATGGAGAACTTCATTTAGTTTTTACGGCGAATCTATTGAATTAAAAATATGGGTTACAATTTGGGAAAACGTAGTTTACGATGTTTTTTCGTTTCGAAATGCGAGGCAGAAAAAAGAGCATTCTGTATACAGACTGAGATTCAGTCGGATATGAGTTATGACCGCATGGTTTTTTGGTTGCAAAACACCTTTTATTATTTTGGTAGCTCACGCCGTTTTCGAGGTATATCAATTTTTTCAAAAAGCAAAAATTCGATAATTTCAAGTGAAACTAGGATATTTCATGAACGAAACAAGCTAGACTTGTGTATTAGGTGTTTTTGTAATTGGAATAACACTCATTTGAGATACCCTGTGTATAAGTGACACTTATACACACATTGAATAAGAAATTAGATACTAAGTGCCTTCGTGCATAATCTGTTCTTATAAATACTTTGCTTGAAATGTATAGGCAACATGTTGCTAATTGTGACAAATATAATTTATAGTATACTTATGAAGAAGAAATAATCTACATAGCACAGTTGAATATATAATATTTAATTCCGTTGCTGTGATAGATCATCAGATTTTTCAGAGAGGTATTCAATTATACATATAACAGAAAGGCAGAACCAATATAGTCCTTTAGGCTGACCTAATAACTTACAATTTAATCTCAAGCAGAGGATCCGTCTCAGTTGGCTGGGAATTTATTTTAAGATTATATAAATGTGATTCAGTGCTTCAAATTTTTTTTCACCCAGCTTGGCTGCAGTCGAGTGTAGCGTGGACTTTCCTTCATCTTTCCGTAACACTAGACTCGCTAGAAAAACTGTGCAATATATCGGTTTAGCCAGCTAAACATAGGACTTCTTTCTTCTTTGAAATAAGCTATAATCCATGATGATTATGCAATTGCATAAAATCTGGTCTCTACTAATCAGTCTTTACAGTTCCAGGTGCAATCGTCAATAGATTATGAAAAATGACGAGTTACTTTCGATTTGTGAACTTAAGATACAATCAACTATCTTCTTGATTTCCATTTTACTTGTTAGGTTGATAATATTCTGCGGACTGCACAATTAATGGCCGCTGATTCATATCGGTGTGATTTCTTGATAAAGTTCTTGAAAATATAAGCTCTAGCATATTCGACTGGGAATAATATTTAGAAAAATGTATAAGAATGCCAGTTCGTGAAAAATTGTAAACGTTTTAAGCTAATTAATATATCAATATGGAATAAAATGGAATTCATTAGTTGGAAATAATTAAAAATTATTAAAAACATAACTTATTGGAAAAGATTGTTAAGGAAAATGTAATTTTAAATTTCAAACTAATGAAACTCCCTCTCAATTATTTATGCTCTCTTTTCGAAAGAATATATATATATATATATATATATATATATATATATATATATATATATATATATATATATATATATATATATATATATATATATATATATATATATATAAGCATGTCCTAAAAGATTAGTACAGCACCATTGAAAGAGTAACATTCCGTTAGAATTTTTTATTTTTGATTAATTCTTCTGAAAATTAGAAAGCTGTTATCTATCGAAATGTTTTTGGATCTGTGTTTCCATAAAAGACAATAAAACATACTTTACGAAGTGACCTCAATTTTTCTCTATATTTGAACTAAGAATGGATCGTTACACTTCACAAGATATTGGCGCAAAACTGAGAAGAGGTTTCTTTAAATTTTTCCCTCTTGTCGAACTTCAAGCACCCACGAACTTTTGATGCATATAAACTTTAGGCTAAAGGAACTATTTAACACTTTTTCCAAAACTCAAGAATTTCCATCATTTGCTTAATCTCACTATGCTAGTAAATGTGTTAGGTTTTCAATGAAAATGCTATTGAAACAATGGAAATTATTCACTTTATTAGATATCATTTCTATTCATATGTCTCTTGACATGTCTCTTAAAATCATGGATTCTATTCGTTCTATAGTCGCAGAACTGACAACATAATCTTTTACTGATTTTGTTTTCCAAGCAATCAGTGTTTCGATGTGTCAATAGCGTATTTCGGTTCTTATACACTTTCTGACAACATTCGCAACGGAATTCATCTGGAACAAAAAAATTATATCAGCCAAAATAATCATTGAATGCAATAAAAAATATATTCGAATACTATTTTCAAATTTCATAAATTCTAAAAGAATATATTTAAGTGTAGCTTTTCATGTGAGGATTTCAAGATTGATATGAAGTAAATGGGATCTTGAATTTCATTATATATCTGTGGAAAATAGTTGAAATATTTGAAAATAATATATTGAATGACATTGTCTAGACCGTCTGTGTCAAAACCAAAATATTCGGAAAACTGTTTCTTCAAAATGTTCATAACATCTAAATGTTATGTAAAAGCAATCAGGTTATCATTATTCGAGAATTATTGATTGAGCCTCTTTGAGGAGGTTTTCGAACCCGCTCACCAAGTTCTACCTTGAAGATATGCCATAGAGTTCCACAAAGTGAAGGAATCTGATAATGGTGAGTAAACAATATTCCTGGAGATCTAACCTAACCCCAGGGGACTGAAACTTATTATGTTTTAGATCTGTGGGTTTGGCATTCATTACAGTGTTATAGTACCCACGAAGGAGAACTGCAACCAGAACCTAGGAACAGAGATAATACACGAACGGCTAAATAATCGAAGTAGGAGCTGGAAGCTACGGCCCAGGATACGGAGATGAAACTTCCTCTAAGATTTTCCAAGCAGAATTTCTGGTGATAAAAAGGACTGTCAACATTATTAGGAATGGGTCTAGAGGATATGATCCACTGAAGATGCAGTAGGTTTATTTTGGAGTAAGGATCAAAAGAAGAAGAGAACTTATTGTTGTAAATCAGCCAAAGTTTCGACACCTTTATTGCGTCTTCTTCAGGGCAACTATAATGAAAAAACAACAAGGTTCAAAAATAAACTCTTTCAGTGGTATTCTCAACAGCAACAACAAAAAAAGTATAAGTATATGTAAAGTAAATTACATGGGTACGAAAAACATGAGATCTAAAGATTTGAATTTGGGAGGCTTTTACTTGGTAAAATTCTATTATCAATAATGAAAAACAAGTACTGTGTTTTAAGGAATTTTACTTAATAATTGCGATTCGTAACGCTTTTCACTACACCGTAGCTTCTTCAGACGAATGAATGTACAGTAAATAAGAATGAGAATATAAATATGAATGTTCTTGGGTAATTGAAAGCTTACTGGGTTGCTTCCTCTTAAGTGGTTATTTATGACAAGTATATCCAATAAAATTAAGGAATAGATTGCTCCCCGAAGAGATTCAATAGAGGTGACGGGCTTAAATCGACTGGTTCATTGATGAGTCTACCTGAGTGTTTGTATTTATTGATTTCTAAAGTTTCCCAAAGATTTACCTTCCAATATTTATTATCTGTATGCAAAATTTCAAACTGTGAGTCGAAAGAGTGATTATTTTCTAAGAGATGAATCGCGTAATTTGAGTCTGATTTTTTATTTCAAAAACTGCGTTTATGTTCCGATATTCTAATATTAAAAATTCTATGTATTCTACCAATGTAGAAATTATCACAGTCATTGCAATTCAATCTATAAACACCTGATTTATTGTTTTTACCTGGTTTGGTTTTATTGTTTTTATATATTTGCCTAAATTATTATTAGTTTGGAAAGCTATGTTGAAATTATTGCTACTCAAGAATGATTTCAGTTCAACTAAGGATCCTACCGCAACATTTCAGAAAGTGGTTGAAAACATAATTTCGACAGAAAAATCATTAATTACAGACCACGAAACATATAAATTAATTAACTCCAATCCACAATCCTCCGAATTATATTCGTTGATAAAACTTCATAAACCTAATTACCCTATCAGACCTGTTGTTTCTTATGTAACGGCACCTTCTTTCAAACTTTCAAAATTCCTCAACGACTCGCTAATAAAACATTGCAATTTTAAATCTAAAGTTTCGGTCAAATATTCATACGAACTAATTGCCAATATCAAAGATACCATTATACCACCTAATTCCAAACTCATTTCTTTCGATGTTAAGAATCTATTTCCCAACATTCCTCCGAAAGATACGTATTACTTAGTTGAAGAATTATTAGAAAAGAATCATGTGAATACTATCATTAGATATTCTTTCATTATTACAAATTTGTTTAGATCAAAATTATTTCCATTTCAATAACAAATATTATATTATTGAAGACGGCTTGATTATGGGCAATCCGTTAAGTGCTTTGTTAGCAGAAATATTCATGAATAACTTAGAGAAATTAATTCATACTCATCTACTCAGTAAATATTGTTTATACTGGTATCGCTATGTAGACGATATCATGATTTGCTTCACAGGAACAGATAGACAGTTAAAAATTTTCGAAAATCATATAAATTCATTACATCCAAAAATTGGATTCACAACTGAAATAGAAAGCAATAATTCGATAAATTTCTTAGACGTAACAATTTCGAATGAAAATGGAAAACATGTTTTCGCAATTTACCATAAGCCGTCACATACAGATATTATAATACATAACTCGTCGTGTCATCCATATCAACATAAAATGTCAGCATTCAATAGTTTTATTCATAGATTGATCAACATCCCGTTATCACCAGAAAATTTCAACAAAGAATTAAATTTGATTAAACAAATAGCCAAAAATAATGGTTACAATCCCAAACTAATAAATAACATTTTAAATAAAAATCAAAGTAGAATCGCATTGAATGAAGTTTACCCTGTCGATAAATTCAAACAAAAATTCAACACCTCAACCTACGTTGGCATTACAAGTGAGAAACTGAAATCATTCTTGAGTAGCAATTCCAAACTAATAATAATTTAGGCAAATATATAAAACATGATAACACCAAACCAGGTAAAAATAATAAATCAGGTGTTTATAGATTGAATTGCAATGACTGTGATAATTTCTACATTGGTAGAACACATAGAAATTTTAAAATTAGAATATCTGAACATAAACGCAGTTTTTCAAATAAAAAATCAGATTCAAATTACGCGAATCATCTCTTAGAAAATAATCACTCTTTCGACCCACAGTTTGAAATTTTGCATACAGATAATAAATATAGGAAGGTAGATCTTTGGGAAACTTTAAAAATCAATAAATACAAACACTCAGGTAGACTCATCAATGAACAAAACGATTTAAGCCCTTCACCTATATTGAATCTATTCGGGGAGCAATCTATTCCTTAATTTTATTGGATATACCTGTCATAAATAACCACTCAAGAAGAGGCAACCCAATAAGCTTTTAATTAGTCAAGAAAATTTATATTTATATTTTCTGTACATTCATTCGTCTGAAGAAGCTACGGTGTAGTGAAACGCTCTACGAATCGCAATTATTAAGTAGAATTCCTTAAAATACAGTACTTGTTTTTTATTATTGATTATGGAATTTTACCAAGTAAAAGCCTCCCAAATTCAAATCTTTAGATATCATGTTTTACGGTGTAGTGAACCGCTCTACGAATCGCAATTATTAAGTAAAAATCCTTAAAACACAGTACTTGGTTTTTATTATAGATCTAAAGATAGTTAAAATGAATATTGATCAAAATTACTTACATTTAATACAAGTCAATACCCAGTCCGAAAACTAATAAACACCAACAAAACATTACGTAAATGGAAAATTCATAAATTGAAATCGAAACAACATAAAAATTTTCAATTCTTTTAATGAAAGACAGTTTGCAATTGAATCTGAAAGTGGGATGCAGATACCATTGCTCGATGTTCTCGTCATTAGGAAAGAAAACGGTTATATACTAACTGGTATCATAAGCTTACATTTTCAGAGAGCATCCACTCAAACAGAAACTCAATGTTGTTCAAAATCTCTTACACAAAGCGATCAACTTATCGAGTGAAACGTACAGGGATAGCAATCTTAAGTACACTAAGAAAATTCTAATAAAAAATAATTACCCTATTTCTCTCATAGAGAAGTTAATCCATAGTTATTCAAGACTAACTTTGAAACCCGAATATATTTATAGCAACGATCAAACTAAGTTCTCCAAAATTCCATATGTGTGAGGTCTATCTGAGAAAATACAAAAAATTTTTGCCAGAAACACGGGCAACATAAAAATTTGTCTGAAAAGTGAGAATACTTTCAAAATTCTCCTTTTTACAAGAACCAAAGCAATGGTACTGATTGAACAACAATCAAATGTGATATATGAAACTCCCTGTTTGTCCTGTGAGGTTTGCTATATAGGTCAAACTGGTATTTACAAAAAAGATTGAAGAAACACATAGCAGACTGCAAAAATTTTCGGAATATACCACATTCCACCGCTTTGGTTGAACATAAAATAAATCAAGGACACAGTTTCAACTTTGAAAATACAAAAAACAGAATTTATACATTAAAAGAATTTTTGCAGAAATGCTCGACATAAAAAAGAATGAGAGTAGGGCCTTAAACAGACCATGTGACATCGATCTTCTCAGCCGTTCTTATTTTAACACTATTGAAAAATTAATTATGTAGTTTGAATTGAAATTCAAACTAATCCTTTTTGATACCTACTTCGATTTCAAATTATGAATTTTCCATTTACGTAATGTTTTGTGGGTGTTCATCAGTTTTCAGACTGGGAACTTGTATTAAATGTAAGTAATTTCAATCAATATTTATTTTAAACCCAATAAAGGTGTCAAAACGTCGGCTGATTCACAACGATAAGTTCTGTTCTTCTTTTGATCCTTACTCCAAAAAAACCTACTGCATTATCAGGAATAAACTCCCCAAAGGAAAACAAAAGTAATTTAGGTAATTCAGGCTATTTTGAAAACCTTAAGAGCAAATTCACAGCAAAAGCCATATTCGAGTACCCCGACTGCCTCAACGACCTGGATTAAATTTTCAGAGTAGAAGTTGTATGGATTCTCGATCATGAGGGACAAATTGGAAACGATATAGCGAAAGAACTTGCGACAACAGAGTTAAAGTAGTGGATAATACACTCGGAGGCAAAATTAGCGGAACACTCGAAAATATAACCAAATTCGAAGTCCGATATTTTTCCTAATTCTCAACCGATTTAGATGATTTTTTCGGCAAGTTATAGATCAACTCTTCTGCTTTGTAGAAATTATAAGAGAAAACAAAAAAGATTCGAAAAAAATTTTATACGGGGGCAAAACTAAAAGTATTTTTTTGGCAAAAATTCGTAACACCCTGTGGAATTTCGTGGTCCGAGTTGAAACGTACAATATCATGGTCTGTCAAGACACTTCTTTCTACAGTAACGCCCTTATTGTTTTATGCATTTATCTCTCTTTTTACAAGAGATATCCAATTTGAAGCGAAAAGTCACAAATTTCAAGAATTTATTTTTAATCTTGCGTAGGTGCATAACATCGGAGGTTAGCCAAAAAATAAAATCAAAATTAGAGAAGCGGAAATCTAACGAAATGAAAATTTTTGAAATTCACTGGCCAATTTCACGCTTCGGGATAACTCGAAGTACAATGGAAAAATCGTTGATTTTGCACATTTATTTTTGAATTTTTTTGTGTGACACTCTATGATAATTATCATTCCTGTCCAAAATTGAGAGCAGGTGTGTATCCTGGCGATACACTTGTGAAATAAAATGAACATGTTGAGAAAAATGTTTATGATGACCCACAAAAAAAAACATTTGATTTTAGTAGCGAGTATGACCCCCCCCGAGCTCTTATTACAGCGCGCATACGATTTCACATACAACCAATGATGTTGTATATCATCTAATGAGGTATGTTGTCCCACTCTTCCACCAAAGCCAATGTCAGCTCTTCAACGTTGCCTGGATTCCGTTGTCGAACCCTTCTTCCAAGAACGTCCCAAACGTGTTCGATCCGGTTTGAATCCGGTGACCGCGACGGCCAGTCCATTCGTGTGATCCCAACTTCATTCAGATATTTTATCACTATGCGCGCAGTATGAGGGCGCGCGTTATCGTGCATAAAAAGGAAATTTTCCCTTACGTAAGGAGCAAAAGGCACAACATGGGGCTCCAAGATTTCTGTTATATACCGATATGCATTAAGTGATCCATTGCCAATAATCTCCAGTTCTGTTCGTATTCCCAAGCATATGCCACCAGATATCATAACTGACCCTCCACCGTATTGCTCAGTTCCTGCGAAGTTCGCTTGATTGTACCGTTCCCCTCGATGCCTCCATATTCTATCTCTACCATCCACGAAATTCACACAATATCGGCTCTCATCACTAAATAAAACTCGCCTCCACTGATTAATTGTCCATGATACATGCTCCATAGCAAACGCCAATCTTGCTACCCGATGGGCTCTATCGAGTCTTGGTGCTCTTGCTTACGCGTATGATCTCAGACCAACTTCATTTAATCGTCTTCTGACTGTCCTCACACTGACGTTAATGTTATCCATTGCTTGTAAAAGGTTACGTGCCTGAACAGCAGTAAGACGAGGATTTCTTATGGTTTGATTGACGATGAAACGGTCATGTATTAGCGCGGGTTGCCCGATTTTTTCCTTGTCCTCGCCTCCTCACGTACAATTCAGTTTCCCTGTAACGTCGGTAGATTCGATGGATAACCGACGTCGAGACACCCAACATGGTACCGACTGAGCGGTAGGTGCGCCCTTCCTCGATCAATGTAACTGCCCTTGCTACCGAGGTTGGTGATAAATCTCTCATTCTGAATGAAAAATACCGTTTCGAATCGTAAACACTAAAAGAATCACAAAACACCGCAACTGATCGAATTTGTGTCAAATCAAAGAATGGAAAACTCTCATTCTTTAAACAAGAACAAATGTGGTCATATACAAAAAAACGTGTGTTGTATTTCATATTTGATAAAAAAGGTGTGCACATGTGTAAATGAAAAGTTTTATCAATGGTCCCAGAATTCGGTTGTGTATTTTAATACATACCGACTGTTATCTCCTATAAATTCTTAATTTTCACCAAATTAACCAAATTGTCATCAATTACTAATGCAATTCGAACATAAAAATCGCAAACAACAATTTCGACAGGCCTGAGTGATAATAAGAAAATTCCAAATTGATAGACGAATTTTAATGACAATTTCTTGATTCAATGGAATTTCTCCAAAATGGAGATTTTCCACTTGAAATTAAATATATTTTGCAAAAATAGAGATAAACGCATGAAGCAAGAAGGGCGTTACTGTAGGAAAATATGTCTTGACAGACCATGATATTGTACGTTTCAACTCGGACCACGAAATTCCACAGGGTGTTACGAATTTTTGACGAAGAAAACACTTTTAGTTTTGCCCCCGTATAAATTTTTTTCAAATTTTTTTATTTTCTCTTATAATTTCTACAAAGCAGAAGAGTTGATCTATAACTTGCCGAACAAATCATCTAAATCGGTTGAGAATTAGGAAAAATATCGAACTTCGAATTTGGTTAAATTTTCGAGTGTTCCGCTAATTTTTCCTCCGAGTGTAGTTGGGCTGCAATAACTGGTGTTGCGTAGTATATAAGGTCTGCTAAGAGATATCGAAGGACTGATATAGTCCAAAGCTCAACAAACTCCAAATGAAAATGTTCCAATCAAGTCCTCAATAGGAACAAGAAGAATATCAAAATCATTGCGACATATTCTGCGCTTTCTAGAAATGAAGCAAGAACTGTGGAATTTTATAAGAACAAGGACAGATTGGCTTCTTCCGGCAAAGAGTATTGTCCACTTTAGTAATTGACGATGTGCTCTAAAACTATGGGATTCATGTATAGCTGGACAGATTTCGACGTTTGAGAACTGAAGTTGTGTAAAATACTGTGAATAGAGGCAAATTCCTTCCTTCTTCCCCGTGTTCTTTCTGCGTAAAAATGTCATTGCCGCAAACTGATTCGAACTACCACTTTTCGTTTTTGAGTTATAAGGAAATTTTGACAATTCTCGCAATCAGTCGAGAGCAAATATATCGGTTTTATTTGAAGTTATGCATCAATGGTTTCTATATGTACTTCTTCACGTAGAATAGAACTACGATAGGAATTATTTTCATGAGATGAAATACAAACTTGCGTTTCTTTAAATGTAAACTATAGGCAATGTTTTTTCAAAATATATTACATGTACAAACGAGTTTTTCATTCAGGATATGTTTTCATAAAAAACTGAAAATTGTATAACTTTTCCGAAATTTTATTCAGTAAATCTATATCCTCTCCTATATTCTATTGCAAAGGATGAAAGAACAAATGGAGACTTGCTTGAGACCAAAACACGCCAGTTTTAGAGCCCATCGATCCAGCGTAGACCACATTAAAACGCTACGAATAATAATAGAACAATCTTCGGAATATAAATGCACTCTATATATTTTTGTCGATTTTCGCCGTGCCTTCGATAGCCTTAGCCAAATGACTGTGAAAAATTCTGAACATTTTGGGCTTTCCAAAGAAAACTTTATGAATGTTCAACATGTCGTGTCCTTCATAGGGGTAAAATCTCAGACAAGATCAAAGTTACGGCAGGGGTCTACTATCGCCCATATTCTTCAATATAGTGGTGGATTGGATAATGAAGGAAGTTAATAACGAAAGAATGGGAATCACCTGGGGTCTGACCAGGAGACTTGAAGATCTCGACTATGTGGACGATGTCTGCTTACTATCTAGCACCTACTAAAACATACAGAACAAGCAGGACCATCTGAGCAACAAAAACAAATCAAAAAGATCAATGCTGACAAAACAAAGTCAATGCGTATTGGCGCTGCAAACAAACAACCTTTCTTGATAGATGCTGTCCCCGTAGAAAATGTCGACTCTTTTTGTTACCTGGGCAGCCTAATAACGACCGCAAGAGGGTCAGAGGCGGACATCAGAAGCAGAATATCCAAGGCAAATCAGGATTTTGCAATGCTTAGCACTGTGTGAAGATCAAACGCCATCAAGAACGCAACGAAGATACGCATCTCCAATTTGAAAGTCAAATCAGTCCTCTTATATGGATGCGAGACCTGGAAGCAAACAAGAACAATCGAACAGAGCCTCCAGATCTATGTGAACAAATGCCTCCGTAAAATCCTTCGAATATACTGGCCAGAACGAAAAACAAACGAAGAACTTTACAACAACATCCATCAGAGGAAAATCAACAACGAAATAAAGCTGCGAAAATGGAAATGGATCGGCCACATCTGCGAAGAGAAACAACGAACACCACCCGACAAGTACTAGAATGGAACCCAAAGGGGACAAGACTACGCGGAAGATCCCGAAGTACTTGGAGAACAACAATTCTCGCAGAATTGTTCGCAAGTCATGGAACCGAATAAAAGGGCTGGGCAAAAATAGACCGAAATGGAAAACCTTTCTGGTGGCCCTATGCGAGTTCAAAGGACAATATATATATATATATATATATATATATATATATATATATATATATATATATATATATATATATATATATATATATATATATATATATATATATATATATATATATATATATATCGATGGCCTGCCGTTACTTATTACCAATGGTCCTTTGGGAATGTATCAAGGATCTGTTATATAGCTATATATCGAGCTAGTCGGAATATTGAAGAGTTGAAGAAAAATTTCAGATTTTGTCTTGGTTTGGTCAGCAATATTTGAATTTCCAATGCGTGTCGCAGTATCTCCAGGCGTTGGGTATGCATGCAGAATAATGGCAACATTCTCATTCCACATAGAAGACTATCTCGATAGTTTGTCGTATTGAAATAACGATTGCATAGTATTTTTCAAAATTTTCGTACGATATGATCGTTTCGTTATGAGAAACAATACTATACAGGGTGTTATATAATAATATGTCACAATTTGATGGGGTTAATTTACGTGGAATTTCAAGAAAAAAAGTTTATAAGAACATAGGTCCGCAAAAGCTTCGTTAATGAGGGTATTTGAATTTCCGGAAAAAAATTGGTTTTTTCTCCCAAGCTCCTGCAGTTTTCAAGATATTCAGCCCAAATTTGGAATGCATGCTATTTTTTATAGCCTTCATCATTACACGTCCTAGATTTCGACTAACATTCACAAGATGTCTCCTTTTGCTCTTTCAAACGTTTTTGCAGTACACCACTGATCAGCATACAATCAATTTTCGTCATCTTCGTTCAATTTAGAAATTTTTTTGAAACCTGTGATTTTTTCGTAGCTCCAACCGTTTTGAGTGAGAAATTATTGAATTTGAATTGTTTGAATTGTATGTTATTCGCTTAATAAAAAGGAATAATAGAAATACTCGATAGGTATGCCAAACATTTGCTTTTATTTTGATAGCTCGTCTTCTGAGACTCAATTTATACTTATTCAATATCAAACTAAAAAAAAGAATATTTAAAAACTAAATAAATTTCTGGAAGTGTCCTCCACCTGCAAGAATACAGACCTCTGTCCGTCTTCGCATGTTATCACGCACTCTTTGAAATGTTCCTGGAGTAATACTTATCGTGTCACAAGAGGTTATTATTTGATTTCTCAATTCTTCGATAGTGTTCACTAAAGTGGTATGAACTAAACTTTTGAGATATCCCCACACATGTGGCACATCCTCGAGCAATAAAGATAACTGCTCCTCAAGAAATTGCCGATAAGCGTTTAGTCTGTTAGGCAAAAAAATGGCCAATCAAATAATTTCCAATTATTTCGACCCAGACATTTAGTGAGAATTGTTCTTGATGATGAGATTCTTCAATCGAATGGGGGTTTTCCTCAGCCCAATTATGATTATTGTGAAAATTTGTGATAGCAGTTCTCGAAAATTAGCTTCGTCTGTGAACATTATTTCACTATCAAAATGAGCATTTTCTCTAATTTTATCTAGGAACCATCGGCAGAAATTCAGTCTTGAAGGAAAATCTCGAGGAAGTAGAGTTTGGACTCGTTGAACATGAAACGGGTACAGTAAAAAGGCGTGGAGAATCCTCCAAACTAGAACATGTGAAATATTCATTTGATTTCCAATTTTTCTTGTACCCACATGAGGATTCAAATCAATACAATTCAAAACTGCTTCCTCAATATCTGGAGTTCTCATATTATGAGTTGCACCTTTTAAATGATTTTTGCAGTAACAAAACAAATTTCCCTCAACCTTCTGTAGATATTTGAAAATGTTCGCCTGTCTGGTGTTACTCGATTTCGAAAGGTCACCTGATATAATCGCCTAGCTTCTGTTGTGTTTCCGTCAGCCAGACCGTACATGTAATGGATATCAGCCAATTCAGCGTTAGTAAAATTAGCCATTTTTTCTCACAGCAATAACCTCAAAAGTCTTAAAACTTATCGTAAATTTCATAAACAATTCGAGCAGACACTGGTTCACACTAGCAACTGTCAAAATAAATAAATAAATGAAAAAAATCAAAGCCTACTAGTAATTTTTTCAATTAGAAGTGCATTCAATTCAGCGAATGCATACAATCATTTAATATTTTTTTGCTCGAGAACGGTTGGAGATACGAAAAAATTATAAGTGTCAAAAAAGTTTTTAAATTGAACGAAGATGACGAAAATTGATTGTACGCTGATCAGTGGCGTACTGCAAAAAAGTTTGAAAGGGCAAAAGAAGACATGGCTCCGGAAAAGAAAACACCTTGTACATTCTAGTTAAAATTTAGGACGTGTAATGATGGAGGCTGTAAAAAATAGCTTTTATGCCAAATTTGGGCTGAGTATCTCAAAAACTGCAGGAGTTTTGAAGTAAAAACCAATTTTTCCGGAACTGTCACAAGGAGAGCATAGAACAAACTTAAGCTAATTCAATCATTCATGTAAATTCTGAGAATAGATATGGAAAAAAATTGGAAGCTTTCATTATAACTCACAAACCCTTGGTCAAAAGAAAATTCCATACGTAGAATGTGTCTGTAGAATGTCGAAACCATTTTTACATATCTTCGAAAATAAATGATTCCGTAAATTTTTTTAAATTTCCAAATATCTCGAGAAGAGCCAGCTTGAATCTGTTTGTGGCAATACATTTCTCACAATAAAGGAACACAGGGTGGAGGGGGATTATTTCTCCCTATTAGTCATATACATAGCTGCAGTATTACAACGTCAAAATTTGTGCACCCCTTACAAAAAAAAAGGGTTGCAGTGCGAAGACGACCAACTCTCCTCACTGCCGTAGTTGTAAGATCCTCGTCGACAATAGCAGTGACATGATTAAGTTGCATATTACACGAAATAATTGGTATCGTGGCACGCTCGCTGGATAGGTATACGTTGGACTCTCGTACACAAGTACAGACAACTTTGTTCTGGAAATGAGTTTGTATTTCACTTTCTTCGGAAATCACTGAATGGTACCTAACATTGATGAATTCTAAAGAAAACGAAAATGTGAATGACATAGCTTCTAATTTATTGTCAAAGCTATAGAAAATATTGTGGATGAAAATCTTATTTTCCAAAGAGAATTGTTAGAAAATGTCTATTTGTAATCTAGAATTAAAACGTTAACTTCTTATGCTATGATAAGTGTTCTTCTGGATCAAATGATGCCTATCAATAGGTTTATTGAATATATAACATTAAAATATATAGAAATAAGAAACGTTTTCTACCAGTACCTTAAACTTCATGATGAGTTTCTCTAAAGAATCAAATAATTCATATCTAACATAAGCTAGTCTAATATATGAAACTGGACACCAACACCAAAACTACCAACAGCTGGATGGATCATTAAACTAAGATAATTTAGAAAATAATTGAAGAAAAACTACAAGAATTACAATAAATCTTTATACTAAAATACACATATTTACAATTATTCTAAAATAGCACATGGGTAATTTATTTTTCGAAAATAGCAACACACGTCTGAATCATCTATTTCTACTCTATATCTGGGAAAAAATCTTGAGAAAAGAATTTTAAGTGACAAACAGACAATCGGACCATAAGTGTTCCTCTAGGAGTTCTAGTTTTTCTTTTGAGTTACGGAACTCTTATGGAAATGAGAATTTTCAAACTTAATAATCAAAAGACACCATAACCGAAAACTTATCTTCACAAACTTGCAATTTTCGTCAACCCTGTTGGGTTGAGTTCAATCTTAGGTTATGTATCCTGTGCAAAGTTTTTACACTATATAACTATATCTCATACCATGTGGGTGAACTCATGACATTTTGTTTTGTCAGCTTGCACATTAGAGGCGTGTTTTTTACAGTTTAATTTAGCCTCTCTGCATACTGCGCTTTACTCCAATATTGTTCTGACTCACACTGAGAATTGAAAATGTCTTCATAATGTCGATGTTATTCTCTTCTAAGAATAATTGCCTTTTCGCAGTGACAACCTTCGACCTATATTCGAGACTTTAACGAGAAAACGGTAAATTGAATAAGGCAGAGACCTCGAGCGATACCTAATTCACAAGCTCTCAGAGACCTCTTTACAAAATTGTACAAGGAAAGTAATTTTGACGAATCATTTTAGCAAAATTTAATTTTTTATCTCGAATGAGCTTCCTGGAGTATTTCTGTTATTCAATGATGTTGGAAATAAGGAAAATTAATCAATTTTTGTTTTAAAAGAAAACCTTTCTGTTCGTGCAGTGAGCTTCTGCATACATTACTAACATTGTGGCTTAAAATCATAAGGAGATCCTCTTTCACGAACTACAATAATCTTATTGTTTTAGTTGAATTGTATTTTTATATCATTCAATAAGAAAAATTCTCCCAACCAATAAAAGAAATTAAATAAAAACATTTATTTTGACTTAATTTTTGGTTCCCATCTGATTATACGTTTGTCCCATTATTTAATGAATTGTAAATCAAGTGGCTCAAAATTCTTCATGAATACATAATAGAATTGATATCTGACTAACTCGAGCAAAAAGCAGAATTACATAAACATCGTAAAAAGTAAACGAACAAAATACAAACGAACGGCCGTACCTTCCTTTTCAGGAACCATTTCAGAGCATTTTCGACCTTCTATAACATTGTTATGGATAAAGCAGACTAGCTGTGCCCTCATTAATCAGGGAATACTAACAAAATTACCGGTCTTACAAATTTTCTTGCTCATATCACCCATATTATAGAAACTACAGACTGTCGAACTTCTCCATTTTTACCTCTTTCTGTAATAACTGACTCACTGATCATCACATTGTTTGAGAACTTCTAGCATACACACATACTCCAAATTTTGGATTTGGTCATTATTTATCCCACAGAGTAAGAAAAAAATCAAAAATTCCAGAATCCAGGCCTTGTTTTCTGAATTCGAGCTTCGCACATATCTAGTGCTTCCTAACATTGGAAAACTACTTCGAGAAAGGTACGTTATATCCTTCTTGTCATGAAATGAACGAAACGACATCATTTGTATGGCTCTGGGAAGAATTTGCAGAAGTTTCGAACACTAATATTCACTTGAAGAGTTATAACTTCCACATAAATTACATAAAACTTAGCACTTTTCATTCTAATCGCAATTCTGGTTTAACCTAATAACCTCACTAAAAGTGTATTCCTCCGCCACTCAGATCATAAGCAGAAGTCCGCTCATTCCTACGCCATAAAAAGAACTCTAAAAGGGCGCCTCACATGGTCAATAATATTGTCAATATTTATGTCAGAAGTATTGACATCAATCCATCAATATGGAAGTAAACCATCAATACTTCATCCTCACACGATCAATAATATTTTCAATATCGCAAAATATTGACAATATTATTGAACGTTTAAAGCGGCCTCTGTGGAAGAAAGAGTTGAACCGCCGTGCCCCTTAAGAAACGATTCCTAGGCAACCACAAATACGCAGCAAGACACCATTGCCTGTGTGGCTTATTTTGGCCTCCTAATTTGGGGGAAATATCTATATTGTAGATGATGTATCCACGACATAGGCTTTCTTTAATTCAAAATAGTCATAATTGAAAATGAATATATTAAAATTGAATTTAAATATATTACATTGAATAGTGGTAGCATTACTTTGTGTGGCGCATAGATTAAATCGTACAATTCTTCGATTGAGAAAATCACAGATCAACTGCTGTCAAAAATTTTTCAACCAATTTTTTTTTGATATATAAAATTATCTGCTTAATCTCTTGATCATGTTAATCCCTCGTGAAGGTAGCCAATGATTATTTACAAAAAGAGATGAGATCCCAACAAAAATATAAAATGTACACAAATGCAGGTCTCGCAATGCAAACACTCTGCCGTAAAAAGGCGTGAGATATCTTGTGAAACCAAGTCGATTATTTCAGTTAATATTCACACATTTGTATTTATATAGAAAAAAACATAATGACTTTGCAATCGATCTACAACACAATAACATAGGATTTACAATATTCAAAGAATAATATCCTCGATTGGATGAAGCAACAGTAATACCAAATACTGAAAATGAGGTTGCTGTTCAATTTTATTATATCGTGCCATGCGATTGCCAAGTCATTATGTTTTTTTCTATATAAATACGAATGTGTTGATATTAACTGAAATGATCGACTTGGTTTCACATGATATCTCACACATTTTTACGGCAGAGTGTTTCCATTGCGAGAATCAAATCTTGTTTTCCAGAGAGGAAATTTCAGTCTGGAGATAATGAAAAATTCACACGGAGCTAGATCAGGTGAATAAGGCGGCGGCTCGATGGTATTTATCGAGTGTTTGGTCTTAAAGTCGTTAATAAATTGTTTTGCCACAAATCCGGCCGTTTAGGTTATTATTTTCAAACAAACGTGAAAAAAAGTAAATTGTAAGGGGCAACTATCTTGATTTAAAAAAAACAATGAATGCTTATTCAGAATGGAAACAAATTTATTCCACATCTTCTATATCAATTACATCTTTTGGATACAAGATGACTGAAAAGTGACATTATGTTTGTTAAGCATATGTTTCTGAATCACTATCTTCTGATATGCTCTCTTTTCGCAGAAATCGCATTTGAAGTGGGGTTCTTTGCCACAGTCATAGCGAACATGTCGATTAAGAGCTGTCCTTGATTTATAGCGTTTGGAGCAATCTTTACATCGGAAAGATTCTGAAATAGTATATGATGAATGAAAAATATAGGCAAAATATTGTTAATTGCGAAAAAACATCAGTGAAACATGAAAAAAAAATAGATCTGCTGCTTGAAAGCGAATCATAGATAGACAAAAAAGATTTATATGTTCCGTGAATAAAGTAAGAAAGAGTCTCGTAACCCAATCCGTCCAACGTAAATAGTTATGAGATCACCTAATAAATCAATACGATTATTTCAGTTACTACCTATGGAATCACCTATGCAAAACCTTTGTCATAAATTGTTATCTAATACATATTATCATCTAAGTTGAGAACTGGAACTTTTGGAGTTGTATAACACTAAAAAACACTTTGCACCACTACAGCAAAACTTTATTTCGAATACTCGACGCGAGTTTCGCCAACTAAGTTGAATATATGAAATTAGTTGTAAAGATTGTGAAAAGAAGTATGTTGGACAAACTAAACTATCTGTTTAGACTAGATTAAAAGAACATGAGACACATTTAAGGTACAGACGGACAGCAAAATCTGGTGTTGCCCATCATGCTTTTGATCAAGACCATAGAATAGATTTTGAGAATGTGAAATTGATAAAAAATGTTGAAAACGAGAATACACTGAACGCTTTTTAGAGTGTCCACATAATAAAATGCAAAAATTCACTGAACAGGGATAACACTCGCGTTCCGTTCAGCGTACTCTACAGTTTGTTAGATTAGACACGCCCTCTAATAGCGCGTTCGACCAATCAGGACGCTCGATTTGTCAAACGCGTCTAGTAGCAGCGATTAAGTATAAATTATCGAGCCATGTAGAAATAAATTTATTTTACTATCATCTCCTGATGATGGCAACTTAGTTGGCGAAGCTCGCGTCGAGTATTTGAAATAAAGTTTTGGTGTAGTGGTATACAGTGTTTTTAGTGACATATTATCATATCTAATACATATTATTATCTCATGTATGAACACTCTACTACTTCAATTCTAGCCCTATAATAATTATATGAATAATATTAAGACTGAAACACTTTCTAGAATACAAAATTTTCTGTATGTCGACACTTGATATTGGAACATAATGAATGAAATATGCGTTCCAAAGCCGTATGATCATGAAGAATACTTAGTAACATTGATACACATTACAGTGCAAACCAATCAAAACCCAGACTAAACAACTGGTGTGATTTTCTGTTTACTCCTAGCAGATTCCACTCCGAATTTTTCAATAGGAAAAAGGGGTCAATAGATAATTTTTTCAAAAGGTGATTCTATGCATTCGCAATCACATCAAAGTCTAAGAAACGAGAATCGAATATTTCACATGTTTTGAAATGTGTGAAACATTTTTCACGTAATTGCGATTGAAATAGTATTATTTTATGCCTGAACGTTTTGATCTTGGTTTATAAATCATGGAGATGCTGATTCTCCTTGCAATCTCAAATTTAGTTCGGTCATATGATTTGTCATATCAACATAGAATGCTTATTTCCACAGCCATTCACTGTTTTCTAGATCGGCACAAGGCCGATGCTTCCCATTCAAAAAAATTTCGATCTCTGCTCGAAGTTCAAGAAAACGCTTATGGACTTTTCCGCAACTAAGCCAGAGTACGGCTGTATGATACGGCAAGTCATTTTCTCCAATCTCTTCAATAAACTCCCGGAATTGTCGGTGATTCAGTCCTGCGGATATGATGAAGTAAACAACTGATATGACTGGTTCTAGAACTTCAGATAAATCCAAACATTCTCCGCACAAGGACTGTTGATGGATACAATGTAAGACTAAAGGTTTTGAACCACCATAATTTTCTACAGCCTTTGACACAAGTGCGACCATTCCTTTATTTTTTCCACACATATTTTTGACTCCATCTGTGTTGAGTTTTTCCATCGGAGGCTCTTTTAATTAATAACATTTTCAACTCCTTCACAAATATCTGCCCCAGTTGTGTCGTGTCGTGAATCCTATCAATATCAAGCAGTTCTTCATAGACTTCATACCTTTTATCTACTCCACGAATAAAAATCAACACCTGAGCAGTATCTGACAGATTCGTTGACTCATCCATGGCTAGAGAAAACCACTCAAGATGTCCATTTTTGTCAGACAATTGAGATGATACATTTCCTGCGATGTCTTGCACCCTCCGAGTCACGGTGTTTGCTGACAAACTGACACCTTTCAATAAATTTACCTTGTCGGGGTATATTTCTTCCGCTACTGCCATCGTGCAGTCTTTTGTCTTTTCTCCATTGGTTATTGGTTTCCACGTTTTGCAATTTCAAGAGCTACACGAAAGCTGGCGCGAGTTGCAGACTTTTGCTCAGCATTTGCTTTGGTAAACAAAAATTGCTGAAATTTCAGTCCGCGCTTTAAAGTTTGAAATTTTTCCGTCCGCAAACTTCCTGTATATTTAGAGTAATTTCGAAGATGTTTCGATTCATAGTGACGTTTAATGTTATATTCTTTGAGAACAGCTATGGTTTCATTACAAATTAGACATAGCGCCTTGTTATTGCACTCAATCACATAATACTGAAAGTTTCATTTATCTTGGAACGTTCTGAGTTCACTGTCCATTTTTCGCTTCTTTTCCATACTAATAAATCAAACATAAAAAAAATCTAATCAAAATACTCTTACTTATGAACTGGTGATACTTCATTTCTTGTGAAGGCAGTTTCACTTCCTTCGCAATCTGAACTCCCACTGGTGCCGGTAGCCTTTTTATACCTATGCAATTACTACCATCTAGAGGTGATCGAAAAAACTAGTCAGAATCAGAACTTTCTCGAACCAATGCGGAAATTCTCAAACATGCCACTTGTTAGTAGTTACCTTAGTGGGTAGCCGAAAAGATACTACCTGCATCATAGACCTGCATAGTATTACTACTCGCCACTAGGTGATCCTACTTGTCACAATATACTGAATACACAATCAATAGTAATTGAGATGCCAAACGCCTATGTTTGCTTAGGTGGGCAGAAAAATTTAAATTGTTTTGGCCCTCGGAACATACAGAAAAAAATATTATGGCCCCAAGGCTTCAAAGTGTGGAGACCCCTGGATTAAGCGACGAAGAATTGGTCATATATCATCAAACCACACATAAAAGAACTTGAAAATGTTACTAGTACAATTAAAACAAATACACAACATAACAGAAGTTTGTTTTTATAAAAAAGAAGCTCAAGGCTAGTTAAAGTACTAGACAATCGTATGGCTTTAATTTGACCGATCTCGTTCGGTCTCAGGTGTGATTAACGTGGAGAAGAAAATAAGATAATTTAGGTATTGCAATTTACATAAATGGGAGGTATCATGTTTTATAGACCGGAGTATGAGTTGTTTCAGTATAAATACATGGATGAAGAAAAATACATCATAATGTAGAACATAACTTTATATATAAGCTGAAAGTAGAAACTTACATAATTACGAAACATTACATGAAAACAAATGTTTAGCAGTGCTCATAAAATGTCGTTAACAAGGAATTTTTGGGAGAAGAATCAAATAACAACAACCAAACAGAAAAAAATTAATTAGATCTTCCCATACTACACGTATCCCTTTTTTTAAGAATCAAAATTTGTCATGTTAATTTAGATCTCTAACGCATTTATTGCAAAGAGCCATGTAGCACGAACGACAGCTTGGGGTTCCACATTGGATACATTTTGTAGATGTTTTTCTTTTCAGTTTGGTGGGACAGTAGCGACATGTGATCCGCTTGATTAATTTGTCCGTTTTGCTAGTTTCACTTGCTGGCGTTGTACTGGTTTTACTCCAAAGATTATTTTTTTGGGCACTGGTCGAGATCTGTAATGTTTGATGTTCTCCTTTCACGGGAATATCTTCTATTACTTTTTGAATCGCCTCTTTTAGGTCAGGAGGGAAATTTGGGAATTCAAATATTTGCTGCAATTGTGGAATAATCATCAGTATGCTTTTCGTTTCGCTCTGACCGTCATGAAAATATCCTGAAAAGAAGAAGAAGTGAGAGTAGGAAGAAATATATTTTTAAAGTTCCGTATCCCAAACGACGTTGTCCGTCCTTACCATTTCTCTGTGCATATAGACTATAACTCATGCGTTGAAATTCCAAAAGAAAGTTTCAAGTCGGCAAAAATCCCCATTTTCGGGTACCAAAAATTTTTCCTCCGCTTGATCTAAAATACGAAAGACAAAACTGCTCATCTTTTGATTGTATACATGGATTGACCACATTGAAGACGTTAAAAATTTTCTGAAGGTCACTTTTTGTCCCCAGGCCTTTGCAGAATATATTTGATTCAATATCATTTTTGAAATCCTTGAATTTTTCACTTTGATTAGGTTCCGAGACTCTTAGGAGGTTCCATATTTACTATATATTTCTTTCATATATTTCATTCAGATGAATGTAACAGCTTTCATGTTTGTTTAATTAAATAAAATAATAATGTTCAAATTATTACTGTATTGACAAATCTATGGAGCCATTTTCCATAATGTGGCTTCTTCAGATAAGTAGTATATTTAGAATAATGACGAAATATACATATTACATGGCCATATATAACCATATACAGTGTGTTCCAACGAAAATTTGACCCCTATAACTCCGAAATGAGTAACATTAGCGAAAAACACCAAGACACGTCGATTTTTTGTTTCGAGGGGAGCATTTTCGAAATAATTCGAAACTTCTCAGATCAACCCCTACCCCCAGCAACCCTAACTTTGAAATTCATCATAGGAATAAGGGTCGAGTGGCACCTTACTGAAAAGGTCTGTCAATTCTCCACCTTGATTTGTCATTTTAGAATTTTAAATTAACATACAGGGTGTCCCAACCAAGGGTGAAGTTGAATTCTGGAAATCCCAAATACTAAATGAAATAGATTTATTTTGGCATAATGCAAGCGCAGGTTTATGCTCGGTCTAGAAAAACGACCTACACTTGTGAATTTGGAGGGATTTCCAGCATCCCCAACTCAAAAATCATTCGATCGATAATAGGTTAAGTGGCACCTCGTTGGAAAGGTACTGCAATTTTCTCTTCGAATTTGGTATTTTCGAAATTCAGAATCATCATACAGGGTGTCCCGAAGCAGGAACATTGAAAATCCAAATAACTTTTTGAAACTGGTTCATTTCGGTATACGAGAACATGTTTGATCCGAGAATAGGACTTTCTTGTGTGGTTATAGAATTTTTGCAATCAACCCCTTCCATTCAGCATCCCCAACTTTTAAAATCATACAAATAATTCAAGTGGCATATCTTCAGAAAGGTTTTTTGAATTCCAGAATGATTAAAGCATTTCATTCAGTTCGGCTCTCCATACAGGATGTCGCTTTCGAAAAATTCAATATCGTCATTTGAAATTATCAACTAAAATTAATTCGAAACTGCTAAAAGTATTGGGGTACGATGTGTTGAGCATCAATTACGAAGAAATAAAGTTGATTTCTGCATCGAAAATGTTCACATTTTTTTCATTTCCATCTGGCGTGCAGTCATCTGTTATTTCTCATTTTTGCAATGAAATATTATTATTATTCAGATCAGTTCCTCATTATTGTTGTTGTTCGTCAGTTGAAATTAATCTGAAAATGGTTTATTCCACTGAGGAAAGGGTCGAAATTGTATCGACGTATTTTCGAAATAACAGTTGTGCCAAAGAAACGGCAAGGATATTCGATAGGAACCATCCTGAAAGAGAAAGGGGAGTCAGTCACCAGTACGTTAAATATTTGGTTGACAAATTCCTAGCTACGGGTTCGGTGGCAAACAAAAAACATGGAGTGGCATGTCCTGTCAGAAATGAGGCAACGGAAGTGGCAGTAGTGGGTCATCTACAAATGAAGAATACTATTTCGATCAGAAAACTATCTCGTCTGACTGGTGTATCAGCTACAACTGTCCATAGAATCGTGAAACATCACAAATTTCACCCCTACAAGGTAAAATTAGTGCATGAAATAAACGAAGATGATCCAGATCGTCGTTTACAGTTTTGTGAAAATCCAAGTGAAAACCTAAACGCTAATTCAAATTTTCTGAATAACATCTGTTTTTCTGATGAAAGCACCTTTATGTTCAGTGGTGAAGTGAATAGACATAATTGTCGATATTGGGACACACAGAATCCTCATTGGTTTAGAGAGGCCCACACGCAAAGGCCTCAGAAGTTGAACGTTTGGGCAGGAATTTTTGGCAATCATCTAGTTGGGCCTTTCTTTATTGAGGGTAATCTGAATGGAAATGGCTACCTACAGTTGTTAGAGGAACACATACATCCTAGATTGACAGAAATTTTACAGAACGATCTAACTCTTTCTGAGGACGAAATGCGTTTTCAACAAGACGGTGCTCCTCCGCATTATGATGCTCGGGTGCGCCAATATTTAGACGAAAATTTCCCAGGAAGGTGGATTGGTAGAAGAGGACCTGTTGAGTGGCCAGCCAGGTCACCAGATTTAAATCCCTAGATTTTTTTTTTGTGGGGCCATCTAAAATCTAAAGTTTATGCCACAAGACCAGAAAACCTGGAGGAGCTGCGGATGAGGATTATCACAGAATGCCGACTTTTGACTCCTGAAGTTTTCGCTAATGTGAGAAGAGAGTTCGAAAATCGTCTGTATAACTGTATGGAGGTGGGCGGAGGTCATTTTGAACAATTGTTGTAATAATCAAGTTAGTTTTTGTTTTCAATTGAATACAAGTTCAATAAATCTCGTTTTCCTGTTTAGATGAGCATCCAATCAGTTTCTCCATCATCCCTCATCCTGATCCTCACGCCAGAAAACCTCGATTGCCAAACTGAAACCAATGCCTCAGTGATTCAGAAAATAGAAAAATGTTTCTGGAACTTTGCCACTCAACCTGTAATCACTTGTATGATTTTTGAGTTGGGGATGCTGAATGGAAGAGATTGATTGCAAAAATTCCATATTCACGCAAGAGAGTCTTATTCTCGAATCAAACATAAACATGTTCTCGTATTATACTGAAATGAACCAGTTTCAAAAGTTATTTGGGTTTTCAGTGTTCCTGCTCCGGGACACCCTGTATGCTGATTCTGAATTTCGAAAATACCAAATTCGAAGAGAAAATTGAAATACCTTTCCAACGAGGTGCCACTTGACCTATTTTCGATCGAATGATTTTTGAGTTGGGGATGCTGGAAATAGGGGTTGATTGCACCAACTCCAAATTCACAAGTATAGGTCGTTTTTCTAGACCGAGCATAAACCTGCGCTTGCATTATGCCAAAATAAATCGATTTCATTTAGTATTTGGGATTTGCAGGAATTCAACTTTACCTCGGTTGGGACACCCTGTATGTTAATTTAAAATTCTAAAAATGACAAATCAGAATGGAGAATTGACAGACCTTTACAGTAAGGTGCCACTCGACCCTTATTCCCTATGATGAATTTCGAAATTAGGGTTGCTGGGGGTAGGGGGTTGATCTGAGAAGTTTCGAATTATTTCGAAAAATGCTCCCCCTCGAAACAAAAATCGACGTGTCTTGGTGTTTTTCGCTAATGTTACTCATTTCGGAGTTATAGGGGGGGTCAAATTTTCGTTGGAACACACTGTATTACATGCGAACAGAAGTAACGGTGGCGAGTCTAGATCTAATTGACTATTAAATATATTTCCGAGTTTTTCCTGTTTATTGATTTCCAATGCTTCCTGTAGGTTCAGTTTCAATGGATTATTTGAGAAGCACCAGATGGAATGCATGTCCAAATTGTCAACGAATATACTGTCAGTCAACCTAGAATTATAACCATTATAGACCGCTATTTGTTTTGTAATACACACAACCAAATTTATATGGAATCACCCGATATTTTGAATATTACCTCAGGGATTTTGGGAATTTCGAAAGATTGTTAGATTGATCCGTTTGGAGATATTTCAATTAAAAAAAGAAATAAATTAAGGTTTATTTTAAGAAAGAACCGAACAAAAGAAAATACATGCTCCTTCCGCATGTAGTAAAGAAGTTGAAAATTGTTTTCTCACGGAGAAGGTATTTTTTCCTCGACCTCAGTAACTGGTATTAACCCCTTTTGCCCTGATAGAAGCCTGAATCCATCTAGGCATGCTTTGGATTAGGTTTTCGACCTCCTCTGGGGTGATATTTTGCCACTCTTCTGTGGCGGCTTGGATGAGCTGTTGTGCAGTTCTTGGATTATCCTGGCGCGATCTAATTTTCCTTTAGAGGTTATCCTATATATGTTCAATAGGATTTAGGTCTGGACAGCAAGCTGGCCAGTCCAAAATAGCGATTCTCTCTGTTTCAATATAATGTCGCGCGAATTTGTTGGTATGCGGAGGAGCATTATCTTGCATAAAAGTGAAATTCTCACCATGGGCACCTCGCCAGAGTCTCACTATGGGCTCCAGTACTAGGTCCACGTAATTTCTAGCCGTTACACTAGCAGGAAACGAAATCAACTCTGTTTTGCCTCCTGCATAATGCCACCCCAAAACATCACACTGCCCCTTAGTAATTCGAAATTTGTCTTGCTGCTCGGAGTCTAGCTTGTCCACCTTGAAAATACGAATCCGGTTGTCATCTGATCGACACGAGTTCTGGTCTCATCAGAAAAAAGAACATTTCGCCAATTCTCAATATTCCAATTTTGGTGGTCCATACACCAATTAAGTCTGTTAATTTTTGTTGCCTGGTTAGCTCTGAAACTGTTAAGGGCATTCTGCTGAATAGACCCCTTGAACAAAGTCTTTGACGTTTCGTTTCGACTGATACACGAATGTCTGTTGCATTTAGAAATTGTCTTTGGAGTGTAGGGTGCGACTCACTAGGGTCTCTCCTTGTAATTTGGCACAAAAAGCGGTCTTGATCTTCAGAAGTGATCTTCCTCCAACTTCTTCTAGGCCTATTTTGCAGATATTGTAGCTAAACGTATCGGGCGTGGGTTTTCAAAATCTCACCCTGTGATACCCCCATTGTGGCCGCCATATCCCTCTGTGTCACCCCTTCTTCAACGAGAGCAACTATTCGACCCCTCTGCACAGCGGACAATCCAACATAAGACATCTTCAATTATGATTATGATTATAGGCTTTTTTGAATTTTGAAATTTCTGTGACGACTGAATACAACATCCCCAACATGTGGTGATAAGTCAACATTTCTTATCATACTACCCAGTTTTTTCACAACAAAAATCTTCATTCTTCACAAGTAGTCGAAGATCCATGGTTAAAAACAATCAATAATGTGAAATATCAATAATTTGAAAGGAAAATGTTTAGTAGAATGTATGATAATAAAACAATTCACATTGTTATGAATAAATAAACGTTAACCGAACTTATTGTGGAAGGAATCATATATTCTAACCATCTTGCCTGACGAGTTAAGTATTAATTCCTCTCACACAAAAATTTGTCATAGCATACCAGTAACTCTTTCATTACCTGTTTTGTAGTAGAAACGTGCTCTACATTAGAATCTATTTTTCTGAAAATTGTAACCCCTTTTCAATTGAATTGTGGCTTTCTATTCAGTTTGCAATTATCATTTTATTTTCCGATTCTACTGGGCCTAGCGAATCAGTTTGTTCAATGTCTTTCTGATGCTCACGCATTTCTTTAAGCTCGCCGATTGTTAGCTCTTGCTCGTTCAATTATGCTATCGATTTGTTTAGGATTTGAAACTGAGTCTCCTTGAGTTACAGTGGTGAACAAAATAGACACAGTTTTTTCCAGATGCCGCTCAATGTTTTTGTTGAATCCTCATTCCAAGATTGTCCAACAACTTATACAAAATTTGAAAGATTGAATTGCTTTCAAAAGTCTCCAACAGAAAGCTCGTTGCTTTGTCTCATTGCTTTATGTGCACACAAGCAAATTTATATGGAAGTATGCAAATTTAGGTTTATTTCAAGAAAGAAACTAATGGAAGACAATAAGAAAATTTCCGCATGTACTAAAAAAAGTGAAAATTGTTTTCTCACGGAGTAGGTGTTTTTTCTCGACCTTAGTAGCTTGTATTACCTCCTCTTGCCCTGATACAAGCCTGAATCTGTCTAAGCATGCTTTGGATTAGGTTTTCGACCTCCTCTTAGGTGATATTCTGTCACTCTTTTGTGGCGGCTTGGATGAGCTGTTTTGGGGTTCTTGAATTATCCTGGCACACTCTAATTTTCCTTTTGAGATTATCCCTTAAATTTTCAATAGGATTTAGGTCTGGAGATCAAGCTGGCCAGTCCAAAATAGCGATTCCCTCTGTTTCAAGATAATGCCGCGCGAGGTTGCTGGTATGCGGAAGAGCATAATCTGGCATAAAAGTGAGATTCTTACCGTGGGCAGCTCGCCAGAGTCTCACTATGGGCTCCAGCACTAGGTCCACGTAATTTCTAGCCGTTAAACTTGCAGGAAACGAAATCTAATCTGTTTTGCCTCCCAGCATAATGCCACCCTAAAAGATCACACTGCTCCCTTGGTATTTCGGAATTTGTCTTGTTACTCGGAGTCTAGCCTGTCTTCCGCAACCCCTTAATACCAGAATCCGGATCGAATACCAACTCTGGTCTCATCCGAAAATAGAACATTTCGCCAATTCTCAATATTCCAATTTTGGTGCTCGATACACCAATTAAGTCTGTTAATTTTTTGTTGTCTGGTTAGCTTTGGAACTTTGGGCCTTCTGCTCTATTAACCCCTTGAACGAAGTATTTGACGTATCATTTCGACTGATACACTGATGCCTATTGCTTTCAAAAAGTGCTTTTTGAGTATGAGGTGCGATGCACTAGGGTCTCTTTTTGTCTTGTCTTCAGAAGTGATCTTCTTCTAGTCCTATTTTGCAGATATTGTAGCTCCACGTATTGGACGTAAGTTTTTGAAATCACCCCCTTTGTGGCTGCTATATCCCACTGTGTCACCACTTTAATTATGATCATAGGCATATAATATATATACATACAACAAAAATCTTCATTCTTGACAAGTATTCAAAGATCAATAATGTGAGACACCGAGTGATTCCATATAAATTTGGATGTGTGTAGATGTGCAAATGATCGCCTTATGTAGTAAGCCTTAAACGTTTCAATGTCTCCCTGGTCCATTGGTTGAAACAAGCTGATGAACAAGTGTTTGGTGGAAAAAATATAACTTCCACTAGTGGATCGAAATTAATTTGAATTGTGGGAGGATAACCATCTGCATTGTCATTTAGTAGCATCTCGTTAAATGAGGTTTCTTTCAATTGGCAGTAACGTTCGACTTCAGGAATAAGATGATGGCAATCCAGTCTTCAAAAAGAGAAGCTGTCACCTAAGTATTCTTATTAGATCCCAAATGACAGGCATACCAGCTTTGGATTCATTCTCTAAGGCTCTTGGAATTTCTGAGAGGTTTCAATTTACAATCTCCATCAGCATTCGCACCAACCATCACTGTCAATCGATTCTTGGCGGCTTCAAACCCGGGAAGAAAAGTTTTCTTCGTGTGCCATAAAAATTCTCTTAGACATTTTCTTCAAGAAAAGAACGGTTTCATCTTTGTTTAAAATGGTTTGGCTAGTGTAGCCACCTCCGTCTATCATTGCTTTCAGTTCTTCTGGATAGAGAAATGCAGCATTTTTATCAGCGCTTGTCACTTCTCTATTCTCTGTGATGCTATGCAAATTACAACGACTCCCAACCAGCCTGAATCAGCCATTACTAGCTTAAAAAATTTCATTTTTGTCGCTTCCCCAGCTTCTTCATTTAATCTTTGAAAAATCTGCTTTGTTTGAAACTACATTGTATTTTGATCAACTTCTCACTTTAATCTAGTAATCACACCATGACTGCAACAATGTTTCTATCTGAGCGATAACACCGTGATGCTTACGGATGATACTTGAATTCAGAGATTAAGAGATTATATCCGTTTGGACAGTTGAATCTGGTGCATCGAATGTTTTCGCCAATTCACAAATTTAAATTTTTGAGTATTTAAATATAATCAGTTTACACTCCAAAGACATTGATTTTCTTTTTTTGTTAGGCTCCAATGCCTAATTTTTCGTTTTTTCAGATGACATAATTATAATTAAAACGCACTGCGCACGTGAAATAATTCCACTCGGAACATGTTCGAATATGTGTCAAACTGAACACTGAGAGGGTGGAGCGTAAGAACCAATGCCCGCGGCAATCAAAATGAATAACCGAATAATCTCCGAATTTGCTTAAAACGGGGTAGCGTAAGTCGGTGTATTACTGTATTGAGTTGATGTGGATGTGTGAAAGAATTATGAAAGGCAATGTCTGTATGAAATAGTTTATGGAGGACAGAATCTAGTCTATTCTCCATAAAATATTCCATGCAGACATTAACATTCACAATTCTTTCGCACATCTACGTCACCATGAAATATCTGTCTATAACACAAACAGCAGTTATATGGTTATAATTCTACTATGATTCGACAGTATGCTCACCTGCAAATAATGAAGTCTATACAATTGTTGAAGAGACTTATCAAAAATATGAAATATGAACTTATATTGGTAAACCCCAGTTTGAAGTCTTTCTTCGTATCTCATAATTTGAATATTGATTCAGAACGGATAACTCTCTAACCAGATATTCCTTCATAAAGGAAAAAATCAGGCTTTCATAAACTTTCTTATGGTAATTGTGATAAAATTTATATATGTAGAACTTTGTTTCAGTATGAAGATATTTGAACAAAAACGCAGTTAAACAAACTCGGATTCTCATCTACTGGAAGAGAACCATACTTTTAATATTAATTTTGATATTTTACAGAAGTAAATTCAGACTAAAATTGAACCTTTGATCGAAAAAGGCCGAAATTTTACTCAATAATTAATTAGATCCAAATCAGTTACCATTACTCAATCATTTTTGTTCTCAAAAGAAGCAATCCCGTTTGAATTTACCCCCTTTTTCGTTAATCACACGGTTCTACTATAAAATATTTAAGGCATTTCATTCTTATGAATATACTACTTAATAGGATAAGCCACAGTTTGGCGTCTTTATTTTGTCAATAGGCTGAATCATTCTTTTAATTAATTAAAATTTTATAATTATTGTTTTCGACTCCATATTTGCATAATTGACACACAAGAGAAAATAAATGTGAATTTTCAAATATTTTATTTCAATAATACATTTCAGAAGAAAGTATTAAAATAAGAGATTAATATGAATATTAGTTAGGAAAAGAATTGAAAAGAATAGAACCATATTTGAGAACGAAGAATTGAAAAGACACACACGAAAGAAACTTAGTTTCCTATGATATTATATTGATAATGCATTTGGAACTAGGGTATTAGCATAAGCGATTACAATAAAGGAAATTATCAAACTAGTTTGGTTTATAAGGATAGGAATCATGTTTGTTTCTCATATGTTTCAATAAATCGAAATTATGTTTAGTTCTGAAATTGCATAAAAGACAACGTATCGAGAAATCCTTTTGGCATTCATATTTTAGATGTCTTTGTAATGAACCCATCACTTTGTATTGTCTTCTGCATTGTGGACATTGATATGGTTTCATAACTGAAAAATAAAACAGAGTTAATAAGATGAATAAATAGTCTTTAGAAGCCAAAGCGTCATGTGATGAATCATTTAGAACTTCAGTTTCCAACATGATTTATTGTATCATATGGTAAATATTGGATATCGCACTAAGAATTCCATAGAAATGTATACAATTTTTTCGAATAAAAACTCAACGAAGGAAGCAAATAAACATCATATAAACATGTATAACGGACTTGGCAGCTGTCCTTCCCGAACGTTAGTACTGTAACTTCAATATTAGCACATAGTATTAATTTGTATAAATAAATTTGAATTAACACTTAAAACGCTTCTGCTCTCACAATTGATATCAAAATACAGAATTTGAAACGAAAGGTTTCTGAAACCCTATTGCAGTGTCATCTTTCGGATCTAATTGTGGAAGTAAACCATCCAGAGACCCATTTGAATACATTCAAAAAAATTAATTCTATTAAAATCGATCTAATGGTCTAGGAGGAAACCCTTGTGAAACTCACCAGGGACAAACTCTTTCGAAAAATGTCCTCTACAAAAGTTTCACAATTTTTTCCTGGCTACCTAATGGCGATCATAAATTTGACCTTGAAAAGAGTGCGAAATTTCACTCTCAAATATGATCTTGACTATGTCCACTACCACAAGGTTCAAGGTCCAATTAACCGATTTCAGTATTGTGGTATGAAAACCGCTGTGCAACGCATTGTGATCTTGGATTTAACGTTGACCGTTAGCTTCAGGCTCATTTCAAGATTTTTTATTTCAAAAGTGTAGTTCGTTTTTCATTTGCGAATTTGGAAGAAGAATTTGAATTATGTTCAAGTATTACCTCGATTATGTCTTTGACCACCAATTTTTATTTTGATTTAAATATAAAATCGTTTTAAGATCCTCAAATACACTTGTGAAGTACTCTCCGAAAACATTGGACATCCGCGACAGTCTTGATAGTAGAAACTCACTCCAGATTTTGTAGACGTCATGACATAACGAGGTGCTTATACATTGAAGACAGAAAAAGTGTAAGGCAATCCTTTGACCCCACAGAAGGGAAGGAACTTTCTGATTGTACATGAAAACTTTTCGTATCATTGTCTCCTCTCATTAATATTTTTCCATCCTGAATCCAACAGAACTTGTAATCATCAGATTTACAATACTGCTTAGCAATATAAAACAATTTTAGGTTATGAGCAGGCAAAGTTTCATTGACATAGATAGTATTTTCTGAATTGTTAAAAGCGAGCTCTGTTGCTGTTAATTCTTTTTTTCGTTTATATTTTTGATGAATTTAGTTCTCATTAATTTATTTTTGAAACTTACCACCACTGGGCGTGGTTTATTATCCTTTGCAGCATAGTGAACCCTATAACACTTTGTTATGTGGTTTTCAACAGACTTATGTATAAATGTCACCGCTATAAAAGCTCTTTTATTTATACTTTGGAATTAATTTTTATCAAAAGAATAACCTCATATTCAAGTATGTTTTAATACCATTATATAACTTTTTAAATTATTCAATTTGGAGATTTCATTCGAAAGATATCACAAGTTTAAAAATGTAAGTCATTTGAAAAATGTCGCATGCTCACCACTACACCACTCGGTTAGACGGTACCATAATAATAATAAGCGATATAGGCGTCATTGGAGTATGAAGGGGGTGTCAATATCGTTCAACAGGGAAGTGCTGACTCAATAAATTCATTTTCAGGAGCAGAGAAAGTAAAGTATACGGTAAAGGCGAGTTTTCTTCAATTTACTCTTTTTTAATAACCTCAAACAAAAACGAAAAAGTGTGTTGAGTGTGTGTGTGTGTGTGTGTGTGTGTGTGTGTGTGTGTGTGTGTGTGTGTATGTGTGTGTATGTGTGTGTCTGTGTGTGTATGTGCGTGTATGTGCGTGTATGTGCGTGTAAAAACACGATGAACTTATAAATATTCGCAAGTTTTCGACGAAATGGTTACGCAAACGTATAAATTCAGGGAAATAATCATAAATAGGTAGAATAAATCTACAGCAGTTTAGTTTGTCTTGGTGAGGGTTCTATTATATCTATACTCACCATTTGAAATGATCGAAAAATGTCAGGAGGTTTTGCCATGAAACCTTCTGGTTGGTTTCGAACGACCTTATGGCATATGACTTTTTTTATATAAGTGGAAACAACAGATCTCATTTTGGTCAAAAATATCGCTGACATAAATTGGGATAAGCTGATTAATCTCTGACGGATTTCTTTGAGAACAAACTCGATTGTCGGAATCACTAAAGGAAGGGAATATTATGCGTTAGTAAAATTAATTTTATTTCAAGATAGAATTGGTAATCATGAATTTATTACGATAGATGAGGAAATATTTACGCTTACATGCACATAAAATATTTAATTTTTCACTAAAACACTCAAAACTTTGGAGAAACTAAGTCATTATAAATTCAATTTATTATGTTTTTCTATATGCATTTTCAGGGTGAATCTAGTTCTACATTTCCTGGGACAAAGGGGGCAAGCAAATCTGGGCGCCTTTCCACAGTCGAAACGCTGATGTTGTCTTAAATTCCTGATATATTTGTAAGATCTTCCACATTCACACATGAAGACACCTGAAAGAAAAGAGTGAGTAATAGATTCTGTTTGTTTTTTGTTTTTCGCTTACCTGCATTTTTTCTACGTATTATGAACGCTAGAAAAAAGTAGAAATATTTGATAGAAACATAACACAATGTCACTGTCAATTTGAGGTAGAAAATGTCGAATACAATCGGAACACTATAGATTTGGTGCCATAAAAAAACTTCAATTATATTGTGGAAAAAGCGCCCCAAGCTGTAGCACCTATAAATGTGGATCGATTTCAATGAACCAAAATACGATTTGCATCTTGAATAACATTGTAACAGTCTGAAATAATATGAGGATTGCAAACATTACTCATGAAAAATGTCACTGTTTAAGATGAAAAAATTTATTCAACTATTTTGAGTTTAAAACTGAAATACAAAGTTAGCAATTTTCTTATAAATCGGGTGACCCAGTGGACAGGTAACAGACCGTAACTTTTTTGTTTAAAGAGCGAATTGAACAAAATTTTGCAGAGTTATGTTCTTGGAATAACGCTTTCCCACATGTAAGCATGAAAAGATTATCATAACAACTTCCGGTTCCACCCCAAGTGACATGAAGTTTGTTTATTTAATGACCCCCTGCATATTTTTTTAAGCCATAGCAATCGCATCAGGATAACCTTTTCAACGGTGTATCATTTTAATGCATTTGTTTTGATAATCAAACACAGAAACCGATAAATCTACTTTTACTAATATGGCCGCGATATGAATTTTGGTAGCGATGGCTGCTCAATGTGCTCTTAGAAAGTAAGGGCTCAGTTCCATATTCTTATGCGTTAACAGGGGAACCATACTATCTTGCGTATGATTCAATAAACGAGTTGAAAAACTTGAGAAAAAAATTCGTTTCCATGTCGCTATTGAACTAGTAATAGCTTGTGTGTTTATGTTGTGTTAGTGTCGTGTGTACAAAAAGAGTACCAAAGATTTTTCTGGTTAGCAGCTTCAATTCTCATCTTGCACTCCATGATTTCCAGACGCAGACAAGGGTGAAAGGAAGGGGGTTTGGGACAGAAATCTGTAACAATGGAAAAAGAAAACCAGCAGAAAAATATTTCCACAATCATATCTGACTCTTATATGTGAATTCAAGAAAAGATTTTACATAGCCAGCAAGACCATAAAAAGGACTAAGGAGATAATCAAAAAGTACATAACCTGCGATATTTTCTCTTTCGCGGAGATGTTCTTCCGTCGCAGTGTGAGTCTCCTGAAACATAATCACTTCCTTGTGCTTGCTTGCCAATTTTGGAGCATAATCTCGCAAAATCCCTTCAATATTCACACTCAACAAAACAATTTCCTCTCACTTCGACCGAGAGAGCCCCGATGGCTGGGTTCGGTCTTCTAAGGGATGCCGATTAGGATCTATAGATGTTTTAGAATCATTATGAAGCCAATAATTTGGGTTGACATCTCCCATAGATTACTTCTTCGTGGTTCTTGTTCAATTTATAGAAAAATTTGCGTAAAAATGTTGACAGTCGTTTTAATAATATTTGAGTATGGAAATTATTGTCCATATTGAATCTTTTGAAAAACCGATTATAATAATTCAAGCGCCTCTCTGAATCATTAGGGTATAAATGTTGATGGTACTTGAAGAATTTGAATTTAAATTTTTTCAAAATACGTCGAGTTATTCCGTTCGTTATTCCAGTCTCATTCTCAATCTGTCTCAGCGAAATAGTAGAATCTATCTCAACCATTGCTAACATGTTAGTTTCTGCAGCTTCATCAATAATAAATTGCTCATCAGGTTGAACTGGGAGTCTCCTAAACTGCCTTTCGAGTCGAAAAAAGTAATTGTTCGGTTGGGAAAACTTTCCCCATAAAGCTCTGCCGCTCTTCTGGAAATTTTACGACATTCCCCATATATTAGGAGCATATCTACCGTCAATAGTATATATTCTAATGTGAAATGGAAACAACAAAACTTTATTGACAAAGAGATAACAAGTATTTACAACTGCGACGAAATTATTCAATCGTAGAACTGTCAGATAATGGTGGCACACAGATTTTCAAAGTGAACACAGAATATTTTCTGGAGAATGTTCCTGTGATCACTGGGTTGATGCGATTTTGACTGGGTGGATCAGTTTAGATGATTATTTTGGATGAAAATCTAGTACAAGAATGAAGATTTCTACCGAAACAAATAATTAAAGGATTGCTACATGCGCTCATGAAATAAAAATGAAATGTTCAATAATTAAAACAGAGAAGTCCCAAATTTAAATCAGCGAAATTCGATTCCGTGAAAACCCTGTTATTATTTGAAATGATCGGATAAAATGGAAAAACGTATTAAAATATGGTCAAAATAACTGAGCCCTTCCTATCTAAGAGCACATTGAGCAGCCATCGCTACCAGAATTCGCGGCCATATTAGTAAAAGTAGATTTATCGGTTTCTGTGTTTGATTATCAAAACAAATGCATTAAAGTGATGCGCCGTTGAAAAGGTAACCTTGATGCGGTTGCTATGGCTTGAAGATATATACAGGAGGTCATTAAAAAACAAACTTGAAAATATTTGATAAATATATATTTATATATATATATATATATATATATATATATATATATATATATATATATATATATATATATATATATATATATATATATATATATATATATATATATATATATATATATATATATATATATATATATATATATATATATATATATATATATATATATATTTTCAAGTGATTTTCAATTATACATTAGAGCCCAATGTTAATCTTTAATATGTATTTCACCTATTCTGTTAACGCAGATCTCTGTACCTATACTGTGTGACCCAGCGGACAGGTAACAGAACGTAACTTTTTTGTTTAAAGAGCGAATTGAACAAAGCTTTGCAAAGTAATTGGAATAACGATTTCCCATATGTAAGCATGAAAAGATTATGATATCAACTTCCGGTTCCACCCCAAGTGACATAAAGTTTGTTTTTTTAATGACCTCCTGTATCTATCTTCAAGCCATAGAAACCGCATCAAGATAACCTTTTCAACGGCGTATCACTTTAATGCGTTTGTTTTGATAATCAAACACAGAAACCGATAAATCTACTTTTACTAATATGGCCGCGAATTCTGGTAGCGATGGCTGCTCAATGTGCTCTTAGATAGTAGGGGCTCAGTTAGTTTGACCATATTTTAATACGTTTTTCCATTTTATCCGATCATTTCAAATAATAACAGGGTTTTCACGGAATCGAATTTCGCTGATTTAAATTTGGGACTTCTCTGTTTTAATTATTGAACATTTCATTTTTATTTCATGAGCGCATGTAGCAATCCTTTAATTATTTGTTTCGGTAGACATCTTCATTCTTGTACTAGATTTTCATCCAAAATAATCATCTAAACTGATCCACCCAGTCAAAATCGCATCAACCCAGTGATCACAGGAACATTCTCCAGAAAATATTCTGTGTTCACTTTGAAAATCTGTGTGCCACCATTATCTGACAGTTCTACGATTGAATAATTTCGTCGCAGTTGTAAATACTTGTTATCTCTTTGTCAATAAAGTTTTGTTGTTTCCATTTCACAGTAGAATATATACTAATGACGAAAGGTAGATATGCTCCTAATATATGGGGAATGTCGTAAAATTTCCAGAAGAGCGGCAGAGCTTTATGGGGAAAGTTTTCCCAACCGAACAATTACTTTTTTCGACTCGAAAGGCAGTTTAGGAGACTCCCAGTTCAACCTGATGAGCAATTTATTATTGATGAAGCTGCAGAAACTAACATGTTAGCAATGGTTGAGATAGATTCTACTATTTCGCTGAGACAGATTGAGAATGAGACTGGAATAACGAACGGAATAACTCGACGTATTTTGAAAAAATTTAAATTCAAATTCTTCAAGTACCATCAACATTTATACCCTAATGATTCAGAGAGGCGCTTGAATTATTATAATCGGTTTTTCAAAAGATTCAATATGGACAATAATTTCCATACTCAAATATTATTAAAACGACTGTCAACATTTTTACGCAAATTTTTCTATAAATTGAACAAGAACCACGAAGAAGTAATCTATGGGAGATGTCAACCCAAATTATTGGCTTCATAATGATTCTAAGACATCTATAGATCCTAATCGGCATCCCTTAGAAGACCGAACCTAGCCATCGGGGCTCTCTCGGTCGAACTGAGAGGAAATTGTTTTGTTGAGTTTGAATATTGAAGGGATTTTGCGAGATTATGCTCCAAAATTGGCAAGCAAGAACAAGGAAGTGATTATGTTTCAGGAGACTCACACTGCAACGGAAGAACATCTCCGCGAAAGAGAAAATATCGCAGGTTATGTACTTTTTGATTATCTCCTTAGTCCTTTTTATGGTCTTGCTTGCTATGCAAAATCTTTTCTTAAATTCGAGCGTGTTTGGACATATGAGAGTCAGGTATGATTGTGGAAATATTTTTCTGCTGGTTTTCTTTTTCCATTGTTACAGATTCCTTTCCCAAACCCCCTTCCTTTCAACCTTGTCTGCGTCTGGAAATCATGGAGTGCAAGACGAGAATTGAAGCTGCTAACCAGAAAAATCTTTAGTACTCTTTATGTACACACGACTTCAACACAACATAAACACACAAGCCATTACTAGTGCAATAGCGACATGGAAACGTGATTTTTTCTCAGGTTTTTAACTCGTTTATTGGATCATATGCAAGATAGTATGGTTCTCCTGTTAACCCTTACTATCTAAGAGCACATTGAGCAGCCATCGCTACCAGAATTCAAATCGCGGCCATATTAGTAAAAATAGATTTATCGGTTACACCGTTGAAAAGGTAATTCTGATGCGGTTGCTAAGGCTTAAAAATCTGTATATATTTTCATGCTTATATATGGGGAATCGTTCTTCCAATAACTATGCAAAGTTTTGTTCCATTCGCTCTTCAAACAAAAAAGTTACGGTCTGTTACCTGTCCGCTGTGTCACCAGGTTTATAAGAAAATTCCTAACTTTGGATTTCAGTTTTGAACGCAAAATAGCTATAACGTTGAATAAACTTTTCTGTCTTAGACAGTGACATTTTATATTATATATATATATATATATATATATATATATATATATATATATATATATATATATATATATATATATATATATATATATATATATATATGTATTTTTTTGAAAATAGAGGATTTACAAAAATTTGAATAATTGTATTTACAATAAATGCTTATATCTATACTTTTGGTGTGTGTCAGAAAAACACAAGTGTGAGCTCAAGAAATGTAACAGGGGAACCGTACTATCTTGTATATGATTCTTTAAATGAGTGAAAAAACCTGAGGAAAAAACTCGTTTTTCTGTCGCTATTGCACTAGCAATAGCTTGTCTGTTTATGTTGTGTTAGTGTCGTGTGTACATAAAGAGCACCAAAGATTTTTCTGCTTAACGCTCCATTCTCTCTTGCATTCCATGATTTCTGAACGAAGACAAGGGTGAAAGGAAGGGGGTTTGGGACAGGAATCTGTAACAATGGAAAAAGAAAACTAGCAGAAAAGTATTTCTACAATCATACTTCTTATATGTCTAAACAAATCTAAGAAAAGATTTTACATAGCAAGCAAGTTCATGAAAATGACTAAGGAGATAATAAAAAAATACATAACCTGCGACATTTCCTCAAATTCCCTCTCTGTTTGGCCGAAAGGGCCCCGATGGCCAGGTTCAGTCTTCCAAGTGATGCAGATTATGATCTATAGATGTTTTCGAATCATAATGGACCCAATAATTTGGGTTGACATCGCCCATATATTATTTCTATTTCTTTTTAATATTCGATTATTGCCTGTATTGTATTTGGTTTTGAATAGTTCTAAGATTCAATATAATTGAGTTCTATACCTTTTTGTACTTGGTGTAGGATCTCTAGATTGTCTATTGATGGAAATATATGTTTGTTTTCCATGTAATGTTGTTCCAGAGTGGAATATATTTTTGTTTTAAAGAAATGTGAATGATGTTCTTTATATCTAATTTTAAACGACCGCCTGTTTGACCTATATCAATTCCAATACAATCGGAATATATTGGTTTATACACTCCTGAATAATCAAATTTTAAGTTTTATCTTTGGCATTGAAAAATATATTTGATAGTTTGTTTGTGGATTTGTAAGCAAATTTTACATTGAGCATTTGGATGTTATTTGTTTTGTTAACCAAATCTCCAATATAAAATTTGCCTACAAATCAATAAAGCAACTATCAAATATATTTTCAATGCTAAAGATAAAACTCAAAACTTAGATAATTCAGGAGTGTATAAACGAACAAATCCCAATTGTAACGGAATTTATATTGGTCAAACAGGCAAGTCATTCAGAATTAGATATAAGGAACATCATTCACATTTTCATTAAAACAAAACAGATTTCACTCTGGCACAACAATCAATAGACAATCTATAGATCCTATACCAAACACAAAAGGTATAAAACTCAATTATCTTGAATCCGTGGAAATATTCAAAGCCAATACAATCAATAATCAAATATCACTTAATGACCTGATTGAATTTATTTCCCAATATTTGGGGTTTTCAACTAGTTTTTCCTTCATACATTAGTACCCAATGTTAATCTCTAAGATTTATTTTACCTGTTCTGTTAACTATATAACATGAGAAAATTGCTAACGTTGTAATTTAGTTTTAAACTCATACATGTCTGATGATGAGGGAAAGCTCAAAGAAGCTATAACATGAAATAAACTTCGATTTTTACGTAGTAGTATTCACAATCCTCATAATGTCAATTACATATCATATAGTGACTGCCGAATCTATTTCAGCCTGAAACATTTTCAATGGTCGTTTACGTTCGGAAATACAGGAAGTTGACCTTGACTAGGACTTCTCAAATATTCTTCCTTCGATAACATATTCAGTGTTGAGTATCTTTGGCGAAAAAGGATCACTTAAAATACTGCATTTTCCGAGAAAAAAAATATCAAAAAAACTCGGAAGATCTGTGCTAGACTATCATTGAAAATCAAAGGGCAACCTTCATTGAATCGTGATGGATATTATTCGCAATTATTAACGAAAAATTATTGGTTGTTGTTTCGTTTTGAGAGTTAATGATAATGGAAAATCAAGTGAATAGAGATATTCAAGCCAATTTTCTGCAATCTATCAGAAATAGTGTTCGAACATTTCGACTCTATCGGGACCGATATCCAGATCGTAATGAATTAGAGATTTTTAGAATCGACAAAAACTTGTTGAGTATAGGATCGAACTCAAAAAACACCTGTTCGACAAATTTGTGCGAAAAGCAGGACGTCAACGACGACAATTTGTTTTACTAGAACCCTTATGTTTTTTAACAAGTACAAATTTTTGAACAACAATTTTTTAGTCATACAATGCATTCAGATTATTCTTTTTTTTCGGGACCATCATTTGGTCTGGTGAGTGTACATTCCACAAAAATTGTCGTTTCAATGGAAATAATTTCAGACGTTGGAGCCAGCAGAATCCGTATAGCATAATGAACAATGATTTTCAGTGTAGATTCAGTGTGAACGTCTGGTGCGTAGTTTATTCGAATCGTTTCATATATATATATATATATATATATATATATATATATATATATATATATATATATATATTATATAATATATATTTGTATATATTTTCTTTTGAAGAGAGAGGATTTACAAAATTTGAATAATTGTATTTACAATAAATGCTTATATCTATAATTTTTGTGTGTCAGAAAAAGCACAAGTGTGAGCTCAGGAAATGTAACAGGGAAACCATACTATCTTGTATATGATTCAATAAACGAGTGAAAAAACCTGAGGAAAAAACTCGTTTCCCTGTCGCTATTGCACTAGCAATAGCTTGTCTGTTTATGTCGTGTTAGTGTCGTATGTGAGAAAAGAGTACCAAAGATTTTCCTGCTTAGCCGCTTCATTCTCTCTTGCATTCCATGATTTCCAAACGAAGGCAAGGGTGAAAGAAAGGGGGTTTGGGACAGGAATCTATAACAATGGAAAAAGAAAACCAACAGAAAAATATTTCTACAATCTTACTTCTTATATGTCTAAATGAATCTGAGAAAAGATTTTACATAGCAATCAAGGTCATGAAAAGGACTAAGGAGATAATAACATAACCTGCGATATTTCCTCAAATTCCATCGCTGTTTGACCGAGAGGGCCCCGATGGCCAGGTTCAGTCTTCCAATCTTTAGAATCATTATGGACTCAATAATCTGGGTTGACATTGCCCATATATTATTTCTTCGTAGAACTATGCATTTTCTTTCTAAGAGTAACCAGTCAAGGGTCCTACGGCATATACACCTTATATCGTTCTACAAATTGGTATTTAGTTCCGCTCGAAGAGGATAGACACTATAACGGCCAAAAAAAGCAATAATTATAGAATATCGCAATCAGGCCTATCTGAGGTAGGTTTGAATAAAAAAAAATAATTTTTAAGTTATGAGGCTTGCTATAAAGGGTGTCCCATTTTCGATGTTCAATTCAGTAGCCATGTTAAATCATGCAAATGGAGAACGATGATAACCTCATCTCCTAGTACTTCTCTCAGTGTCCAATTAGGAAAAATCTCACTCGTGTGCACTGGCAAATTAATTCCAAAGAGCGACAGGTGAGTTGAAAAAAACTCGTCAGAATTTCAATGGAAATATATTTTAATACAACTATAACGATAAATCGAAAAACCAAAGATGATTCATGAACATTTTTAGAGTTTTATAATGTCGAAAAAGAAATAATTATAGCACTTAAAACAGCTTCGTTAGTTTTCATGAAGTAGACTTCGCCAAGAGATTAACGCACAATTATTAACACATATTTTTTTCGGATATGTTTTCGTGGTGCATATGTTCTTATCATGAGAATTAAAGTAAAAGAAATAAATTCTGATCTATCAAAAAACCACTACTTAACAGCAGTTAGTAACGTTGGTTATCTTGAAAATTTTGATTTCAGGTTATAATGCAACGCGAATCACGAAATTTGTTACCAGCAGAATCTGCTGAAGCAGTGGCGTTAGATGTTCTAGTTTCTACTTATGAAAGAATAGGTCAAAGACTTGAGGTGTGTCATACAACTGTTTCCTGAACGATCCGCAGGTACAGGGGGACTGGTAGTCATGGAACAAGTGCTGGGTAAAGACAAGCTCGACCAACAGCGGCGATACAGAATAGTAGGATGTAAGTTAGCACTGAAACGATAAGACCACGTCCTGTTAGTTGGCCAACCCACTCCTCAGATTTGATCCCTCCTGTTTTTTGGCTATAGAATCACTTCATGAGAAAATGTGGTCGTTTAGAAAGAAAGAATAAGAACCGCCTGTCAAGAGATTTCTAGTGATGCTGTTCTGAATACAACAAGTGCCATATTTAGGGGATGCCAATTGTGTATTCAACAGCAAGGAGCGCATTCTCCATAATTTTCATGAAAAATTATTTGATATAAATTGAAATTTGTTATCAATGTTTTCGGTTAATTAAAACGAATGTCTTCACTTTCTCAAAATTTTCACGAGAATGATAAACACAGAGTGCTTCTGGTTCATCACAATATGGAAATCGTTTCCGATCGAGTCGAAATGCTCGAGCATTATCTCTGTTAGATCGAAAATAAACTTGCATCATGTCTATATTCACTTGAATTTCGTCTTTTTTACTTATAAGGAAGACCCGACACGAAACAATAACAAAAATTAGCGGGTAGATGCCTAATTTGGTCAAATCTCAGATTCCATCGTGACGTTCGAAATTTGTCCAAATGTATTCAATTTCTACTACTATTATTGAACAAATTGATAAAAATGTTGTGATACGAATGGGAGAATCTCCTATTTGCTTCTCACTTACCAGAGAACAGTAAATATCGAAGTTTGAAGATCTCTTTTTTAGGTTTCCGCTCAGTTCTTCGAAACAATGATCAATGAAGTATATAAATAAAAAAAAATAATTCCTCTAGAGAAATAGTTCATGCATTTTCTTTCTAAGAGTAACCAGTCAAGGGTCAGAGGGCATATACACCTTATATCGTTCTACAAATTGGGTTTTAGTTCCGCTCGAAGGGGATAGACAATATAACGGACAAAAAAAATCCATAATTACAGAATATGGCAAACAGTCCTGTTTGAAGTAGGTTTGAATAAGTTTTCAATAAATAATTTCTAAGATATGAGGCTTACTATACAGGGTGTCCCATTTTCGATGTTCAATACAGTAGCCATGTAAAATCATGCAAATGAGAAAGATGATAACCTCATCTCCTAGTACTTCGCTCAGTCTCCAATCAGGAAAAATCTCACTCGTGTGCACTGGCAAATTAATTCCAAAGGGCGACAGGTGAATTTAAAGAAAACCACGTCAGAATTTTAATGTTAATATATTTTAATACAACTATAACGATAAATCGAAAAACCAAAGATGATTAAGAAACATTTTTAGAGTATTATAATATCGGAAAAGAATTAACTATAGCACTTAAAAAACAGCTTCGTTAGTTTTCATGATTTACACTCCGCCAAAAGATTAACGCACAATTATTAACACAGGTCTTATCGGATATGTTTGAGCATATGCCAACAAGATTCGATGTTTCTCTTGATGCATATGTTCTCCTCACGAGAATTAAAGTAAAAGAAATAAATTGTGAGCTAACAAAAAACCATTACTCAACAGCAGTTGTTGACCAATCTTCGCAAGTAACATTATCTTGAAAATTTTAATTTTAGGTTATGATGCAACGCGAATCACGAAATTTGTCACCGGAAAAATCTGCTGAAGATGTTATAGGTTCGACCTATGAAAAACTAGACCAAAGACTTGACGTGTGCCATACAACTGTTTCCAGAACGATCCGCAGGTACAGGGAGACTGGTTGTCATGAAACATACATGAAATACATGAAAATTTTATATATGAAAGAATATCAATCACTGTTGAGGTCAATATAAAGAAACGAGAATTATCTTACTCCACTCCTTGATGTCTATGTAGAATTTAGGTGGGTACCTAACCTGAGTGTAGCAGCTCGGTGTTGAACTAGATTACCTCCAACAGTCTGCGCCATTGGAATTGAGTTATGGATGTAACTCACATACAGGAATAATGCACCACTAGGTTCAGTGTAGACTACAGGTGTTGAATTTGAGAGCCTCCTAACCAAAGATGAATTAAGAAGAGTGAAGAAGGGTGTCTTCTCAAGTAACTTTGACTCCTGAACGACTAACGTGAGATGGAGACCAAGAAGTTGAACGTATACTTAATAAGGTTGGCGTAGCTATCCTTGGAGAGCTTGATGAATACTTAGAGATTGCAGGTTGTAGACTGTAGATTTATTTCAATGTAAGCTTCAAGTAGAAATGGAGATCTTCGTAATACTATACAAGTAGGAATATGTAGCTTCAGGCTTCAGGTCGAAATGTAAATGAATTATGGCTCAATGAAGAGCTTTTTTCAAAACTTGTAGTAGAGCATATCGAAGTGCACCTCCTAACGTAAGTGAAAGAAAAAGAAGACAGGTAATATGAAAAATTTGAAGACCCTGCAACAAAATAAAATACTACAATAACCGGTGAAATCCTTGGGGAGGCGTTAATATTCGAGAACAAGGTCGCAAAAAGACTAACTCAGATGAAGGGCGGTATCGATGAACGAATTCTGGATCCTCGTGTTCGATGATATTCGAAGAGATGAAATTATTTCTTCCACAGTAAAACCAACTCAATAGAAATAATTATTTGAATGTGTGTACAATATTACTATATTACTATCCCTTCAACCAAAATCAACAAGTAAATTATAAAATACACTGACTCACATGAATCCCAGAATTGAACTGAAAATTCGACGACGCCACAAGATGGCTACTTCAATTCAGGAAATTAAAAAAAAAATCAAGACAGTTTTCCACCGAGACATTTGACAATAACAACCGTGGTATGAAAGACTACACCAAAGTGAATTTTATTTTAACCTGTTCTCTGAATATTTTGCAATAAATGGAATTGTATATAGAATTTCACAGAAAACCTACCAGCATAAAATGACGTCACAGATTAATCGTCAAGCTCTAGACATGGTGTACGCACTGCATTTATCCACCGCATATAGTACTGACTGTAGATACTGTCAGCGCCATTTATACGTCCATCCCCCAGTACGACGAAACACCGTGGTTGAACATGAAGCTGGCTACTGTAATAATCCCCTCAGATGGTTCATAGAGAAAACCAAGATCTATCTAACCCCCAAAACATCTGTCAGAACCTAGTGTAAATAAACTAGGAAAATCATAGAAGATTTTTAAAATTATGAATTTGAAAGAGAATTTGGAAGCTCTCACCCCATTTATCACTGACAACAGCCTCACGGAGGTAAGTTTCGAAACAGCATGAAATAATAAGAAATCGTTAACGAGTCTCTTCGCGATATTGCAGTCAATTTCCACGAAAGTATCAGAGCACCAATTTTCAGTCAGAAGATGGTCTGGGTTATTCATAATCATATTAACTACGCCTAAGGAGAATAACTATGAGAATGGACATGAATATAGCCTGGTATAATTTTAATTTAAAGAACTCAACTGGAATGAGGTGTTGTTCGTAGTTTGCAGGTGATATAACAGTGTATTTATTTCTTGGGTTGTAGATATTATAAGTGAGGAAAATAGGGCTCAATAAATAAGATAATTTCAGAAGTTATTGAATATTTGAGGCAGAGCCATTTGGTAACGTTACAAACTTTAACCGCAGCCAGCACATCCAATAGTCCGATTTGATTTTGCCAGGGAACATGTCAATCGGTTAGAAACTGCCTGGGAGAAAGTTTTGTTTACAGATCGACGTTATTCGGTTTACATACGTCGACATTAAAGATATTCTCAGTCCCAATTTTTACCGCATGGTTGTTGTGGATGTTCAATAATGGTGTGGGGAGTAATTTCTTTGAACACTAATCTGGCCATCATAGATAATGGTACTCTGAACGCTCAGAGGTACGTTACAGACAGAAAAACATGTTGTACTATTTGACGCAAACCTGAGTGAAAACTTTTTGCTTCACGTCAATGAAGTGACCGCTAACAAATCCAGACCTCCATCCCATCGAACATTTCAGAGACATTATATATAGACGTCAAGAAGCCAGAAAAAGCAACCAGCTACCCCGAATGAGATTCGGAATACACTGATCGGAATTTAGAACGAAATGGATTGGTAAATCGTAGATTTTTGGACACTTTAATTATTATATTTTTCATTATTATTGTTATTTAAATATCTATGAGCACCATTCTGATTACGATTTTTCTCAAGCATTTCTCAGTGTTGGTGGATAGCTGGAGAAACAGTTTGTCATATCTAAATTTCTGAATTTATTTGACTTGTCGATTTTGTTCGTTCATTTCTTGATGCCGTGTATATAAGAAGACGAAAAATCAAACAATTAAAAAACATATATAGAATATTAGTTTATTATCAATCAAAACCACATAATAAATATGCAATATAATTTACAGGTAAGTAAGCGACGTAGAATTCTTGGCTTTACATCTTAATCGTAAATGATGGTAAACAGATGTTTTAACTTTAAAACTCTTATAGCAATTCGGGCAAGTGTACTCTCCGCATGAATTCAGAACTACTTTCTTCCTACCTGAAATTTCAAATATATTAGTATAAATGAATTCGATCAAATCAATCAAATTATTCTAAAACCTAGACGAGAGATACTGCTTCACAGAATGGGAAGGAATCTCTTCCTCGACTCCATTTGCGACACCCTATATCTGTACTAGGGTGATTAATCGATTGGAAAAACAATAATAATAATTACAAATATTGAACAGCAGTGACGGTTTGTAACGCAATTTGACGACAGCGCCTTCATCAGACAGACACAAATTGAAAACTTAACTAATGCACAATAATTCGTATATGACTTACGACAATGGATTAAAAATAAGTAAAGCTAGCTTAGACAATACACAGCTATTATTTGAATGCATCAGCCAAAAACAAATCAAGTGAAGGAGAATTATTGTCGAAATCAATCTGTTCATTCAATAATATTTTGGAGAGTTTATATCTATTGATTTCGAGGATTCCCAATAATTAATGTCAAGCTTTTCATTAGATGAATGTAGGATTTCCACATTTTGATTGAAATTATGATTTTCTTCAATTAAATGGTTGAATCAGAATTAGTTTTTGATTGCTGAAACCACGGAAATGTTCTTTGACAATATCAATGTGCACTTATGCACTTTACATATTCTCTCTATAGCACTTTAATTCCTACCTTTCACTTTCTGACTTCGATCAAACTATAAGGCGATCTCAATCTCGACTCCACTGCCTTTTCCCTTTCCATGATTTCCTAGTATTCTATATTCCGGTATTTTTTAGAAAAAAATAACAATATTTTAAATTTCCATAAACTAAACAGAACGTGGCTCATTGAAGTGGAAAGAAAAAAGTAAAAAACAAAAAATCGAACTACGATGATATTGAGGCATTCAAGACAAATAGGGAAATAAAAGAATCAACGTGGACTCTAAAGATAAAATAACTTATCCCGAATTATTTACGGGTAAACCAGAAATCCACTATTCCAAGTTCAAATTTAGTTTATAAATGGTCATTTCCTTTATTCATAGTAGATATTTCTTCGAAACCCCTTCAAATTCTCAACTTTCACAAAAAAAATGAATGAATTCAATTTGCAGAATCGTAGGATATTGAAGAGGATACACGTATATAGAATACTAGAGAAAATATGGAGAGGTAAAAGAGAACGGAGTCGGGGATGAGATCTTGATATAGTTTGATCGAAGTGGGAAAGTGAAAGGTAGGAATAGAAAAGAGACAGACAGAATATGTAAAGTGCATTAGTGCACGTTATAACTACCTTTGAAATTTCTGTGGATTCTAGCAATATATATCTTATTATAACTACCGAAGCTTGAATACTCCACATTTCTTTTCCTTATCTATTTTATTATTATTATTTTTTATGTGTTTGAAGAGATTATAATTATTAAATTATTATTGTATCGGAATGAGATATGTAACTGGAACTTCTCCAGCAAAGATCATGAATTATGTCTAAAAATTCTTTATCAAAATTTTGTGAACATGGAAGAATACTCAATGACCTGTAGATCATGCTGTGAAAAGCTGCCATTTTATGTTGAATAGGATGGCGTATTGTGCGTAACGATGTCCGTATGGGACGTTTTTTTAATATGGTAATACTTAGATCTTAAAGTTGATCAAACCGTTTTGTCCAAATTCTGAACTGAGTTTTATTATTGGTTCAATTGAATTTATCTCGATAATATCAGCTGACTTTCAGTACTAGTAAAACATATCCACACATCCACATACCGAAAACTGTTTAAAAGAGGGTTCTCATTAATCACAGTTTCTAAGTTATTCATGAAAACTTCTGCTGATAAGGGGCTAAGTGGATTTTTCACAAAAAAAGCCCTCGCCCGGACGACGAAATGAAGACTCATAAACAAAGTGATTTGGTTTTACGAATATATCTTTCAACAACACTATTTCTTGTTGAATAAAAGGATTGACGATTTCAAATTTCATAGTTCTTCCAATAATACCTATAAGGGATTTAGGGCTGATACTTGGAAATAAGTTATTGATATCAAAAGAAACAAATTTGGCGGTATGAAGAATATGTATAACTCGTGTTTCATCTATTTGTTCATAGGAATTTTTACAGAAGTATTTGGGTTTATTCCGACAACAATGTTATTTTATTTGATAAATTAACTAATTAGATATCTTAACCACAGCAGATGAAACATAAAATATCTAGTCAAACCAGGTTTCCCGGTTTCTGAAGTTTAATGAGTGGATATGATTGGGGAACTAGTTGTAAAAAACAAGTACTGTGTTTTAAGGAATTTTACTTAATAATTGCGATTCGTAACGCGTTTCACTACACCGTAGCTTCTTCAGACGAATGAATGTACAAAAAATATAAATATAAATGTTCTTAAGTAATTACAAGCTTATTGGGTTGCTTCTTCTTAAGTGGTTATTTATGACAGGTATATAAAATAAAATCAAGGAATAGATTGCTCCCCGAAGAGATTCAATAGAGGTGAAGGGTTTAAATCGACTTGTTCATTGGTGAGTCTACCTGAGTGTTTGTATTTATTGATTTCTAAAGTTTCCCAAAGATCTATCTTCCAATATTTATTATCTGTATGCAAAATTTAAAACTGTGGATCGAAAGAGTGATTATTTTCTAAGAGATGATTCGCGTAATTTGAATCTGATTTTTTATTTGAAAAACTGCGTTTATGTTCCGATATTCTAATATTAAAATTTCCATGAGTTCTACCAATGTAGAAATTATCACAGTCATCGCAATTCAATCTATAAACACCTGATTTATTGTTTTTACCTGGGTTGGTTTTATTATTTTTTATATATTTGCCTAAATTATTATTAGTTTGGAGCTATGTTGAAATTATTGCTACTCGAGAATGATTTCAGTTTCTCACTTGTAATGCCAACGTAGGTTAAGGTGTTGAATTTTTGTTTCAATTTATCGACAGGGTAAACTTCATTCAATGCGATTCTATTTTGTTTTTTATTTAAAATATTATTTATTAGTTTGGGATTGTTACCATTATTTTTGGCTATTTGTTTAATCAAATTTAATTCTTTGTTGAAATTTTCTGGTGATAACGGGATGTTAATCAATCTATGAATAAAACTATTGAATGCTGACATTTTATGTTGATATGGATGACACGACGAGTTATGTATTATAATATCTGTATGTGCCTGCTTATGGTAAATTGCGAAAACATGTTTTTCATTTTCATTCGAAATTGTTACGTCTAAGAAATTTATCTAATTATTGCTTTCTATTTCGGTTGTGAATCCAATTTTTGGATGTAATGAATTTATATGATTTTCGAAAATTTTTAACTGTCTATCTGTTCCTGTGAAGCAAATAATGATATCGTCTACATAGCGATACCAGTATAAACAATATTTACTGAGTGGATGATTATGAATTAATTTCTCTAAGTTATTCATGAATATTTCTGCTAACAAAGGACTTAACGGATTGCCCATAATCAAACCGTCTTCAATAGTATAATACTTGTTATTGAAATGGAAACAATTTTGATCTAAACAAATTTGTAATAATGAAAGAATATCTGATTTAATGATAGTATTGACATGATTCTTTTCTAATAATTCTTCAACTAAGTAATACGTATCTTTCGGAGGTATGTTGGGAAATAGATTCTGTTTTATTAGCAAGTCGTTGAGGAATTTTGAAAGTTTGAAAGAAGGTGCCGTTACATAAGAAACAACAGGTCTAATAGGGTAATTAAGTTTATGAAGTTTTATCAACGAATATAATTCGGGGGATTGTGGATTGGAGTTAATGAATATATATTTTTCGTGGTCTGTAATTAATGATTTTGCTGTCGAAATTATGTTTTTAACCACTTTCTGAAATTTTGCGGTAGGATCCTTAGTTGATGTTATATAGCTTCCGGCTGTTAAGAATTGATATGGATGACACGACGAGTTATGTATTATAATATCTGTATGTGACGGCTTATGGTAAATTGCGAAAACATGTTTTCCATTTTCATTCGAAATTGTTACGTCAGAGAAATTTATCGAATTATTGCTTTCTATTTCGGTTGTGAATCCAATTTTTGGGTGTAATGAATTTATATGATTTTCGAAAATTTTTAACTGTCTATCTGTTCCTGTGAAGCAAATAATGATATCGTCTACATAGCGATACCAGTATAAACAATATTTACTGAGTGGATGATTATGAATTGATTTCTCTAAGTTATTCATGAATATTTTTGCTAACAAAGGACTTAACGGAGGATTGCCCATAATCAAGCCGTCTTCAAGACGGTTTATTATTCCTAATGGAATTTTACCAAGTAAAAGCCTCCCACAGTCAAAAAAAAAAGGGAACTAGTTGGTCATTGATTATTATATCGATTTTGATTGCTTCATCCAGCGAAAGTTTATCATAATTCAGTATATTTTTGATTTAATTTTGTAATTGATTAGTTAATTCGAGAGAAATTTTGGATACATTTTTGGAAGTTAAGTCTTCTGTTTAAGAAATGATTCGGTAAAAATTAAAACATCCTCAATTGATTCATACATTGGCGAAGGCTTTCAAGGCCGGGGTCAATAAATTTATTGGTTTTCGAGTGTATTAGCCATGGTCTGTATGGATTTTTTCCTAACGACCGTCCACTACTGCGGTGGTCAGGGATGCACTACTAAACTCTATCGCAAGTTCAACCGCTCTTTGGGATTTCAACGCCTGCAAAAATATTTTTTTCGTTTTGGATTATTGTTGCCAAATGGTTATTCTCCCAATAATCAACCAGAAATAGAACCAAAGCCTATTTGAAAAGATAATTTTTAAGGCTTTCCAAAAAATTTGTAGGTTTGGTTTGTTGAGGTCCCGAAATTTTGTATGGAATATCGAATTATTTTCGGCTTGCACGTTCGGAATCTTTGATTGACGGTGATAAGATCCTATCAAAAGTTAAATGTATTTCTGTTGCGTCTGTTGAACATATTTTTATAAGTATTGCTCTGCGATTTTATCAAAAGTTTGGGGCATAGAAGATCCAATTAGGTGCAATTAGTAGAATGATGCACAGCATCTACGAGTCTATCGCTATCGTTCTCATTTTCACGTTCAAATAGCATGCGTACTTCTTTCAATGGACGAAATCCACACAGCTACAATGCTGTGTCCTTTTGTATCGCATGGGATGGCTCGCTGGGACCTATCTATCGCATGTATTCACTCTTTAAGATTTGACAACCGGAATTAAGAACTGATTCTTCTCATCCAACCCTATACCACCATGTTAGTAATGAAATAATCTTTCATTTATTTAAATTTAATTCATCAACCAGACCGGTACAAGTTACTAGTATCGATTTACCTGTTTATACCTGTCTACCCAAGAGTTGTGACAGGAAAAATAGACAACCTAACGTTTGCATATTCTATGGGCTTCATACTTTCGAGTGGTATGGAATTTATTCATTGACCAAACCAGTGAAATGTTTAAAAAAGAAACTTTTTTTAATTGTCAATTATTCTTATTCTGGACTGAAATTTTTTGGCCACCCCACCTACAATGAATTTATTTGCCATATTTTATTGAATATAAAATACTTTTCGTCCATTTACCAGCACGGTGAAAGTCGTTTTATGGTGGGATCTTAGAGTACGAGGTCTGGCTATAAAATAACGAGACTGGTTACGAAAAGGGGTTTTAATATGAAAATTATTTTACATTCAAATGGTCCCCTTCAATATGCTTCCCTTTCCTCGCCACACACCTCTCCATACGTTTTTTTCATAGATCAAAGCAGTGCTGGAAGTCCACCATGGTGAGGGCCTTTAGGAGCTCTGTCGTTTTTTTCTTAACCGCTTCTATTGACTCGAATCGGGTCCCTTACATAGCAGATTTCATCTTCGGAAACAAAAAAAAGTCGCCCGGTGTCAAATCTGGCGAGTACGGCGCGTGTTCGAGCACTGGAGTGCGCTTACCGGCCAAATACCGCTTCATAGATAGCGTCATAGATGACTTTTGTCATGTGTAATTCCTCGTGTAAAATTTTTCTAACCGTTTCTTTATCGACGTTCACAGCCTCGGCTATCATCCGGATTCGACGATCTGCACGCACCATTTGATTGACTTTGGTCACTGCTTCCGGAGTTGAAACAGTGCGCTGGTCATCTTTAGTGCTCTCTCGGCTCTTACGGAAGCGCTTACACCACTCAAAAACATGCGCACGAAATAGAGATTTATCCCCTTAGGCCTCAGACGGAGTTTTATTCAATTTAACGAGAAATTTGAGATTGATATGTTGCTTCTGGTTTTTGTCACACATGCTTTTCGGCACAAGAAAAAGAAATACGTTCGTTTCAAACCGCTACTGCAAAAATAATATAATAGTAAGGAAAACGTATTTTGGTACGTGCATAGACAAAATATCTAGATACCCAACGCACTACTCCTTTTTTCCCTACTAGTTTAGGGCGCCCTTTAGATGCACAGTCTCGTTATTTAATAGCCAGACCTTGTATTATGATGTCGTGTCTATTACATAGTAGATGTGTCAATAGAAACACGTATACGTTATGTGTTTTCGTTTTACCGATTTATTGTTAGTTTTCGGAAATTTGACGGATTCAATGTACCCTCCGAGAACAGGATTGAAGATTCAAATCAGATATCGTTGGATAGGTCTTCGAAAATATATTTGACATATGCATTTTTTCAGACTCTTTGAGTACTCAATTTATTTAGAAATATTTGTCAGAAGTTTAAGGCTGAATTAATTGAAAGACAATGATTTCATTTCGGACAATTTATTTTGACAAATAGACAAGAAACGTGTCATTTATAAAGCTTCAGAGTATTCATCACATTCAGACATACAGTTGCGGCTGAAGTAATGAAGTTTCAACTGGCATTTGTGTTTGAACTTTTTACAACATCTCGGGCACATAAACTTTGGCTCTATACCACATTCGTATACTAAATGTCTTCTCAAATGATTTTTGTTCTTATAGGAATTACTGCACTTATAGCATGCGAAACGTCCATCTGGTGTAATGAGATATTCCTGAGCTGAAAGATAATTGATATTATTCTAAAAGTTATATTTTGTTTACAGAATATGATTAATAGAATGTTTGACAAATCTTTGTTATGCAGAAATTACATAATTTCTGCTGGTATCTGACGATTTCTTCTACTAGAATTATTATGGGTTGAAAACAAGTATATAATAAAAATACTTCAACTATACACAAATATATACAATATTATGTTGATATAGATAAAGCAATATGTTTTTATTATATTTAAGTAGGAAATATAAATTATACTAGGCTCTATTTAATCCGATTCCAGAATAGTGCGCAACAAGATATAATTCAGAACAAAAGAGAATATTGTGGACAATCAAAATATCTTCCGATTCGTTTTTTTTAAATCGATCTAGATCAGGGGTACTCAAACTTGAACCGCTGGCGATCTATTCAATATTTTTAGATTATTTACGATCGACTCTGAGAGGCTGCAAGTACGTGTGATGCAAGATTGTCGTATATACTCGATACCCCCTACCTACCTACCTATCTAGGTAGGGTGTACCGTAGCATATACAGGAATATCCATCGGGACCGTCCGTTAAAAACTTTTCGAGTTCCAATCACAATATCAAGCTGAAATTTCATACGCGGACATAACTACCGATTTCCAATTGGAGTGAATTATTTTCGAAGTGATACCATTTCCGGTTATACCGGAAGTGGGTCATCACTTTGTTATTTCAAATGGCAATCTACCTTTTTTTATTATACATCTAGAACCGACTTTTCAGCAAAGCATAAAATACCCAAGTTGTTGGCACTTATCTGTCAAAACTTTTGACAGATTTAATTATTTTTGTTTGTTGTTCAGTTTTTGAGGAACGTTCAAAAAAATTGTAGCTCGTAGATCTTTTGCACTACAGCCAAAATTCTGCTTTGATAGATAGAAGAAGGATCAAAGAATTTTTTAAGCAATCTACACATGTCAAATGTTTATTGCGTTGTTTGTATGATTTTTTCAATTTGGTCTTTCTCAAACAGCAATAACTCAATTTTTTCAAATTGCACGTGCCAATTTTTATATCGCAATCAGATGAAGCGTCAAATTTCAGATGGAATTGTATAAGCATGTACTATACCCATCTCTTATAGTTCCGAAATAATTTGGGAATATATTGAATTTTGATGATTTTGCAAGAACTAACAGAGAATGCTTTGAAATATTTGAATCAAGTAGCTGAACTGGCTACGCTCACCTGACCGGTGCCTAAAATTAATGTACTTGTCACACCGTTCATTCGAATTTGATATTCTAACAAGAATTGTCGTTATTTCAGATTGAAAATATACAAAAAATACAACACATTTGGAATAAAACACCTGATTATTCAAACGAAAATATATTTAATCTTTTTTAATTCATTTTATAATGTCAAAAAGTAGTGGGTAGAAAATGCAGGCAATTCAATAACCAATATCCAAATTTACCGTCTATGAGTAAAATAAAATTTCGAAGCATTAGAAGCAATTTTCTACAATTCGAATGAATAAAAATTGTAGGAACTAAGCGAAAACCAATCATCGAAGATAGTTACATTAATACGAATAAATGATAGCAAACATCATAGGAGAAAACTAATTTACGATCTGATTAAATTTTCAATATGGGCCCCATTTTGCTCGATACATTTGACAGCTCGTATACGAACATGATGAGTTGCCCTCCTAGTTTCCTCAGGATCAATATTACGAAAATCATTATGAATGCGCTCTAGTAACTCTTCTTTACTTCTTACAGGAATAAGATACACTTCGCTCTTGATTTTGCCCCATAAATAAAAATCAAGAGGCGTCAGGTCCAGAGGCCATAAAATTGGTCCTTTATTACCCCACCACCTATCCTCGAACATTTCTGTTAGCTACCGATCTACAGCTCGTGTTTTATGTGCTGGTGCACCATCCATTTGGTAATAGCAATCCCTCAGATGTTAAGGGGTAATCCATCTGAAAAATTTGCTAATGTTTCGAGGTATCTTTGTCCATTAAGATTTTCCTCATAAATGCGATGAGCCAACAAATCATTCATTAAAATTGCAAAACCGTTCACCCTGAATTTATTTTGGAAATCAATAAGCACAATGAAATGTCGATTTCTCCTGTTGGTTATTCCACTTTCATTGAAGTTGGCTTCATCACACCATATAATTTTTTGCAGTATTGTCTCATCTTCTTGAAGCCGAATTAATGAATTTTTACAGAAATTTAGCCGCTTGGGAAGGTTATTTGGTTTCAATTTTTGTAGTCTGATAAAAGAATACGGGTTCATGTTATGTTTCTTAAGGATCCGTTGAATGGAAGTATAATTCAATCCAATATCCATTGATGCTGACTTAATGGACGCATGCGAATCAATTTGATTGTCGTCGTCCTCGAGAATTGGTTTTCTTCTAGTTTCTATGTATTTTGTTCCTCCAAATTGAAGGAAATTGCTTTTAATCCTTAGAAATTTTGTTTTATTCATAGGAGCCAAATTTGGAAATTGGTTATCGAATTGCCTGCAAGTTCTATCCACCACTTTTTGACATTAGCCATGAATTAAAAAGAGATTAAACATATCCTCGTTTGAATAATCAGCCATTTTATTATCAATCTGGAGTTTTTCATTAAAAATTTTCACTTCATATTTCAAAGCATTCAAAGCATTCTCTGTTAGTTCTTGCAAAATCATCAAAATTCAATATATTCCCAAATTATTTCGGAACTATAAGAGATGGGTAAATTACATGCTGATACAATTCCATCTAAAATTTGACGCTTCCTCTGATGGCGATATAAAAATTGGCACGTGCCATTTGAAAAAATTGAGTTATTGCTGTTTGAAAAAGGCCGAATTGAAAAAATCATACAAAACAACGCAATAAATATTTGACATGTGTAGATTGCTTAAAAAATTTTTTGATCCTTCTTCGATCCAGTCAAGCAATAATTGTGTCTGTAGTGCAAAAGATCTACGAGCTACAATTTTTTTGAATGTTCCTCAAAAATCGAGTTTATGACAAAAATAATTAAATCTGTCAAAAATTTTGACAGATAAGTGCCAACAACTTGGGTATTTTATGCCTTGCTCAAATGTCGGTTCTAGATGTATAATAAAAAAGGTAGATTTCCATTTGAAATAACAGAGTGAGGACCCACTTACGGTATAACCGGAAATGGTATAACTCCGGAAATATTTCACTTCAATTGGAAATCGCTAGTTATGGCCGCGTATAAAATTTCAGCTTGATATTGTTATTGGAACTCAAAAAGTTTTCAACGGACGGTCCCGGTGGATATCCCTGTATAAACAGTAAACGTAAATTAAACAATTGAAATGATTATAATCTTTATGTCATTATAAAAAACAACTCATATATTTTATTTTTATGCGTTTAATAAAATGATCATAAATATAAATCAAATTATAAAAACTTAAAGTAAATGACATATATTAGTCCAAAAAATAAATAAATATTTGAGTTTTACATTACTATCTAAATACTAAATCGGTGGATATTCTGCTACAGCCTGTATATAAATCTAGAATTGTGAACAGAATTTGACATATTTCAAATGACTCCATGTCTGTTGTGCATGTGGGTTACTACAGCACATTTTTGTTTCGCCATATAAGGGCATGCAGGACAGTAAAACTGTGGTGGTTTCTGACATTCAAATTTGACATGTCTCCATAACGATCTCTTTGCTTTATATACTTTCTGGCAAACTCTGCAGACGAATCCTGGAAAAATATATTTATTCAAGATTGAATTTTAATCTGCTGAAAATATCGATTTATATTCTATATTTATTCAAAACTTCAGTACAATAAATTTCATACAAACAATGGTAATGAATCAGAAAAATTTAATCATCCACAAATTCTTTATTACGGACGTGATGTTCCTTCGCTTTCACGACTGGGTAAGTGAGTACCTATGGTTCTTAAATAACAATGACACTTGAAATAAGATTCTCTCTTTGTAGGCATTCCACTTCCTTACTTAATGATACAGTTTCAGAACTTACATCCAACGTTTTTGGGCAGTTTTTGCACTTAAAGTTTTCAACATTTATGTCAACTTTTTTTTCACTATTTCGAAACACTTGAAATGAAGAACAGTTTAACAACCAACATCTAATAACTTGGGTAGAAACACTTTTATTACAAAATCTACATTTACTTTCATTTGTTTTAGAGCTAGTTGAAATACCATCCGACTCGACATATTGCGTTCAATATAGTTCTCAAACAACAATGATACTTGAAATAAGAAGTTGAATCGTGCGACCACTGTTTCAGCCTTATTAGTTATGATCTTGATTCATGTGATACCTTCCTCCTTAAGGTTGTCATACATTGAATGCGAATGATATCTACTACTACTAATGCACTAATGATGAACGTAAGAAAATGGTACGCATTAGGGTAGAACGAAAATAGCGTTTGAATTGTGGAGACCGTTACTTGATGTAGATCCATGATATAAATGAGATAAAAAACACAAGGTTTAACTTTAATCTACACTTTATTTGAAAAAATTCGACGTTTCGCTGACACAGCAGTTTTCTTTTATTAAGTGGTTTGAATAATTCGAATCTGATTTATTTTCATCGAAGCTACGTTTATGTTCAGATGTTCTTATGCCAAAACTCCTATAGGTCCTACCGATATAAATTTTATCACAAGAACCGCAATTGAGTTTATAGATTCCTGATTTACTTGAGTTTTCAACACGAGATTTATTATTTTTAATATGTTTACCTAAGTTATTAGAAGTTTTGAAAGTTATATTAAGATTTTGTTTGACGAGAAAGGATTTAATATTTGTACTTGCACAACCGCAGAATGTTAAACTGTTGAATATTTTATAGTCTTTATGAATAGGATATACTTCATTTATTGCTTTCTGATACAGTTTTTACGAATGATTAGATCTATCATATCCGGATTATATGAATTATTAATGGCTATCTGTTCGATGATATTTAACTCTTTATTATAATCTTCTACTGATAAAGGTCAATTGAGTAACCGATGTACCATGATGTTTAAAGCTGCAACTTTGTGTTGAATTGGATGTAATGAATAGTTATGTATAATTGTATCAGTATGTGTTGGTTTACGAAAGACCGAAAAAAACATGATTATTATTTCGTTTAGTGATTTTCAAGTCCCAAAAATTAATGGAATCGTTCTGTTCAATTTCTATCGTGAATTTAATGTTCAAATGGATGGAATTAATGAAATTAAGAAATAAGTCTAATTGACGAGTAGTTCCAATGAAACATACTAAGATGTCGTCAACATATCTATACCAATAAAGAAATTTGGAAATGAGTGGATGTGTATGAATTTTCTGTTCGATATTATTCATAAAAATCTCTGCTAAAAGTGGACTCAAAGGATTTCCCATGATCAAACCATTTTCACTACTGTAATAGATGTTGTTGAAAGAAAAATAATTTTGTTCAATGCAAACGTCCAACAGATTCAATATTTCTGATTTAATTATGTGGTTAACATGATTCGAATTCAACATGTTTTCGAATAATATTTTGACATCACCTTGAGGAACACTTGGGTATAAATTCTCAACATCAAACGAAATAAGTTTTGCGTTAGGTGGTAGGTTAACGTTTTTTTATGTTATTTATCAATTCGAAAGAATTTTTTATAGAAAATTTTGATTTGAATGAACAATAATTTTTAATGATATCTATAAGGTAGTGCGACAATTTCACGGCTGGGGCTGTAACGTAAGATACGACTGGTCTAACGGGGTTATTTACTTTATGAAATTTAATGAGTGAATACAGTTGAGGTGGTTGAGGGTTTGGTAAAATTAATTTGTATTGTATTTATTTATTGCTTCAATTAAAGATTTTGCGTCATTTATGCAATTTTAATATTTTTCTGGAATTTAATAGTTGGATCTTTGTTTAAAATTGTATAGTTTCGGACGAAATGAAATTTAGAGTTTTAAATAAGTAGTCATTTTTATTTAACGCAATAACAGTATTACCCTTATCTGCTTTTGTAAAAATAACTTCATTTAGTTGAGATTTTTGTTTGATGTCCTTTAAAATATTTTGTTCTTTACTCGGTTTGAAGTCAGCTAATGATTCATTTTTTATAATGTTAGATGCTAAATATTTAAGGTGAGTGTTATTAGGAATATTTTTCAGAGAAATTTCAGTATCTATGCCAAGTTCCTCTAAATCAGATTTTATCTAGTTTGATTTAATATTGTGTTTGAAACCTTTCTCCAAGAGACAAGCTTTTGAATGAGCAGGTAGATGTAAATTATTCACCCCTACTTAACTTGTTTAATTAGTTTTTATTACCTTCCATACTAACTGTAAAATGGCTCGGTGTGGATTTTCCTGTTACTCATCCAACTTTTTCAACGATTTGTTTATAATACCATACTCTTCAATCTGTTTGTCATTCTTGATAAAGCTGCTGTGTCAGCGAAACGTCGTCGAATTTTTTCAAATAAAGTGTAGATTAAAAATAAACCTTGTGTTTTTTAACTCATTTAGAAAATAGCGTTTTTCAATTGTTTTCTCTTTCAGTTATTTAATAACGGGGAAAAATTGCTTTTAAAAAAAGACGAAAAAGTAAGGATGGCGTTCTAGAACATCTTGAGATGCCACAAAAGGCTTAAAAGTGCTAAAAACTTAAAATATTTGAGAATTTTGAATTTGATTAATTCTTCTATGCTTCTTTCATTCATTATAATCTCACAGAAAGTTGATGTAAATATGTTTAAAGACATGCTGAATAAAAAATATAGTAAACTCAAAACAAAATAGTAACGAAAATGATGTTCATGTCGAAAAATTCAGAGCCTTTTTCGAATTATTTTTGTTATAACAAATAGTGATTAATAAGGTTGAAATGGAAACTCATCATATGAATTCTATATTATTTTATTATACCACATGTGAAAGATATGTCTACCATTAATAAATTTTTGTTATTTAATAGTGACATTAAATTTGTTTCATATCAAATTTCTACACCTTCTCACAAGAATAAATTTTTGAAGTATATATCCTTCCTATTCCAATGAGCCACAGACATTTGGTGAGTTGGTTGATCTTCATTCGTTTCCCTTTTAAAGTCTTTGAGAGAGTCAATGGTAATATGTTTTACCAGAGTAGGTTCATTAAAGTCATTTTCAGACCACGAGATCATGTATGTAAACACCTCAAAAAAGTCTAGGGAACACTTACCAATATTTTTAAAATATGAATTTGATGATTCGAATTTATAAAAATCTTTCGGTTTTTGTTAGGATGTATTGTATATAATGTATTCTCAAGAAAACAAAATAATTTTTGACTTCTCCAAAGCACCTATTATAAAAAAAAAATTGAAATTCGGAAATGACGAAATTTGATAAAACACAAAAAAAAAATCCTGAACTAATATTTTCGAAACGATATGGAAGCACTTATATTTTTCAGTACCCAGAAGGTCCACCTATATTATAAATGACACATCGTCGCGGAATGCTCAATATTAAATTGTCTATTACATTTTGGCCTAAGTCATTCCAAGCCCCCTGAACTCATGTTCATGATGGAAGACGTTCTGACGCAGGGGAGCAGGATGGTCACGGAGAAGATCGATATCATTCTCTTCAAAAACGTTCAAGACAACTTTTGCACGATGAATAGGGGCATTATCTTGTTGAAAGAGTGGATTTCGACCCATTGTTTGAAGATACGGTACCACTACTGTATGAAAATGAGTAAAACTATACCTCCCCAAAACATCTGATCCGCCTCCCTATCTAACAACTTCTCGAGCATGCTGGAGACGGTTTTGCTTTCCAGGTTCCCTCCATATTCGAATTCTTCCCGAATCGGGATAATAACTAAATCTAGATTCATCACTGAACTGAAGAGAACAGTGGCCCACCTCTCTCGATCCCAGTTTACGTGTTCTTGGCACCAAGTTAAACGAGCAGCGCGATTTCCATGGGTCAGTTGTGGAACTCTTAAAGGACGTCTGGAGTGGAGTTGACCTTCGTGCAGTCGATTTCTCACAGTTTGGTCGGAAATTTGTACATTATGAACTCGTGATAGCTCTTGAGCTAATTGAGATGCTGTGGTAGTACGATCTCTCCAGGCTTGTAAAACCAAAAATCGGTCTTGGGCGACTGTAGTAATCCTGAAACGACCTGTATGGCGTTCTTCTACGCTACCTGTTTCATTGAAACGCAACCATAAACGGTTTATGACACTTGGGCTACTTCCCAGAACCCTGGATACTTCCCGTTGTGAGCTCCCAGCTTGGAGCATGCCAACGGCTCGTAACATCTCTTCTCTAGTCAAATGTCGTCTTTCCATGGTCGAATAACAAAACTTGAATCTTTTATTTGTGCTTACAACAGAAACAAAGTGCCAACTAACTGATTTCAAACACTGAATACATGAAATGATTATAAAGCAGCGTCGCATCTGCTGCATTTTTAGTTTTTTATAAAAAAAACTGAAATCTGTTGCGGCACTCTATATAATTTTGTGAGAAATTGATGCAGGTGATCATTTCTTTAAAAAAATCATCTATATTGATCTTTCTGGATACGATATATCTATATTCAGAAGAGTTCCCTAGACTTTTTTGAGTTGTTTATATAATATTTCGAGTCGAAGTTCATTGCTGAAACTTTAAACTTCCTGACTACTTTCTGTTATTGTTTTTAAAACACGTCGTGAAGCAAGTTCTCAAATGTTTTTGCGCTAGTTGTATAATAATGAGAGATTTTTTGGAGAAGCAAAAAATAAATTTCTTTCAATATATGGGTCCACAACATTATTGATATCATAAGAGGTACCTCTCTGAAATGAAATAAGATGTTGATGTTGAATATTCAACGAGACAGGCCATACACTTTGACAATATTTTCAGCCAGGGTCTTAAACTCCTCAGTCGGAGTTTTTTATTAATTAGCTATAGCTGCTTTCAGTTCCATCTGTTATTTCGATTTGGTCAGAAATGGACGGTTCCATCACACCCAATGGCAGTATAGTTTAAAAACATTTTCTCCATCTTTGAGAAACAGCTACACTAGTTTTTTCGTTATATGCAGCAGTTCCATCTGTTATTTCGATACGGTATATATATATATATATATATATATATATATATATATATATATATATATATATATATATATATATATATATATATATATTAACATAGGTACTATTTATCACATAACGATAAATGCCATGTACGGGGAAATCCCCATCTTCTACCTAACGTTAACTCATTGAAATGTGATAAAGGTTTAAGTACTTGTAGAATGGGTACAATTATCTTAGAACAAGTTTCACTCTTCTTGGGGACTGATGTTAAGTTTAAGTTTAAGTATAAAATGTAATACTCTTGCAATGTTTAGATTGAAATCTTAATTTTCTTCAGAAAAGAGTTTCAAAAACTTTCTTGAAAATCTTTAAATTCACATTCAAACATTCATTTTTGAACTATTCTCTCAGAACTATCAGTTCTGAAAGAATATCACTTACAGTATGAAATTTCATGAAAGAATCGAATTCCAGAATAATTTGACGGTGTTCAGTTTGTTCAATTCCAATTAGTATGAATTTAGTATATATAGAAAATTGAAAATGGAATGAACTAAATCATACAAAGCGCTTGAATGGAGTAATTTGAAGATTTTAAATTTGTAACTACTAAAAAGAATCTACGAACGTTAGGGATTTTAGTTCACAGTAATTTTTCATTCTTTTTTTGTTGTTTACTTCGGGTGGAACATTGAAATTCGTGATTTTCATTTGAATCAGGACAGTTGAGTACGGAATGAAATGAAAAAAGCTTGAAACTCTTCATTTGTAATCGTCGAACCCCATGAATAATATATCCATTAGGAACCAATTTGAATTTCCTTCAAAGATTTGGAATCAAATTTTTCCTACTTGGTTATTTGTATCACTTATTTCACTGATTGGGCAGCTGACAACTGGATGATCTTGAAAATTCTTTTCCTACGCTCGTTTAGTAAATAATGCGTTGGATCACGGCCCTCTCTATATAAGGCCGGAACTTCTCATGTGGCAACAACGCGTGACGTCACACTAACAGGGTTACTTGAGATTGAATTAGCACAGAGTTTATATGGCGCAGGTATTTTGAATTGAATTCGCATGCATTTAAATGAAACTATAATATAAAAACACTTGGAAACATGCACTTACAATGACAGAAAATGTGTAAGAAAGATATTAATGATCTTAGTAGAAATAGGTAACTGAAAACATCAATAGGTAAACGATTTAAACTAAAGAAGAAGTTTCCATTTTTTGGATTTGTAATTCAAATAAGACGCTGTTTTCTATAACATATTAGATTCTTTTTTATATAAATTTTTCAAATCACTAAATTTTACAACAACTGTTTCATCACATTATTCATCTTGATAAAACTCTGGAAAAACAAACCTCTTTTCGTTATCTTCTTGATTTATCCAGTTATTGCTGATGTTCTTATAAATATGAACAGTATCATAAGTTGAAAAAGTTTTATGATGATCTGAAAGTGGGTACATAAACTTGGAGGTGGCATTTTTTGAGAGATTTTCGAACATTACTCGATTTACTCGACTATTATCAGAAATGATGGCTTGGAGATTGCAATTTTTCAGTAACGTACAACTTTTTGAGTCATTTCTACCAACTTTTTCCCTGTGACATTATGGGCTGAAAAAAGAGAGACAACATTCTTAAATTTACCAAACGCTGAAAAAATTAAATTTGTCACCACTGTTTTAGTTGCACAAGAATTTTCATTTTCTGCATGTTCCAAAATATCCCCATTTTTATAATCATAATTCATCTATTTGCAAAATAACATATTTCTCCTTCAATTTAGATGACTAACTCTTCCTATGAGGAAATGATCATTTTTTCTGGCTTATTAGATGAAATTTTCGAAGAATTTGTAATTTTTTGAATTGTTTTTGGGAGAGGCAATGTTAAAGTGAAATTTTCTCTCAACAAAGAATAGCATGCAGTAGACTGGGTGTATATTAAAAAAGAATGCATAATTATTTCTGGAGAATAACTCATAAATTTTTTCCTTCAAAGTTCAAATTGAATTGCTCTTTCAAAATATTTATCTTTTGTAAAACGTGCTCCCTGCTTTCATCGTGTTTAAGTAAATTTTACAAGCATTCAAAAAGTACATTAATATTTTGCACCAGATTTGTGAAGTTGAGTGAAGTTCATCACATCCCTTAACATACTTGTACCTAATTAATATATTTTATAATTGCTACCATCTATTAATTTTGCCACCACAATTATGAACCCGAATCCAAAACTTCTTTAGATATATAAAAGTTGTTTGTACATACCTCCATACTCAAACTATCTTGCACTTTAATACAGACAGGTACCGTTGGCATATTTTCCAAATCAACCTGATAAAAACAAATTTTATCACTTAAAACTTCATACTTAAACTGTTGTAAATCCAGTTTTTGCCTTAAATTGTCTTAAAACATTGTAAAGTCGTTAATAATGTCTCCACACAGCTACTGTCGATTTCCTATTCCTCTCTTTGTAAGAACATTTCCTTTCACCGGCTCGGTGGCGTAGGGGATATGATGCTTGTCTTCTGAGCAGAGTTACCTGGGTTCAATCCCCACAAAGTCGGTGCGATTTTTCGGATTCTGGGAATCGCTTGAGTATCCATCTTTCGGAGGAGATGTAAAGCCGTCGGTCCTGTCTAACGAAGATGTGTTGGACATTAAAGATCCCTTCCCTCGATACGAGAAGGGTTCGGCAAAATTCCCGGGTTAGTGAGGTGACAGAATTCCCCGGCGTGTCATTGACCAAAAGGCGGAAATAGAGCACGTTAAAGGAATAACAAACAAACAAACATTTCCTTTCGGATAGCAGGGTCTTTCCGTACTTGTGGCAATTTCTTGCTTATATAAGAAGGTAGATTGGGAAATAATGTGGGAACTGCCTCGATCTAGAAATAACCCTTTTCTGGCCTGGCGAATCCTTACTTCTTTCCTTTTAAAATGAAATGAAATTCGAAATGTTTTTCACAAACAACAGAGTTTTTACCAGGAGTCCAGTTTATTCTGGGAATGTTATTCCTCAGCAAGTCATCCTTTGGAAAATTAAACACTGATACTTTTTTGTTTTGCGATTCATAATTGCTTTTACAAGCTGGCACTACACAAGTATTCGGTATGTTTAGAGTCTCGAAACGAAAACTAAACAGAACTAGGCATGCACCATATACAGATGAATAAGCACCTGACTATTCAAAACTTGAAGTGATGTTACACTCAATTGAATACAGTTCGCAATGAAAACTGCAGATTGTTTAAACAATGCTTGAAACTTCCCAAAACGAATAAAATACGAAGTTTCTTCAACATGCTTCAACCAACTGTAAACAATGGTGCGCATGGTCAGCGTGATGCGCTGAAGGTTCATTTTCACTCGGTACGGGCCGTCAATAGCCCTGCTAGCATTGTTGTCAATTCTCAGCATCTCCGACCTTGTATAGAGAGGGCCGTATATATATTATATATATATATATATATATATATATATATATATATATATATATATATATATATATATATATATATATATATATATATATCAATTAATTAAACACTGAATGTTATTCTAATTATAGAAGTCTGGCAGATAATAATTAATAATTATTGCAAATGGACTTTGATAATTATTTTTATAGAAAAAGAGTTTAATGAATAGATTTCCCAAAATAAACTCCTATGAATACACACATTAGGAGAATAATTTGCTTATTCGATGGAATTTTCACACGAAAAATCAATTTTTCGCAAAGCGACCGTGTGAAAAATCCTATTTATAACACCAAGATAGTATTTTTCCTCTTCCGAGAATTTGAACTCGTGAGTGTTATATATAGGGTGCGCCAGAAAGAACCGGACAATTTCATATAGTTATAACTTTCGCAATTTAAGAATGCTCTAGTCATTCGTTCTTGTTTCGTTGGAAAGCCAAAGGACAATTTCAAACGTCGAAAACAAGCAACACCAAGATAAAATTCGAGTTCAAACCAGATGTCGCCTAAAACTCGATGACATTTCACTGTTTTTTGTTTATCATAGAGTTAATGCATGCAGTCTATGTTACAACGGGAGGTGCATTTTAAGGTGAAGCAGAAAAACATTATTGACGACCATTGGCACAATTCTGAATCAATATTCGAGTTCAATCCTTCAAAATGATGGGAAAGGTTCAATCTACTGATTGAATTACTCAGTTGATCCATTACGACCGGAAAAAGTTTTAATGCGCGGGAAAAATTGTTAATATTTGAGAAAGTCGGCCATTTTGAATTCGAAAGGGAAATCAAATTTTAGGTTGGTTTCAGTAAAAAATGGTTCTTTGTCTTCTTAAAACATCCATGAAAAACACAACAACTTCAGGATTGCCAACGCCATGAGATGAAAAAAATATTTCGATTTCAGCTTAAAATCATAATGAAAAGAATTCTTCACGCTACTTTTTTACCAATTCTTAGAATATTTTCAAGATCAATATGCCGCACTTGAATTTTTTAATGTAAAAAACGTTCCAGCGATCTGGAAATATTGCTCATTTTCGAATGAGTCAGCTATATTGGATTACACCGAAAGTGAAATTTCTATACTATTTCTGAAAGATGTAGTCCTTTGGCTTTGCAATAAAGCAAAAACGAATGATGTAGCTGTAAAATTTCGAAAGTTATAACGGAAAAAAAATTGTCCGGTTTTCTTTGGCGCTCTATATATTTATAAAGCTTTCATAAAACAGAATTCGATTACCTAAAAATCTACAGGTTTAGTCTATAACTTGAAAACTGTACTTAACTGTACTCTAGAGTACCCGTAAGAAATTCTGTAAGATCCATCTTTTACCATTGCGCTATGCCGAGGGATAATCGAGCTACGAGTGATACTTGAAAGTTGAAGATTTTGAAAATCACTCTATATCTTCAAAACAAAGAGGGCTATGAAAGTTTTGTTTACTTCATCTATTGTTTCATCAATAAGCAATACCAGATCGTAAAAACCACGTTCTTCTATTTCTATTAGTTTAAAAGTTAGTATTCATGGAGAACGAATTTGGTATAGTAGTAGCACATGGATTAAGTATGTAATGAAAAATATAAAGAACAAAAATGGTTAAAATTACCAATTCGATGCTCATCAAAATTTTCTTTATTTTTATTTAATCAAATAAATGAAATCAATTTTGTTTTCAATAAAATAGTCTATTTAAAGGAATCGTACAGAAGTGTGTCTAAAATATTCCAGCTTATGTTTGTGTTTCATGTGGATTTTAAGATTTCCCTTCTGTTTACATTTGTAATCACATAAATTACATTGGAATGATGGCTTTTTTTGGCATTCGTAGCGTAGATGTGTTCTCAGACACGATTTGTACTTATATTTCTTCGTACATTGATGGCAGGCATATTGATGTAATTGATCTGAAAAAGACTGAATTAATGAATGAAATATAAATGATCTCAGTATTATTTCTATAATTATATGATGCATCCCTTGACAATAAGGAAGTAAATTACATACACATTGTCATGTTATTACCAAAATGAAAAAGACTTCACAATAAATTTGAAATGTGCTCGTCAAAATTGGAATAATTTGAATTTTATTACATCCAGATTTGATAGAGCAACGTTTTCACAGACGATACCACTAATTTCATGTAGATAGAGTATAGCAAAGATCTTCTCAAACATTCAATCATTCACATATTATTGCTGGCAATATTAACATTAACATCTTGGAATTTAATGAAAATATTATTCAATAATAAAAACCAGTACTGTGTTTTAAGGAATTTTACTCAATAATTGCGATTCGTAACGCGTTTCACTACACCGTAGCTTCTTCAGACGAATTCGTCTGGTACTTGGTAAAATTCCATTATCAATAATAAAAAACATTACTCAATAATTGCGATTCGTAACGCGTTTTACTACACCATAGCTCCTTCAGACGAATAAATGTACAGAAAATAAGAATGAGAATATAAATACAAATGTTCCTAAGTAAGAAAGGTATGATTAGTGAGCCGATGGAAGTCGCTCAGGAATTGAATGAATGTTTCACAACTATTGGAAAAAAATTAGCGCAAACAATTAAGAGACTTAAAAAAGCAGACCTAACATTCAATAGGTCTAAACATGAGTTATATTTGACTCTAACAAACGAAGAAGAAATTAGTTTAATAGTGAATTTACAAAACAAGAAAAGTAGTGGAATAGATGAAATATCTTCTGAGGTGTTGAAGACTGGTATCGACTCATTAGTAGCACCCATAACCTATATGGCGAATATGATTTTGAGTAAGGAGATATTTCCGACAGTAATGAAAACTGCAATTATAATACCATTATACAAAGGTCTAGATAAGAGCAAAAGTTTTAACTATAGACCCATTTCGCTGATTTTAAGCTCGGTCAAAATTATTGAAGGTGTAATGAATAATAGGTTATCTCTATATTTGGAGACAATGAACATTCTGTCAGATATGCAGTATGGATTTAGGAGGAAGAAGTCCAAGCAGGATGCCATCGCTACACTAACTGAAACCATCTACAGAGCTTTCAATGACAGTAAAGTGTCATTGTGTATTTTTATGGACTTAATAAAAGCATTTGATACGGTGGAGCATGGCATTCGGCTGGAGTTGTTTGAGGAGATGGGAGATGGGCTCGAATTGATGAAGAGCTACCTTACGAATAGAAAACAACTAGTTAGAATAGATGGAAATGGATACTGAGATTCACACACGGTTGAATGCGGGGTTCCGCAGGGAACCATTTTAGGGCCAATATTGTTTACGATATAGTTGAACAAATTGCTATTTTAACAAACTAAAGGTCGTATAATAAGTGGACGACATTGCACTATTTTATTCTGGAAATAATTTTTGAATTTGGGAGGCTTTTACTTGGTAAAATTCCATTATCAATAATAAAAAACATTACTTAATAATTGCGATTCGTAACGCGTTTTACTACACCGTAGCTCGTTCAGACGAATAAATGTACAGGAAATAAGAATGAGAATATAAATACAAATGTTCCTAAGTAATTGAAAGCTTATTGAGTTGCCCCTTAAGTGGTTATTGATGACAGGTAGATCCAATAAAGTTAAGGAATAGATTGCTCCCTGATGAGATTCAACAGAGGTGAAGGGCTTAAATCGACTTGTTCATTGATGAGTCTACCTGAGTGTTTGTGTTTGTTGATTTCTAAAGTTTCCCAAAGATCTACCTTCCAATATTTATTATCTGTATGCAAAATTTCAAACTGTGGGCCGAAAGACTGACTATTTTCTAGGAGATGATTCGCGTATTTTGAATCTGATTTTTATTTGAAAAACTGCGTTTATGTTCCGATATTCTTATATTAAAATTTCAATGTGTTCTGCCAATGTGTTTTTATCTGATTTCGTTTTATTATTTTTCATATGTTTATAAATATTTAAAAATTATAAAACCAAATCAGATAGAAACAATAAATCAGGTGTTTATAGATTGAATTGCAATGACTGTGATAATTTCTACATTGGTAGAACACAGAAATTTTAATATTAGAATATCGGAACATAAACGCAGTTTTTCAAATAAAAAATCAGATAATGTTCAAGCTAATCAAATTATATCTTCTTCAAAATACTACCCCCGCCAACTACCTACATTTGTTCGTGCATGTTTTTGAGAAAATAAGGGTAGTTTGTGATAAAACAAGAATATTCAGCATCTGGGTAAATTTCATCATCCCCAATTAAATAAAAGATTCACGGAACTCAACAGGGGGTGGTTACTTAAGCTCATCAATAAAGTCATTACCTCTGACCCTAACGTCGAGTTTCGAAGTGGAAATAAAACAGGTAGATTTTCGTCGAGTCACGAAATGGAAAGTCAGGAAGTGGCACGACACCACCGAGTACACCCCTGATAAATAAGAATATCTGGAAGCAATAAAATATAGAATAATCGATAAAGTGCTCTTAGATAATACACACCGTAAACTTCCGAAATTCCGTTATTCTGTGGTTCCACACAACATCGTATTCATCCTGTTCATAACACGTAATGTCATGATTCTGACGTTGAGTCTATATTATCGATCGGATGTTGCAACTCATGGTGGGGTCCTAAATCGGACACTTCCGTCATTAAGTCGTCTGTATGCTACCTCACGATGAATTTTGTCTTTTCATTTCAGTTTATCGTTAGTGCTCTTTGTTCATTAATTGTGGTTTGTGGAGCGTTTCAAGATATCAGTGCTATGGCTACCAGAAGTAAGAGTTACTGTGAAATATTTGGTAACACTAAATTACTAGATCACCGTGTATCACCAACTTACGCTGATGTGATGCTTCATAATTTATTCATTCACAAACAGTCTGGTAAAGACTCAAGTGTTGGTGAAATATTGCAAATTATGATACCGAAAATGGAAGAGATTTTCGAAAAGGCATCGGTACCTACTGTTTCTCTCGAATATGTTGAAATAATACCACGAAAATTATAAGCAGGTTCAGCAAAATATTAAATCTAGAAAAAAACAATCATTTCATGCAGCAAAAATTAACATCAATAAACAGAAAGCATCGTACCTTTTCGATATAGCAATTTGCAAATGCGATTTGAGAAACTGTCGATGCAAAAAGACGAATAAAGTTCCTATCAATGAGCGAAATTTTCTCGCAGATCAAAGAACTCATAAGATTATGGCTATAGGTGCTGTGGACCACAATTCTATAAACATTGAAAAACATAAGGTTGAACGAAATATGAAAAAAGAAGTTCGTTCGAGAGAATCGCACAACGTGTCATCATGTAGTTATGCAGCGTATTTTGAGTCCCCCCTACTTTCTTCGACTCACTCAAGTAAAGGAGACGAGAAGGAGAGAATGACATTTTCGAAACTCCTGGTCTATTACCGATTCCAAAATGTGAGTCATAGCAATATTCCTAGAGTTTGAGATCCAAAAGCATCAGGTATTGAATTATCCATATGCGAGTGAAATTGCCTTAGCTTGCGATAGAACTGGTGTATCAGATGGCTTTCCTAATTGCCAGTGCAGTTTCGAAAGACTTAGGTTTGATATCTGAGGGTTATGTTAAATTGACGATTGACAAAATGAAAATTAGAAGAGCAAGATATGCAAAATCATTGGCGACTACAGCAGCCGAAAATAAAATGTTAATTGTCTGATTATTTTTTGACGGAAAGAAAGATCAACGAAAAGGCAGATGAAACTTACCAAAGAATACGAATAACAGAAAAACACATTTCCATCGTCAATGAGCGTGGATCAGAATACGTTGTGACTCCAGAAAACGGTAGTGCTTTCAAAATATAAAAACTAATAATACAATTATTGGTGAAAGAATTCGATACTGCAGAACTAACTGTAGTTGGATGCGATGGCACAGTAGTCAATACAGAAGTAAATATTGGAGTAATTCGGTTATTAGAAATGGAATTGGGACGCCCTCTACAATGGTTGGTTTGTTTGTTCCACTTCAACAAACTGCGATTGCGGCATTCAGTTAGGGAGCTCGATGGTGAAACGAGCGTGAAGTGCTAACATACGAGGCTGGATTGATAAGTATCCGGCCTGACCAAGAGATGCCACCACTAGGCCTACTTTGGAGGTGGTTTTCTACAGTACCATCCTTAGATAGTTTATAGGTAAAGTTTCAGCCCGATCACCATGTTAGTTTACGTTTGAGAGCAACCTGAAGAAGACGCCTCTGTGCTGTTTGTGAAAATGGGAAAATTGGAAAAGCGTGCTGTCTTCAAATACTTTTATTTGAAGAGATCAACGCAAAAGGAAAATAAAGAAGAGATTGATTCAACATTGGGAACATCCTTCCCATCATATTCAACCGTTAAGCAGTGTGTTTCCGAGTTTAAAATGGGTCGTGTGAGCATCTCTGATGAGTCAGGCTCAGGTTGCCCCGATGAGATCAGAACTCTAAATATAATCGAAAAAATTCATAAAATAGTGCTGGAAGACCGCAGATCAAAACTGCTTGAGATAGCTGAGACCTGTAAGAAGTCATATGAACGTGTGCAAAATACTTTGCACCAATATTTGCATATGGAAAAGCTCTATGCAAGATGGGTGCCGCGTTCACTAAAAATTGATTCGAAAAACCATTACTACCGCCAATTTGGCGATTTATAAGTAAAATCCAAGCGAATTTTTGCTTCGATTCGTTACTGTTGATGAAACTTGGGTCCACCACTACACTCCTTAAACCAAACAACAGTATAAACAGTGTATTGGAACAGGGGAAACAACTTCAAAGAAGGCAAAACAATTTAATCGGCAAACAAGGTTATGGCTACTGGTTTTTGGGATGCAAGATATATTGTATACATTGATTACCTAGAAAAGGGTAAAACTATCACTGGTCAATACTACGCAGACTTATTGTAACGTTTTAGCCACGTGGTGCAAATTAAGCGACCTCACGATAACGCACCCGCGCATTCTTCGCACGTTGCCATGGCTAAAATCTATGGTCTGAAGTTCGAATTGATGCCGCACCCTCCATACTCTCCAGACCTATCCCCGAGTGACTATTATCTGTTTCCTAACCTCAAAACATGGCTTGGCGGTAAGAAATTTACGGGCAATGAAGAAGTAATCGAAGCTGTAAATGAGTATTTTGAGGAACTTGACAAATCAGCCTATAGAGATGGCATTACTAGATTAGAACACCGCTATGAGAAATGTATCAGCCTTAGAGGAGATTATGGTGAGAAATGAAAAAGAAGCTTAAAACGTTGTTTTACAACAACAACGTACAAGAGTCCTGTAAACCAACGATTTTAAATGTGTTACACTCAATTTCATCCGGCTATAATTTGTGCGTTAACAACATGTTGACCACCTATATATCAAACAATAAATAATTATTATCAATATTGACTCCAAAGGTGCTGCCTCCCGTACAAAAGAGCTCTCGCTCCTAATGTGATAGACCTACAAAAAGACTCAATGATTCAGGTGCGAACGGTCAAGTTTTGTCTACTTCGTTCTTCAGAATTTTAACTGTTGAATGAGCGTATATTGGTTTTAGAATAATTGAAATTGGTTTTGTACTACTCACAAATTCGTGAATTTTTCATGCAACTTGTTTATTCAAAACGCAGTTTTGTGTATCGCTATTGGGCGGTTTTGAAGGATTTCTTCAATTGAGCAAAAGAAGAACTTGAAAGATCCCCTTTCCTTTGGGCATTGGTCTGAGTTAAGTAAGCAAGTAAATTTCGACAAAATTCAGTGAAAAAAATCACAAGAGAGAAACTAGATTCAATAAATCTTATAGCGGATTGAAGCCTTCTTGTTCAGCACCGGATGAGACAACTGCTGCATTTGGTACCTACATCCATCATCCACTGGAGAAAAGGTCGTACTTTTCATTTTTACTATTTCGATTTCCACTTTGATACCACGGGATATAGTGCGTTTTTAATTTTGTAAACGGAACTGATAGTCGATTAGTCGAACCATCACAATTTTCACACCGGTAGTGATATATTTGGGGAGTACTGAAAAAAAGCTGTGGGGGTAAATCGTAAATCGAGGTATTTGTTGCTATTTTTTTCTATTTGTGCCTTCTGTCAGATGTCCGGACATATCAGATTCTGCATTTTACATGGTGAACTTATCAGTGTTTCGTTATTAAACATTGTTAAAGTGAGATTTGAACCCAATTGACTGCCATGAAGTTCTCCAAAGAAGAAATGGTTCATATGATTTTTATTCTGGATGAGTGTGAAAGAAATTCTTTGTTGGCAAGCAGAGTTTATGCACAAAGGTTTCCTGTTAAGAGGCATCCTGATGCAAGATGATTTGAAAAACGTTCTATCGTGTTGAAATAATGTGGTTATGAACTGCCACCTATTCTCTGTTGACTTTTCACTATGTCCTATAATAAAGGGATTTGCACTTCAAGCTGGAAAACTTCCAGAATCCAACCAATTCCTAAAAAGGGAAAAAAACTATCCCTATCAACAATAGGCCAATATCCCTTTCACCTATGATTTCCAAAGTGATGGAAAAAGCCATTAATATCGAGCTTATCAAATATTTAGAATCTGTTGGTATCATTAACGATCGTCAATTTGGTTTCAGGCACCAGGAGTTCACAGCAGATCTACTTGCCTATGTCACTCACATGTGGAAGAGATCTATAGAGAAATTTGGGGAGTCTTTGGCTGTGGCTCTCGATATTTTGAAAGCTTTCGACCGAGTTTGGCATAGGGGTCTGCTATGCATGCTGTCCTCATATGGCTTATCCCAACATCTATGCCTATGGATTTCAAGCTTCCTTTCAGATAGATCTCTCAGTGTGGTCTTGGATTGAGTTACATCTGACACACTTGACATTAATGCTGATGTGTCTCAGGGCTCGATTCTGTTTCTACTTCATATAAACGACTTACTTACTGTTAGAGGTTGTGAAGCCTACAGTTTTGCGGACGACAGTACACTCCACGCATCCTTCTGGCCGAGAAAAACTTCTTCCATCCCAAATTACAGACGAAATACGTGTGCAACAGTGTGCTAAAATCAAAAGTGACTTCTCGATTTGGGCTCTGCGAACCTGGTGGAGTTAAATGCTAGCAAAACTCAGGCATGTTTGTTTTCTAAGAAGGTTCACAGTACTGTACCAGATATTGTAACGAACAACGAGACTATCTCACTCACTTCCTCCATAACAATGCTTGGGGTAACCATCGCAGACAGTTTGTCATGGCACGACCATGTTGTGTACACTGCTAAGTCAGAATTTCAGAAACTGGATTTTTTGTATCGTACCAGAGAATACTTCACTCCTACTCAACTTCTAACTCCCTATAAATCTCAAATTCGTCCTGTTTTAGAGTATGGTTCCCACGTGTGGGGTTCTGCCCCTAAACACACTTTGAATTTCCTGGATTCCATTCAGAAGTGGGCGATTCGGTTGATTGGTGACTGTGCTCTTACAGATTCCACCCCTCCACTGGAACATCGCAGGAAAGTGGGTGAGCTCTCTCTTTTTCACAGGTATTTTCAAGGAAGATGCTCTGAGGAGATTTTTACGCTTGTTCCTCCGCTCGTTTCTGTTTCAAGGCCAACTCGCCAAACTAATGCCAACCATCCTTCCGTGGCTGAAATTGAGACAACTAGAACGTCTTTATACCAGAACGCCTTTTTTCACAGAACAGCGCAATTGTTGCACTCTCTTCCACGTAACGTATTTCCCCATGTCTAAAATTTGCTAGCCTTCAAGCGAAATATTGACCGTAACTCCTTTTCAGGTGCTCGCGGTGTCGTCGAGACATAATAGGATTCAGTTTCCTTACGCGAGTATCTCTAATATAAAAAAAAAATTGAATTATCAAAACGGGTAATATCGCTTACTAAAAACATTGCAAACCAAAAACTGCTACCGCTGAAGACAACCAGTTATCAGTTTTGTTGTATATAAAAGTCAGAGAGAGAGTCAAACTTCGGTCCAGAGAATCTTGAAAGTGAATAAATTTCATGCACAATATGTACAGCTGCACCAGGAACTGAACAATCAAGACTATGAAAATCGAATCAATTTTTGCAATTCGGCAAGTGACAAAGTAGCGGAAAATCCAAATATGTTTAGCAGAGTTCTTTCCTCGACGAGGCAACTTTTCACAAGAATGAGCTTGTTAACAGGCACAACTTTCATTTTATTACTCCACGGAAATCCACACTTCATGAGACAAATATATCAGCAGCATCGTTGGTCCTTGAATGTATAGGCCGCTATAGTAGATGGATATCTAATTGGACCGCACTTTTTCAACGGGCACCTCAATAGTGATATGTATTTAGATCTTCTGCAAAATCATCTACCAATGTTACGTGCTGATGTACCAGAGCATATAAGACAAGATTTATGGTTTCAACAGGATGGAGCACCGTCACATTACTCACATCAGGTTAGGGAGCGTTTGAATCATGTATTTCCAAACAAATGGATATGACGTGGTGGTCCTGTTAGATGGACATCTAGGTCTTACAATTCTAGATTTTTTTCTTGTGGGGTTATATCAAGGGCATCGTTTACCAGATTCCTTCTACAACACAGTTGGATATGAGACAGAGAATAGTCGATGCCTTTCAGTCAGTAAATCCGCAAATGTTGTCGAGAAATCAACGGTCTTGCCTCAGAAGGATTGAGTTGTGTCTACAAAGAAGCGGGCAACATTTCGAACACTTATTGAAATAGTTCAACATCTGTAGATCATCTCACCAAAAAGCAATCTATTACGTATTTCATACGCGTTTACCTTAAAATATTTCCATTTCTCTGATCAAGTATAACGATATGTACTAATAAACTCTTTTTTGCAACCTCTGATTTCATTATTTTAGTTTACTTTTTTCATTTCGAAAATGGTCGAAGATAAAGATAAGGTTATTTCTGCAAAAATATGGCATAATATTTTATGTGTTGATATGAATAATAAAATACAGGATGTTTCATTTGAAAAAATCAAGATATGATATTTTTAAAATTGCAATATTCAATAATTTTTTTGAGTCACTCCTGTATAAAATGAGGATAATCTATTTCAATTCATCAATGAAGCTATCCTACAGTAATAAGAAAACGAAAGGAAAAAGTATTCATCCTCTCTGGCCGAAGGAGTATGCGATGATGTGAAAGCCTATTTTCATGAATTTTTACTCACCGAAAATACTTATTACTTAAAGACATTATAGCAGAGTTTAGGACGCCTTTGACTCTTCAACAAAAGAGCGGTCTTCCAATCTGGAAAAACCTGAAAAGATTTTAGAAAATTGGGACACCCTGCTTACATCAAAATGAATGCTGAAGTAGATGAATTGCTAATACGAGCTACAGAGCACCGCGTCATTGAATCTATATATATATATAATATATATATATATATATATATATATCATATATATATATATATATATATATATATATATATATATATATATATATATATATATAGTGAATTTTGCCTGAAATGAATGAATACTTGAATATTATATAGTATCATCTAGTATGTTGAAGCCAATTCGCACAGAACATCCAAAATGCTTTCATTTCGTTGCTCACAACAATAATACCCACTTATAATAACTAATTTATTTCTCATAAGTAAGGAAATATCAAATCAAAAGTAACTGGTGAAAAAAACTGAAAACTATCTAAAATACTCAAAATAATTCAAAATGAAAGATTTGCAACATCCAGAAACCACTGAAGCTAAGGAATTTCACTTTTGTATCATTTTGGGTTTGTCCATACATGAAATCCTTGAATAGTTGCATTGAGAAACTTTAACGGAATTAAATCTTGCAAACGAGGTGACCATCTCACTGGTCTCGTTTACATCCAGTTATCACCGAAATACTGGTTTAAGACTTCTGAAACATTTGTTGTCTTGTGTAGGGGCTCATGATCATGGTGGAAATATACTAATCTTCATTGAGCAAAGGAATTTTATCCAAGATACCCTTGACTGAATTATCATTTACTTTATCATAATAAATATTCCCACGAAGTTTTTCTTCAAAAATGAGGTAACAACGTGGTTCAATAACCCTCACCAAACAATAAAACTAAATCGCCCTTATGTTCAACATTGACTTCCAATGCAGATTGACATTGGAGCAGTAATGTTCATTATTGAGACTGAATATTCCGTCACTAATCACCCTCGCATCATCAGTCCATATAGTTTACTGGCAGAATTCGGAATTTTCTCTTGAGTTTTGTTGCCTACATGAGGTTAAGGAAATCGCAGTAATAGCTCCTAAAACATCAATTTTAATTTCATGATTATTTTGTTTATATACTTTTTTTTCTGAGTGCTTTGAAGAACAAGTATCCATGAAATTCTATTTCAATCTTTGGAATATAGACTTAGGAGATTGCAGTCTTTGAGGAAAACAAACTGACTAATTTTCAGAGGTGCATCAGAATCCTACCCATAACAATTAACATGATCATAGATATTATTAATCAACCAAGTTTTTGTTTTCAAATCTTAAAACGTCTAACCTTGTTTTATTTGCTTTTAACCGAAGCATTATCGTAAAGCTTCTAAGAAGGTGGGACTTGATACGAACATCTCCAAAACCAAAACTATCAACAGTGACAATGCTGAAGTCGTTGTCGGTGGAAGGGAAACGGAAGCTGTGGACCATTACGTTTATCTGGGACATAAAATTCTGATGAGCAAGGGAAATTTAACTGCGGAGATCACAAGGAGAGTGGAACTTAGTTGGTCACGTTTCAACAATTTCACCTACATCCTCAAAGTCCAGATCTGTCCATCTACTTGTAGCGAAAGATTTATAATAACTGTGAGCTACCTGTGGCAACTTACGGCCTTGAACCAGTTACTCTAACTAAGAGAAGCTTAAATAATATACAAACTACGCAACGTAGAATAGAAAGGGCCATGTCAGGCGTAAGTCTCCAAGACAAGATTCCTGATGACGACATTAGGAACAGAACTAAGATAATTGACATCTCAAAAAGACTAGCACAGCTTATATGGGGATGGGTAGGTTATGTGGCAAGGCAAGACAACGACAGGTGGTCGAATAAACTAATACATTGGAGACCTCGAAGTACCAAAAGAAGTGTTGGTAGGCCCCAAAAGAGATGGCGGAAGAAGTAAAAGGATCCGCTGGGACATAATGGTTTTATATGGCGCAGGACCGTCGAAGGTTGGGAGGTTTGGAGAAGGCCATTATCCAGGAGTGGATGATATATTACTAATGAAGAAGAAGATTGTCGTAAATCGGTTAGAAATTAAGTTCCAAATTGACTTCCAACTATGAAATTCCAAATCTTTCGCTTGCCCAGCTACAGCTACGAAGAAACTCAAAACTAACCTAATAGTATGAAAATGAATGTATGTATTTTCAATGAAATAAAATTAAATTATTCAGATTTACATTGTACAATGAAAATAACAGACAAAAACTCAATCTATTGGAAAGTTTAGAGATCAACAAAGAAAAGAATTCAGGTAGGTTATTTAATAGTCAATTAGATCTAAATCCTTCTCCTTTACTCAATCTTTTCAATTCATAAAGTAAGCAGCTCCGATGGATTTTCCAACATACCTCTTGTACCTATTGTAATAATAAGTAGAAAATGAGACTAATATATAAGGAATAACTCTGTTCATTAGTTTGTATCTATCTGATGAAGCCACAGTGTGGTGAAACTGGTCATAGTTTTGTTAATATAGTGAAAAAAATACTTTAGTTTTATTTCATTGAAATATGTATATCAATTTTCATCAAGTAACGACCTCCTCAATCAAATTAATGAATGTATGTTTTTACAAAATTGAATGTGGTTTAAATAAATAGAAAATAAATTTATGCAAAGTTTATTTTCAAAAAAAAGTTTATACAGTATATCATAATTTAGCCATGTGATAATTTTTAAAACAGTCTTCCACGCAGAGTGCTGGCTTCTCTTCGCAGATTGGACAGAAGTAACGTGTTTCGCGCCGTTTCTTATATTTGGAACAATATCGGCATGACCTTGTCGGCCGCAGTTTTTTGTCGGTAGGTGGAAGGCTCTGTAAATAATGAAGCTCTGGCGATCCTGTTTTTGAACAAAAAGAGACACTCATTAAGTTCTTTATTTTTTGCTATGTACGAATATTAGAGCTTCTAGTTATTATTTCATAACCAATATAATAGATGAATGGTCTTTTCAGACCAAAATCGTGCAATGTTCCGGGTAGAAAACGTTTGAGGAAAATTTGAGATGATAGTCGAAATGTTTCCGCCAATGAGTTTGTTTCAGAAGGAAGAGCTCTTATAAGAGAGTTATTTTTTTTTAACATAATTTTACCTAGCTGCAGAACACAAATATTGAGATGACCCAGAACCGGGGTATATTTTATTCATTTCAATCTGGTTCAATTTAAACATCAATTATGATAACTGTATTGTATAGATCTAGCTGCATAATATTTAATATAGTTCATCTGAATTCAAAATTATAGAGAAAAGATAGTCATTTGCTAGAATGATTGAATAATTTCATTTCAAATTATCAAAGTAGTGAAATATTACGTATTTTAAAGCAACTTGAGATCACACAGAGGAGTAAAAATCGTGATGTTGGAATTCCTACAAACTTAGATAAGAAATCAAACGAAAAAAATATGCAACGTTATCACCTATAGTTATTATTATTATTATTTGTCCCCCCTTGGGTAGAAATTATTTCCAGTTTATAGGAGTTCATGCTGCCAAAAACATATTCCCATAGGCTTTTGAAAGGATTATATACCTGGGTGGTCAGAGGAATAAAATGTTTTTTATAAGAATTATCAGCAAAATCCTTCCAGAGAGAAAGCCAATGCACTCCTTAGTTCTTTGAATGATAACAGAAAGAATAAATGGAATGAGTTGATGAATGGTATGAATTTTCGTCATTCTAGTAGGAGTTCCTGGGATTTGTTGAGGAAATTGGGCAATGCTGATCTCGTTTCAAAAACTCCGTCTATATGCCTCCGAATTCTGTAGCATCTAGGCTTGTTGATGTCTCTAGAAGTGTGAAGATTAGTAGATATGACAGGAATAGAATATATAAAAGGAGGAGGAATGCTATCACGGTTGAGGGTTTATCGAATCCTTTTGAGGAAGAAGAGCTCAAATCTGCAATAAAATCTACTAAAGTTCGTTAAGTTCCAGGATTTGATGGCATTATCCCTGAATTTTTCAAACAACTAGGAAATAACGCTAAAAAGTGGTTATTATCCTTTTACAATGACATACTCAGCTCAGGTAGTATTCCCGTTGAATTTGGAAAGGCTAAAGTTATTGCCATTCTTAAACCTGGGATAAATCCAGAACTTTCTAGTAGTTATCGACATATCAGCTTACTTTCTGTTTCTTTCAAAATTGTAGACTTACTTTTTTATCAGAGGTTAGAACCAATCACTTCTCAGGGAGGTTTTCGAAAAAACTGGAATTGTTCTGATCAGGTTTTTGGTTTATCCACTTTCATCAAGACAGGATTTCAGGGTAAACTTAAAATAGACGCTGTAATTGTAGATCTCTCTTCGGCATGTGACTCAGTTTGGAAGGATGGTTTGCTTTATAAACTCTTTGAAGTAGTTCAATGTGAAAAAATTGTGAAGTTGATTGAAAATATGTTATCTGATAGAAGACTTCGAGTTTTTATCGGTGAGAAAAGCAGTAGATTTTACACTCTAAATGATGGCCTACCTCAGGGATCTATTCTTGCACCTCTTCTCTTCGATTTATATATGTCTGCCATCCCTGAAACTTCCTCTACAAAGTTTATTTATGCTGATGATATTGCTTAGGTTTTTCGACACTATGACTTCGAAACAATTGAGCAAACACTGACTTCTGATTTAGAAATTATGAAAATTTTCTTCAAAAAATGGCGTTTATGTCAAAATCCTTCGAAAACTGAGGTTTCTTGTTTTCATCTGAATAATCATGAGAAGGATAGGCAACTAAGAGTATTCTTCAATCAATCACTATTAACTCATAATTTCACCCAACATATCTTGGTGTAAAGCTTGTTCATTCTTTGACTTTCAAATTTCATTTTGATAAATTATGTCAGAAGTTGAAAACAAGAAACAATATACTACAGAAACTAACTGGATCTAATTGGGGCGTCGGAGTCTCTACTTTGCGTACTGCTGCTTTAGCTTTAGTATATTCAGCAGCAGAATATTGCTGTCAGGTGTGGTTGAATAGTGCTCATGTAAATAAGATTGATTCTCAGTTGAACTGTTCTATAAGAGTTATAAGTGGATGTATCAGTTCAACTGCTACCCCATGGCTTCCGGTTATTTGTAATATAATTCCTTCCCATATTCGCAGAAAATTAGCTCTTACATCGTCTTGGGATAAGTATCACTCATTTTCAGAAGTTTTTCCGATAATACACGATCTTCAAAATCCACCTATCCTGAGATTGAAATCTAGGAAACCTATTTGGTCGATTAACTTTTTGCGTACACGGCTGAAGGCTGTTGATCTTTGGAAAACTGAATGGCAGGAAGTTGATGTTTTCAATAAAGTTCTCATAGAGGATCCTTCCAAAAGGGTTGCAGGTTTCGATATAAGTAGGAAAAATTGGTGTACATTAAATCGTCTCAGGACAGGACATGGTCGTAATAATAGTATGTTGTTCAAATGGAATACTGTAAAAAGTCCGGAATGTGAATGTGGCGCAGCTGAAGAAACAATAAGACATTTAGTTCTCGATTGTCCCATTTACCATTTTACGGGTGGTTTTTAAGAAATTCTTTTTCCATTGTTACAGATTTTTCCTGTCCCAATCCCCCTTCCGAAAATTGACAATGAGATGACAATGAGATAATGAAGCTGCTAAGCAGAAAAATTTTTGGTACTCTTTTTGTACACACTACACTAACACAACATAAACAGACAAGCTATTGTTAGTGCAATAGCGACAGGGAAACGATTTTTTCCACAGGTTTTCCACTCGTTTATTGAATCATACGCAAGATAGTATGGTTCTGTTACATTTCCTGTGCTCACACATTTGGGGCAATCGTAGGATGCATGATGCGAGTTTAGATGCCTGATTAAGGAACAGGCATGGTCTGTTTTTTCTGCTGGTACCAATATATATATATATATATATATATATATATATATATATATATATATATATATATATATATATATATATATATATATATATATATATATATATATATATATATATATATATATATATATATATATATATATATATATATATATATACTCCTTCGTATTCACGATCGCAGATACCATCTGGTATTTCTTCAAACAGCAATTTCACGTCTCGATTAAGGAACGAGTTTCTAAATGACTTATAACAGATATTTGAGTTTCAAGGTCAGAGGAGTACGGGGTAAGGACTTCTAAGTGACGCAGATATAAGGGCCGCGATAGAGATGTTAGGGGAGTTATTCAGTTATTCATTTTCAAAGTTGAATTCACCCTTTCGAGTGAATCAGAATTAAAATTGTACTTTTTTAATCATACGTAACGTGAGTCCAGAAAGATGGAAGACGCAGATTGTTCTTCTCCAAGAAACCCGACAGGGGAAGAAAATTACATGTCCCATAGGTGTTCACTTTCTGAATTTTCTTCTATATTTGTGCTAATTATTTAATTTTCACGAATATTTTGAAATAAGTGCTACGTGAAATAAGAAACATTTTTACTTGGCAAATGATCTATTTGAACTGTACTTAAGTTATGTAATTTTGATTTTTTAGTTTCATATACTGGCATATAACATTTGTTTACCTAACTTGCAACATTATTGGAACGCAATTAAACCATTGTGTATCGATTCCACTAACTTGATCACAATTTGAAATGTTAAAAGTTTAATTTTGATTCGGAACTTTACATTTATAACTCAGAAAATTGATCTTATTGAAATGATACGAAAATTTATATTGATCCAAACCTTTTGATGAATGATACATTTGAACGTGGGAAACATTCAATATTGATTCTTATCTTTGCTTCTATGAATTGGTCCATGATCTATTTGAAATATCGTAATCCATTTTTATATTCATTTTATAACTTAGCCGAACGTTTACTAGAACTGTAACGAAGATATTTATATTCATTGTAATCGAATGGTAAACTGTCTATCTATTGGGAAAGTTCTTACTATCAAAATATTGATTTGATATCTGATACTCTTAAGCTCAATAAGGGAACTTTCCCTGCACTTAGGTATAATAATGGGATTCGAATTATAAGCTGTCGGATTCGTATAAAGAAATGGCTTTAGGGACGATACTCATGTATGAACCCACAGACGTTGAGGTTTGTGTATTCTGTCGGTCTGAGTTGTGGCATATGTGTGATGTTTGTGGTACATACAGGTGTATGATTAGAAGGCATGATTTCCTGGTTGGCAAATCCGCGAATATGGGAATAGATTATGTTTCGAAGTAAGTGACATAATATGCCCCATTGGCACTCAGTTCAGCAAAAAGAGCAAGTACGGCTTACGGGGTTATATCTAGTTCCATATATTACGTTGTAATACTATATGAACTATTGAATTCGATTGAAAATACGCAAGCGAATAGAATCTTGCAAGTTGTCAGCAAATCTAAGAGTTTGGAGTACCAGGGCAATGACCTATTCATAAAGCATGATATATTATTAAAACCAATAAAGAGGGTCAGTTACCACTCATAATATGGGCGAGGGCCGATTAGGTCTGTTCATAATAATCTAATGTCTAATATGGGTGAGGACAAATTAGGCCTATATCTAAATGATCTGATATTTCATTAAATTTATCCAAAGACACCAAAGAATACAAGGATAAGAATTTAATACTAATGTTGCAAAGATCAAATAGAGATTGTTACAGATTCTGGATTTCGTTTTTCTAATTTCCTCACATATGGTTTAAGCGACGAAGAATTGGTCGCATCATATCAAACCTATCATGAAAGAACTTGAATAGGTTACTACAAATACACAACACAACGAAAAGAACATCAATGCAAGTTCATGTAGTGGACGATCACATGGTTTTCATTTGACCGATCTCATTCGGTCTTAGGTGTAATCAATGTGTGGGATAAATGAGATAATTCAGGTATTGCACTTTGCATAAAAGCGATGTATTTTGTATCGTCTTTCATCAGGGGTGCTCAAACTTGAACTGCTGGCGATCTACCTCAATATTTTTAGACTTCTTACGATCGACTCTGAGAGATTGCAAGTATGTGTGATGCAGGGTTGTCGTACATACACGATAAACCCTGCAAACCTACCTACTTCGGTAGGGTGTACCGAAGCATATATAGATATGTGCTTTCCGCACAATATATATTATTTTAGTCAAGGTTTGTGTTAGGTTCTTCTCTATAAATCAATGAAAAAACTCATAGTTATTCAAAATTGCGAGTTTATTGGTTGTTACAAAACAAAAGAGTTACATATGGTGTTAAACTTAACTAAGGAGTGACTTTGGATGTTCAAGTGTGACACTGCATGTCCCCAGCATACTTTTCATAAGATGGTACGTTACCACTGAAAGCTAATCGCAAGCATGATGACATATGATCGTCAGTTAGTCGATTGCCATATTTTGACTTAATTATCCTCATTTCAGAAAATGCAGACTCGCACAAGTAAGTTGACCCAAACATTGCCGTCAGTTGAAGGGCGATTTGCCTCAGATTCAGATATAAAACACCAGAAATATAAATCAGATGCTGTAGCTTTGAAATGTATATCTGCTATAATCTGCACCAACTCATTTTCAACAGAACATGAGTTCATATTAAACTGATTTGCTATTTCAGTAGCTCAGTCCTCAACGTTTTTACATGAAAAAGGGTAACTCATCAATGGTGCAATATTTGCCAATTTACTGCAATCATAAAAACGCATTTCGAATTGTCCCGAAATATTTGGTAATTCAGCCTCATACGTATCATAATTCAACTTTTAAAGGAGATGTAAAGCCGTCGGTCCTGTCTAACAGAGATGTGTTGAACATTAAAGATCCCTTCCTTCGACATGAGAGGGGTTCGGGTTAGTGAGGTGACAGAATTCCCCAGCGTGTCATTAGCAGAAAGGCAGGAATAGAGTACGTTAAAGGAATAACAAACAAACAACTATAACATCTGTAAATGGTTTGGGAGAACACATTTCTCATATGTTAATATAAATGAAACTCTTTAAATAATTCTTTTATTTCACATACAGGTATTGATACATGAATGATTTCATGAAAGATGCTAACATAACTTTGCAGAGTATTTTGTTTTGGTGGAAGACATCAAATATAAATCAATTCGTATTGGAATTCGGAACAATGGATATAAATATACAAACATATTATTGAAAATCGTATATATCAATCTACGTAAAATAAGCATCACATTTTCTACAAGTGAAAAATTATTATTGCATTTGAAATTTTTCAAGCTAAAGAAAAGAGTATAATACTTTTAGGTATATAAATAAGAAAATAATGAAATGCACACTACTGTTAATATAAATGAGAAAAATGATTTTTCAAAATCTTATGTTGTTTCAAGTTTCCTTTTTGTTTAGCTCTGAAATTACATCCTGGATGGTCACAGTGAAATTTCGGTTCTATTCCACACTCATACTTCTTATGATTGAAAATACCGCTTCTACTTTTATAAAATCGACCACAACGTCCACATGAATATGGAGCTGAAAGAAGGAATGATTAGATTAATAGAAAATATAGTGCTCCACCACAGAATTAATTGGGAAAAGAAGATGTCCAAGTATCTGCTAGATAAAGGGTAAACAGTCTTCTTTCAATTATAGTATTGCTCTTATCATACTTAGTTGTGTTGGAACCTTTAAGTTTGGTATCCACTTGAAAGAGTGTTCACGCATTAAACATAAAAGAATGTCTTTACCTTATCAACACAAAATATATCAAAAATAGTAATGACATAAGCCACTGTTTTCACCTCTGCGTTTTCACAATCTTTTACAGATTCAATCTCATAGAATTTGAAACCCATCTTCACCGCTTTAGTGGTTGAATTTTCAGAAATTTTTTCTTAACTAATACCTAATCTATATAAGGAAACCGGTCTAATTTCAAATTATGACCATATATGCTTTTTGAGAGTTCGTACTTTATCAGTAAGTAGTATTTTGCGTTCATGAAATACCTGATGGACAATTTCCTTAATCTTTAGAAGGGTTCAATATATATATTAATTATCGAAATTCAATAGTTATCAAATACACAGGGTGTTTCAGAAATTAAAGCAAAGATTCTTATGGAAGATAGAAGACACCCAGTGGTGTTAGTAATATGACTCAAAAAGCTAGGTAACCGAAGATACAGGCTGGTTTATGAATCTGAGCCACATCTCATATTCGCTATAACTGCTGAATCTTGCGATGGATTCATGTCAGATTTGGTAGAAGTGTTAACTACCCGTATACAAGATTTCACACGAAGATTAATGGAATATTACAGAGGGACTGGTAAAATGTAATTTTTCATCCAATATTGAATTGAACACCGTGTACATGGTTTTTTTCGGAAATTTTTAATTCTCGCACGAACCACATCAAGAATATCCATCCAACACCAGTAATTGCTCAACTGTCGCACTCGATTAAAGAAAGTTATGGCGATTCGAGATACTATCTCACTTATCTTGTTCCCGTTACGGCTCTGTCCGTAGAAGATAGAATGTCAAGATTCTGAATCATTTTCTTAAAGATTCGATATTATATACAAAACCCTAGATAATATCAAAATTCTTCATACTTGCGAGAAAAGAAAGAGAATGAATCTGTTGGAATTGTTGCAAATCAATAAATATCATCATAACAATCAATAAATAAAATAAACACAGGACCGACGGCTTTACATCTCCTCCGAAAAATCGCACCGACTTTGTGGGTATTGAACCCAGATAACTCTGCGCAGGAGACGAGCATCATATCCTCTACGCCACCGAGCTGGCTACTTAATTTGTAATTAGGCTAGTATCTATACCGGGTGTATAGATTTCGCGGCGCTCACAAAAGCTCGGTCTTTCGCAGACCACCACTTGGCTCCGTGACTCGGGCCTGTATCCGTACAAAATTTAACTTACCTAGAAACTGAAGGTAAACGATCATATGACAACAATGACGTGTACTCGCTGAATGGACTCTGGGCCCTTATTTTCATCGAAAAATCATCTTCAACGATAAGACCCACTTCTGGATGGATGGGTACATGAACAAACAAAATTGTAGAATTTGAGATGATACCAATCCACATTAGTTTCAAGAGTGTCCAAAGCATCCCGAAAAAGTTACAGCTTGGTGTGAATTTTGGGCTAGCGGAGTTATCGGTTCATTCTTTGAGAATGACGTTGGGTAGTCTATCACTGTCAATGGCGAGAGCTAAAGGTTGATGATGACCAACTTCTTCAAACCTAAATTGTATGATCAAGACACTATCAATATGCCGCTCCAACAAGACAGTGCCACGTGCCACAGAGCTCACGCCACAATGGATATTCTGCACGAGCGATTTGCCGGCATGGTTATCTCACGTGGAGGTGATGTGAACTGGCCATCTAGATCGTGCGACTTGACCACCGTTAGACTTTTTCTTGTAAGGTTTATAAGCCACAAATCACAGCGGTCCTCAAAGTTAACATAACCCATGCGATCTGTAAAATTTAGCCTGATTTATGCTCCAGAGTCATAGAAATTTGGATATTTCGGATGTGCTCCACCCAGAGAAGTGGCAGACATATGACGTTATATTCCATACATAATGGCATCGATAAGCCTTTCAAATGAATAAAAAGTTTCGATGATATCTTTTACAGACTTTGTCTTATATACATTTAAAAATAGTAAGATAGGAAGATAGACCCTTTACATTACGGTTGTGGAGTAAATAGTCTGTTATTCAGTAAGAATGAAATTTTATACTTGTGGTTTCCAGCCAGTCGTATCGAATTTTTTCATTCTAACCAAGTTATAGAAAATACTATTCCGCGTGAATAACAAGTATTGGACCAAATGTGCCCACAGGTTAGATTTGTGTTATACAGGGTGTCCGTGAATTGCGTGTACAACGTTATACCATAGCTCGAAATAAATCGATTTAGGCCAACTTACCTTTATGAAAAGTTTCTTCGTTTGGCCGCTAGAGGTCGCCAAATGCAAAGATTCTTTTTTCTTATTTTTCAAATAATTCGAAAACGACTCGATCGATAGAAACCATATTTGGTATGCGTAATCGGGTGCGTTATTCGCGTTTTTTAGTGAGTCACTCAATGACCTTGACGTTTTACAAGTGTCCCTAAAAACTCAAACGTGTTTTTAATCAACCATAATTTTTCAACTGTCTACATTTGAGCAAAACAGTTTTAGACATTGAGTAGCTAGGCTAATTATCAATTTTTTGTCTCTTGAGCAATTTTGATATGATGGGTTCAATCACAAAAAACTGTTTTTTAATTTCATTATTTCATTTCTTCCACTGTTACGGTAAATTTTGAAATTAAACTTATGAATCAATATTTTCTATCTCGACTGTTAACATAATTATATTCAAGAGGGGGATGCTCGCGGCTATAGTCTTCAGTGGAGATGGGGTGGGTCTCAACAATATAAAATGAATGGCGCCAGATAGTTAAGAACGAAAATAGAATCCCGGAGTGACTAACGAACCCCCTTGAAATAAGCACAAACTATCAAATAAAGTCTCTGACGAAAATATAATTGAATTTGATGCTCATGACTATTTATATAAGTTCAAGAAATAATACACAACGCAATATATTTTAGAATTCAATGATTATATTGATGACAAAAAAAGAAATGATCAGTTGTAGATATTTAACAATCAATGTTCAGAAAATAATAATTCCTTATATTCTAAATATTATAAATTCTATGTTATTAATAATATAGAAACCCTTTATATATACAAATACATAGATGAAAGGGTTAATGCCGGCATTCATTTACATGAAATATCAATGTAAATGATATAAATACAGAGAGTGAAAATAACAATAATTATTATATTATATATAAACTTGAGGAGTTGAACCAAATATCAAGTAAATTAACCGATGGAATTATGAAAATATCTATAGTCCGATCAAACAGATCACTGTGAAAATAATTTCGATATAGAATCGAACGTAAATGACGTAAAAGTTCAGAAATATCACCACAAAAAAAATGAAGGAGGAAATGAATCACAAAATGATTGATAGAGGGTACTCAGCCTGAGTGGTAGTGTCCTCCAAAGTGTTTCCAGAGCCTAAGGGTGCTTTCTAGTATTTTCCAAAATCCAGCAATCCCAAATACAGGTTGGTATATATATATATATATATATATATATATATATATATATATATATATATATATATATATATATATATATATATATATATATTTACGATAAGTAGTCAACAATTAATATGCAAACTATTGCAGGTAGTTACTTGAAGCCTGAAATAATTCGAAACTAAGAAATCGAAAAAAGAAAATGGAGACTCAATTTACCTGAGATGGTGGACGGCTTCGAGTATGATTGTGATTTTAAATTGTAGTAAACTTATCCCGCACACAGCGGTAATTATGCCGAAAATATATGATTCCAATAACAAAAAGGCACAATTCAAATGCATATAACTTGAAAGAGAATAATCCAGTACTTTAGGACTGATTGAAATATTCAATATAACTTTTCTGTGTCCATGCACTACATAAGAAATCTGAACTGAACAACTGAAGTCTCGCATTTCCTGAATTTTCAGTGCAATGATAAGATCCCTTCCCTTTATCTCAAATGTAATACTAATTGCTGGTTGACCACTTTCAGGCGCTGAATGATCAACTTTATAAGAAATCAATATAACAGATATTACCTTTCGTACGATATGAATAATTGTTACACCACCACCTAACAAGTAAAAAATATCACATTTGACCATGTAGACTTTGGATTTATGTCTGTGGTCTGACAGATTGTCATTTTGTTAGGCTTGACAACCAATTGTTGACACAACAGTGATCCTTAAGTTCTTAACAAGTTATTTTCGTGATTTTTTATCACTATTATCAGTAACTCTGAAATGGTTGATATGGTTATGGTGTACGGATATTATCAAGGCAATAGACGTGAAAGCGCGAGAGTATATGCTGAAAGATTTCCAGATCGCATAGTGCCGAACCACCCAACGTTTGGAAATCTGGAGTGGCGCCTCCGCGAGAATGGTTGCTGCAAGCCCAGGAATTTGGATCGAGAACGACAAAGAACAGTAAGGACTAGAACACGAAGAACAAAGTTTGGACATGGTTGAGGAAAACCCACAATTAAGCACGCGGCGTTTAGGTTTGCAGTTGGTCGTTCCTAAAACAATGATTCATGATGTCTTGAAAGAACAATTATTTCATCCTTATCATATTCAGAAAGTTCAGGAATTAATTCGCAACGATCCTGAGAATCGCCTAAATTTCTGCCGATTTATCCAGGAGAAGAGAACTTAGGATCTCCATTTTAGTAGGAAAACTCTATTTACTGACGAATGCACTTTGACTAGGTCTGGAATCACTAACCTTCACAATGAACACGTAAACAGGGTCGAAAATCCACATGCTTTTACAAGTAAACATCATCAGAATCAATTCAAAATTAACGTATGGATCTCATGACAATTTCATTATGAGCTGATGCTCCTGCAAGTTTGCGAGCAAGATCTCCCGAGTTGCCACCGTGCGACTTCTTTCTTTGGGGTGCTTTAAATTCTAGGGTTTACTCTTCTTCAATTGACACTGAGAAGAGTTATATATGAGAATTTTAAATGCAGCCAACTTCTTCAAAAATGACCCTGAAGTAATGCCAAGGGTCCAATTTAATTTCTTAAAGAGGATTAAAACTCCTGTATTCAGCAAAATGGTGGAGTTTTTGAACATTTACTATTGTTGAATGAAATTTTGGGTGTAAACTAATTAACCGTTATAACTTATTAAATTTTTCTTCGATTTTTTCGGTTTTTGTACTATTGAACATTGAATTTCCTATTTGCATTATCCGATTTAGCAACCTATAAAACATCATTTTGTCAACAAGAGGTTGTCAAGCATAATAAAATGACAATCTGCCAGATTACAGAAACAAATCGAAAGCCAGCATGATCAATATGTGATATTTTTGACTTGCTAGGTGGTTGAAAAAATGAAATCATGAAATAGAAAAACTGTGTTTTGTGATTGAACCGCTCATCATATCAAAATTTCTCAAGAGACAAAAAAGTTTGATAATTAGTTTAGCTACTCAATGTTTGAAACAGTTTAGCTCAAACGCAGACAAATAATGGTTGATTGAAAACACGTTCGAGTTTTTAGGGACACTTGTAAAACGTCTAGGTCATTGAGTGTATAACTAAAAAATGTGAATAACGCACCCGATTACGCATGCTAAATATGGTTTCTATTGATCGAGTCGTTTTCGAATTATTTGAAAAATATGTAAAAAATCTTTGTATTTGGCGACCTCTAGCAGCCAAGAAGAAACTATTCATATAGGTAAATTGGCCTAAATCGCCTTATTTCGAGCTAAAGAATCTGTGGTATAACGTTGTACGCGCAATTCACGGATACCCTGTATAGGTCCACTCATTTTAATAATGAATTTGAATTTTCAATTTTTGTTGTAAGAAGTATCATACAGAAAGTGCACTAGTCGACAAGATTTTCGTAACACAAAGCAGATCTTAATTTTTTGAATGGAAATATCATTGTGATGATAGGAAAAATATGCCTTAAGCCCTAACATATAACACTTTCCAATAGCTCAATAAGATCCCTTTACATTTTCAGGTAGTAAATGTAATAAGAGGACGATTTGCTAGCAACGAATTTCATACCTGAACCGTGTTATTTTCAATCAAATAAATAAAAATAAGATTATAAAACAGTCTTCTGTTGAATTTCGAAGTGAGAGTTCCTCTGCGTAGTGAGAATAAGGTGTTTTAACTGCGGAAATGTCGGAACAAACGCGCCGCAGTTGCAAAATCTCTCCTGACAAATTTTGTTATATTTGTAGAGAATTTATCGTGAAATCACAAGCCAGGCCATTTTATGCAAACGTTGAAATAGCCTACTTGATATGTTTTGATGTTTCAATTCGAGATCAAGAGAAACAGTGGGCTCGCGATGTGTGCTGTGTTAGTTGTAGCGAAAAGAGGGGAAGCATCTAACCTATAATATGGCAAGAATCTACTAAACATTTAGATGATTGCTATCTTTGCCAGACAAAGACTGAAGGGTACTTCAAAAATGCAAAGCGGAAGATGGACTATCTAAATTCACGATCTTGTATGTGACCTGTCCTTCATAATGCAGATTTACCAGTGTCCATCGTACCTTTATATCCGCAAAATATTGTTTTGGAAGATACTGGAGAAAATGCATCATCATGCAGCTCCGAAGAACAGTGACCGACCTACGTGATTTGGGGATATCAAAACAATATTCAGAACGTCTTGGTTCCCGTCTTAAGAAATGGAACTAATATGTATGAAAAATTCGTTTTGTTCGTGTTCTGATATTGATGGTTTAATGCACCAACTTGATATTAAGCATTCCCCCTCTGGGTGGCGTTTATTAATTGATTCATCTAAATATAGTTTAAAAGCTGTGATATTGCATAATGGAAGCTTAAAAACCTTCTATACCAGATGAAAAACTTATGAAAATAAACGCACTGTTTTGGATAAAATGAACTATAATAAGTATAAATGGCAAGTATGTGGGGACTTAAAAGATATGGAAGTTTTAGTAGGACTTCAAGGAGTTCCTACAAAATATTGCTGCTTTCTTTGTCTAGGGGACAGTCGTGCAGTATATCAGAATCATACAGGGTGGGGCTTAATAGAGTGGCGTTTTTGGACGAGTAGTACACGTAACGGTAAAGCGGCTGAAGTCATTGCACTCAAAAGGAGTTACCATTTCGTTCACAATGGTTATCTGGACAAAATAGCACCATGCGTTCGTAGTTGAAAAGTATTTAAAATCGGGAGAGTCTGTCATTGTCGTGCAGTGGCGCTTCAACGTTGGTCGTAACGCTTCAGTTTCGAAACGTGACACAATCATCTGATGGGTACAGAATTTCAGAACGACTGCATCAGCAATGAATTCGAAACCTCAAGGTCGTCCCCGAAGTGTGAGGACACCAGCATAAGCGGAAAGAGTGAGACAAGCTGTGATTCAAAGCCCAGAGCGCTCCGTCCGTGCTACAGCACTCCAAATGAGTAGTCAAACTGTTTGCAGAATTTTACACCAAGGCCTCCACTTTCACCCCTCATGGTTTTCCATTATCTGAATGAAGGAGATTTTGCACAATGCCAGCAGTTTTCCGAGATAATGCAAATGATTATCGCTGATGAAAACGAACCAGTTATAATGATGAGTGATGAGGCTCATTTTTATTTGAGCGGTAAGGTTAGGTTAGATTTCTGTATTTGGATACATCCACTCTACCATGATATGCTATTCAGCTTTATATCACACTCACAACAATTTTTTTGGTCGGCCAGTGTTATCATTTAAGGTTATTATAATTGTTCGATACTAAATTGTGAAATGAATATCAATGCAACTAATGTTAGATCAAAACAAAATTAGGTAAAATAATCGAAAATATTTATTGAAAAGTACATTGTATGAAAATACAAAACGTCCAACGATGGTCTTATTTAACAGAATCAGAGTGTATTTTTAGCAAATGAGATTTCAAATTGCCCTTGGTTTTAGATTTGTAGGTACAGTTTGGTATATGACATGTAAATTTTGGTTCTTTACAGCACTCAAACTTTTTGTGAGCTGTCAAACTTCGGAGATATTTGTAACATCTGCTACAGGTTTCACAAATATGCTTCTTTCCTGAAATGAGTTCCAAATTAAAACATTCGTAGACATATTTTAATTTACACATTCTCGTTGTATTCCACGTATAAAATGATTCTGAATTCTGAATGAATGTAATTCCATCTCTTGTAACCATTAAGAATCCAACATTAACATTGTTAGTTCAATTGGATGAAAATGAAATTAGAAACATGCAAGCACTGTTTCAAAAATTACATGATTTCGAATTCATAATATGATTTCATGAAAATGATTCCCTTTACTCAGATGAGTATGAATTCTAAATCAGGGGTGTTCAAACTTGAACTGCTGGCGATCTACCTCAATATTTATAGACTACTTACGATCGACTCTGAGAGGCTGCAAGTATGTGTGATGCAGGGTTATCGTACACGATACACCCTACCTACTTACCTACCGTAGCGTAACATAGTTATATATTAGTATTACACAACTTGAGCGGGAAAATGTACGTGCAATTTTAAGAAAAAAAGTTCATATAAATATAGGTACGCAAAAGCTTCGTTACGAAGGTACAGGGTGTTGAAATTTCCGGGATAAATTGGGTTTTTCTTCACAACTCCTGCAGTTTTTATGATATTCAGCTCAAATTTGGAATCCAAGCTATTTTTTACAGCCTCCATCATTACACATTCTGAATTTTAACTAGAATCTACAAGGTGTTTTCTTTTTTGGAGCCATGTCTTCTTTTGCTCTTCCAAACTTTTTCGCAGTACGCCACTAATCAGCGTACAATCAATTGTCGTCAGCTTCGTCCAATTTAGAAACCATTTTACGATTGTGTAATTTTTTCGTATCTCCGACCGTTCTCGTGTAAAAATTATTAAACGATTGTATGCATTCGCTGATTTGAAAGCACTTTTAATTTAAAAAATGACTAGTAGGCTTTGATTTTGTTCAATCTATTTATTTATTAATTCAACAGTTGCTAAAGTTGAACCAGTGTCTGCCTGAATTGTTTTTTAAATTAACGATAAGTTTTAAGACATTTGAAGATATTGCTGTAAGAAAAAACGGCTAATTTTACTAACGCCGAAATGGCTGATATCCATTACATGTACGGTCTGGCTGACGGAAACACAACAGAAGCAAGGCGATTATATCAGGTGCGCTTTCCAAATCGAGTAACACCAGATAGGCGAACATTTTCAAAAATCCACAGAAAGTTCAGGGAAACTGGTACTTTTACTGCAAATAATCATTTAAAAGGTGCAACTCAAACGATGAGAACTCCAGATATTGAGGAAGCAGTTTTAAATTGTATTGATTCGAATCCTCATGTGAGTACAAGAAAAATTGTAAATCAGTAGAATATTTCACATGTTCTATTTCGGAGGATTCTCCACGACTCTTTTTATTGTATCCGTTTCATATTCAACGCGTCCAAACTCTACTTCCTAGAGATTTTCCTTCAAAACTGAATTTCTGCCGATGTTTCTTAGATAAAAGTAGAGAAAATGCTCATTTTGATAGTGAAATAATGTTCACAGACGAAGCTAAATTTTTGAGAACTGCTATCACAAATTTTCACAATAATCATTATTCGGCTGAGGAAAACCCCCATTTGATTGTAGAATCTCATCATTAAAAACAATTCTCACTGAATGTCTGGGTCGGAATAATTCGAAATTATTCGATTGGCCATCGTTTTGCCTAACAGAATAAACGGTCCCGCTTATCGGCAATTTTTTGAGGAGAAGTTACCTTTATTGCTCGAGGATGTGCCACTTTTGGTAAGAAACATAATGTGGTTCATACTTGACGGGGCACCAGCACATTTTAGTGGAGAAGCTGAAGAATTCTCGAATAATACATTCAACAACCGATGGATCGGGGTGGGCCTCCTAGGTCCCCAGACTTAAATAGTTTAGACTTTTTCTTATGGGGATATCTCAAAAAGTTTAGTTTATACCACTGCAGTGAACACTGTAGAAGAATTGAGAAATCGAATAATAACCTCTTGCGACACGATAAGAAATACCCCAGGAATATTATGCGTGATAATATGCGAAGGACAGACGCCTGTATTATTGCAGGTGGAGGACACTTTCAGCAATTTATTCAGTTTTTGATTGTTATTTTTATCAGTTTGATATTGAATAATTATAAGTTGAATCTCAGAAGACGAGCTATCAAAATAAAAGCAAATTTTGGGCATACCTATCGAGTATTTCTATTATTTTTTTATTTAGCAAATGACATACAATTCAAATAATTCAAATTCAATAATTTTTTTCTCGAAAACGGTTGGAGAACCTAAAAAATTACAAGTGTCAAAAAAGTTTTTAAATTGAACGAAGATGACGAAAATTGATTTTACGCTGATCAGTGACGTCCTGCAAAAAAGTTCTAAAGGGCAAAGGGATACATGGCTCCGCAAAAGGAAGCACCTTGTCGATTCTTGTTGAAATTTAGGACGTGTAATGATGGAGGCTGTAGAAGATAGCTTGCATTTCAAATTTGGGCAGAATATCTCAAAAACTGAAAGGGTTTTGAAGAAAAATTCATTTTTTTCCGGAAATATTAACACCATGTAGCTTCGTAACGAAGCATTTGCGGACCTATGTTTATATGAACTTTTTTTCTTAAAATTGCACGTAGATTCACCCCCTTGAGTTGTGACATACTATTATGTAACACCTCGTATATAGATATTAGCTTTTCGTACAATACGTAATAAATTTTTGTAGTTTAGTTACCTACTTTTTAAACACCCCTGTATCTAAATCATATAAATATGCGGGAACATTTGAACGAGCAGGAGTGAGGAGTTTTATGTATCTTGTGAAGAGGACAATACAATAGCTTTTTTCTGTAACTCTAGTCTTTGTTTATTGAAAAATATCACTCCAAAGTTCATTTTGTACGTTTTGTCATTCGCGGAATTTTTTCAGCAAATACCAGCTCAGATTTGGCAGGGTATTTTTCTAAGCTCGTTTTCTCCTACTTACTTTTCGGTAAGTCAACTCGACCTGCTCGACAAAATAACTCCAGTGAACACTGTAGAATGATTGAGAAATTGAATAATAACCCCTTGTGACAAAATGTTTTAGTTTATCTGCCATATCCTGACTCATGACTTGAATACACCTTGTGACAGTCGGACGAGATAACTGAAGTTCTCTAATAGCAGACACGATTGCTGTTTTATTCTTAAAAGCTCCAAATAAAGTCTGACCCGCTTCAGTAAATGCTTCCTTCACAACCGATCCATCTGCGAATGGTTTCTTATGTTTCGCCAATATATGAGATATTTTAAATGACGCGATTCTAGCAGCTTTTGATTGTTTGGCTGGTCTTGTGAACATGGTTTGTTCTTTTTTCAAACAAGATATCAAATCACGTACTCTTTTTTTAATTCACTCTGTGGCGTTTTATGATGCCTCATTTCAGAATGACTCCAATTCCTGCAGGCGGAACATTTATATCGGCGTGAACGAAAGTCTCGAATGTTCCCGTCAAACGCGCTGCCCGAAATTTCTAGAAAAGCGGCAAGAATAAAAATCGCGGCTTTCCTTTGACAAGTATCGCGCGTTCCTTTGATAAAGCCGCTTTTTGCCGATGGCAGAGTGATATTTTAATACGTAATAAATTTTTGTAATGAAGTTACCTACATTTTTTCTTCTCGAGATCTACTCAAAAAGCACTCGCGATCGACCGTTTGAGCCCCCCTGTTATAAGGTATAAAAAAATTTTAATAATATTGAAATGACTTTATTAAGAGCAAACATCTTTAATTCCATATCTACTCTAAAATATAATATTATGTTTCTGTACCATGTGTAATCTTAACGAAACCTTTGTTTTGCTTTTATATTGACACTTATTACTATCAAAGAAGCAGTTAAATCTAGGTTCCACTCCGCAATCATATTTCTGATGAGTCCTCAGATTCCTACGATACTTGTATTTTCTGTTACATTTGTCACAAAAAATGGCCCCAAAGCATTAGTTGAAGGTAGGCGATATACTCCTGCAACAAAGTGTATATAGTATACTGAGATTGGAAACAAAATGAGCATTAGGAATAGAAAGAAATTAATAGTGGCAAAAATTATTTCGTTAGACTACTCTCGAGCATTACTACTTCAACGATTATGTATATACTGGGTGTTACACTACAATTATTTCGTTCATATTTTTCATTACAAACGTAAGTGAAATATTTCAACCACCAAAATATTTCTTAATAATAAGGCACAAGTAGGAATATACTTTCGTCTATAAAAATAACTTAGCTCTTCCAAATGGTGCATTCTGTAGAGTTTTAGTTAAACTTTGCTTAACATATGATACCAAGGACCTATGCCTTTGGAAATATTTCACTGTTTCTAGAAAAAACTCAAAACCTACCTTGATTTTTCATTTGCTCTATAAACATCCCGGTGAATCTTCATAAAATTAGGACTGTTCGGTAGTCAATAAAGATGGTCACTGAAAATATGGACGATCATTTCGATTGCCCACATCATCGAACTTTTCTTTTTCAAGCATGAAGGCAATGTATCTTAGTTTCTTGCGCAATTTTTTGAAGAGAGTGGATGCAACAAATTGTTCTCTACCCCATAATGCAGAGAAAGTTCCATAATATCTAGGTGAAACAGTTACGTGTCAAAGTTCGTAATGCTTCGTTTCTATTATCACCTTGTCCTAATTAGCGCGCCGCCACTGGTAATGAACCGTGATGCTGAAATGAATCCATCATAGAATTCGAATATATTGATTTATTGAATAATAATAATACCGTTACGCGCAAAGGAGGGAGAGATCCGATAAGAAAACTCGTTCCTTTCTTTTGGTTTCCTTCACCATGATCAAAAATGACTTGCTTGAAAATCTCAACTGTGATATTTTTTCCTATTTGATCAAGAATATGAGAAGGAGGGTACGTTTCATGATAATTTCAACACGCTTGTTGGCTTCATTTCTTTTCTGGTATTACGTATATTTTTTTTCGTTTCAGCGTTACTATTGAAGTTTTTATTCTTATCACACACGCCTTTATGATTTACACCTTGCTTAATGCTATTTCTTGCTCAAATTTTCCTCATGATTGATTAATATAAGAAGAAACCATCATTTCTACGTCATACATAGTTTTTTTTCCTAACACGAGGTTCAGGTTTTTCTGAATATATTCATCTACTCTTTGAATGACTGTGGAATGCAATAAATGGAAATTTGATAATTTATTTTAAAGAAACACTTCTTCGGAATATTTTGTGGCAGGTTATAGCTAAGTAGGTATTTAATTGACATTGTTTTTTGCAGGCTTCATTTTCATATAGTTTATTTGGTTCTGCGCATGTTATCTAACTTTCATCCATCATTAATTCAAATCATTTTTTTTAACATGTATCTCAGAGCATAGGTAGCACTTTGTTACAAGTTTAAGTATCCCATGTTTTTTAGTTTTTTATCATGCAAGTGCAGACTATTCGCTGAGACATAATGTAAGCTTAAAGGCAAAATATTGACATCTTATCTTTAGCCCGTAGGTCTGGCTGAAATCCCTCAAAATTTTAGAAAACATTTTGCCCGTTGACTTGGATACCTTCTCCTTTATGGAAGGAGTGTAACTTCCGGAACAACTGGAATTGACGTTTTTCCTGATATATGATAACCTACCATTCCTCAAGATTTCTGTTTTCTGTAGCTGAAGTAGGAGTTTGGAGTGAAAGTGCAGCTTGCAGGCAACCAGGGATTCACCTACTCACAAGAAGATGAGTCATTGCCTCTAATTAAAACAAAAAGTCTCTGATTTACTCAAGTGTTGCTATGTCGATATAAAGCTTTTGTTTTAATTTTTTGTGATTGAAATCATATTTTTCTTTTTCTGATAACATAAAGCCATTCTATATAAATTTTTGTGATCATATCGTCTATTATCTTTTCTTGTTGCACTTGGTATGCTTGTATTCCTAATATTTCCTTATACTCCAACAGTGTGATATATAATATAATTTCAGGGTCTCATGCCACTTTAGATTTACACCTTTTTAACTAGAGCTAGTCAGGGGTAAAGCACCTTAATTCAAGAGAGTTTAGGGGTAACAAATCTTTCTCCAAAATTCATAGAAAAAGGGAATTGAGCTAGCCTCCAAAATTTCCAGATCTTAGAGGTAACCTTCTATACTCTACTTTTAAAAATTCATAATATTCGACCCATTCTGGTGCTATACGAAAATGGATTGATAAGTTTCCGGCCTGACCAAGAAAAACAACGTTTTTAAGCTTTTTTTTATTTCTCAACATAATCTCCTTCAACGCTTATACATTTCTCATAGCGGTGTTCTAATCTAGTAATACCATCTCTATAGGCTGATTCGTCAAGTTCGTCAAAATACTCATTTACAGCTTCGATTACTTCTTTATCGCCTGCAAATCTCTTACCGCCAAGCCATGTTTTGAGATTAGGAAACAGATAATAGTCACTCGGGGCTAGGTCTGGAGGATAGGGAGAGTGCAGCATCAATTTGAACTTCAGATAATAGATTTTAGCAATGGCAACGTGCGAAGAATGCGCTTGTGCATTATCGTGATGAAACAAAATTTTTTTCTTCGCCAAATGAGGTCGTTTAATTTGCACCTCGTGGCTGCAACGTGGCAATTAGTCTGCGTAGTATTTACCAGTGATAGCTTCACCCTTATCAAGGTGATCAATGTATATAATACCTCTTGCATCCCAAAAAGCAGAACCCTCAACCTTGTTGCCGATAAAATTGTTGTTGAGTTGGTTCCCCTGTTTCATTCCACTGTTGTTTGGTTTCAGGAGTGTAGTGGTGGACCCAAGTTTCGTCAACAGTAATGAATCGACGCAAAAATTCAGAGGATTGACTAATGGTGTCCTCCTGGTCCCAGCATGAAAAACATAAAAGACCTCATATTTACTAATTAATTTAAGTAAAATTGAGAGTTACCACAAAATTAGAAAACTACAATGTGATAAAAAGTATCCGGAAATTTGAAATAAAACGCAAATATCTTAATCTACTTCAATATTTATTGAATCTCCTTCAAAATATGCTCAATTTGAAGCGATACACATGTGCAAACGTTTTTTCCAATCATCGAAACATTTTTATTGGCGCATTCAGGGATGCTCCTTCTGCGAATTCTCTTATGACGTCTATGGATATCAATCTGGTTTCCCGGAGCAGCAATTTCAGTCTGGAGAGTATAGCAGAGACAATTAGATGGTATTTACAATAGCACAAAAATTTTTGTAGAAGCCAGAAAATATAGTGTGATGTCTAAATCTCAAAGATAGCTTTTTACAGGTATTTTCCAATATCTTAGATGTACCTGGGATAATTGCTTGGATTTTATATAAAGAAACGACGGGTGGGGAAATATCGAGGCAAAAGTTTTTGTTTAAGTGGCAGAAGAACCAAATATCAGAAGGAAAAACAGATAAGCAAAGAACGCTCATCAAAATCAATAATAAATACAAATATCTTTTCTTCTGAACGGAGATCTTATTAAATAAGATATTCTGAAGTCAATAAAACAAAGTTTGTATTAAATGTAAAAATTGAAATACGCATGTGGAAAATGTGCAATACAAAATGCTGTAATTCGTGAGAAATGTGATGAAAAATGCATATGTATATATATATATATATATATATATATATATATATATATATATATATATATATTTGGTCAGATATCTTCCGCGATAAACTTCGCGTGGAGTATATGTATGTGAATCTGAGACAAGACGAATTATTCAAAATCCGTAGATCAATGAATAATCCCTCCTGACAAGAGCTAGTTTACAAATCTGCCCGTCATGCACGCAGCCCCCAAGCGCCACATTAGTGCAACCATATATATATATATATATATATATATATATATATATATATATATATATATATATATATATATATATATATATATATATATATTTTTTACACCATAAAAGGGGATTGGGGTAGCCTCGGGCATAACAATACGCCAAGAGCTCACCCAGAACCAAGTAGAAAGCCTCGGGCTATACGCGCTGTACCCAACAGCACTTCCTTCTGGGCGCTGGACACAATCCTGCGTTCAAGTTGGAGGGCCTCGGTGTTTTCAACCAAACGAGCGTGGACCAACCCGTTAACAGATATGACAAGCGGCAGAATCATGATCGATCTGTGCCTATACATCTCCTGGAGCTGAGCTGCCAGGTCTTGGTATTTTGAGACCTTCTCGTTGTACGCCTTTTCAAGGTTCTCATCTAGGGGATAGATCACGTCCAAAAGTATAGAGCGTTTACCCTGCAAGTCGAAGAGGGCTATGTCTGGTCTATTATGCGCAGTTCCTCTGTCAGTAACCAGAGTAGTGTCCCAGTAGAGTTTAACCTGACGACTTTCCAGGACATCTGCAGGTGAGTATCTATAGTTCTCGACTCTTTTATCCACGAGGTTATATTTCAGTGCCAGTTCCTGGTGGAAGATTTTCGCCATGTTATTATGTCAATGTAAGTAAGCAGTGGAGGTAAGTATTGGAAAACCTGATGTCATATGCTGCACCGGTTCCAGGTGTTTTCTACATTTCCGGCATAGGTCTGATGGTAACTTCTTGTTTGCTATATGTTTAAGGTATAATCTGTTTGGTACTACCTGGTCTTGAATTTCCAGGATTCAGTCTCGGGGAACAGGTAACAAGATTCGAGATAATTCAGAGACTCCGCCTCATTAACTTTATCGGTTTTCAGGTGTGCAGGATATCGGTCTGTAAGGCTTTGGATTGCCAGTCCTGAACAAGTCGTTCCCGGGTTGTGGTTTCTGGAGCATTTTCGGGATCCGCAAGGTGGAGCGAAGTGAAGTTTTTATCAGCACTAAGAATTTCCTTGTGTAGAGGTGAGTTCATGACATTGAAGTACTTTTTTAGGTTATGGATCAGTTTATTATTTGTTGTTTCGAGGCACATTAACCTACATCCTCCTGCGTGTCTTCCTACGTATAGTCGGTGTACCGTGAAATGAGGATGGTGTATTCTGTATTTCGTGAGAAGTGTTCTTATTTCTGTATCCATAGCCTTGAGATCTGTAGTGGACCAATTGAGTATTCCAAACGTGTAAGTCATACACGGTAAGGCCCAGCTGTTGATGGCATCGAACATAGCTTCAGAACTCAACTTGATCTGTAGTATTAGCTTCACTCGTTGGTAGAGTTTTTCTTTGAAGGCTGCTTCGACTTCCACTGTTCTGATATCTCGTGTCTGTCGAATGCCGAGGAATTTGTAAGAATCCTCAGGCCCCAATACTGGCATTTCTGCATTGTTAAGTAGTTTAATGGAACCATCATTCACAATTTTCCCTCTCTGAACATTCACGACTGCACATTTGTCTATCCCCATCTCAATGTTGATAGCGTTACTAAATGTAGAGACAACCCAACTGGAGGTTGGTCATTTGCGTAGAGTTGGCAGTATATATCTTGAGGTCATCCATATAAAATTGGTGAGTTATACGTTGTTTGGTGTCTTTGTTGTCTTTTTAATAACGTATCCATTTTCACTTTCCTTAAGTAACGTGCTGAGAGGGTTCAGGGCCAAGTAAAACCACAAAGGGCTCAGATTATCTCCCTGGAAAATTCCGCGGTTGATTTTCATTTCCTTGGTTGACACTTCCCCTTTTTCCGTGCGTTTTTTATGGCGGTCCTCTACGACTTCATTAGATGTTCCAGGATTCTGATCACAAGATCCGAAACTCCATACAGCCTCAAGACCTCTACGAGCCACTTGTGTGGTACAGAGTCATAAGCCTTTTATAATCTATCCAGGCCAGTGATATGCTACGTAATTTATTACAAGCGTGTCATGATGACACAATCCATTACAAGAAGCTCCTTATATCCCATGGTCCTATCGCGACAGCCCTCTGTTCCGGAGCTTAAATGTTATGTTTCTTCATGTATCTGTTCAGGTGGAGCGTTATTATACCAGTGAGGATTTTGTGAATTGATGGTAGACATGTTTTAGGTCTGTGGTTCTTAGGATCCTGAGTGTCGTTTCCTTTTGGGATCATTGTGGTCACGCCCAGAGTAAAGTGGTCCGGAATCAGAGCTGTGTTATCAAGGGCCTTGAAAGAGGCTGGCCAGTTTGGGGTGTAGACTACCAAAATACTTCCACCATTAATTATGAATTCTATCCGGCCCTGGTGCAGACCAATTATTCGTGTTCCGCAGTACTCTGGTTACATCTTCGCCTGTTTATATATATATTTTTTTATATCACCATTCAGGGGGTTTCCTCTAGAAAGACCGGGTCTACTGACCAAGGACTTCCTAGGAAGCAGTTAGGAACATTCGGACGATTTTTGTGGTCTAGAGTATCACCTCCTTCTGTGCTCTACTTATTAGTTCTCTATCAAGTTCTAGGAACTCAGTGTTTTCTGCCAGGTGGTTCTCAACTAATCCATTCATGGATATTATCAGGGAAAAATTCTAATCGATCTGAGCTGGTACATTTCTTTTATTTCAAAAGCTAGATCATGGTACTTCGTTAGTTTTTCCGTATACGCCTTGCTGATGTTATCATCCGCCGGGACGGTTATATCAATGATGGCAACTCGACGGTTTTCCTTATCGAAGATAATGATGTCAAGTCTGTTGTGCGGCACCGTTCTGTCTGTTATTATAGTGCTGTCCCAGTAAAGTTTGAACTCACTATTTTTAATATAGGCTTGGGAAAGTATTCGTGCACTCTTCGAGAGGTAAGTATAAGTCCTACTTTTATGGCAATCGCTTGGTGATAAATTTTGGCCATAGCATTCTGCCGCTGGGTGTACTCTCTTGGTGCCAGGATGGAGCATGAGGACGTTACATGCTGAATGGTTTCCAGACCTTGGAGGCATTTTCGGCATCTATCAGTTGGAATGTTCTTCTTTGTGATATGCTTCATGTACGCTCTCGTTGGTACCACCTGATCCTGGATAGCAGCGAGACGCCCCTCGGTCTCCGAGAACAAATATCTGGATTTAAGGTAAGTAAGTGATTGATCTTTGTTCACTCTTTTGTCTTTCAGTGCCTCCGGATACCTGCCATGTAAGGGTTTGCTGTGCCATTCCTCCAGCATCTGTTCAGGTGATGGCGTCTGTGGTGGGTCGCTTCTGCATGCTAGATTAAGAGCCGTGATGTTTTGGTCTTCTTGGCATATCGATTGGAGAAGCGGTAAGTTTTTCGAGTGAAAATACTCTCTTAGGTCTGTAACTGCCTTATTGTGGGCCATCTCCACATTCTGCAAACCTCTACCTCCTGGTACCTCGGTAAATAAAGTCTTACTACCGATGCATGGGGTGGTGAATACCATATTTGGACATTAGAACTCGCACCTGTATGTCAATCGCCTTTAAATCTGTGTTTGACCATTTGATCATGCCAAAGGAGTGGGCTATGCTTGGTATCGCCCATGTGTTTATTGCAGTGAACATTGCCTTTGAATTTAGTTTACGGCGGAGGAGTTTATGAAAGGAACGAGTTTTCATTGTAGCAGCAGAAAAATAAAAATATTTTATTTACTATCTACTTTACTGAGATGTATATGTTTTTTTGAAGCGGTCATTTGACCGCTCATGGTAGGATTAGGTATACATAAAATTTCGGTAGGTTTGGTGTTGAAAGATAGAAAACGGGAGCTTCTGACTGGTTTATGCTTGTATCACGATTTTAATTGGAGCAAGAAGCACAGAAGACCAAGACACAATTTACGATGATGGCAACTAAGATGAAACAGAACAATAACAAAATTAACTTTAATTACTCTGGTTAAGCCCAGAAAAAAAGGAGCAATGAGACTCTAATTCAATATTCGTCACTGAAATCTTGGAAGAAAAGTCAAGAAAGTTTTACTTAGATATTTAATCAATTACATAAATTATGATAATGATAAATAGTGTCACAAATACTTCTTTATATGTTAATACAGGCAATAAAACTAATCTTGGTGGTTCTTGGTCTTACTGCTGCCTTTGGGAAAACCTCTATTTCAGCTGTTGAGTTCCACGTCCAAGTCTCCACCTAGGAATTTCTGTCTAGGGCTCCCAACTAGGAATGTCTATCTATGGTTCTCAACCTAGGAATGTCTAGCTATGGGTCTCCACCTAGGAATTCCTATCCAGGACTCTCCACTTAGTTGTTTCTATTTATGGGTCCCCACCTAGGAATGTCGGTCTAGGTACAGGTTTCCACCTAGGAATTTCTATTCAGCACTCTCCTCCTAGGAATTTCTATTTATGGATCTCCACCTAGGAATTTCTATTCAGCACTATCCACCTAGGAATGTCACTACACAGTTTATAAGATACAAGATATGAATTTTAATATAATTTAATCAACTGCAATTTAGGAGGATTTTCAAGTTCAACTCATTCGATTGAAGATTTGCAAAGGAAAGGTACGCCTAAACCGAAGAATGCTCCTAGCACATGTACTTATTATATGCGGATTATGCGCATCAGAATGGTTAACCAGTGGCGTGACACATACAGGGTGTTTCCGAATAAGATGTCATAAATGAAGGATGCGAATCCCTGAATGATTTGAGCAAGAAAGTTCGAAGAACCAATGGTCAAAAATGCTTCGTTGCCGAGATACAGGGTGTTAAAGTTGAGAAAATTTTTCGATTTTCTCTCGATAAAACCTAGACTCCTCAAGATTTCGGGCTCAAATTTTCCACATAAGCTATTGAACACAATCTGAATCACCAGGTGAGGCCAAATTTTGAAACAATATACAGGGTGATACTTTTCATGGACCATGTTCCATTTTTACCCTCGGAATTTTTTTTTGGTAGGCCACTGGCACTGGTTATTGAATGTCATATTCAGATATTCTCTAGCTTCCATGCTGAAGTGCGGTGGTGCTCCGTCATGCATAAACCACATTCTATTTCTAGTTAGCAGCGGCACATCTTCTAGCAACACAGGTAAAATCTCTTCTAGAAAGTGGCGATATAAGGCTCCATTCAGCCTGTCTGGCAACAAAATGGCCCGATCAGAAATCCCCAATTATTCCAACCCAGACATTAACCGAAAATTGTTCTTGATGGTGACATTCCTCAATTATATGGGGATTTTCTTCAGTCCAAAAGTGATTGTTATGAAAGTTCCTGATTGCATTTCTCGAGAAGGACGCCTCATATGTGAAGATGATTTCGCTATCGAAAAGGGGATTATGAGCAATGTTATGAAGGAACCATCGGCAGAAATTGAGTCGCAGGGAAAATCGCGGGAGAGTAGAGCTTGGACGCGTTGAATATGGTATGGGTAAAGCAAGAAATCATGGAGAATTTTCCAGACCAATACAAATGAGATATTCAACTCTCTTCCAATTTTTCTTGTACTCAGCTGAGGATCCTCATCTATACAATTTAGGACTGCCTCTTCGATTTCCGGGGTCCTTATTGTCCGATTTGCCCCTTTCAAGTCAGGATTCGGTTTGAATGTACCCCGTTCTCTCAATCTTCTGTGGATGTCAGAAAACGTACGCCTATCAGGAATGATTCGATTAGGGAAGCGTTCTTGATACAAACGCCTTGCGTGCACTGCGTTTCCTTCAGCCACACCGTACATGAAATGTATATCGGCCATTTCTGCATTAGTGAAAACCATTTCAAAGATTATTGGTTACTACTTACAGCTGTTTCAAATGTAGGCACAACAAACTGAATGACAAAACTTACAATCATTGAAGTGTCAAGTTTTTTTTCTATGATTTCATTTGCAAAATTGTATCAGAGCCTACTAAGCCTTTTGAAATCACCAACGTGTTCTGATATGAGGAAGACACGATAAATTCTGATGATTTTCAATTCAAAACGGTGAAAGACATGAGGATCAAGATGAGCACAAAATTATACGAATTGAATGAAAAATCCGTTTCTGATTACGAAAAACGTCAGTTACGCACCGAAAAAAATATACGGAGGCAAAGGGTAGCCTGTTCGGGCGTTGTTGATTAATTTTTCGAAAATGGTGGCAGATACGGAAAAATACAAGGAACAGAAAAGTTTTCACTTTGAATAATCTGTTTGATTCTGTTTTCAGAATATACCAGTAGCGCACTACAAAAAGTTCAGGGGGCAAAAGAGGAAAATGCACGTGAAAAATAACACCCTGTATACTGTCAGGAATTTCTGCCTCATTTTGTTATAAACATACAATAAGGAGATATCTGATGTAAATTTTAACTCAATTCCTGAAAAATTGCATCAGTTATTAAGATAATATCTCCATGGCTTCGATATGGGAAAACTATTGGATTATTTTCAATAATTAATATCTCAGAAACGGTGATAGTTACGATCAAAATGCAAGAGTCAAAAAAAATTTCAAATTGAATGATCTATTCGATTTTATTTTTGTTAGTGCCAGTAACGTACCAAAAAAGTTCCAAGGGTAAAATGGAACATGGCCCATGAAAAAGTATCACCCTGTACACTGTTTCAAAATTTGGCCTCACCTGGTGATTCAGATTGTGTTTAGTAGCTTATGTGGAAAATTTGAGCCCGAAATCTTGAGAAGTCTAGGTTTTATCGAGAGAAAATCGAAAAATTTTCTCAACTTTAACACCCTGTATCTCGGCAACGAAGCATTTTTTGACCATTGGTTCTTCGAACTTTCTTGCTCAAATCATTCAGGGATTCGCATCCTTCATTTATGACATCTTATTCGGAAACACCCTGTATAGAGGGTTGACTGGAATCAGGTGTTTTAACTCAAATTGTTGTGACGTGATTTTAGCACGTTACAAATACAATTACGATGAAGGCTACAATGAGGACCAAAGAAACCCAGAAACCAACGCTTGTATCGATGACGAAAATGAAAATGACGCAGAAGACGGAAAGAAGTTGACAACTAACTAGAATAATTCATTAGATATGCAAAAGTAATAAGCTAAACATAATATTGTCTATATTTTTTTATTCAATAAAAAATTCTTATATTAAATATAAAATTCTATAAACTTTATAGTTGAAAATTAACCGATTCATACTGTTGGGTATGAGAGTGGCACTTTTGCCAGTGTGAAAATCCTTCCTCTTCATTCTGTGAAACTTGTTCACACAGCTGACATTTCTGCATGATACAGGTTTGCATGTGTCGACTCAAGTGGTATTTCCTCTTGAATATTTTATTGCAGTTCATGCAAACATATTTGGATGACTCGTTTGTGTGTTGTTCTTGATGATGTCTATTTAAATGATCTTTACGAGTGAAAACCGTGTCGCATTCCTGACATGGAAATCTTGGTTTACCTAAAAATAAATGTAACTGAATTAAGTTATAAACGTAATTAATTTAAGATGTCTAAAGTGCCATATTCAGTGAAAAAATTCACTACTTTACTTGAGACTTGTACTGTTCACTCATTCTCAGAGCCATCAAGATTACACAGGGTTAACAATGTATATACAAAATGTAAATAACAGTCATCAACCACTAATATTCGGGATGTCTTCAAGATAGCAAATATTTTTGAGAAATAATCTTTTTGTCTTTCTGAAATCTCATTAACTGCAAAATAATAATTTCCATATGCATTTTGTATGAATCTTTTCAATTTTATGAAATGTAAAGGATCCGAACAATAAATTCATTTGGATAAATCACCTATGAAAATGAAGAAGCATTACAGTTTGATTCATGGGAATTCAAATTTGTGCAGGTAATTACTCGATCCTTCAAGAGAAACGTACAAATCGAGAAGAATGTTAATAAGAGTAATTCCAGCAGTAAAAATTTTCAACTTCTTAAACCGATCACCAATGAAAGGCAATAAATTCATACAAGTAGTCCTTGATCCTACTTTACAATACAATCCAACTGTGATGCCGTTTATCACACATCGATAAAGAAAATTCTTTTTTCTACTCTGATGCTTAAATTTCCCTATTATGGCATCGGAAAACATTGAAAAATTAATTTTTAGCTTTGATATATTGTCTTGTCTTCGTTGACAGGAAAGTTTCAGAGATTTCAATTCATTTAAAGAGCGAAAAGTGCATTTTGATAAGTTCGGGAACAAACTACATATTGTTAGCGGAACAGTAACGGATGCTTACTTGTCTTCCACAGCTGTACTCGTTTATTAGTACAAATAGAAAATTGTGTCCAGACTGTGTAAACAATATATTGATCTATTCTATTTTATTTGCGGCAATTTTATTAGAATGAGAAGCGAAAATTTTTCTTTGGCAACGATTCCGAAGCTGGTTTCAACCTGCGAATGCGATATCAAGATAAGAGTGGGTACCTCACTTTGAGAAAAATATTTTGAAAGAATCGAAACTAAGATCTTAAATCTAAAAAATTGTCAAATATTTGAATGTTGTTCTTATTTTCTATAGGTGGTTTTCAAGAACTTCATTCCATTTCAGATTATTTCATTAACTGGGTAGAGAACTTCAATTCTATTCAGGAGATTAGTTTTGAATCTTGAGGTTAATAAGGGCAACACCCCCGAATGATGTATAAGATTATCCCTGTTGAAAAACAGCGAATCATTAGTTAAGTTCTTAGATAAGGCAAGGGCTGCACCCTCTAAGGGCTTCAATCCCATGGTGTATGAGATGTTCCCTGTTGAAAATCAGCGGAGCTTTAGTTTGAGTTCTTAGATAAGTCAAGGGCTGCACCCTCTTAGGGCTTTATTCCCATGGAATATGAGATGTTTCCTGTTGAAAAACAGCGGAGCATTAGTTAAGTTCTTAGAAAAGTCAAGGGCTGCACCCCCTTAGGCCTTTTTTCCCATGGTGTATGAGATACTCCCTGTTGAAAAACAGCGGAGCATTAGTTAAGTTCTTAGATAAGGCAAGGGCTACACGCCCGTAGGACTTCATTCCCAAAATGTGCATGAGATGTTTCCTGTTGAAAAACAGAGGATCATTAGTTAAGTTCTCAGATTCAAGTGAGTTTAGACATATAAGAGTTAGGTATGTTTGATGAAATATTTTTCTGCTGGTTTTCTTTTTCCATTGTTACAGACTTTTCCTATCCTAAACTCCTTTCCTTTTCACCCTTGTCTTCGTGAAGAAGTGCTGGAAATCATGAAGTGCAAGATGAGAATAAGAGAAGAAAGAAGCAGCTAAGCAGAAAAATTTTTGGTACTCTTTTTTTACACACGAAACTAACACAACATAAACAGACAAGCTATTGCTAGTGCAATAGCGACAGCGATACGAGTTTTTCCTTAGGTTTTTCCTTAGGTTTTTTCACTCATTTATTGAATCATAGGCAAGATAGTAACATTTCCTGTGCTCACACTTTCGGAGCAATCGTAGGAGGCATGATGCGAGTTTAGATGCCTGTTTAAGGAACAGGCATGGTCTGTTTTTCAATATTATTATAATATAATATATATATATATATATATATATATATATATATATATATATATATATATATATATATATATATATATATATATATATATATATATATATATACATATATATGCAAAAATTTCAAATTACAATAGTCAATTATATCCTGGTATCGAGGACCAAAACAACACATGAAGTTTGACCTTGAAGGGAACCAAATAAGCGTAGACCTGGTGGAAATACTAAAAAATTTGAAGCCCGTATATATCTTCAAGATCTTCTATTCATGGTGAAAAATTTTTCGTCAATTTCCAAGTTCAATTGTTGCAGTCTTCAAATGAATCCAGAATTGTAGTAAATGATGAAAAAATCTCAATGTTTCGGAAAATATCTCATCAACTCCTCAGAATTTAGGGATTTAGAGATAGAAACCCGCCTAAGAAGTCTAGGTTCAGGATTGGATCAATGAAATATTCTTCAAGATGATATGAAAATAATTTATCCAAGAAAGCGCCATATTCTTTTCATTTGATAAAAGAACAGAAGTTTTACTGCAATAGCGTGCTCGATTTGTTAAAAAAATTCGGAATAGCAGTAGTTCTGACTAGCGGTCTTTTATACAATCGAACATTGTATTTTCGTGGTAGGAGATGTTGAGCTAAACTCAACTACACTAACACCTGTATGTTAACGATAGTGTTAGTCGACTCTAGTACTGTGAACAGTACCTTAGGAAAATGGAGGATGATCCACAATATCCCACAAAGATTTTATTCAGTGATTCATCACGTTTCAGGGACAATGGGATGTTTAATAAAATATTTGCCCCATCAAATATTCACCGACAGGAGCTTTTATCCTGGAAAAAGAGGCTCAGAGCAACATTTCCAACAGAATTATTTCGCTTGTTTTGAACCGCTGATGTGTTTCACGGACCGGCGAAAGATGTTCCCCAAGTGTTGGAATTTTTAACGTTCTCAAATCTATTTGTCATTGTTCGTATCTTTCTCGAAGCCTGGTAGCGGGTTCACCGTCTAGGTCCAAAGAGAGCGACTCTCGTACATATGTACGAGATACGTCCTTTCTGGAATCGTTAGGGTACCCCGATGTAACTTGCTTGGATGCTGAGAAGCAATATGCGACAAAGATGAGCTTCTAAAAGGACGAAACTGCCGTCTGCCGCTTCGTTTTCGGCATCCTGCTCAGTTGCACTATTGTGGCTTTTGGGGCTCCGTGCATGACGGGCAGATTTGAAAACTAGCTCTTGTCAGAAAGGATTATTCATTGATCTACGGATTTTGAATAATTCTCATTGTGTCAAGTTTACATATGTAGACTCCTCGCGAAGTTTATCGCGGAAAATATTTGTCTCATAAAATATTTACCGACAGGAGGTTTCTTCCTGGAAAAGAGGCCTAAAGCACCAAATCCAACGGGATTATATCGCTCGTTTCGAAGCGTTGATATGATTCACGGACCGGCGAAAGATGTTCCCCAAGTGTTGGAATTTCTAACATTCTCACATTGCTGATTGTTATTGTTCGTTGCTTTCTCGAAGTCTGGTAGCTGGTTCACCGTCTCGGTCCATAGAGGGCGGCTCTTGGAGGCTCCGTGCATGACGGGCAAATTTGAGAACTAGTTCTTATCGGAAAGAATTATTCATTGATGTTGATTTTGAAAAATTCTTTTTGCCTCAAGTTCACACACACACACACACACACATATATATATATATATATATATATATATATATATATATATATATATATATATATATATATATATATATATATATATATATATATATATAAGGGGTTTAACCTGACTTGTTGCCCATATATATAATCATGCTATCAAACTGATTTCATGAACGAATATAAATCCACCACTGATGATTATAATCAAAACATATCCTGGAATCATTATATATTAGGACAAAGTTAAATGTTATGAGAATATATCAATCTACCAGAATATATACAAACTATAGCATAATCAGACAATGACTTCAATGTTCCAACGAGTAGTGTCAGATACTTTCTCCTGGAAAGATCCAGTGTACGGCTCTTAGTCAAGTAACACTGAATGTCATTCATTTATAGTTTTCTTTATATGAAGTGATGAACGAACGAATAGAATACTGCTTTGAATTTAAATATGATAAAATTGTCAGCTAATTATATTTAATTTATATATACAAATAAATAAAATATGAAATGAGGTTCTGAGTAGTATAAACTGAAAAGAAAACCTATGACTCTACCTCATTATTTTTTCGAAAAGAAACCTACGAAGAATATTACAAGATTTGATTACTGTTATCGTCTGTAACTGTTCAAATGAATTTTTCTTCAGACCTAAAATCTCTTTTCTGTGAAGATTCCTAGGAACAACACATGTTTCAGAAATAATCGGTAGAATAAAATTTTTTTCATTTTCCACATTTTTAAATCTCGTCGGCAAGCATCATATATTTACAAAATTTTTCATTGTATTTATTTTGTATATTATGTGTGTCGGGTATAGCAATATCAATTATAAATGTTATTTGATTCTGTTTATCAGTAAGAATGATAACTGGTCTATTGCGTTTTACAGCTCTGTTGCAAAGAATTGTTTTATCAAAATAAAGTCTATATTTCTCGTTTCCACAAATAATCTCAAGTTTATGTTTGTAACATTTTTCTCTTTTGGGAATGAAGTCATGTTTAATTCCTATATTTAAAATCAATAATATTAGCGATGACATTATGTCTTTCTGAATAATATGTTGAGGCAAGGGCTGAGCAAGATGATAATATTTGAAAAAATGTTTCTGAAGAACAAAAACATCTACGGCAAGAATCATCTAAATTTGGTTGATGATGTGTTTTCTATAACTCCTCGTGCAAAAACCTGATTCTGGATCGCAATTGCCAAGACTTCTGTTTCAGCGAACAATTCTCCAGATACTAACCATCTATTTGATGCGATTTCATCAATATAATCATTCTTCAATTCTTAAGGGTGCTTTCCGTGTAATTCCTTCTGCATTCATTTTTCTCATTTAGAATTATTATCAAATATATCAAAATCTACCTTTTGCATTGTCAGGTTCAGAGGTGTAAGATTATAATCTGAAGCAAAAACAATATCATGTAATTTAGACGTTCACTGTTTATCATGAAAATGGGAACGTAGACGAAAAATCTGTTTACTATGAAGATTGTTCAAATCAGTTAATCCACGACCTCCAAGATGTCTAGGTAATGTAACTCTTTGAATAGCTGACTTACGGTGGTGCCTATTATATTTACAAGGCATTTTCCTCGTTTGACATTGTAATTCATTCAGATCAGTTTTAGACCATTTAATAATGCCAAAAGAAGATGTAAGAATAGGAACTGCATTGGAGTTGATAGCTCTGAAAAGGTTTTCACTAGTTAAATGACTCTTTATGATAATACTCAGTCTGTTGTAATATAAGCTTTTAATATTTTCGTTAGTGCTGCTATAGTTGATTGTTTACTATTGAACAAATCCAAGATATTTATATGTATCTCCTTGATGCATTGGCTTGATTTCGATATTGAAAATCTTTATATAATCAGAGGTGATCTCTCCTTTTTCAATAGAAAGATTTTTACAATTTGGAATCCTAAATTTCAAATCTCCAGTAGACTTTTCAAATGATATCTAGTTCCGACATATAATTTAATATGATCTAAATAAATTGAGTGACTTAATTTGAATTCAGTTGATAGACTCTTTATTTTGAAGCCGAAACTAGTAGCATTTAATGCATGAGATAATGGATTAAGGCAAAGACAAAACCAGAGAGCACTCAAAGAATCACCTTGAAAAATGCCTCTTTTGATTGGAATTGCTTCGGATGTTAACGATTGTTTTGAAATATTTAAATGAAGATTGGTTCTCCAATTTTTCATTACAAATTCAAGAAAAAGACGAAGTGTCTTATCAATTTCATAAATTTCCAAAATTTCTTGAAGCCATGAATGAGGAGAACTATCAAAAGCTTGATTCAAAGGAACATAATCAATTACAAGTTGCTCTTTAGTACCAAAGTGTTTTTTCCAACATCCTTTTTGTTGTTCGGAAAGAATATTATAATTCTCCAAATGTGCATAAATTTATTGTTCAATACATGCAGTTAGAATTTTATATATTGTTGGAAGGCAAGTAATTGGTCTACATTGCGATGGATCAATAGTATTGGCACTTTTCGGTTTTGAAAAAGTAATTCCTTGTGTGAAAAATAAAGGAGTAGCTGAGGGGTTCTTTATTATAAATGAAAAAAAATTCAGCCAATTTTTCATGAACGCAAGATAATTTTTTGAACCAAAAGTTATGAATACCATCAACTCCTGGAGATTTCCAATTTTTTGTGTGTTCAATAACTGATGTTATATCTTCGTTTGAAAATTTTTCAAATCTCATGTATTCTATTTAAAAAAATAGAGACCTTTCATTCAAAATTCAATTTGCACTGTAATTGTGTTACCTTGGCAACAAAAAAAAAAGAACTGAACTAGAATATCACAATTCCTTCTTGGTATGGAGGTGATGTCAGGAATGTATATCAGTTGCGTTCACTATTCAAGAAAATATAAAAGGTGTAACAAAATTTAATATTTTGAATTGAATGGAAAATTAAGTTAATTTAATTTTTGGTTAACTAGGTATATTATATACTACTATACTATTTATTTCATCAATTAAGAAGGTAATCGGCATTATCACTGTGATAACTTTTGATATGCCTCTTCAGGTCATGCTTCCTCTTGAACATACTTGTGCATCCAGGACATTGCAACTTAGCACCTCCGCAATCATATCTTTGATGTTGAAGGAGAGAGTTTAATCTATCGTAACTCCTACCACACAACTGACATTTATGAGCTGCAAGAAAGAAGACAGAAATACTTACATTTTTCATTTACGATTGATACTGATAAGTTTTCAGGATTGTACAGTGTCGATTATCACGGAATTAGATATTAATGACATAACCGAATATATAGTTTTAATTACTTCGTGTTTAGATTCAACAGTAACCATTCCTTAAATGTAACTGGATGGTAGATTCAGGAGATAAAATGATATTTCTCCACAATGTTGTATTGCGATGACTTTAATCGGAAAAGTGATTTACAATTAATTCCTCATCATGTGGTAAAGTAAATGATATTGATGATGTACAGAGTGAAGTGATTATTCTTTTCTTTAGGTCCATTTAAGAGGAGAGAATTTAATGATTTTAGTGAATACGCGATGCCTCAACTGGATCAAAAGGTACCGTTGCTTTTTTTAACTTCAAGCCATAAGCTCTTGCAAGAGAACTCCATATTTTGACATTTTCTTATTCGTCCTGTAAAAAATAGATTAACATTAATAACATGTTGAATCAGCTATATTTCTGCTCATTTTTTCTGGTTTTTGCTACCTGAGATTCCATCAAAACACTGCGCTAAGAAATTAACGTACAAAATCGAAATTTCAAATTAAATCTGAGGAATGCTCAATCAATGAAAATCGTACTCATAAAAAATGAAACAAAACTAATAATGAGAGATGTAGAACCAATGCAGTTCTTAAGAACCTGTTGTCGCAGGATATGCCCTGACAAGAATTACTGCATAATATTTCCAATTCGTATCTAAAATTGCTGACTCATAGCGTTCGGGTCCATTTAGTTGCAAATTCCGATCACTCTATTTCGAACCTCATTCTTGGTAGCTGGTTGATTTTGCTAGCTTCTTAATCTTCTACTGAGAATTACCAAGACATGTTCGTTAGAATTGAGGTTAGGACTTCGCTTTAGGCCCCTCCATTGAAGTGATACCGTTATCTTGTTATCTTGATACACTATACCTACCTACGTACTTAGGTAGGGTGTACCGTAGCATATACAGATATTAGCTTTCCGCAAAATTTATATTATTTTAGTCAAGGTTTGGGTTAGGTTCAGTTAGGTTCTTCTTTGTAATATCAATGAATAAACTCATAGTTATTCAAAATTGCGAGTTTATTGGTTGGTACAAAACAAAAGAGTTACATATGGTGCTAAGCTTATGCTACCGGGATGGGGTCACACACACGATGGAAACACTGAGGGCTAACACAAACACTCTGTGTAAACGTAAATTCAAAATGAAATAAAAACACGTGGTTCGTTGGTAAACAACGGCGGTTTGGCAATATGGCGCGGGTATGGACAGCCGGCTCGTAGCAACGCGTGCTGCAGCCGGTTTTCTGAGACAATGTGTATTCGTAGAGGTCGTCGAAGAGAAAGTGAGGGAGTCTCCGAAATGCACGGATATTTGAACCCTCGGTCCAGGTAGGCCCAGAGTACGTTCTGTGCCTAGCCTTGTCGAAGGGGCTACTAGGCGATCTGTGATTAAGGAAGCGTGGTTAACACGGTAACACGCTCATTCGGAGGGGCCTAGAGCGATCTATGGTGAGATACCGTAGTGGAAACGGTAACACTTAACTAAGGAGTGACCTTGGATGTTCAAGCATGGTACTACATGTCCTCAGCATACGTTCCTCAGATGGAACGTAACCACTGAGTGCTAATCGCAAGCATGATGACATATGATTGTCAGTTAGTCGATTGAGATGTTTTGACTCAATTATTTTCATTTCAGAAAATGCAGACTCGCACAAGTAAGTTGACCCTAACATTGCTATCAGTTGAAGGGCGATTTGCCTTAGATTCGGACATTTATCTTCGGATATAAAACACCAGAAAAATCAGATGACTGTAGCTTTGAGATGTATATCTGAAATAATCAGCACCAACTCATTTTCAACAGAACATGAGGTAATATTAAACTGACTTGCTATTTCAGTAGCTAATTCCTCATAAAAACGCATTTCCAATTGTCCCGAAATATTTGATAATTCAGCCTCATACGTATCATAATTCAACTGGGGAATCCTTGCTTTCAAATACGGAAAATGTTTCAGATCCTTTCTTTTCAGTTGATCTACCATAAGTTGCAATTTACTTTTGAATGCGTTTACTGCTCTTATCAACTCAATAATAGTTTTTCCTTTACCTTGAAGCTCCACGTTAATGGTGTTTTAGTGCATTGTGATGACAGTCAAAAATGCCAGATCAGTCAGCCATTTTTCATTTTTCAACATCTGAGTGTCATCACCTCTTTCGTCTAGGGAAGCTGTTATTTCGGGCAATAATTCTTGAAACCTTTCTAGGAATTTTCTGCGACTCAACCACCTGACGTCCGTGTGAAGAACTAAATCAGTGTGTTCAGCTGACTCCCTATCTTCCAACTGCAACTTAGAAAACCGCTGTTGCAAGCTACGTACACGGATGGAATTCACAATTTTTGTTGCAATGTCCATAATTTTCTCGGTGTTTAAAACCTTTGAACATAAAACTTGGAATGGAATGATAAAAATGAAGGGAAATGCCATAAAACCGTTTTTGATTTCAGTTATTGCTGGTTCTCCATCAGTTGTAATGCACACTAATTCATATATTCGTAGCTTGTAGTTTTTCACAACATTGAAGAAAACATCATATAAATCTTCGCCAAGGGTCTTCCCTTCAGAGGAATGATTGTCAAAAATTCTTCCTTAGCCAACATGTCATTGAATACTTGCTTGCCGAAGCCGTCTCTGGATGGTTTCTTGCGGGGTGGACTGCCAGCTTTCCTGCCACCTTTTTGGGGGTCTTCCTGGTGGGCGCTTTCCATGTGGCTTGCTCTCCATCATTATGCGCGGTAATCTGTTTTGTGCATTCTTCGCACGTGCGCATATCATTCTCTTCGTCTTTGTCTGCCCCATCTGACTATGTCTACTATGCCGCATTGAGCTCGTATGTCAGTGTTTCTTATGCTGTCCAGTCTGGTCTTTCCGAGGATAGTTCTTAGGGTTTTCATTTCGGCCGTGCGTAGCATACTTTTAGTTTTGTTTGTGTCTTCGCGTGCTTCTATGCCGTAAGTCAAGATAGGTCTGATGCAAGTCTTATAGATCTTCACCTTGCTATCTGTTCCCATGTGCTGATTTGACCATATGACATCTCTAAGACACCCTGACAGAGCTGCTGCTTTAGTTATGAGACTTCTTACTTCCATCGCCGGATCGTGGTAGCTGCAGATGTCCATGCCTAGATATTTAAAGACATTGACTTGCTCGATTGACTTGTCTTCCACAACCACTTTACACCTGACAGGTTCTCTGGAGAATGTCATGGCTTTGGCTTTTGATATTGAAATAACCATGTTGAGTTGTTGGCTGACTTGATAGAATTTAGAAAGCTGTCTCTGAAAATCGTTCTCCGTTTCTGCTATAATAGCTGCGTCGTCAGCATAGCAGACCACAGATATTTCAGAGTGGCCCATTCTGTATCCCAAATCTAAGGATGTGACTTGTTGCATTATTTCATCTATCAAGAGGTTGAAGAGGAAAGGGCTCAGGCTGTCACCCTGTCTAATTCCGCCTGGTGTTTTTATGTTAGGTGTAGTATGTTCGCCTGACTTGATCTTTGTCACATTTCCGGTGTTTAAGTTTTTAATTAGTTTGGTGATTTGGGACGGGGACTGTATTTTTATTAGAATTTGTAGGATGTCTGTCAAGTGCACTTTGTCGAATGCCTTTGTTGAGTCTATAAAGCAGATGTAAGCAGGCTTGTTGAACTCTATTGATTTCTCCTTTAGTTGCTTTATTATGAAGAGAGCGTCCTTTGTTGATCTATTTGTTCGAAATCCAAACTGTTCCTGTCTATTCTCGATACGTGATTCCAATTTGTCTTTTAGGATGCCAGTGAGCAGTTTTATGGACGTACTTAGCAGGGTTATACCCCTGTAGTTCTCAGGTGATGTCTTTTGCCCCTTTTTGAAGATAGGAATAGTGATGCTGCTGCGCCATTCTTCAGGAATCTGTGATGTGTTTAAAATTTTATTGAAAAGAGTTAGCAGCTTCTCGGTGAGTTTCTTTCCTCCGTATTTTAGCAATTCGTTCGGGATGTTGTCTGTTCCCGCGGTTTTCCTGTTTTTTAGCTTTTGTATTCTTTTTCTCAGCTCTTCCTCTGTTATCAAAACATCATCTGGTGTTTCGTCTTCGTTCACCTATGTATCAGTTGTTTCTTCATCTTGGTACAGCTCTGTAAAATATTTTTCCCAGATGTCAGGTGATATGATTTTAGTTTGAACGTATTCATTTACTGGCTTTTTCCTGTTTTTCAGCATCTTCCATACCATAAAGGTCGTGTTCCATTTCACTGGTAAACTGTCTCTATTGTTCCCTTTTGATGGCTCTGATGGCTGCATTAGCTTTGTTTCTATTTTCAACATATCTCGTTCGATTGGTTTCTGTTGGTGAACTTGAATACAATAGATAGCTTTTACGTTTCATATCTGCCATTGAATACCATCCGAATAAAAATACAAAGCTGGGCAGTGTCTGACATATCGGTGGATTCGTCGAACTATAAAGAAAAGTATGTACATTTCATGTTATAATGTTTTAGTTTATCTGCCATGTCCTGACTGATGACTTCTATACGTCTTGTAACGGTAGGACGAGACAACTGAAGATCTCTAATAGCAGACATGATTTCTGTTTCATTTTTAAAATCTCCAAATAAAGTCTCACCCGCTTCAATAAATGCTTCCTTCACAACCGATCCATCTTCGAATGATTTCTTGTGTTTCACCAATATACGAGATATTTTAAATGACTCGATCGTAGCAGCTTTTGATTGTTTGGCTGGTCTTGTGAACATGCATGAACACAAATGCACTTATCGTTCACCATACAAAAGAAAAATTCTTCCAATCGTTATTAAAATGATACGTTTTAGATTTCTTCGCTGCACTCATTTTGTACTATTCAATAATAAACTTTGTATCGACGTAGTATTGCCTTCAAGTTACAATTCCTGCAGGCGCAATATTTATATCGGCGTGAACGAAATTCTCGAATGTACCGAGCGTTCATTTGATAAAGCCGTCTTTTGCCGCTAGCAGAGTATTGTTTTATTACGTAATAAGTTTTTGTAGTTTAGTTATCTACTTATTAATTCTTTTTTCTTCTCGAGGTTCACTCAAAAAGCACTCCCGATCGACCGTTTGAGCACCCCTGCACTAATAGTTCAATGTATTTCTATGGAAAAGACTTGTAGATGATATTTTCTCTATTTGAATTCGCACAGATAGATAACTGAATAGTTTCTAACAAATTTCGAATTTTCATCGATCGATTCAATATACAATGGAAATTTGAAATGATGCAAAATCTTAACAGTCGTAGACTACTGAATTATTAGGGATCATGACTCATTCGCATTCAAAATATACAGAAAACCAACTTATTATTATTATTATTATTGTGAGGTGATCATGAAGATAAAATGAAACTATTGAATATAAGTTGAGTATATAAACTGCATTGCAGTGAATGTGAGACTTTCTATATAGGCCAAACCAGAAGATGCATCGAGAAGAGAATTGAATAACATAAAAGATTCATAATTCAAAACAGAAATTATACTGTTTTTTATGATCATTGTAATGATAAATATCATTTTATACATTTCGGGAGGATTTAACCTATACATTCAGGTAATGAAAGGAAGGAGATGGATATTTTAGAGATGATGGAAATCACGTCCGCCCGTATAAAAAACCAGCCAACTTGTAATGAACTAGCAGACTTCGTTGAAACTCCTGTTGTTAATGCCGTTATATTTAAATAAACCAACTCATTCTGTCTTTCAATATTGTATTACTGTTGATAATGGGCTAATAACCCGAAACGTATGTCAAGCACTTTAATATATTTTTAATTAGTCATTTATTCATCATGTTTCACCAAGTTTTAAGCAAGAATTCCATATATAGTAATAACAATGGCTGTCCTCGCAACAAATATCTTGAACAACTTTATTAGAGAACATAAGAATAAAATTTGCCTGAGGTTATCGCAAATCAGAGTTAAAGAACTGAATTCTTGGAGAGTTCTCGACATCCAGGAAGGTCAAGGGAGGCTCAGCTCGTTATACAGGTTAAATATTTTTTTGATTTCCCAGAATATAGTGTGGATTGGAAAGAATATGCAGCACTCGCGGTGTGATTTGAGAATGTTAAATTTTTTTAATAAATAAATAATATCTATTAAATTGTCTTTTCGAGCAGAGTGATATACACTTTTAGATAGTATACCATTAGTATAATTATTTATAAATTATACAGTCATTACAGAGTCACACTTTACTAAAATTATGAAGAATAAAATTTTAGACTTACCATCAATGTTTTAAAGCTTTTGGCGATCATGTTTCTAACCTTTGCACATTATATTCAGTATTTCTCATTAGCTTGTATAAAAATGACAGGAAATCAGCGAATTTTCTATCAATTTTTGATTTTCCATATCCGCATCCGCTCCTTATCTGATGGTCATGGTCTCGGTGAAAACAAATCTGGACTGGTAGGCTGTTCAACACTCTACGATACAGGGTGTAAATGAATAATTGCGAAGGACTTCGTAGGTGATTCCTCCAGCCCTCCGATAATTCGAAATATTCGTCGTTACTCCACATTTCAACTATCTTAAAAAGTTAAAACTATCTTACAAAGTCAACTGAATTAATTAAAAATACTTATAAATAGAAGTAGGCGATGATTTCTACTAAAATATATTAATAAATGCTCGACACGTTTGGATAGACAGTATTTTTGCCAGGAGCGAATGAATACTAGTACTACTACTACTACTACTACTAGTATTCATTCGCTCTTAAAAATACTGTGTATCGAAACGCGTCGAGTATTTAATAATATTTTTCAGTACGAAGCATGTTTACTTGTATTTGTGAAAACAATTTCTATCATTTAAAAATACTTATAATCCAGAATTTCTTCTTAATTTAACCTGCTGTGATTAGTGTAAATAAATTAACGTTTACAAAAACAAATCACTTCTTCTCTCAACTCTAGTGTTGAATATGAATTCTGGAAATAAGTAAATAACGATTATCATCGAAAGTGACCATGGCAATAATTTTTTGCAGTGTTCAGAAATGAAGAAGATAAAACTAAAGTTTAGTTGCTCATGAATTATTTTGGCAATGAAATAGAGGTATGTTGGAGGGACAGTTTCCAAAAATCACTGCAGTCTCCGATTCGTTATCCTGCTTTGGTTTACTATGGTATAATGGCCGTCGATGGCGAAGTGCATAATGAACAGATTCGAAAACTAGCTCATCGACGAGAAATATTAATTTATCTGAAACTAGAATTTATTTTTTCACGTTTAGACGTCTTTCTATTAGCGGGTTTACCTACTCGGCTTTTTGTGGAATCGTTATCGTGTTCAGATGCAGTTAGCAAGGATGCAATATGCGACATTGATGAGCTCTTAAATGGAAAAAATTACAGTTTGTTGCTTCGTTTTTCTGCATCTTGCTTAGTTGCACTATTGCTACTTTTTAGCTCTTCAAGAAGGATTACTTATTTACTAAGTGATATATATATATATATATATATATATATATATATATATATATATATATATGCAACTTGTAATTGATGCTTTGAATCAAGCTCAAACTAAGAAGAGAAATATTCATACAGCCTTCATTGATTACCAAAAGGCTTTTGATAGTTCTCCCTTTCATGGCTTCAAGAAATTTTGGAAATTTATAAAATTGATAAGACACTTCGTCTTTTTCTTGAATTTGTAATGAAAAATTGGAGAACCAATCTTCATTTAAATGTTTCAAAACAATCGTTAAAATCCGAAGTAATTCCAATCAAAAGAGGCATTTTTCAAGGTGAGTCTTTAAGTGCTCTTTGGTTTTGTCTTTGCCTTAATCCATTATCTCATGAATTAAATGTTACTAGTTTCGGCTTCAAAATAAAGAGTCTATCAACTGAATTCAAATTAAGTCACTTAATTTATTTAGATGATATTAAATTATATGCCGGAACCAGATCTTAAATGAGATCTGGTTCCGGCATATATAAAGTCTACTTGAGATTAGTTTCAACTATTCCAATGATATTCATATAAAATTTGGGTTTCCAAAATGCAAAAATCTTTCTATTGAAAAGGAAAGATCACCTCTGATTATATAAAGATTTCCAATATCGAAATCGAGCCAATGCATCAAGGAGATACATATAAATATCTTGGAGTTTGTCAAGAGAAGACAATTAACCATAGCAGCACTAAAGAAAATATTAGAAGTTCATACTTCAAAAGACTTAGAATTATCATCAAGAGTCATTTAACTAGTAAAAACCTTTTCAAAGCTATCAACTCCTATGCAGCTCCTATTCTTACATCTTCTTTTGGAATTATTAAATGGTCTAAAACTGATCTAAATGAATTACAATGCAAACGAGGAAAATGCTTTGTAAATATCATAAGCACCACCCAAAGTCAGCTATTCAGAGAGTTACACTACCTAGACATCTTGGAGGTCGTGGATTAACTGATTTGAATAATCTTCATAGTAAACAGATTTTTCATCTACGTTCCCATTTTCATGATGAACAGAAAACGTCTACATTACATGATATTGTTGTTGCTTCAGATTATAATCTTACACCTCTGAACTTGACAATGCAAAAGGTAGATTTTGATATAATTGATGATAATTCTGAAATCTTCACAAAAGTATTGAGATTTTGGGTCTGAAGAAAATTTGTTTGAACAGTTACAAAAGATAACAGTCATCAAATCTTGTAATATTCTTCGTAGGTTTCTTTCCGAAAAATATAATGAGGTAGAGTCATAGGTTTTCTCTTTAGTTTATACTGCTCAGAATCTCATTTCATATTTTATTTATTTGTTTATATAAATGTAATATAATTAACTGACAATTTTGTCATATTTATATTCAGAGCAGTATTCTATTCGATCGTTCACCACTTCACACAAAGGAAACTATTAATGAGTAACATTCAGTGTTACTTGACTAAGGTCCATACACTGGATTTTTCCGGGAGAAAGCCTCTAACACTACTCGTTGGTACATTGATATCATTGTCTGATGATGCTATAGTATGTATATATTCTGGTAGATTGATATATTCTCATAACATTCAACGTTATCCTAATATATAATTATTCCAGGATATGTTTTGATTATAATCATTGCCTGGCAATGATATTAACTACCGGTGGTGGATTTATATTTTTTCATGAAACCAGATTTATTATTATATATATATATATATATACATACGTTATATATTTATATATAAATATGCTTCTACGAGTCCATTAGCCGAAAAATAACGAGAGGTATTAGGGCAACAGATTTAAGCTTGTATATCTCTTTCAACTCTAGAGCCAGGTCCCGGTACTTGGTTATTCTCTCTGTATAGGCCTTTCCGATATTCTCGTCAAACGGAGCTGAGACATCTACCAGTGCAGCTTTCTTAATTTCTAGTCAAACAGGGTTATGTTAGGCCTATTGCGGGCCACTTTTCTATCTGTGATGAGTGGGGTGTCCCAGTAGAGCTTATATTCATCGTTCTCCATGACACTGGCCCATATTGAAAATTCTGGACACAAGCTTTCTTGAGTTCCAATTTGGGAGCAAGCCCCTGATGATATAACTTAACGACGTTGTTATGGCGCTTTAAATATGCAGTATGAGCCAGAATTGGACCACCGGAGCTGTTATGCTGAATGGTCTCTAGGTGCATGGACCACCTTCTGCATTGGTCAGAAGGAAAGAAAACTGGAGTTTTTATAATGTACTTCAGATGGGCTATTGTCGGTAACACCTGGTCCTGAATTGCAAGCATTCTGCCTTCAGTCTCGGGAAATGAATAGCCGGCTTCAAGGACCAAGACTTTCAGCACTACCGTCCTCCAGGTTACCAGGGTATATACTGTGCAGCTCATTCTCGCTTCAAGCGTACCTGCACATCGACTTTACCCTCTATATACGGTTCTGACAGACACATGGGGAAAAGTCCTCGTCATTTCTTGGTACCGCCAGAGGGAGAGATGATTTCTTTGTCTCGAAGTACTGCTTCAGGCTGTTAACCACCTCGTCGTGAGTTGCCTCGAGCTGAAGGAGGCCTTTTCCTCCTGCACGCCTGTGGATATACAAGGGTTTGACCGATGACTAGGTGTGATGCATCCCATACTTCATCAGCATAGTCCTGAGTTTGGTGTCCATTGCCCTGAGATCAGTGGTGGACCACCTGAGAAGCCCAAATGTGTAGGTTATGTATGGCAACGCCCAAGAATTGATTGCTGAAAACATGGCATTGGAATGCAGTTTACTTTTCAATAGCAGCTGAACTCGATGAAAGTTTTTCTTTGTATGCTTCCTTGGTCTGAGAGATGCAGAAGTCAAGGGATTGTCGTATTCCTAGATATTTATATGACCCCTCAGGTTCAAGAGCTGGCATCTCATCTCAGTGTTGTCAAGCAATCTCATGGCAACCTCCTCCACAACCTTTCCGCTCTGTATATTGACGACTGAACATTTGTCTAAGCCCATCTCCATATGAATTGCTCCACTAGAAGCGGAGACTATTTCTAGTTGCCGTTTCATTTGGTTCTTATTCGAGGCGTAGAGTTTGATGTCGTTCATATATAATTGATGGGTGATGCTTGTGTAGGTGTTTTTGCCAAGAACATAACCATTGCCTCTGGTGTCGAGGAGGGTGCTTAGGGGATTCAAGGCTAGACAGAACCAGAGGGGACTACACGTGTCACCCTTTTTCCGGCTCTGGGGCCGAAGGAGCATGCGATGATGTGAAAGCCTTGAATCATTAACAAAAAAGTGGTCTCCCAATCTGGAAAACCTCCCAAGATTTTTTTATTGAGAATTGGGACACCCTGTTTACTTCAAAATAATTTGCTGAAGTAGATTTCACTTTCTAAATACAATACCGTCCGAACAAAATTGAAATCTTCAGGAGGGCACAAGCTAAAGAGCACCGCGCACTGGTGAATCACCCTGTATATATATATATATATATATATATATATATATATATATATATATATATATATATATATATATTGGATTACAAATCTAAAAATGATAGTTGAATACAGAGGGATTGAAGCGAAAAGCATCCTTAAAATTTAAAAAATGATGATATCGATGAAATCGCTTTCAAAAGTTGCTTAGTATCTGGAACATAAGAAGGCTTGGCAATTGTGGTACAAGATTATCTTGTCTTCATAAGAAATTATAGAAAACACATCATCCAGCAAAGTATATATGATTCTTGCCGCAGAAGTTCTATTTATTCAGGAACAGATTTTCATATATTATCGTCTTTCTCAATACTTTCCTCCACAGATTATTTGGAAATGCATAATGCCGTTGCTTGTATTATGCAATTTCACTCAACAATAATATATGAACTCATTTCCGAAAAAAGTATGGAGGTAGAGCCATAGATTTCCTCTTCAGTAAATACTGCTCAAAATCTTATTTCATATTTCATTTATTATATATATATATATATATATATATATATATATATATATATATATATATATATATATATATATATATATATATGAATGAAATATAATTTATCACTTTACACAAAATAATAATGTAAAAGCATTCAGTGTTACTTGACTTAGGTCCAAGAACAGGATTTTTCCGGGAGAAAGTTCCATACACTCGTTGATACACTGTTCTCACTAGCTGATAATGCTATAGTTTGTGCATATTCTGGTGGACAGAAATATTTTCATAAAATGAAGATATTCTTATATAAAATCATTCTAGGATATGTTTTGATCATAATAAATGTAGAACGTAATTTTAACGTTGCAAAAAACGAATATTGTGCAATGGAATTTATTGGAGATACTGATTTGGAGTAAAGAAATTAAGTTACATTCAATATTTTAAATAACACCTCACGAAATCAATTCCTTATGCAGAAATTTAATACATATGAGATGAAAAAAAGCTATCTTCAGGTTTCATGAAGGCTTCAGCACAGCTTTCGTTATGTCTAGAAAGCATGTGTCGTTTCATGCTCGATTTTCTGGCACATCTGAAGATACATCCATCTTTACAGCATAACCAGAAACGATTTCTTCCACAATCATATCTGGTGTGATAACGTAGAGATGTTTTCTTAAGATAATTTTTACCGCACTGAAGACAACTTAAGTTTTCTGAAAAAGAAAAATTGATTGAAGATATACAAACTTGTTTTACCCCATACTTTCATTAAAGTAAAGCCCTGATAGTATTAATAACTTTTTCATAACAGTAATACTGTAAGCCATTGAGTCAATTCTAGAGGATCAAACAAATAGTTGCATGTCATTGTTTTCTTAGAAAGATGTTTGTAGATATTGAAATAGTAATTCTTTTAGTAATCTAATAGTATTCAACCAAGAATTTGAACGGGTACACTAACCGTTGAAAAATAATAATAAAGCAATCGCAGAAAGGAACATTAGACTTGAGATTTCATTATTTTTTAGAGATAAGCAAGCAGTTCCATCGAGACTTGGCTAGTTTTTTACAGAATGTTTTAGGTGGGATTTCACTTCTTTTCGTAGAAACGTGGGCGTATTAATTCAGTTCATTAGATTTACTCATTTAACAATTTTTTTTCTTTTAGTAGTAGTTCTTTTATTATTCTCTTTCTTTTCTTTTTTTTGGGTTCTGATTCTTGTGCATTAGCAACAGTTTTTCGTATTGCCCATTCGTTATTTCTTATTGTAATCTTAAGTAAATGAGTATAAGTATAAAAGCCAGTATAATCTTCTACAGAGTTTTCCTTCAATTTCATTTATACAGGTTGCTTCAACGAAAACTAAACAGAGGCTATATCTACCATAATATTAATTTCTGATCAAAATGCAAAAACAGATCAATTTTTGTTTCAAGGGAGACATCTTTTGGGGTACAAAACTTGTCTGAAATATCAACCCCCTATGCGGGGGTGGCAATTCTTGAACATTTTGAATAGGGAAGATGGCTCGAGTGGTGACTCAAAAGAAAGGTGGCATTTTTGTCTACATCGCCTTGAACGAGTTTCCATTTTTAATTGAAAACTGTAAAAGATACAGGGTGATCAACTGAAAGATAGGGAAGACTATTTCCCTGAGACTATTCAAGTTTCAGTGAAGTAAAATGGAACAGATCCATGCAGATCAATGGCAGTCATCATCAAGTACCATCCTCATCTCAAATGTCAATCCCTAGAGCAGGGGTTACCACCCTTGAACATTTGGAAGAAGGTAGATGGGTCGAGTGATACCTCGAAAGAAAGTATTATCTTTGTCTGCATTCCCGTGAACGAATTTTCATTTTTGATTGAAAACTGTAGAAGATACAGGGTGAACTACAGAAAAATAGAGGAGACTATCTATCGCCCTGAGCTATTCAAGTATTAATGCAAAAAAATGGAACAGATTCATTTCAGATCAAAGGCTGTCATCTTCCGAAACACCATTCACATTTCTAATTTCAACCCCTAGAGCAGGGGTGACCACCCTTGAAAATTTGGAAGAGGGTAAATGGGTTAGGTTAGAATGAAAATTCGTTTACGGGGATACATACAAAGATAATACCTTTCTTTCGAGGTATCACTCGACCCATCTACCCTCTTCCAAATTTTCAAGGGTTGTCACCCCTGCTCCAGAGGTTGAAACTCGAGATGAGGATTGTACTTGATGATGACTGCCATTGATCAGCATGGACCTGTTCCATTTTACTCCACTGAAACTTGAATTGTCTCAGGGGAATAGTCTTCCCTATCTTTCAGTTGCTCACCCTGTATCTTTTACAGTTTTCAATTAAAAATGGAAATTCGGTCAAGGTGATGTAGACAAAGAAACCACCTTTTTTTTGAGTCATCACTCGACCCATCTTCCCTATTCAAAATGTTGCAATCTGAACATTTTGCGCCTAACTTCATAACTAAATGACCTACAGACTTGAAATTTTGGATTTTAAGTATGTGGTTATAGCTCATTAGATGAAGGAAATTAGTGCGTTCTGGTCTTATCCAGAGGTTCTCAAATAGGGACCTGAAAATGCGGCGAAATGGTTCCAGTACAGAATGATACGCCAGTGTTTGATGAAATTTTTTTTAGATTATACCTACTTGGCATTATGGAAAGCTGATCTAATGTCAAGAATGTGAAGAAGGTTTATGAATCTTGACTTTTAATCACGATTGATTTATCAACAGTGATCAAACATTGAAACGATAAGTGACTTTCAATTTCATATATTCAGAAAGTTGTATTGTGATTCTTGATAGGATGACTTCATTGAGAGAAAAATATGGTTGTAAATATCCCCTTCGCTCCAAGTAGCAGCAAGTTATGAGCTCGAAAAATGAGCACATTTTTCTATCTATCAATTGGAAGGAATTTATCGTATGAGTGAAACTATGGAGGCCATCAACTTACAATTATGTAAAGGTTGTTTCGAGGAAAATAACTTCTGGTCCAGAGAACGTAAAAATTCGTTTGTCTGGCTTTAAACCATTCTTGCCCAAGTCTCTCAATGAACCGTCTAGATCAGTTTCTCAATTTAAAGATCACTCATATGCAATGATCAGAATGATGTAAACACTGATATTGACGAAACTATTAATATATATCAGCTGGTTTGATGAAGAATAATAAAAGATATGAGGTACGTGTGCATAAGATCACACTTACTGAAATTTCTTAATTCAAGCGTAATTCTGTAAAGATTCTGGATCAGGCATATGATAATAGTTAACTTAAATTTTCTTATGAAAAATCTGAATAACGTAGAAAAGAATTTGTGAATTCTTCACTAAGAAATATGAAATGTTGGCCACTGCTTTGCCTGTGGATAAGGATAAAGTTTTTGCCTTGTCAATGTTCAAACAGAGCCCAGGTTGTACCGTTATTAAGTAAATTTCTTTAACTCACCCCCTGTAATCACCTTGAATAAAAGTTGTCAAAACTACGATTTGAAATGAGAATCAGGAAATAGAGCAATATGGATCCGCCGAAAGTACAATTAGAAAATATGCAACAATCTATCATCCGAACTACCAACAGCGACCAACTTATATGTACCTACAAGTCGAATTTATGCAAGCATGAACGTGTCGGAACTTGCATATCCCGCCTGCCTCCTAATGTGACTACCTTGCTACAACCAATGGATCAAAGTGTTATTGAAACATTGAAACGTCTTTATAGAAAACAACTTCTACGTAGGTTGTTATGTGTTGAAGAAGATAATATAGAAGTCATTTTATCATTTTTTAAGGAAGACTTTAAACAAGGCTTGGAATAGAGTACTTAATCGGGAGAATGATAATTCAATAACCAATACGGATGATTCTATTTCGGAGGATATGAATGAGGTAATGTCGAAGCTACAAATATGTCAGGATTGTGATGATGATGATGATATGAAAGAGTGGGTCACTTATGACAGTAATGATAAAGGCTTTCCGATTATGTCTGATGAGGAAATCGTAGAAAACATATTGCAGATAAATGAACAGCAGGAAATGCAAGAAGATGAAACAGAAGAAAATGTAGACGTGGAAAATGATACAGGAATCTCTCATGATGTAGCATTTCATACCCTGGAAACAGCTCTCAAGTGGTTTGAAAAACAAACAGAGAGTGATAGTGTGAGTTTACTACAGCTGAAACTAATTCGTGATATAGCAGCAATGAAGAGAAAAAGTTGCTTACATCAAATGACAATTACCAAATATTTTAAACCAAATTAAACTCACAAATACAAGTAAACGATGATTTCTACTAAAATATATTATTAAATGCTCGACGCGTTTCGATACACAGTATCTTTATCAAGAGCGAATGAATACTGCAAATATATCTTACTAACAAATTTTTATATATACTAAAGAGGCAATCCACTCAGAGCTATCCGTACTTGAACTAATGTTTAGGAAATAAATTTAATAAAGGTGAGTTATTTATGTCTACCTGATCAGTATGAATTTCTGGTCAGTTCCTAAATCTGTTATTTTTAAGTGCTTCCAGAAGGTTGAGTTTCATACCTCTCTTCTCAGAATGTAGGATTTTGAATTTTGAATTGAAAGAGTGACCATTTTCCCTAAGATGATTTGAATATTTTGAATCGAATAAATAATCTGAACATAAACTGCGTTTATGTTCAGAGATTCTAACATTAAAATATCTTCCTATTCTACCTATATAAAAACAATTGCAATCTGCACAATCCGATCTACAAACACCTGATTTATTTTCTTTAGTAATTGGAGATTTATAATTCCTGATAAATGAACCTAAATTTGTTGATGTTTTGAACGCTATATTCGAATTTAAAGTTTTAAGAAGGGATTTCACATTATTGCTAAAATTGCCTATATATGTTAAACTAAAGAATTTCTTGTCTTGATGTTCACCGATTGGATATATATGTTGTAAAGCTGATTTTGTTTTTTCTTATGTAGTATGCTGCTACCTAATTTGCATCATAACCATTATTTATTGCGATCTGTTTTATCAAATTCAATTCTTTGAAATAATTATCAATAGACATCGGTGTGTTCAAGAGTCTATGTATCTAGCTGTTAAATGCTGCAACTTTATGTTGTTAAGGATGTGCCGATGTATAATGAATTGTGATATCTGTATGAGAAGGCTTATGATAAATTGAAAACTGGTGTTTATTATTTGACCTTGTTATTGTTAGGTCTAGGAAATTGACCGAATTGTTCTGTTCTATTTCAGAAGTGAATTTTATTTTTGGGTGCAGGTTGTTGATAACATTTTCGAATACAGTGAACTGTCTGTTTTTTCCTGTGAAGCACACAATAATGTCATCGACATTTCGATACCAATATATGAAATGATTACTGAGCGGGTGTTTATGAATAGTTTTTTCTATGTTATCCATGAAGATTTCTGCTAAAATAGGGCTTAAAGGTTTTCCCATCATAAGTCCCTCATCACTTTTATAAAAAACAATCATTAAAAAATAATTTTGAGATATGCAAACATCTAATAAAGCCACAATGTTATATTAAATTCGTGGATTCGTCATATTTTGTGTTAACAAATTGTTGATTATATTATAGGGATCTTTCGGTGGAATACTTGGAAACAAATTCTTGACATCAAAAGAGACTAACTTTGCATTACTTGGAATGACAATATTTTCTATTTTCCTTATCAAATCATTTGAATTACGGATAGAGAAAGACGGTTTAAAATTACAACATTTTTCCAGAATATGTATTAAAAATTTGGAAATCTTGCATGCAGGGGCATGTGTGAATGATACCACTGGTCTTATTGGATAACATTCTTGTGCAATTTAACTAAAGAATAAAGTTGAGGTGGTAAAAGATTCGGTAAGCTAAGTTTGAATTTTTCGCTATCTGTAATGATGGATTTTGAATTCTCAATGACTGTCGTCACTTCCTTATTGATTTTGTTAGTTGGATTCCGGGATATAACTAAATAATTAGAATCATTTATGAAATCTAATTTTTTTGGAAATATAATCTTGTTTATTTATCGCTATAATTGTATTGCCTTTATCTGCTTTTGTGAAAATAATGTCATTTGATGTTGATTTAACTTTTATATTTTTGATTAATATGTGATCTCTAATTGGTCTATTAAGCTTTTTTAGGTGTTCTTTCTTAACCACGGACGCAGTTTGGTGTTTCAGGGAGCTATTGTTTTCAACATTTCTGAGGCAAATTTCAGTATCTCTTGCTAATTGTTCAAAATTCGATGTATGATATTTAGGATAAATATTGTGTTTGAATCCTTTCTCCAATAACGCCTCCTCATCAATGGTGAAATTTGTTTCGGTTAAATTTATGAATCTTTTGAAACATTGATGATTTTACGAGTTGATGATAATTTCTTTAATTTTAGGTTTATTTTAATGAGATTATTAAGTTTCTTCAATTAAATTTTCAAATTAAACTCATTACCTACTCATTTCATGATTACCAAATGTAAATTACCAAATACATATTGTGAACAAATCATTCGTATGTACGTACCTAAATATTTTATTTCACTATTAATGCTGCAGAAGAAAATTACAACCAAACGCACAGCAAAAGGAAGATGGAAAGAGAAAAATATGTAACGTCGGTTCTGAGGATATTCCCGAAATTACTGTTAATGAATTAAACTCAGCCCTGAATAATCTTAAAAATTCCAAGGCGGCTGGACCAGATGGCATATTTCCAGAAATGCTCAAATGTGGAAGTCCTCGCCTAAAACAAGAACTGGTAATATTGTTCAACAAATGCTTGGATTAAAGTCAAGTCCCCCAAGCATGGCTTGAGGCTGAAGTAATTCTTCTCCACAAAAAAGGCGACATAAGAAACCTTGGTAATTATAGACCAATAAGCCTTTTATCCCAGCTATATAAATTATTCACCAAAATAATTACCAAAAGATTAACGGGAAAAATAGATTTCCAGCAACCCCGTGAACAAGCTGGATTTAGATCTGGGTTCAGTACGCTGGATCAGATTCATGCAATTAAACACCTAATAGAAAAGTGCAATGAGTATAATTTAGATCTTTATATAGCCTTTATAGACTACCAAAAGGCCTTTGACAGTATAGAAATTTGGGCAGTCTTTAATTCTCTTAATGCATGTAGAGTGGATAGCAGATACACGAACCTGATAAAAAACATCTATTCTTCCGCCATAATGCATGTCCAGTTATGGAATAAAACCAACGACATTCCAATAAAACGAGGTGTTCGACAAGGAGATACAGTGTCACCGGGGCTATTTATTGCAGCTTTGAACGAAATCTTTAGAGAAATGGATTGGCATAAGAAAGGAATCAACATTGATGGCGAATTTCTACATCATCTACGCTTTTCCGACGATATTGTACTAATAAGTAGTAACGTCCAAGAATTACAAGATATGATCCTAGACTTGAACAACCATTCAAAAAATGTTGGCCTAGAAATGAACATCAGCAAGACGAAGATAATGACTAACACAAACAATAACCCCGTAATTCACGTAGAAGGTCAACAACTAGAGAATGTCGAAAACTACATATACCTGGGACAAAAACTAAACACTAAAAAAGACAACATGACTGACGAGATTACACGAAGAGTGTCCCTTTCGTGGGCGGCATTTGGCAAATTAAAACATGTCCTGACATCAGACATACCCCACAACCTCAAGAAAAACCTCTACAACCAATGCATTCTTCCTGTGCTTACATATGGAGCCGAAACATGGTGTCTTACTAAGAAGTTGGCCCAAAAATTGACGAAAAACCAAAGAGCCCACGAGAGAATAATATTAAATATTAAACTATCAGATCGCATAAGAAATACTTGGATAAGAGAACAAACCAAGCTGACAGATGTCATGGAGAGGGCAGCTCAACTAAAGTGGTCATGGGCAGGTCACGTAGCTCGAAGAAATGACAATCGGTGGACCAAGAGGCTCATGGAATGGAGGCCAAGAGTGGGGCATAGGAGTATCGGCAGGCCAAACACAAGGTGGAGAGACGATATTAGAAAATCAGCGGGTCTTCTTTCGATGAGAGAAGATATTAGCAGAAAGAAATGGTTCAATATGGGAAAAGCCTACATCCAGCAGTGGATTGAAATAGGCAGATCGTGATCGTGAATGCTGCAGTAGTTTAGTATTATGTATGTAATCTAAAAAATATGTTCTCAATATTCATTGATTTTCGTTGATATTTGTTATTTTTAATAAACACATAATATTATTCTTCATACATTCGAATTTCGGATTTTCGATTCCGAATGCCTACTGACAACAGTTGGTCTGGTTGATCGAGTTTCTACTGTAAATATATTCAATGAAACATCTTCAACGCATATATATGGCATAATTGTCGATTAGTATCAAAGAAATATAAGAAATATAATTTATATAACGAAAAAAGGAACATAATTTCAATAATTCAAACTAATGATAAATGTAAAAGAAATCAAATTCGAGAAAAACTGATATTACCAGTCTTTCATCTCTGGATTATAATGCCAGTTTGAATGGTGTTTTGAGGTAAAGAAATGAAATAGGCCAAAGATATTTTTTTATATTTTATTTTGTATATTTAATGAATTCTTTTACAATGTCTAATCAAATTGTTTTTTGGTGAAATGTTCTATTACAAAATTACATTGAAATCTTGGAGATTTACCGCATTCGTATTTCTGATGTCTTGACAATGTTGACCTATGGAAGTATAATTTTTGGCAACTTGGACAAGAGTAACGTGCTACATCTACAAGAAAAAATCTTTTAATTTGATGAAATATTATAGGAATTTTAGTCGATCCTACTTCTATTATTGTTCTACATTTGTTAGCATCTAATCAAGAAAGAATTATTTCATTATTCTAAGTTTCAGTACTGCAGCTGTGAAATATAATTAATATAAGACCCTCCCTTTTCCGTCATTTGCATGAGGAATTCATTGCCGTAAACAGATTCAAGCTAATTTTTTTTCGATTTCAATTTATTTGGAAATTGAGATAAAAAACACAAGGTTTAACTTTAATCTACACTTTATTTGAAAAAATTCGACGACGTTTCGCTGACACAGCAGCTTTGTCAAGAATGAAAAACAGAATGAAGAGTATGGTATTATAAACAAATCGTAGAACAAGTTGGATGAATAACAGGAAAATCCACACCGAGCCATTGTACAGATAGTATGAAAGGTAATAAAAACTAACTAAACAAGTTAAGTAGGGGTGAGTAATTCACATCTACCTGTTCATTCAAAAGCTTGTCCGAATGTTTGTATCTATTTATGCTTCTAGGAGATCTAATTTTGAACTTTTGATTTTTATATATATTATTATATGTCAAAGTTTTTATTGAATGAATGGTTTTCTTTTATTAGGTGGTTTGAATAATTTGAATCAGATTTATTTTTATCGAAGCTACGTTTATGTTCAGATGTTCTTATGCCAAAACTCTTATAGGTCCTACCGATATAAATTTTATCACAAGAACCGCAATTGAGTTTATAGATTCCTGATTTACTTGATTTTTCAACACGAGTTTTATTATTTTTAATATGTTTACCTAAGTTATTAGAAGTTTTGAAAGTTATATTAAGATTTTGTTTGACGAGAAAGGATTTAATATTTGTACTTGCAGAACCGCAGAATGTTAAACTGTTGAATATTTTATAGTCTTTATGAATAGGATATACTTCATTTATTGCTTTCTGATACAGTTTTTTACGAATAATTAGATCTACCATATCCGGATTATATGAATTATTAATGGCTATCTGTTTGATGATGTTTAACTCTTTATTATAATCTTCTACTGATAAAGGTAAATGTTTATTTGGAAATTATCGGAATCAGTCAAATGCCAATATCTCGGTTATTATTGAAGTTATATAAAAATTGTTTCGACATTCTGGAGGCACTTTTCCACGTAGAATCCAACTAAGTTCGGGAAATCTCTCTTTTGTTTAACGGGTCTTGAGTATAATGCAGAATTGCGTTTTTTTGAATATGAAAAAAAAAACAATTCGGATCAAAATTAACTTTGGTTCATACTCAAAAAAACGCAAGTCTGCATTATATTAAAAAAAATATATATAGGGATATATACTACTTTCTTAATTTTAGAGCTAGATCATTCGTTCTAGTTTTATTGGAACGCCGAAAGACTAGCTTTTCCAGAAATTGTATCAAAATTTTACTTCCGGTGAAATCCAATATGGCTGACTCATTCGAAAATGAGCAATATTTCAAGATCATTGTAACGTTTTTTTACTAAAAATTCATTCAGTCGATAATTCAGTCTTTTCTGAGAAAATTTAACATATTGTACATGAAAATATTCCGAGAATTGGTAAAAAAGTAGCGTGAAGAATTTTTTTCATTCCGAATTTCAACTGAAATCGAAATATTTTTTTTTCCTCATGGCGTTGGCACTCCTGAAGTTATGTTTTTCATGGATGTTCTAAGAAGATAAAGAACTATTTTTTACTAAAACCAATCTAAAATTTGATTTCAGTTCGAATTCAAAACGACCGACTTCCTCAAATATTAACAGTTTTCTCCGCGCATTAAAAAATTTGTTGCGGTCGTAATAACATGACCCTGTTGCCCGAAATTTTTCCTCAAGAAAGATTGTACTTGTTTTGTAATTAGGGACTGGAAATTGGCCTAATATTTACCTAGCAGTATAGTCACGCACAAATGAACATTCAATGAATGAATCAAAATGATAGGAAAGATTTAATCTAGTGAATTATGCCGTTTGTATTCGACCGCGAAAAATTTAGTAATGGGAAGGGAAAATTGTTAATATTTGAAGAAGTCGGACATTTTGAATTCGAACGGATATCAAATTTCAGTTTGGTTTTAGTAAAATATGGAATGCCAATGCCATGAGGTGGAAAATATATTTCGATTTCAGCTGAAAATCAGAATGAAAAAAATTCTTCACGCTACTTTTTTACCAATTCTTGGAATATTTTGGAATATTTTCATGATCAGTATGTCAAATTGTTCAGAAAAGACTGAATTATCGACAGAATGCCCCATCCGAATTTTTTAGAGGAAAAAAACGTTCCAGCGATTTTGAAACATTGCTCATTTTCGAATGAGTCAGCCATATTGGAAATCAACGGAAGTGAAATTTCGATAGAATTTTTGAAAAACCTAGTCCTTTGGCTTTCCAATGAAGCAAGAACGAATGATGTAGCTCTAAAATTGCGAAAGTTATAACGGAAAAAAATTGTCTGGTTTTTCTGGGCACCTATATATATATATATATATATATATATATATATATATATATATATATATATATATATATATATATATATATATATATATATATATATATATATATTTTTTATCATCACAGTTGCAGGTAGGCATTGAGTGTTCACCGGGCGATTACTCGGCAAGATGAACACCAAATAATCGAATCACCCCATATTGAGGAATCTCCCAACAATATGGGTTGTGCCGAGTATGACATCCCTCTGAGCTGCGGAAATGATGGAAGTGTCCAACCCCAATTACTTCGTGTTGTCTGCGAGATGGATTTCGACCAGGCCGTTGATAGCTACTATAAGTTTCATAAGTATGACAGATTGCAATCCGTATATTTCCTTTATCTCGAAGGCCAAGTCACGGTACTTTTCGACTTTTTCGGTGTATTTTCTACTCATTTTGTCGTCCGCTGGGATTGTCACGTCGAGATAGTTTTCTTTTCCGTTTTGAAGAAGACATTAATATCTGGCCTATTATGTGGCACTGGACGGTTAGTGATAATAGGGTTGTCCCAGTAAAATTTATAATGTTGATCTTCCATTATCGTTTCCGGCATGTACAAGTGGTTTTTCATCTTTACCTTACCGAGTCAGAGGTTCAATGCGATATTTTGGTGATAGATATTAGCCATCGCGTTATGTCGGTTAAGATACTCTTAGGGCGCAAGAATCGAGCAAAATGAAGTGACATGCTGTATTGACTCAGGATTACGTGAGCAACGACGACAGAGATCCGAGGGAACAGCAAGGTCCGCAATGTGCTTCTGGTATGATCTGGTTGGCACGTCTTGATCTTCAATGGCTAGTTGTCTTCCTTCAGTCTCCGCGTGTAAGTATCCCGCAGTCAGGTAAGTAAGTGATTCCTTTCCTTTCAGACGGATATCGTTCATGGAGTGCCTTCGACATCCATTCCTCCTGTAGTTCACCTGAGGTACGGTTTGTGAATTTGATTTCTGCCCTAGCCAGTTGCAGTGGAGTCAAATCATCTAGCCGTCGGATGCACCCATAGAAAGGTGAGTTCTTCCCAGCGAAGTATCCCCTCAGCTTCATCAGGTTTTGAGTATTGACTATTTTATATGTTGGTAAGACCTCTACCACCCTCACCCTTTGGTAGACTTACTGAGCTATGCGGACAAATATCTAACCTAACCCAAATCGATTTGGGAACTAGCTCTTGTCAGGAGGGATTATACATTGATCTACGGATTTTTGAATGATTCGTCTTGTCTCAAGTTTACATATGTAGACTCCTCGCGAAGTTTATCGCAGAAGATATTGGTCCCACCAAATATTCACCGACGGGTGGTTTATCTCGGAAACAGAGGAAAAGAGCACTATTCCAGCGGGATTATTTCGCTCGTTTTCTACCGTTGATGTGATTCACGGAACGGCGAAAGTTGTCTCTCAAATGTTTGGAATTTTTAACGTTTCCACATCTGTTTGTTATTGTTCGTGTCTTTCTCGAAGTCCGGTAGTGGGTTCGCCGTGTCGGTCTATAGGTTGTGACTCTCATACGTATGTACGAGGTGCGTCCATTCTGGAATTGATAGGGTACCCCGATGTAGCTTGATAGGATGCTGAGAAGCGATACGCGACACTGATGAGCTCCTAATAAGGGTGAAACTGCAGTCTGCCGCTTCGTTTCTCCGCATCCTGCTTAGTTGCACTATTGTGGCGATTGGGGGCTGCGTGCATGGCAGGCAGATTCGGGAACTAGCTCTTGTCAGGAGGGATGTACCCATGTAACTTTTTTTCTATTTGAAATATTCTGATGAAATTTGGGAATCGGATAGAAGAAAACATTTTCAATTTGATAATTTCGTTTCTGGTTATGCCGTAAACGATACCAACTTCCACTTTCAAATGGGACACCCTGTATTTTTTTTGATTCTTTTAATTGCTCATCTTATCCAACGACCCTTTGATATATTTCTGAAAGACGAACAAAACACAATCTTTTTTTTTGCAATTTTCATCTTTCGTTTTAGGAGGCGTTGAACTGTGACAATTAGCTTAGCTCAACATCTCCTATCACAAAAATTCAAGGTTGTCTCGAACGGTTCTCCAATTCTTGGTGGGTTCTAACTGGTGTTTGGTAAACCTCGTTCTTCCGCCCCTAGGAAGAAATCTAGTGGACTCAAATCTGGCATTCTAGCTGGTGTACTTGAGATTTAAATGAGCGGTACTTATGTTTCTTCCAAATTCTCCATGCGCTTTTGTGGCTAATTTCGAGCTCCTCAGCAATTTCCCTTGTTGATGTGGTTGGATTAATATCAACAGATGTTAGTACATCTATTTTGGTATCTCCGTCGATAAAGAAATCCTCCTCTTCAGCACGTTGCACCTCACGAAATTTTCGTTCAACCTTAGAGAAATAGGTTCTATTCGGATGAAGTATTTCCGGATAGCGCTCTCTGTATAATTGTTCAGCTTGAACGCTATTTAGCCTGAACACTCCATAAATAAAGAGCATATCGACTTTTTTTTTTGATCACAGAATATTATAGGTACAAACAAAAATTTTGTATCGCCAACGTAGTTATTGTTATTAGCGAATGGGGAAACTGCAAGAATTGCCTAGCTCAATTAAAAACAATTCTCTACAAGAACATTTAAATACGAAGATTTCAGATGAAAATTCAGTCCCATTCATAAAAAGAATCGAAAATAAATCAGAAAATTCGTCTGAAAATTTTAATAACAAAGATATAGAAAATTCATTTCTTAATCAAATGAATTTATTGAAAAAGATTGACCCAACTATGAGACCCAAACTTTCTAAAATTCATTAGTTAAAGCAAACTTTCGGTTGCGTGAATGTTCTTCCACAGTAACTTGATAAAGTAATAAATATTTATACACCTCGTCTGATGATTTATTGTGCAGCCATTACAAAAGTGAAACATTGTGGGTATAAATTACTGAATTTTGGATCTAATTATAATAAAACCCATATGGCAAAAAAATTTAATGTAAAATTTCTTTCTTGTATCCAAGCTGATTTAGGAATATTAACACAACATTCCAAAAGTAATCTATCAAGAAAACACATTGAAAAGATATTCCTAGAAAATAAAACCTATTAACTTAATGATATAAATAATAGACAACTAATAGAATATATTGATATATTGAAACAAACACTTTGAGTATACTCCATTACACTACGTGAATATAAAATCAATTCCAAAACAAGCTATTCAAAATAATTAAAATATTTTTGCAAACCTATTTCAGGTTTTAATGAAAATATTTCTGAAAATGCAGCTCCTGAAATTGATACTCTAACTGATTATAGGTCTTCATTTCCGCAGTTCCAAGGCAACACAATTCCAATGCAAGTTAGATTTTAAATGGAAGGTGTGGATTTCCTAAAATAGAATGCATGCGATTTGAAAAATTTTCAAATGAGGATTCAACATCAGTTATTGTAAATACATAGAATTTGAAATCTCCAGGTGTTGATGGTATTTATAACTTTTGGTACAAAATATTCTCTTGCGTTCATGAGAAATTGGGTGAGTATTTTTCATTCATAATCAAAAACCCCCTCAGCTCTCCTTTATTTTTCACACAAGAAATTACTTATTTAAAACCGAAAAGTAATAATACCATTGATCCATCTCAATATAGACCAATCACTTCCAACAATATATAAAATTTTAACTGCATGTATCACCCAAAAATTTATATACATTTGGAGAATTATATTAATCTTACCGAACAACAAAGAGGATGTGGAAAAAGCCCTTTTGTACTGAAGAACAACTTGTAATTAATTCTGTTGCTTCAAATCAAGCTCAAACTAAGAAATATTCATACAGTTTTCATTGATTAGCAAAAGGCTTTCGATAGTTCTCCTCAAGTTTGGAAATTTATAAAATTGATGACGGTTCGACTTTTTCTTGAATTTGTCATGAAAAATTTGAGAACCAATCTTTATTTGAATATTTCAAATCAATCGTTAACATCCGAAGTCATTCCACTCAAAAGAGGCATTTTTCAAGGAGATTCTTTAAGTGCTCTTTGGTTTTGTCTTTGCTTTAATCCATTATCTATTGAATTAAATGCTACTAGTTTCGGCTTTGAGTTGAAGAGTCTATAAATTAACTCACTTAAGTTATTGAGACGATATTAATTTATACAGGGTGTTACATAATAATATGTCACAACTCAAGGGAGTGAATCTACGTGAAATTTTAAGAAAAAAGTTTATATAAACATAGGTCCGCAAGAGCTTCGTTACGGAGCTACAGGGTGTCAAATTTCCGGGAAAAATTGGTTTTTTCTTCAAAAATCCTGCAGTTTTTGAGCATCAAGCCCAAGTTTGGAATGCAAGCTATTTTTCACAGCCCCCATCATTACACGTTCGAAATTTTAAATAGAATCTTCAAAGTGTTTTCTTTTCCGGAGCCATGTCTTATTTTGTCCTTTCAAACTTCGTTTAATTTTAAAACTTTTTTGACACTTGCAATTTTTTCGAATCTCCAACCGTTCTCGAGCAAAAAATTATTAAACGATTGTATGCATTCGCTGGATTACTAATTAAAAAAACGACTAGTTGGCTTTGATTTTTTCACTTATTTATTTATTTTGACAGTTGCTAAAGTTGAACCAGAATTAACGATTAGTTTTAAGACTTTTGCAGATATTGCTTTAACAAAAAATGGCTAATTTTACTAACGCCGAAATCGGGCTGACGTAAACAGAACAGAAGCTAGGCGATTATATCAGGTGTGCTTTACAAATCGTGTAACACCAGGCAGACGAACATTTTCAAATATCCACAGAAGTTTGAGGGAAAATTATACTTTTACTGTAAATAATCATTTAAAAGGTGCAACTCAACCTAAAAGAACTCCACATATTGAGGAAGCAGTTTTGAATTGTTTTGATTCGAATCCTCATGCGAGTACAAGGAAAATTGGAAATCAGTTGAATATTTCACATGTTCTAGTTTGGAGGATTCCGCTCGACTTTTCATTGTACCCGTTTCATATTCGACGCGTCCTAACTCTACTTCCTCGAGAGTTTCCTTCAAGACTGAATTTCTGCCGATGGTTCTTAGATGAACTTAGAGAAAATGCTCATTTTGACAAGGCAATAATGTTCACACATGAAGCTAACTTTTCGAGAACTGCTATCACAAATTTTCAAAATGATCATTATTGGGCTGAGGAAAACCCCCATCTGATTGAAGAATTTCATCATCAAGAACAATTCTCACTAAATGTCTGGGTCGGAATAATTGGAGATTATTTGATTGGACCATTTTTTTGCCTAACAGACTAAACGGTCCCGCTTATCAGCAATTTCTAGAGGAGGAGTTACCTTTATTTTATAATGTGGTTCATGCATGACGGGGCACCAGCACATTTCAGAGGAGAAGCTAGGGAATTCATGAATAATACATTCAACAACCGATGGATCGGCCGGGGTGGGCTAGAAACATTGCCTCCTAGGTCCCTAGACTTAAATATTTCAGACTTTTTCTTATGGGGATATCTCAAAAGTTTAGTTCATACCACTTCATTGAACACTGTAGAATAATTGAGAAATCGAATAATAACCTTTTGTGACACGATAAGAAATACCCCAGGAATATTTCAAAGAGAGCGTGATAACATGCGAAGAAGGACAGTGGCCTGTATTCTTGCAGGTGGGGGACATAATTTATTTAGTTTTGATTGTTCTTTTTTAGTTTGATATTGAATAAGTATAAGTTGAGTCTTAGAAGACGAGCTATAAGAGCATATTTTGGGCATACCTATCGAGTATTTCTTTTTTTTATTTATCGAATAACATACAATTTAAATAATTCAAATTCAATAATTTTTCACTCGAACACGATTGGATATACGAATAAATTACAGGTGTCAAAAAGTTTTTAAATTGAACGAAGATGACGAAAATTGATTGTTCGCTGATCAGTGGCGTACTGGAAAATAGTTTGAAAGGGCAAAAGGAGATATGGCCTCGGAAAAGAAAACACCTTGTGAATTTCAGTTAAAATCTAGGGCGTGTAATGGATGGAGGCTATGAACAATAGCTTGCATTCCAAATTTCGGCTGAGTATCTCGACAACTGCAGGAGATTTGAAGAAAAAAACAATTTTTTCGGGAAATTTCAACACCCTGTAGCTCCGTAACGAAGCTTGTGGGAACCTATTTTCATATAAACTTTTGTTAAAATTGCACGTAGATATACCCTCTCGAGTTGTGACATACTATTATGTAATACCCTGTATGCCGGAGCTGGATCTCAATCAAAAAGTGTACTAGAGATTACTTTTAACTACCCCAATGATATTCATATAAAATTCGACTTCCTAAATGTAAAAATCTTTCTATTGAAAAGGGTAAAGATCACCTCTGATAATATAAAGATTACCAATAGCAAAATCGAGCCAATGAATTAAGGAGATACAATATAAATATTTAGGTTCAAGAGGAGAAACTTAACCATAGCAGCACTAGAGAAAATATAGGAAGTTTATATTATAACAGACTTAGAATTATCATCAGGAGTCATTTAACTGGTAAAAACCTTTTCAGAGTTATCAACAAATACAGTTCCAATTCTCTCATCTTCTTTTGGAATTATTTAATGGCCTAAAACTGATCTAAATAAATTACAATGTAAAACGACAATGTTTTGTGAATATCATAAGACAATATGAAGAAGCAGGAAGGCCAAGGTAAGTAAGAACGGTAGAGCTGGAAAATGAAATTCTTGCAATAATTCACGACGAGCCTGGTACCTTCCACTTACAACGCGTACAAGCGCTTCTTCTTACCGATATGCCTACCCGTATTGCGTAGTGTCGATGTTCACTGATGAAGCAAGTTTTTCAAGAAATCCCATAAGGAATTTTCATAATAATCATATGTGGTTTGAAGAAAATTAACATCAACCTTTGGTAATAAGACAAACGATGTAGTTTCTGCACGATGGCGCACCTTCCCATTTTAGTCAGCTTGCTGGTGACTTCCTAACTGAAGAGTATAGAATTCGCTGAATTGATCCAGGTCCACAATTTTGGCCTTCACGGTCCCCAGACTCAAACCCTCTCGATTTATTTCTGTGGGGTCATTTGAAGGTTTTGGTTAACACTACCCCGGTGGCAAATGTTGAGGACCTAAGAAATAGAATCATCGCTGAGCGCAGTTCGATAAGAACAGATCCTGGTGTTTTTGAAAGAGTTCGCCAACCAATGAGGAGAAGATTGGAATCTTGCATCTGAGATGGAGGAGGTCACTTTGAACAGCCTCTGTAATTTTTTAAGAGATATTGGTGATGCTGAAAAGTCTTTGTTTTACCCTTGAATTAAACTTTTTATTTTCAAACAACGATGGTTCGTTTAATCGAAGACTACGAGTCGTACAATGAAATGTATGGATTTTCTTTTCTCATTCTTTTCAATATTTTTTTAATCAAAAACTTGGTGACCTAGAGAAACCTAACAAGAGGGCATTTTTCCTGAGAACTAATTTTTTTTGATTTTGACAAAATCAGTAACATGCTAGTTTTTTCTTGAAAAATAACTCACCAGGCCAGTGGTGAGCCCATAATATTGTTTAGTATTGATAATTATACGGCTATGAAAGTTTTCGTAATCCCCAAAATTTTACCCTAATATCTCAAGCGGTTTACTGAAAATTTAAATTTATCTGCATATTTCGATTAAACTTTAACACCCTGTAATCAGTAACGAAGTGTTTGCGGACCTATGTTTATATGAACTTTTTTCAAGGAATGACTTGAGCAATTACCTCCTTTAAAATATTGCCGTGTCTTTCTCTTCCCTGTATTTTATGAGGTTCTGGTCTTTGAAGAGGACGATTCAAATAGGCAACTTCAGCAGTATCCCTATAATTTAAATTTTGAGTATATATAACATTCAATGATATTGAATGTTTACATTTAATAGAATTCGTAAATTTTTATCAGGTCACAGACATGATCTATCAATAACCAACTTGATTTTCGTTCGTCCACACTTCTCTCATCTGTTTCTTAGGCAGTGTAATATTTTAATTTCTTGTTAACCTTTGAAATTTGGATGAAACTAGACATATATGAGGAATATATTTTTATTCATTATAGTTTATGAGACTTGCGCCTAGTGTTTTTCATCAATTGTTCAATTATTTACTTGAATGAATTTTCTCTGATACACTGGGTGATTCACCAGTGGCGCGGAGCTCTGTAGCTCGTACACTCTTGAAGATTTCATTTTGTTCAAACGGTATTGTATTTAGAGTGAAAATCTACTTCAGCAATTTATTTTGAAGTAAACAGGGTGTCCCAATTTTCTATAAAAATTATGGGAGGTTTTTCAGATTAGAAGACCACTTTTTTGTTGAAGGTTCAAGAGCGTCCCCAACTCTGCTATAATGTCTTCAAGTAATAAGTTATTTTGGTGAGTAGTTTCATTCATGAAAATTGGCTCTCACATCATCCCATGCTCCTTCAGCCAGAGAGGATGAATACTTCTTTCCTTTCGTTTTCTTACTGCCCAAGGATAGCTCTATTGACGAATTGAAAAAGGTTATCCTCATTTCTTACAGGAATGACTCAAAAATTATTGAATATTGTAATTTAAAAATATCATATCTTGATTTTTTCAAATGGAACATCCTGTATTTTATCATTCATGTCAACGCATAGAATATTGTGCCATATATTTGCAGAAGTAACCTTATCTTCATCTTAGACCATTTTCGAAATGAAAAAAAAATAAACTAAAATAATAAAATCATAGGTTGTGAAAGAAGAGTTTATTAGTACATATCATTATACTTGATCAGATAAATGGAGATATTTTAGGAAAATCGTGTATGAAATACGTTATGGATTGGTTTTGGTGAGATGAACTATTTCAATAAGTGTTCGAATTGTTGCCGTTTCTTTGTAGACACAACTTAATCCTTCTGAGGAAAGACCGTTGAACTATCGACAATACTTGCGGATTAATTGACTAAAAAGTGTCGACTATTCTCTGTCTCATATCTCATTTGTTTTCAAAAAGGAATCTGGTAATCGATGCCCTTTATATAACCCCACAAGAAAAAATCTAGACTTCTAATTTCGAGAGACCTAGCTGGCCATTTAACAGAACCACCACGTCCTATCCATTTGTATGGAAATACATGATTCAAATGTTCCCTAACCTGATATGAGTAATGAGCAGGTGCTCCATCCTGTTGAAATCACAAATCTTGTCTTATATGCTCTGGTACATCGGCAAGTAATATTGGTATATGATTTTGCAGAAAATCTAAATACATTTCACTATTGAGGTACTCGTCAAAAAGTGCGGCCCAATTAGATATCCATCTACCATAGCGACCCATACATTCAAGGACCAACGATGCTGGTGATCTATTTGTCCCATGAGTTGTGGATTTTCCGTGGCGTAATACTGAAAGTTGTGCCTGTTAACAAGCCCAGTCATACGGAAAGTTGCCTTGTCCGAGAAAAGAACTCTGCTAAACATATTGGGATTTTTCGTTACTTTGTCACTTGGCCAATTGCAAATACTGATTCGATTTTCATAGTCTTGATTGTTCAGTTCCTGCAGCTGTAAATGATATACATGAAATTTATTCACTTTCAATATTCTCTGGACGGAAGTTTGACTTATATCGGTTAACTGAGAAATCTCTCTTTAGTTTTTATATGGGTCCTGTCAACAAAACTGATAACTGGTTGTCTTCAGCTGTAGCAGTTTTTGGTTTTTCATGTTTTTTGTAAGCGATAATTAGAAGTTTTTCAAAGCATCTTGAATCAGGATGCGTCTTATCAGGAAACCTTTGTGCATAAACTCTTCTTGCCAACAAAAAATTTCCTTCACACTCACCCAGAATAAAAATCATATCAACCATTTCTTCTTTGGAGAACTTCATGGCAGTCAATTGAGAAAATAGGGTGCAAACCTCACTTCAACAATGTTTAATAACGAAACACTGATAAGTTAACATTGTAAAATGCGGAATATAATATTTCCGGACACCTAACAGAAGGCGCAAATAAAAAAATGACAACACATCTTGATTGATATGTTGATGAGTTTGATACGGTTTGTAGAATTTTCATCAAAAATTTTTGCAAATAATCGAATATTTCGGAAATGATCGAAGATAAAGATAAGGTTACTTCTGAAAAAATTTAGCACAATATTTTGTGAGTTGACATGAATAATAAAATACAGGATGTTTCATTTGAAAAATCAAGATATTATGTTTTCTTAATTATAATATTCAATAATTTTCTGAGTCACTCCTGTATAAAATGAGGATAATCTATTTCAATTCATCAATAAACCTATCCTTGGGAATAGAAAACGAAAGGAAAAAGTATTCATCCTCTCTGGTTGAATGAGCATGCGAAGATGTGGGAGCCTAATTTCATGAATTTTTACGGAAAAAAATATATTGTGACGAAATTACTCACCAAAATAACTTATTACTTGAAGACATTATAGAAGAGTTAAGGACGCTTCTGAATCTTCAACAGAAAAGTGGCCTTCCAAGATTTTTTTATAGAAAATTGGGACACCCTGTTCACTTCAAAATAATTTTCTAAAGTAAATTTTTACTTTCTTAATACAATACCGTTCGAACAAAAATGAAAACTTTAAAAGTGTACGAGCTACAGAGCACCGCGCTACTAGTGAATCATCCAGTATCAATCATCATTTACACGTCAATTGTAGGGGTTTCTAGCATCGGAGACAAGAGAGGAACCCCCTCTTATGCAAAATTTTGAAATAAACCTTTGGCGCAGATAGGAAGAAGGACTTTTCCTCTTTTGATTCCATTGCAAACCACATTTTTTCTCATATCAAAGGAGATACCATTCAAACGTATTGAAATGAAACAAGGATAGAGTCAATTCGGAACTGAAAGTATAAGGTAGATGAAAATACAAATTTCCTAGGAAAACGAATATTTATAGGAAGCTTGCTTACCTTTTCTCTTTGGCATATACTGACGTTTCGGTTGATATCGAAATAAGTAAATGAAATAGTCTAACATGGAAATATAATTTATTTATATTCAATGCTTTCTTTTACAATGCCTGACTAAATTATTTTGCGATGAAATGTAATATCACAAATGACACATTTAAATTTGGGAAATTGACCGCATTCATATATCATATGTCTCCTCAATGTATATTTATGAACGTATGTTCTATTGCAATTTGGACAAGAATGGCGTTCATCTGAAAGAAAGAAAATATTAATTGAATGAAATATTACAGGAAGAAGGTTAATCTTCCATAAGTATTATATTGTTCGACATCAGTGAGTCTCGAATCATGAATACACGAAAATTTTGTCGCCGTTTGTCAACCTTAGTCTTAGTCTTAGGGGGATATAATTTTTTTCGATATTTACTTATATTCTTTATGAGGAAGTGAGGTAGAGCAATATTTTATATTGAAAGGGATTGGCGACATATTCGCTCAGATTGAATGGATAAGAACCAAAATATTAGAAATGTTTTAAATAAACAAGCAATTTAGTTACCGTGTAAATGAAGTATATTTATACTGATAATGTTCACTTTTCTCCTTCATTCAACTATAAGGCACTACCGCAAGTATGCTGAAAAGGTTCAAGTGAATACATTTTCGATTTTAAATGATCCCAAAGAGTCTAACGCTGAAAATTGAGAGATCATGCAGACCATACAGTATCACATCCTTTCCTAATCCATCTGCCGGATCATCTAGAAATTGCCATACAGGAGTGCTCCTTACACCTGCTGACCGATAACCTTGACAAAATTTTATGGTTTTTGTTGTAGTGGGGTTAATATATTTTCTGACGAATCTAGTTACTTTTAACCTTTGAAATTTCCCAGTCGAAAGTGTAGATACTGTACAGTAATACTATCTTGACACATTAGTGTTTAGTTATTTACAACTTGCTGTGAATCTAATACCGGAAGAACAAAAAGGATGAGTCGAATCAATTTCTCGAAAAATGATATTTTCAAAAGTCAGCTATCATAACGGGATGGATAGTCCGAGAAAAATAAATTTGGACTACTTGAAACTTGAAAACAAGAGCTGAGACAACAAAAACAAAACAACTGATGAGGACAACAGAGATGAGAACACTAAGAGCTATAAGAGGTATTACACGCAGAGATAGAATAAGGAATGAGGATACGCTAAGGGAGCTAGGTGTCCAGGATGTAGTGAGGTGGACAAGAGCACGTCGACGCCTATGGAGAGATCACGTAGACAGAATGGACCCCCAACGTATGGCGAAGTGGGCAAAAACACAAAAACCCAACACTAGAAGACCCATAGGAAGGCCGAAAAAGCGATGGCATGAGTGCTGGAGCTCCGGTTCGCAGCAGGGGCTGTAACAGAAGAACATGACATCGTCCTATTTAAAGAAGAAGAAGAAGAAGAAGAAAACTTTAACTGTTGGAGCAATATTCCACATTCCACAGAATGTGCTACTTCTCTAATCTAGTGTGCTTGGTTGGCGAATATTGCTACCTGAATAAGTCACAAATGAGTTTACACATGAAGCGATGAATTTGGCGTTATATCTATTTTTGAGATACGAAATAAAGAATGTACCATTTTCGATGTTTTAGTACGAAAGCTATGTGAAGTACTGCTGCAAATACAAAAAATTGAAGAGGATAACCGATATCTTGTAAGAGGTTTCTTAACGACGGAGACGTCGCTTTTGTTTTACCTTCTTCAGTTTCTTTCTGCATCTTACGTTGATGAGTGCCAAAATACTACGATATCGGAAAGAGAAAAACCATAGACCAGTAAAGATCTCTTTTCAGATTTTTGCTTAAATCTCTGAAAATATGACCCCATGTGATAAAATCTTCAGAGAAGAAAATTAAAATAATCAGCAAAAATGGTTCTTTCATTTTATTAAATAATCTGCTAAGGGTAACAGGGCATACACACCTAAGATCATTTCACATGGTTTTACATGGAACAACGTTTATACTGGGTGATTCACCAGTAGCGCGGTGCTCTGTAGCTCGTTTACTCTTGAAGGTTTCATATTTTTCGAACGGTATTGTATTTAGAAAGTAAGAATCTACTTCAGAAATTTATTTTGCAGTAAACAGGACGTCCCAATTTTCTATGAAAAAGTGTATGGTTTTTCAGATTAGGAGACCACTTTTTTGTTCAAGATCCAGGGGCGGCCTAAACTCTGCTATAATGTTTTCTTATAACAAGTTTTTTTGGTGTGTAGTTTCGTCACAATATTTTTCTTTCTGTAAAAATTCATGAAAATAGGCTCTCACATCATCGCATGGTCCTTCGACCAGAGAAGATGAATACTTTTTCATTTCGTTTTCTTATTGCCAAGGATAGCTTTATTGATGAATTGAAATAGATTATCTTCATTTTATACAGGAGTGACTGAAAGAAATTATTGAATATTGAAATATAAAAAATATCATATCTTGATTTTTTCAAATGGAACCCCTGTATCTTATTATTCATGTCAACGCATAAAATATTCTGGTATATTTTTGCAGAAGTAACCATATCTTGATCATCGATCATTTTCGAAATATTCGATTATTTGTAGAAATTTTTGATGAAAATTCTACAAACCGTATCAAACTCATCAACATGCATCATTATTCGCACAGAAGTTTTTTTTCTGTAATGATTCAAGTAGTAAAGAATGAAACCTAAACAAGATAATTCTTGTTACGAATGATAAAATCAAGATGATTAAAACGTAAATCGAGGTATGTGTTGACATTTTTTTACTATTTGTGCCTTCTGTCAGGTCATATCATATTCTGCATTCTACATGGTGAACTTATCAATGTTTCGTTATTAAACATTGCCAAAGTGAGGTTTGAACCCAATTTTTTCAATTGGTTGTCATGAAGTTCTCCAACGAAGAAATGGTTGATATGATTTTGATTCTGGGTGAGTGTCATAGAAATTCTTTGTTGGCAAGTAGAGTTTATGCACAAAGGTTTCCTCATATGAGGCATCCTGATGCAAGATGCTTCGAAAAACTTTTAAGTAGATTTATCGAAACGGGTAATATCGCTTACAAAAAAACATAAAAAACCAAAAACTGCTACAGCTGAAGACAACCAGTTATCAGTTTTGTTGACAGTGACAGAGGACCCATATAAAAGCCAAAGAGAGATTTCTCAGTTAACAGATATAAGTCAAACTTCCGTCCAGGGAATCTTGAAGGTGAATAAATTACATGCATATCATGTAAACAACACCAGGAATTGAACAATCAAGACTATGAAAATCGAATCAACTATTGCAATTGGGCAAGTGACAAAGTAGCGGAAAATCCAAATATGTTCAGCAGAATTCTTTTCTCGGACGAGGCAACTTTCCACAAGAATGGGCTCGTTAACAGACACAACTTTCATTATTACGCCACGGAAAATCCACACCTCATGAGACAACTAGATCACCAGCATCGTTGGTCCTTGAATGTATGGGCCGCTATAGTAGATGGATATCTAATAGGGCCGCACTTATCCGACGGGCACCTCAATAGTGAAATGTATTTAGATTTTTTTTTGCAAAAGCATCTACCAATGTAACTTGCCGATGTACTAGAGCATATAAAACAAGATTTGTGGTTTCAACAGGATGGAGCACCGGCACATTACTCACATCAGGTTAGGCGGCATTTGAATCCTGTCCGAACAAATGGATAGGACGTGGTGGTTCTGTTAGATGGCCAGCTAGGTCTCCGGACCTTGCAAGTCTAGATTTTTTCTTGTGTGGTTATATTAAGGCGTCGTTTACCAGATTTCTTTTTGAAAACGAAGGAGATATGAGACAGAGGATAGTCGACGCCTCTCAGTCCCAAATTTTGTCGAGAGTTCAACGGTCTTTCCTCAGAAGGATTGAGTTTTTCTACAGAGGAACGGGCAACATTTCGAACACTTATTGAAATAATTCAACACCTTGTAGATCATCTCACCATAAACCAATCTATTACGTATTTCATACACGACTATCTTAAAATATCTTCATTTCTCTGTTCAAGTAAAATGATATGTACTAATAAACTCTTCTTTCGCAACCTCTGATTTTCTTATTTTAGTTTATAATTTTTATTTCGAAATAGGTCGAAGATAAAGATAAGGTTACTTCTGAAAAGATATGGCACAATATATTATGCGTTGACAAGAATAATAAAATACAGAATGTTCCATTTGAAAAAATCAAGATATGATATTTTTAAAATTACAATATTCAATAATTTTTTCGAGTCACTCCTGTATAAAATGAGTATAATCTATTTCAATTCATCAATAAAACTATCCTTGGGCAATAGGAAAACGAAAGGAAAAAAGTATTCATTCTCCCTGGTCGAAGGAGCATGCGATGATGTAAGAGCCTATATCCATGAATTTTTACGTAAAGAAAAATATTGTGACGAAACTACTCACCAAAAAAACTTAATACTTAAAGACATTATAGCTTAGTTTAGGGCACTCTTGAATCTCCAATAAAAAAGTGGTCTTCCAATCTGAAAAAGCCTCCCAAGATTTGTTTATAGAAAATTGGGACACCCTTCACTTCAAAATAAATTGCTGAAGTAGATTTTTACTAATACAATACCGTTCGAACAAAAATGAAATCATCAAGAGTGTACGAGCTTCAGAGCCCGCGCCACTGGTTAATCACCCAGTGTAAGATTATAATGAATAATTTCAAAGTTAAAAGGCTTGCTGTACGGGGGTGTCCCATTTTTGAAGTTGTTGTACCACAGCTATAAGGCACACTGCTAATAGGGAAAAATCACTTCCTATCTCCGCCCTCGATTTTCGAAAAAAATTCATTGGTAAAAACAAATTGCAGCTATCTTATGTTGCTATCGACTGAGTATAATTCTCTTTCCGAATATATACAGCACGCCTGACAAATTGTTTCGAAAATGTGAATTGTTCCAGAAATGAAAACTGTTTGACCATTCTTATAATAAAGCAGAAAAAAGGTATTTATCACTGAGTAAGAGAATATCAGAAATAATTAGTAACAAAAAACAAATAAAATTTATCTCAAATTCTCAAAAGTATTTCCATAATTCAAATGCAAGAATTGCATCGTACAGAAACACTTCGAATTCATTTGAATATTGGCCAAAGAACTAAATAATTTCCAAAGGTTTCTTCCAATTCTGCATAAAGAGTTTGTCTATTTAATTAATCCTTGGTAGAGCATAAGAGAAAAATTGTAACTGAGTTAAATATGGTGAACGAAATAGCCATCTTACTGCCTTTTCGATTCCATGCAGTCATCACCAGAAGATTTATTTCAAAAGTTCTAAGACCGAGAATTTCATCCAAAAATCCTCGACCATGTTCTCATTTAGTACATCACAATAAAGTTTCCTAAGACGATTTTCGTTAAAGTGACGTACGCAAAAACACGTTGGTTCATTTTTCTTCTTCTTCCTCGTGCCGTATTCGCTCAGAGAACGCTGGAAATCATGAATACATCGCAAATTACTATAGTAGCTCGACCACAATCTATACTGATGGCCCAGTACAAGAGGGTAAGGTGGGTACTGCCATAAGAATTCCTGAACTGAATTACACCCAAAGTTTGAGATTATCGGATGATTACTACGTTATGCTTGTCGAAGCTTATGTTATCCAATCCGCATTAAAACTTGTTGAAGAACGAGACTTTCATAGCACACTTATTTGTTCAGACTCTCTTTCTTGTCTCAAGGCCATACGTACTGGCAACAGTAATAATTCTCCCATTAACGTTATGAGAGACCAATTGTTCAGAACACAGAGTCAAATTATCTTTCTGTATTTACCAGCTCACTGCGGAATTCAGAGAAATGAAGAGGTCGATACCGCACCCAAAGACGCAGTAAAATTGAATTTCCTTGCTGACATCCCAAGTTCTCACAAAGATTGGCTGAAAAATTCACAAGCTGAACTGAATCTTTCTTCGAATAGAGATTGGATCCCCATGGCAAATACTTACTCAAAAAAAGAGTAGTTTCAGCTATAACAACCCCGCTAAACAGTTTACCAGAAGAGACCAAATTGTTATCAACAGGTGAAGAAACGGCCACACTAACTTGACTCTTGTTTATCTGATCATCAAAGAAAAGAAGTCTGTGTGTGAATTTTGCCAGCTGAATTTGGACGCCAGTCACATATTGATAGAGTGTCACAGGTTTGAGAACGAGCGCAGGGTCTTGGAGATGAGAAGAGATCTGAAATCCTTGCTAGGCACCCACTCTAGGTTTTCCAAGGTTATATCCTTTCTCAAGGCATGAAACCTCCATAATGCAATTTGATGTCTTACTGACATGTAATCTATATAAGTGCTTTCTTTCACTCTTTGTACTGTAAATATATGTAAGACCTGAAATGTACCTTAATCTTACAGTAGTCGCTAATACTCAAATCAGGCAAGGGACCCAAATAAAGACATTAAAAAGAATTAAATGGACCTAATTCGGCAGCAACCGTCCTTTAATCTTCCAGTTCTTCTCACACGATTGTTCAATCTACTTCAAATAATCAGTCTGTTTCGAAAAATAAAACTGAGAATGTGTCCAATGCATGTCGCGGGCTTGATTGATGGCACTGGTGGGCCGGATTTTGCCCGCGGGCCGTAGATTGGAGACCCCTGTTCTAGATGTTGGTAGTACAAATTATGTTGGTGAAAGTAAAAGTTACTAACTATTTCCATCTCACATTTTCATTCAAATGAAGAGAGCGTTAAATTTCACACGTTGGTAAAGCTCACTTCCGACATTGAATAGCGATCGTAGGGGAGGTAGGAGAGGCGACTGACTCCGCCCCCGTATTTCCGGTCTTTTTCTGGGAAATCTAGGTCTCAAAATTCGACCCAAATTCGAAAATTAAGTCGTAGAGTAACAATTTCTCTTCGCGGATTCGATCTCGAGACATAGGAATCGTTCGACATCCGAATCCATTCTCCCGGTAACCCCGTATGAGTAGGATAGATGAAAGAAAACCGCTCATTTTGACAGCTCAACGTTCATTAATTTCTGGCCTTCAGAGATATTCGGAATGAGAAAATGGAGCGAAATTTCGTAAAAGTCCGCCGATAGCCCTTAGTTTAATCGAAGATTTTCCAGTTTTTCCATGGCATACCGGGAATAAAACTATTGCGGTGCAACATGCGAAAGTCGAGACTTGCTCTTTGTCCAGGTTTTGAAACCATCGAACGCGATGGAAAAATTTGTATAGACATAAAAGTCTGACAAAATTATCCGCTCCACTCGCGAAAAAACGGCGACCTTTTTTATTTTCGCTTTATTGGGCTCTCTTTCTGAATTTTCGTTCGATCGATCGGTCCGACCGGTTTCCAAAAGACCGAAGTTTCCGATTTCGAAGAAATCTCGTCGTTTATACTTTCCGTTCGCTCTCGGTGACGTTTCGGCTAAAATTTTCGAAAAATCCTCTGGGCTCCGTCGTTCGAGCTAGGGGCTCCAAATTTGGCACGAACCTTCCTCAGACCCTTTCCGTCACTTCTTCTCCGCCCGGTTCAAACTACCGTTATCCCCTCGGATTATTACAGAAAAAAATGCCTTACGACTTTAATATTATAGATAATAGTTCAAATATTATTAATGTTAATATTTAGGAAATGTAACTACAAATATCTGAATAAATAACTTGTTTCTGTTGTCTGTTACTCTGGACGAATGAAAAAATACGATACTTGTGTTTTTCCAATCGAATCGAGTTTTTCATTCTATCCTAGTTACAGAATCTATTACTAATTATTCTTGAATTTATATATTTTCAATGAAATAAAACTAAAGTATTTAGATTTTCACTATATTAACAAAACTATGACCGGTTTCACCACACTGTGGTGAATGTGTGTATCTATCTGATGAAACCACAGTGTGGTGAAACAAACTAGTTTGTATCTATCTGATGAAGCCACAGTGTGGTGAAACCGGTCATAGTTTTGTTAATATAGTGAAAATCTAAATACTAGTTTTATTTCATTGAAACTTTGTATATCGATTTTCATGAAGTAACGACTTCCTCAATCAAATTATTCTTGAATTGTTTGTTTTCGAATTTTCTGTCTGAATTGATTTCATATTCACGTAGTCTAAGAAATATAATAAAAGATTTTGATTCAATGTGTCAATATATTCTATTATTTGTCCAACATTTTTCTCTTCATCTCTATAAATCTTAGTTCTGAAGAAAATTTGTTTTAATATTCATCAGGTCTTTTGATCGATTATCTTTGGAATATTGTGTTCATCCTAAACCACAACGTATACACTAAATTTTACATTATAATCTTTTTGCCATGATCTATGACATTACAAAAGAAAATAATAGAAATAATAAATGAACTCTACAAGGAATAAAAATTTTCTGGGGTAAGTACTGAAGACGTCCATCCAGATCCATGAATCTTTGCTACGTGCAATTTAAAGTCATCTTTCCGATTGGTTGCGTGTGGGCAGATTTGACATTTGAAGAGCTTCTCCCTTGTTCCGCATACTTTTTGATGTCTACTGAGTCCACTTTTATGACTATAGCATCTTCCACATTTGTCGCATTTGATACGCACTGAAAACATCAATATTAGTTCTATGATGAAGAAAGAAATAAAGCCTAAGGAATAAAATTTTCAAATGTAAGAATGAGATACTCCCGAATTTTTCGGGTTGAATTTGAGACTTTCCAAAGAAAAGTGTAGATTGAAATGAAAAGTAGAGAAAATAACCAAATTAATTCGAATATCTGTACCATTTCATATTAGTATTAATAACTCGGGATGTGTACTATCTCATCAAAATAATGCTACAACTTTCTGAAGAAGTTTTCCCTAGGATTCACACTTGGTGAAATATTTACTTTCAGAGTTGAAAAAAAAATGAATCTTAATCAATGAGAACGATTTTGATCAACAGATTTTGATGAATTTCTCGAAATACCAATAACATATGATACAGCATGTTTTGTTTTTCAATTGCATGAAGAATGATCAGAGAAGTGAACTTCCTCTAACATTCTTCAACATTTTACTTAACCAATGCTGATAAAACATTCAATTTCTCAGAACTTTTGTCCACAATCACAATCACAATCACCGCAGTGAACGTAGTGAAAAGAAGGGTTATGTCAGTTCTCTCTTGCAATTCTTCAGCATTAAAACAAATAAAAATGAGATTATTAATACTTGCATATTTGTATTTCCAAATAGTTGAACCATTCAATCGAGGTGGTAACACAAATAGTTCAACTTAACAGTAACCAAAATAAAAATGATTGGTGCTGGTGCCGTTTTTGAACAAAGACATGATTTTCATCAGAACACAAATGTAAATTGTGTATAGTCATAACTCAATCTATCCGAAATTATGTTTCATGTCATTAGAGAATTTACTTCATAAAGGAAGCATTTTTCTTCATGTAATATTTTGATTGAAAACGATCTTTACTGGAAAAGATATGTATTTTGTATTTGGACAGGAACTGATAGCCAATCAAATACCTTTTCAAATGTATCATACGATAAGATCCAATTCACGATAGAAATTGGAAATATGCATAACATACTTAATTTATTAATTAATCAGATTCGATTCGACATTCATCGAAAAGCAACGTTCCTTAATAACTCAATCCATAATAGTAGTTTCCATGAAATCTAAATGTCCACGTTTCATACATTAGTGCATAGATTACTCACGGTTTCCATGCTTTGAAAAAGCAATGAAAGATATGAAAACATCAGCGTCGAATAACAAGTGCAGCAATAACATCATAGACAAATCAATAGCTAAAACAAAATTGTTATCTTCGATTTAACGCCTATCAGGTTCACGAAACAATTAAATATCACAGCATTGTTTATGTTCCATAAATCAATATTGAATAATACCATATATTAAAACAGAATGAATACAACAGAATATGTATGAAGAAGTAAAATCTTCACTTTTCGTCAATAACAAAGATCGACTTGATACAGATGAAAAAAGCGATAATTATATGCCCTATCAAACTGATCGTAGAACCTTTATTAGCTCACATAATTTACCAATAAGTAATGACCAGTTTGACGTTTCACTTCCGTTAATCCCTACTTCTCTCATCTGTTTCTTAGGTATAAATGAAACTAATATTTTAATTTCAACTTAGTTTTTGAGTGTGATGAACCTGAAACTTATGTCCAACTTATTTTTTAAGCCAAGTAATTTATCTTCAATTGTTTAATCACTAAATGAGAATGTTTTGCCAGCTGGTATTAATCTGTTAATACCTACCCCAGATAAAGATGGTATGAACAGGATAAGTGAATGTTTTGAATGATTATCTTATATATTTTTTTAAAAAAACTACGAGTGGTAACACATCAATAGAGATCTACGAGCTAGCAGCGCAAGAGATTAATGATAAGAAAAAAAATCCCAGAGCTGTAGCGAGAGAATTTGATGTCTGTTATGATTCTCTTTATAATTTTGTGAATACGAAAAACACAGTTACCATAGTATAAATGAATATTTGTTCAACTGTTCTTATATTCCTTCTGGGTGGCTCCCCACTGATGTGAAGAATGTGCTGAGATTTACAATATTGAGAAAATAACAGAATTCTGAAGAACTGATGATATGACGAGATTATCGATACGAAGCCCTGAAGTCGCCAGTTTAAGCAGAGCTACAGGGCTTCTTTCAATTTGGTGCTGTATTGTTTCACGCAGAACACGGATCTGAAAGTACCTAATGAACCCTGTAGTGCTATCCCCCCACACACAGTATACGTAATTGAAAGTACCTATCTCGCTCTGTAGTACTGTAACCCCTACATACACTGCAGTGGTATTCGTAGAGTCTCGTTTAATTCTGAGTTTTAGACATAGTAGTCTGTTAGACGATTTGCTAGTAAAAGTAATAAATCGATTTGAATTGAGTAATGTCGAGTAGTCACAATACAGGAAACACACCTCATGAAATGGTTGCACTGATGATGGACACCGTTTTAACCAGAAATAACAGCATATAATTAATTGAACTGTCATAGTTTGCATTATAAACCTTAACATATCTCATTATATAAGGTTTTATTTGTACACTAACAGCAAGTTTCATTACCGTAGATAGAATTATATACTAGTCTACCGCACCTCATCCCTTCGCTTACCTCTTAATACATCGCCTTTCTCGCTCACGCACTTCCACATAGTTTAAGCTTGACTTGAACGCTTTAAAATATTGTATGTATATCTTTTATTGTTTAAATGAACACCGACTGTGTAAATATTGTCTGAAGCATTATTGCCTTCGACATTGAATGTAGCCATAGAACTATCTTGTCTTTCTTTGATCCTTATCTGGGCAAATCAAGTCAGAGTAAGATTTGCTCAAGCCATTAATAGCAAAACAGAAGTTTTCTATCTGGTTACCAAGTGTTTCAAGCCCACTTGGAATTTACATTCTTGGTTATAGATGGCTTAGATAACTAGGAACTCTTTTCGAAGTGCAGCTAGTTTTCAAGCCTAAACCAATCTGGAAGGATAGCTGAAAAAGACCTCTTTCCCCAAGGAGACAACCTGGACAAACAAAAATTTGCGCCAGAGAATTTTGGTCAACATCAAGGAAGATTTGGCTTTAATGAGTGGTGCATCTAGATACCCGCGATTTAACTTCCGAAAATATTGATCAAAACCTGGTCGTTATGAAGAAATTAGCAATGATGTTATTATTGGAGGATTTTTAGATGAACTGCCCCAAGCAAAAAGATCGAATACTGTCTTTCAACAAGATGGTACCTCTTCACACCACAAATTTGGGAATGATTGAATAGAAGACTCCCTTTGCTCTGACTGGACATCATTCGACTTCTTTCTTTGTGATTATATTGAAGATTTTGTCTACAAGAGAACAAGTCATAATTTAGAAAATTTGAAACAGAATTTCAGGGAAAGCCTCGCTTCTGTTAGCTTTATTCATATTTTTAATGCATGTTGTTATATTCTCGACAATGCAGTTCATGTATCAAAAGTAATAACCACACTTTTGCATACTAGCCATAAACTTATTTCTACTCATTCGAGACAGTCGAATTTTATCTTTTGTTTGTTGAAGATTTCCGTATGAAGATATTTGCTTTCGTTTGAATAAAGTTTGATATTATTGATCTTTTGATTGATTGATATTTTTGTAACCAGTCGTATTGGAATATTACCAAAGCAGAATCCATAAACTCATATGGATGGTACTCAGGTAATTAAGGTACGGAAATTTCGAATTTCAGGAAAATAATTTTCACCTGTAGTGAATTTCAAATTATGGATTGTTTAATTGATTAATGTTATAACCATGTATGCTATTTTTGAAAAGAAGATGACTTATAATTATAAGATCTGTGATACTTTGTTCTGTGGTTAGCTGACATAACCACACTTTCCGTTCGAATTTTATTCGTTATTGTCTTGCCATAAAAATCATTTTTAGCTTGAATTGTTATAAGTTTTAATTCATAATTTTAATAGGTTGCTGAGAAAAAGTTGGGTAGGTTTTTTCAAAAGCCAGAATTTGTTTCGTTATACTTTTAATATTTGTTTTTCTTGTAGTCACTGGTCTGAAGATGCTCTGATGTATAGAGAGCGAAACTAGTAACCATAATAAATCTTTATAGGTACTTCTATTTAAATACATAAACTTCCTACTAAAGGGTTGAATATTTATAATAGCCATAAACTTATTTCTCCTTATTAGAGTGCGTTGAACCTTTATTTGTTAAACATTTCCGTATGAAGGTTTTTGTTTTCGTTTGAGAAAAGTTTAATATTATTGATCTTTTGATTGACTGATTTTTTATATCAGGCGAAATGGAATATTATCAATGCAGCATCCATATACTCATATGGATGGTACTCAGGTACCTAAGGTACGGAAATTTCGAATTTCCGGAAAAGTAATTTTCACCTGAAATTGCATTATGTAGTACGAATCACAGATTCATGAAAAACCGAACGACTATCAACCTATAAAATCAAAGTAAGAACATTGGTATCAATTTAATCAAATTATAATATCAACCATAATTAAAATTTAGTAAAGTTGAAACAGAATTTCAGGAAGAGTTTCGTTTCTGTTAGCAATATTCATATTTTCAATGCATGTTGTTATATTTCTAGAATATGTAGTTTACGCATCAAAATTAATAACCACACCTTTGCATGCTAGCCATAAATATATTTCTCCTTATTAGAGAGCGTCGAACTTTTATTTGTTGAACATTTTCGTATGAAGGTTTTTGTTTTCGTTTGAGAAAAGTTAATTTCTGATCTGATTGACTGATTTTTTGTAATCAGTCGTAATGGGATATTATCAATGCAGCATACATATACTCATATGGATAGTACTCAGGTACCTAAGGAACGGATATTTCGAATTTCAGGAAAAATAATTTTTATCTGAAATTGCATTCTGTAGTACAAATAACGGATTCATGAAAAACAGAACGATTATCAACCTATAAGACCACAGATAATTATATTGGTATGAATTTAATCAAATCATAAAAACAATCATACTCAAAATTTAGAAGAGTTGAAACAGAATTTCAGGAAAGTTTTGTTTCTGTTAGCAATATTCATATTTTCAATGCATGTTGTTAGATTTCTAGATGATGTAGTTTATGCATTCAAAGTAATAACCACACATTATTTTGAGTCATTGCATTCATCTCATAATATTGAACTAATAGATTTTCTGGAAAAATATGAAATTGTGAAACATAATAAAAATTGTGATGTGACATTGATAAATAGTCAAGTGAATTTCAGAGACATACAAATTATGGATTGTTTAATTGATTAATGTTATAACGATGTTTGCTATTTTTTGAAAAAGAAGATGACTTACTATTATAAGATCTGTGATACTTTGTTATGTGGTTAACTAACATAACCACACTTTCCATTTCAATTTTATTCGTTATTGTCTTGCCATAGAAATCATTTTTAGCTTGAATTGTTATAAGTTTTAATTCATAATTTTAATAGGTATATAGATCAAATACCATTTTGATTCGTTATGAAATGTCGGTCCTAGTGATTGTTTTTAATTTTACTATAATTGACTTTCCTTGCAGAGAAAAAGTCGGGTAGGTTTTTACAAAAGGCAGAATTGGTTAAGTTATACTTTTAATATTTGATTTTCTTGTAGTCACTGGTCTGAAGATGCTCTGATGTCTAGAAAGCGAAACTAGTAACCATAATAAATCTCTACGAAGAAACTATGGATACTTTTATTTAAATACATAAACTTCCTACTAAAGGGTTGAATATTTATAATAGCCATAAACTTAATTCTCCTTATTAGAGTGCGTCGAACCTTTATTTGATGAACATTTTCGTATGAAAGTTTTTGTTTGCTTTTGAGAAAAGTTTAATATTATTGATATTTTGATTGACTGATTTGTTGTATTCATTCGAAATAGAATATTATCAATGCAGCATCCATAAACTCATATGGATGGTACTCAGGTACCTAAGGTACGGAAATTTCGAATTTCCGGAAAAGTAATTCTCACCTGAAATTCATCAGACAAATGTCATATTTTTCGAATGACTGTCAAAATTGTTTCTTAAAATTAAACAATTTTCACGAAGAAATAATATATGGGCGATGTCAACCCAGATTATTGGGTCCATAATGATTCTAAAACATCTATAGATCATAATCGGCATCACTTGGAAGACTGAACCTGGCCATCGGGGCCCTCTCGGTCAAACAGAGATGGAATTTGAGGAAATATCGCAGGTTATGTATTTTTTTTATTATCTCCTTAGTCCTTTTCATGACCTTGATTGCTATGTAAAATCTCTTCTCAGATTTGTTTAGACATATAAGAAGTATGATTGTTGAAATATTTTTCTGCTGGTTTTCTCTTTCCATTGTTACAGATTCCTGTCCCAAACCCCCTTTTTTCCACCCTTGTCTTCGTTTGGAAATCAAGGAATGCAAGAGAGAATGAAGCGGCTAAGCAGAAAAATCTTTGGTACTCTTTTTGTACACACGACACTAACACAACATAAACAAACAAGCTATTGCTAGTGCAATAGCGACAGGGAAACGAGTTCTTTCCACAGGTTTTTTCAGTCGTTTATTGAATCATACGCAAGATAGTTTGGTTCCCCCCTGTTACATTTCCTGAGCTACTTGTGCTTTTCTGACACACACCAAAATTATAGATGTGAATCCTCTCTCTTCAAAAGAATATATATATATATATATATATATATATATATATATATATATATATATATATATATATATAAACCTGAAATGGATTTTATAGTACGAATCACGGATTCAATGAAAACAGAATGATTATCAACCTGTAAGACCACAGATAATTACTATGGTATGAATTCAATGAAATCATAGAAACAACCATAGTCACAATTTAGAAAAGTTAAAACAGAAGTTCAGGAAAAGTTTCGTTCGTGTTAGCAATATTCAATAGGAATCTTTGATCGGTATGCACTGAATGAATGAAATTGAGAGAGTAGTGAATGAAGAAGTGAAAGAAGAAGAATATATTTCGTAAAAAAGACAAAAGAATACTGCATCCAACAAAGGTACATTGGTCTCTGGTTCGGATCTAAAAAAGCATGTGCATCATAACTCGAAAACTGCTGAGCCGAAATTTTCTTTTCCACACCCCTCTATTCAACCCAAAAAAGTTGTCACATTAAATTTTAGCTACCCTGTATAGTAATTTGTGCGAAAAAATAAGTTTGGTTGTCTTTGATATTGAATATAGTCATAGAACCATCTTGTCTATCTTTAATCCTCATCTGGGCAAATCAAGAGTTACTTCTGCTCAAACCATTAATAGCAAAACTGAAGTTTCCTATCCAGATACTCTTAAAGCTTAAAGCCCACTTAGAAAGTGACCTTCTTGGTTATTGCTGACGTCTCAGATAATAAGGAACTCTTTTCGAATTGCAGTTTATCAGGGCACACCTGAAGCAATCTTTGCCCGATAAGGCAACCTAGACAACCAAAAAAATGCCACCCGAGCTGTTCCAGATGAAGAAAAACGGTCAAACTGGATGAAAAATTAGTAAGCACTATCAGCAAATTGAGAACTTACCAATTATTACTCTCATAAAGAAAAAACAACATCCCCAAATCGACAAAATCGACAAAATAAAACTAAAGAACCCAGCCATAAAGGAACAAGTGAAACAACACATGTCTGGAAAATTAAAAGTCAAAGACACTACTGTGGACGTCGATGCTGAAGTTGATACACTGAAATTAGTTGTGAAGTCTGCAAGTGACACTATTCTTAAGCCTGATAAAAACAAGAAAAAGAAACGATGGATGACTGATGGAATCCTAAGTCTGATGGAAGAACGCCGGAAAGTAAAAGACAAAGATCAGGATAAATACAAAGATATTCAAAAAAGGATCCGGAAAGAGATAAGAGAAGCTAAGGAAACATGGGCTCGAGAAAAATGTTTAGAAATAGAAGATCTGGAAAAAAGACATGATAGTTTCAACATGCATCGTAAAGTCAAAGAATTAAGTGGCCTATACAAAACACCTATGGTTGGCCGTCTGCTGGATGAAGACAACAACACCATCATAGATAGAGACGAGAGAATTAATACCTGGAAGAAATATATCAGCACTCTGTTCCAAGATGAGAGAAGTAACGAACCAGTAATCAACGCTGACGCGGGTCCACCCATCACCTCTGACGAAGTGCACAAGTCCATTGAACAGATGAAGGATGGAAAGGCTCCAGGACCAGATGACCTTCATGCCGAGTTCCTGAAGTTGCTGGACGGAGACGGAATAAAATGGCTGACAAATATATTTAACCATATTTACGACACCGGAGATATTCCTCGAGACTGGCTAAAGTCCACATTTATTCCAATACCTAAAAAGCCAGTGCAAAACAATGCGAAGACTATAGACTAATCAGCCTCATGAGCCACCTACTCAAATTATTTCTGAAGATAATTCACAAACGTATATATAATAAATGCGAGGAACATATATCAGACACACAATTCGGATTTAGAAATGCACTAGGAACTAGAGAGGCTTTATTTGCTATTCAGGTCCTATTCCAGCGATGCAGGGATGTTGGTTGTGATGTATACGTCTGTCTTATAGACTACCAAAAAGCCTTCGATAGGGTCCAGCACAATAAAATGATAGAGGTTTTAAGAACAATCGGCATCGACGAGAAAGATTTGCGTCTTATAATAAATCTGTATTGGCATCAAACAGCAAATATTAGAGTCGATGGTGATTACTCAGAAGATGTAAATATAAGACGCGGTGTTAGACAGGGCTATGTCTTATCCCCCACTTTGTTCAACCTGTACTCAGAACACATATTTAACACAGCACTGGAAAATGTGGATGCAGGAGTGTTGGTTAATGGACAGAGATTGAACAATATACGTTACGCGGACGATACTGTTGTGTTCGCTGATTCTCTCGAAGGTCTTCAAGAATTGATGAATCGTGTCTTTAAAGCTAGCTCTGAGTACGGATTGTCTCTTAACATCAAGAAGACCAAATTCATGGTAATTAGCAAACAAAATACACCTCCTGACCAACTAGTAATTAATAATCAACAAATTGAAAGAGTAACTAATTACACATATTTGGGCACTACGATTAATGAGCAATGGGATCACTCTGTGGAAATAAAATGCCGCATAGAAAAAGCAAGAGCCACTTTCGTTAAAATGGGAAACCTATTTAAGAGTAGAGATCTTAATATACATACCAAACTAAGACTACTCAAATGTTATGTCTGGTCTGTGCTTCTATACGGTGCCGAGTCCTGGACCCTGACGGAAGCATCTACAAAAAAACTTGAAGCCTTTGAGATGTGGCTATACAGACGAATTCTTAGAATTTCCTGGGTGGATCGTGTTTCCAACAAAAGAGTCTTAGAAACACTACAAAAAGAGACCGAAATAATGAACATCGTTAAACAACGCAAATTAGAATATTTCGGACACATAATGAGGAATCAAAAAAGATATGGTCTGCTCCAGTTAATACTGCAGGGAAAGGTTTTAGGCAAGAGAGGGCCTGGAAGGCGCAGAATCTCCTGGATGAAAAACCTCAGAACTTGGTTTTCTATGTCTACAAGAGGGCTGTTTAGAACAGCAGTCAACAAAGTACAAATTGCTTTGTTTATCGCCAACATCCGGAACGGATAGGCACGCTCAGAAGAGAAGAAGAAAAGAGAGTTAAAACTTTGAAGCAATTGTCCCATTAATTTTTCCTAATTTTCATTTCCTTGAAAACTTTCAAATTAAAAATACAGTTATGTGCTGAAATAATATTTGTTTACCTGAATTTTTGTTTACAATATTATATCAAATTTTACAGTGTGAGTTTATCTTTCAAATAAACCCTAACATTTTAGCAGTTTACTTGATTTATATTCACTAGCACTATTACAGAAATTTAATACAGCATACGTGAACTGCTGTCAACATTGCGATAAAATTAATTTAAAAATGAAAACTACATGTTACTCAGTTTATACATAAAAATCATTGAAGTGACTCCAAAACAGTGGTTGTCAAAAAAAATTTAAATTATAGAATTTCCTTTCTTCAGTAGTTATAGTTATCATACATTTCAACTTTCACTTTTTTAATTGCTCTTTTGTGTTTCAACGCTTGATGAAGCCTTAGGTTATCTTTTCTATGACATCGGTATTCGCAAAAATCACATTGAAGTCCTTTTTCAACGCCACATTGCTTTTGATGTCGAACCAGCGTATAAGGGGTTGAAAAATTCTTCCCACATCGGTCACATGATTTAGACCAGCGTACACCTGAAACAAAATACAATTAGTCATTCTATAACTCACACAAATCTAACTGAATGATGAAATAAATGAATCGATTGTATTATTTGAGTTAGTGTTAGTGATTTTTTCCAGAAAGCTCCTTTTAATACAGACCTTTCTTTATAATGTAATATGTAATGTGTAACTTTTTATGCGGAGTTTCTATAAAATCAGAGCTCTCTATTATACTAACAAACGAAGTCTATATCTGGATGGATATTCATACCTAAGAAATATGAACGTATGAAAAAAAAACACCTAAATTAACGCTGAAATGCATAGTTTTTTAGGCGCACGCTTCCTTTCTATTATCTTTTCCACTATACAGGATGTTTCAACAGAATTTGACGCAAACTCAGAAGAAGGAAGTATCTAATGAAAACGCCGAAACAGTTCGATTTTCGTTCTGAGGGGCTATTTTTTATTCCATCTTAGACTATGTTAGATTAACCCCTTACCACCTCCATCACCTATCTATATAATAAGTATAGGGAATATGGATCGCGAAGCACATCGTTAGAAAGGCCTTTCGATTATCTATATGAACTGAATTAAATTTCCAATCACAAAAAGCTTTTATTTATTCATTTATTCATTATTACAAAATATAGGAACCCCTACAGAATAGACCCAATTACCGGGGTTCACAAAAAATGATAACAGAACAAAAGTCAAACTTTCAAAAAATTTAGGTGCGAAAAAAAAGACTCACTAAAGACTACAGAATCCAGCAAAATATCATAAAAATTAAAACTACTACAATGAGGATGATTCAGATCTAATGAGATATGCAATACCATTATTTTAGAAAGAAGAAAGAGGTTTATGAAAATTATCTATACTGGCAATATGCCAACTGTACAGACGCATAATTCGCAAGAAAACAGAATGAAAAAATATACTACGGGTCTTTGGAACATGAAGAGTGCATTTCGACGACTAGGGTACACTGGAACATTGAAAATGAGATAATTAACAACCGGAAAACTAAAAGAATGATTTAAAATTCCATAAAGAAATACAGTGTCGAAAAGGACTCTTCTCTGATCCAGGCTTTAAATTTTATGATGACGCAAACCTAATTGATAATCATGGTTAGGGCTGAAAATTCTTAAGTTGAAACTTTTGACAAACTTTTTCTGGACTCGTTCAATTCTGTCAATATACTTGTAATAGTGAGGGGACCAAACAGGTACAACATATTCCAAATTACTCCTCACCAACGAGGAATAAAGCATTTTTAAAGACCTCAGATCACTGCAACTTTTAGTAATTCTCAGAACGAAACATTTTGAAAGCCTTAGAAACTATATGATCAATATGATACTCAAAGGACAACCAATCAACAGAAAAAATAGCATCGAAGTCATTGACATTTTTTGTAAACCTTGTATGCTTACGCTTTTCAATATTTAATTGAAAATACCTAGTTTGACAAAATAAGAAAAGTCTGTCAAAATCACTCTGAAACCGCTAAATATCAGCATAGGACCGAATAGCACTGTACACTCTAAGATCGTCGGCATATAAATCATGCTTTGATAAAGATAACAATCCGAAATATCATTAATGTAATTTGAAAATGAATGAGGACCCAGATGTGACCCTTGAGGAACACCAGAGGTGACACGAATGAAACCGGAATGAGTGCGATTGAGTGCAACATACTGCAGTACATCCGACAGATACGATTCTATCAATTTCAGTGAGGACCCCACCACACAAAAGTCCTCTAGAACCCTCAACAAAGTTGCATGATGTACCTTATCAACGGCCTTAGCCATGTGTGTAGACGACATCAACTTGAATACCATCATCAGTACTACTACTTATGAAATGAATGTTAAGAGTTTAATTAGTTAACACCGACCTAAAAAACCGACCAGAAAAAGTATTAGATATAGCTGAACTATTTTCTAACATTTTTTCACCATGGATTGAGGCATCCTCTGGCTATCTCTCAACTCGCTCACATAAGACCAAAAGACCTTAGGGTTTTTCACAATTCCACCTTCCATACAGGAGCAATATATTTCTTATGATCTCTTTCAATTAAGACTTTACATTGTCTACGCAAAATACAAACATTTTCATACAGAAAACGGTTTCCACATTTTTTAAATCTTTGATGTAAGTTAGTTTTATCGTTAATGCATTTAATAATGTCTTTACCAAACCACAAAGGGAATTTATTAAACTTAACAGATCTATGAGGTACATACTTATCAATAACTTTATTCAAAGCAGAATAAAATGAATCAACTAATTCATTCGTATTGGTAGAACACAACAAAATGTTCCAATCTAAACTTCACAGTGCCGAATTTATCACTACATAGGCCGCGTTAAAAAGTTTGTACATCTATCTAGATTTGTTTTACATCGATACACTACTAAGGCGGGATGGTTCCGGTCATCTGGAACGAAAGGCGTACAACATCGAACAGAAGACACATCACTAGAATTCGACAAAATCAAATCCAAGGTTCTATTATAATGATTGGTAATACCATTGAACTGATTAAAGGAATTATAAGAAGAAAAATCCCTGAACGAGGAATACGCATCACCGCGAACAATATCACTGATGAAGCCGCACTCACTGCCATCAGAAGACCATGAAATTGATCCGAGATTGAAATTCCCAACCAATATCAAGATATCATAGGGTTGCGACTCCATGAGAAATGTCGCACTGTCAAAAAGACGACAAAATCTTCTTTTTTTATATCTGGCGGAAAGTAACAAACATCCAAGAATAGTTTCCTATTTCCTGTAGTTGACACTTTCACCCATACATCATCCACTGATGACATACTTATTAGTGATACACCATCAGCCTTAATTTTTCTGTAGACGCCTACGAATACACCACCACCCTCAGCCTTAATACTATGAGAATCGCTCTTATCGCGTCGAAAGATGTTATAATTATCGCAAATAAATTCAGAGCCGACAACATTTTGGTTGAGTCAGGATTCAGTAACACAAATCAAGTCAAAAGTACTTTTCAAAGTTTATCAAATAATAATTGAACAAGCTTATGGAGATTATGTAATTTGAATGAAGGGTAGTATAGATTGATATGAGTATTGAAGCAAGTATTCAGCATGTCAATTCAAAAGTGTAGGATCAAGCCCTCACCCTAAGCATCCCTGATGCTTAGATGAGAATTTCAGTCGCAAAGAGTATCATGTGACACTTCATTGCACTTGATGCTTCGTGTTGGGGTTCTGAACACCCCTAACTCAAACTGTTAAGCAAATTAGTTTAGAGCATCAAAAAACTCTATAGATGTGACATGTTACCTTTAGTGATTGAAACTCTCAAGTTTGGGGATATTGAGGGTACGGGAATGGATCTGTACACTTTCAACATGCTGAAAAAACTTCTTCAAAATTGAAATCAATTTGTACTATAATTTATTTAAAATACATCGGGTTTAAATGGTTGTTCAGTTGTTATAAGAAAATATTTCTCTGTTGTTGGAACAGCGAGTACCAAAAAAACTGAAATATTTGATACAGGGTGAAACAAAATTTTGTTCGAAACAATTATTGATTCATATAGATAATCGAAATAACTTGCTAACGGTGTGTTACTCGATCCATATTCTCTACGATGATTTTGAAGGTAGGGAATGGGAGGGGTAAGAGGTTGATCTGACTCAAAATCAGGTATCGTCAGCGATCGACAATACGGATTCTGTAGACAATGATTAACTGGTGACCTTCATGCATGCCTGACGCATTTGTAGACATCAAAAATTGAAAAGCATGAGGAATCAAGAGCCATTGACAAAGTCCTTCGACAAGGTTTGGCACCCAATTCACCCATTCTATATGGACTTCCCGAAAGATTGCGTGTTTTTATCAGAAGCTCTTCTCTTCAGTAGATCGATTCAGGTGGTACTTCATGCTGTAACGAGTGAATCTTTTCAGATCTATGCAAGAGTACTCCATTGCTGCATAGTCTCATCAACTCTTTTTCTGTTGCAAATTCATGATCTGCTATACTCCATGGAAAACAGAATATTTGGGTTTGAGGACGACTGTACCCTAGTTTCCTCATTTTATAGTCAGCGTCTTATAACTGCTAAAGAGACAAATCGACAAAGGTACTAGTAGACCATATCACTGAATTCAGACTTCGAGAAGATATCAGAGTGGTGCCAATTGAACTTGGCAAGTCCAGTGCGACAAAGACACAATCAAAAACGTTTTCCAAAGTTACTGTTCCCATGTGTGAGGCTCCGGACCCAAACATTCATTACATCTATTGGATAGTATCGAAAAGAAAGCAGCAGGTGTCATTGACTACCCGAAGATTAGGCATGATTTTCAACCCCTTGTTCGAAGACGGCAGTTTGCAAATCTTTTTCTTCTTCACAGATACTTCATATTTCATATTTCATGGTTAGCCGGCTCGGTGGCGTATGGGATATGATGCTCGTCTCCCACGTAAGGTTACCTGGGTTCAACCCCCACAAAGTTGGTGCGATTTTTCGGATTCTGGGAATCGCATGAGTATCCATCTTTTGGAGGAGATGTAAAGCTGTCAGTCCTGTCTAACAGAGTTGTGTTGGACAATAAAGATCCCTTTCCTCGACACGAGAGGGGTTCGAAAAATTCCCGGGTTAGTGAGGTGACAGAATTCCCCGGCGTGTCATTAGCCGAAAGGCAGAAATAGAGCACGTTAAAGGAAAAACAAACAAACTTTCATGGTTAATGCTTTGAAGAACTGAAAGCATTGATCCCGGAAAAAATCCAGCTTCACAGAAAGACTATGCTCGTGGACGTTCATGGTCTTGGGATGTTCAATTCAGGAATCTCTTTTGAGAAAATACTATGAAAAACTCAAGTGCTGGAGAAATATGATTTCCAGTTTTTAAAGTATTAAAACAGAGATATAAACGAAACAAAAAATTAAGAAAGCAATCTGCGATTCTTATTCTATGACTAGCGTATACAAAATTCATATTGTTTGTAGTGTTTCAAGTGTTATTTTGACAGCACAAATTCATGACTCATAAAATTTATGTTGGTATTATAAAGGTATCACACTATCTCGTTCACGTTGTTTGTTATTCACGAATATGATAAAAAGTAGTATATTCTATAGATTGGTATTTCTGACATCCATTCCCCGAGGTCATACCATGCCAAACCTGTCCCGCAAGAATCGACTTTGTCACGCTTGTTTGACCAAATGCTGCCCGGGCTCAAATAGCGATCTTATGGAATATAGGGGTATTGGCTGCATAAGCTACATACCTAGGACGAATGAAAGAAAAACCCATATTTTGAAAGCTTTCAGTTTGTTTGATTTTATTGATGTCTCGATGTCAGAAATTCGTGGAAAGAGGAAAGTAGTTCCAAATTTTGCAGAAGTTTGCTTCTAGACAGACTTTTCATCTAATATTTCGCCGTTTTTTCTATCATATATCGGGACAAAAATATTGCTAACGAGATGGAAATTCCATAGACCTTAAAGTCTGCTGAAATTGTCCCTACTTACGCGAATACTCGAACACTTTTTTATCTTTGCTTTTTCGAATTTTTTTGAAATTTCGTTGAGTCAATGAGCATAATCGTAGTTTCGAGGATGTGAAAACAGATCCTAATTACGTGAACCATTTAATTGAAGAAAATCATAACCTCACCCAAAAGTTTGAAATCTTACATATCTTGGTGTGAAGCTTGATTGCTCTATGACTTTCAAATTTCATTTCGATAAATTATGAGAGAAGTTGAATACAAGAAACAATATACTACATAAACTAGCAGGATATATTGGGGCGCCGGAGTCTCTACTTTGCGAACTACTGCTTTACTTTTAATATATTCAGCAGCAGAATATTGCTGTCAGGTGTGGTTGAAAAGTGCTCATACCAATAAGATTGATTCTCAGTTGAACTGTTCTATGAGAGTTATAAGTGGATGTATCAGTTCAACTGCTACCCCATGGCTTCCAGTTATTTGTACTTAAGTTCCCATATTCGCAGGAAATTAGCTCTTAAATCATCTTGAGATAAGTATCACTCATTTCCAGAAGTTTTTCCTATAATACACGACCTTCAAAATCCACCTATCCTGAGATTGAAATCTAGGAAACTTATTTGGTCGATTGACTTTTTTCGTACACGGGTGAAGGTTGTTGATCTTCGGAAAACTGTTTTCATAGAGAATCCCTCCAAAAGGGTTGCAGGTTTCGATATAAGTAGGTAAAATTGGTGTACATTAAATGGCCTCAGGACAGAACAGGTCATAATAATAGTATGTTGTTCGAATGGAATACTGTAGAAAGTCCGGCATGTGAATGTGGCGCAGCTGAAGGAACAATGAGACATTTAGTCCTATTTACCCAGTTAATTTCATTAACTGGGAAGAGAACTTCAGGTCTATTTAGGAGATTAGTTTTTGAATCTTGAGGTGATTATGGGCTACATCCCCGAATGGTGTATGAGATGTTCCCTGTTGAAAAACAGCGGAGCATTAGTTGAGTTCTTAGATAAGGCTAGGACTGCTCTCCCTTTGGGCTTCATTCCCATGGTGTATGTTGATAAGGCAAGGGCTACACCCCGTAGGGCTTCATTCCCAAAAGGTGTATGAGATGTTCCCTGTTGAAAAACAGAGGATCATTAGTTAAATTCTCAGATTCAAGTGAGTTCAGATATATAGAAATATTTTTCGGCTGGTTTTCTTTTTCCATTGTTACACATTTTTACTGTCCCAGTCCTCCTTCCTTTTCACCCTTGTCTTCGTGAAGTAGTCCTGGAAATCATGGAGAGCAAGATGACAATAAGAGAAATTGGTACTCTTTGTGTACACACGACACTAACACAACATAAACAGACAAGCTATTGCTAGTGCAATAGCGACAGGAAAACGAGTTTTTTTCACAGATTTTTTCACTCGTTTATTGAATCATACGCAAGATAGTACGGTTCCGCTGTTACATTTCCTGTGCTCACACTTTAGGGACAATCGTAGGAGGCATGATGCGAGTTTAGATGCCTGATTAAGGAACGGGTATGGTCTGTTGTTTCCGCTGGTATTATTCTATTTATATAGATATAAACTTTCCAACATATTATTGAATGAACTGGTAGATTTTATTCCCCTGTACTTAATTTGTTTCCTGATGGTCATTAAGATATTAGTTCTGTGAATTGCTTCAGTAGCTTTTACCCACTTTCATTCCAATGTTGTAGATCATATATAATTGGTTGTATCTTAGTGTAGTTTTCATTTATTATCTGTCTAATGAAGGCGCCGTGTCGTCGAAATGCGTTACAAATAAAGTTTATAAGTGTAACTCTTTTTCATTCGAAAAAATCTAAACATTTCCAATTGTGCTAGAATAAGATAAAAATAGTATATTCTACATGTTGGTAATTCTGACATCCAGCATAGCTATCCCTAGGATGGTTAGGTTAGTCCCGGCGAATATTGACTTCGTGACGCTTATTTGTCCGTCTGCTACCCAAGACTAATAGTTATCTGAGAGGAGCTACGGTCAGAGGCTGCATAAGCTACCGAAGAAGCACGCATGAAAGAAAAATCCAAAAATCGACATGCTTGAGGTTCGTTAATTCAAAGACGGCAGCGATTCACGAAAAGAGGAAAGTAGATCAAAATTTCGCGAAAGTCCACCGATAAACCGACTTTTAATTGAAGATTTCTCAGCTTTCCCTGGGATAAACCAGAACGAAAATAACGTCCAAGGAGATAGAAAATTTTGTATAGACTCAGAAGTACCCTAAAATTTACCCTTTATCCCGAGTAGATGTTCACGAATTTCAATATAAGAATTATTAAACATGAATAATTTAGATTCAAATTAAGCAAATAATCTTCAAAAATATAGTATTTTTCGACCCACAATTAATGAAAGTACATTCAAAAATAGATCTAGAAATTTCAGAGATTGATGAACACAAGCACCCAGGTAATATCATCAACGAATAAATATACTTAAATTCTTCACACCTGTTTGGAGAACAATCATTATATTAGCTTCATGGTTTTATCTGAGGTTATAAACTCATTTGTGAATTTCTATAATTATTTATTATCCATTAATTATTGCTTATGGACAGACTACTATGTTCCTTGCCTGATTGTCAGAGGTAGCTACTGCGTAGTGAAATGCGTCACACTTTCTTCGCGCAACTTTTTCGGATAGGAATTCGAAGCATGGTCCAAGAAAAAAATATTTCCCCCATAGACAATAATAATAAGATAATTCCGTTGGGTATTAAATAATCCATTGATTTGGAAGAAAACACATTTCAGGACTTCTTCATCGTTTTTATTGTTCATTTAAGCACATTACAATAGAAAAATAAAGCTTTCTCTTCATACATAGAATGTCAAATATTTTTGTATAAGGTGTCCTAGTTTTAATACATTTGAATGGTAATTATGTTTCAAAAAGAGTTAGAGGAATACTTGCTCTTTTTTGTGAAAGAACTCTTTGTTATGTCCTCATTTTCAGATATATGGTGATTTCGAAAATTCACCTCAAGTCAAACCGTCATGTCTAAGACTTCATAACAAAAATGAAAAATGATATTTATCATATTTTACATACAAGGTTGTCTATATTCAAAGCGCCCATCAAACGACAGCGATATCAAATCAATTATTGACGTTTGAAGCGTCATTATAACCTGAATTTTACTATCGAATATTCATTGTGAGAGCTGTGCAGTTTATGGACAAAACATTATGAGTCATGAAATAGTTAGGAAGTGGGGGAGACCATTCGAAAAAGGCCGTACAAATGTGCATGATGAACAACCGCCGGCATCCTTCGGTCGCTAATGAAAGTTAGGTGCCGGAAGTGGACAATAAGGTGAGAGGAAACAGAAGATTTACGATGTGTGTTCTCACTTTCCTAATATTTCTCGCAGTGTTTTATATAGAATTGTGACAGAACACCTGATTTACTGAAAATTATGCTCTCGTTGGGTACCGAGAATGTTGATGGATGTGCACAAAATCAAACGTTTAGGCAGCGAATTGACTTTCCTTGAGCTGCCTACAACGACAGTGATGATTTCTTAAGCCGAATTGTTAGGAGCAATAAAACATGAATCGAAGCAACCGTCCGTGCTATGGTGACATTCAGATTCACCTTAGCTTAAGTTTTAGCAAACATTTTCTGCTCGGAAAGTCATATGGACAGAAAAGGAGTATTGCTTGTGGAATTTCTGCCTAGTAATAAGACAACAAATGCAGTAGGTTCTTGTGAGACAGTGAACAATCTGCGCCATTCAATGCAGAAGAAAAGACGTGGCAAGTTAAGGAGGGGCGTCGTTTTGCTGCAAGACAATGCATCTTACCAATGGGAAATTGACCTGTTTTTGCGTTTTGATCAGAAATTAGTATCTTGGTAGATATAGCCTCTGTTCAGTTTTCGTTGAAGCACCCTGTATAAACTTTCCAACAGGTAGGTTTTGCCAATAACTATTCTTTTCTTAATTTGTTTTCGGCTGAGTCATTTAGATAAGAGTGAATTGCCTCAAGAGGTTTTACTCACTTTTATTCCAACTTAGACTAGATCATATATAATTTGGAATACCTTAATTTAGTTTTCATTTTGTATTTGTCTGATGAAGGCGCTGTGTCCTCGAAACGTTTTCCAAGTAAATCGAAATTTGTAAAATCCATTTAAAACTTTACGTTCAAAGTAGGACAAAACACATATCATAACAAAGAGCTTTGAGAAGTATTAATTTCACAAAGAACTTCCCAAGTGAATTGCATTTTCAACAATTATCGAGTTATATTTTCTGTGCATAGCCCATTTGGTGCAGAAGAATTTTTCTCGTCGAATTCCTCGAATTATATCAAAGATTAGTAAAAAGTATGTAGTATATATTTGGTATTCTGTAGTAAAAACATAATTTGTGTTATATTTCTGGGCCCCCAATCGAAAGATGTTAACACCGCTGAATTATACCGGTAAAACATAATAAATATCCTTTTTCATTTTCTTGCTGAGGTTTCATATATTGATAAGAGGGTTTTTGCTGCAAAATACATGACAATTTTATCTCCAGAATATTGAGTACTTTAAAAACAGCATTTATTTATCTTTATTATAACACACTGTACATGTCAAGCATCGAAAATTAATGAACACAAAGTTTGTCTTAAGGAAGAGTTACAACAATCATGTAGGATTCCGTTGGATACTGCAGAATTGACAAATAGAGATATAATTCCTGGACATTTATTATCATTTATTCTAAATTGAATCAACCCCTATGTTTTACTTTTGTGTGATCTAGTAAATGGTGTTTACGTTTTGCTTTATAAGAACAGTATTTACATTTAAATTTGCGTCTCTTTCCACATTCATATTTTTGATGACTCAAAAGACTTGTTATGTGAACGTAAGATTTTGGACACGAAGAACATTGATGTCGACCTGCAAAAAACATTCAATTAATGAAAAGGTTTGTGCGGAACTATATATATAAACTTTTTCATTTACTATTCTCGAAATAAAAAAATAAACTAATTTAAAAAAATCACAGGTTGCGAAAGAAGAGTTTATTAGTACATATCATTATACTTGATCAGAGAAATTGAGATATTTTAAAGTAGTATGAAATACGTAATAGATTGGTTTTTGGTGAGATGATCTACCAGGTGTTGAACTATTTCAATAAGTGTTCGAAATGTTGCCCGTTTCTTCGAAGACACAACTCAAGCCTTCTAAGGAAAGACCGTTGAACTCTCGACAACATTTGCGAATTAACTGACTGAAAGGCGTCGACTATTCTCTATCTCATATCTAACTGTGTTGTAGAAGGAATCTGATAAACAAAAAAAAAATAATATTAATATAGACCCCACAAGAAAAAATCTAGACTTGTAAGGTCCGGAGACCTAGCTGGCAATTTAACAGGACCACCACGTCCTATCCATTTGTTTGGAAATGCAGGATTCAAATGCCGCCTAACCTGATGTGAGTAATGTGCCGGTGCTCCATCCTGTTGAAACCACAAATCTTGTCTTATATGCTCTGGTACACCGGCAAGTAACATTGGTAGAAGATTTTGCAGAAAATCTGAATACATTTCACTATTGAGGTGCCCGACCATAGCAGCCCATACATTCTAGGACCAACGATGCTGGTGATCTATTTGTCTCATGAGGTGTGGATTTTCCGTGGCGTAATAATGGAAGTTGTGTCTGTTAACAAGCCCATTCTTGTGGAAAGTTGCCTCGTTCGAGAAAAGAACTCTGCTAAACATATTTGGATTTTCCGCTACTTTGTCACTTGCCAAATTGCAAAAATTGATTCTATTTTCATAGTCTTGATTGTTCAGTTCCTGGTGCAGCTTTACATGATATGCATGAAATTTATTCACCTTCAAGATTCTCGGAACGGAAGTTTGACTTATATCTGTTAACTGAGAAATCTCTCTTTGGCTTTTATATGGGTCCTCTGTCACTGTCAACAAACCTGATAGCTGGTTGTCTTCAGCTGTAGCACCCTTTGGTTTTTCATGTTTTTTGTAAGCGATATTACCCATTTCGATATTCACCATGTAAAATCCAGAATATGATATGTCCGGACACCGGACAGAAGGCACAAATAACAAAAATGTTAAACGCATACCTCGATTTACGTTTTAATCATCTTGATTATATCATTCGTCAAAATAATTATCTTGCTTAAGATTCATTCTGTACTACTTGAATCATTACAGACAAAAAAATTCTGTGCAAATAATGATGCATTTTGATGATTTAAATAGGGTTTGTAGAATTTTCATCAAAAGTTTTACAAATAATCGAATATTTCGAAAATGATCGACGATAAAGATAAGGTTACCTCTGCAAAGATTCAGCACAATATTTTATGCATTGTCATGAATAATAAAATACAGGGTGTTTCATTTGAGAAAATCAAGATATGATATTTGTAAAATTACAATATTCAATAATATTTTCGAGTCACTCCTGTATAAAATGAGTATAATCTATTTGACGAAACTACTCACCAAAAAGTGGTCTTCAAATCTGAAAAACCACACACTTTTTCATAGAAAATTGGGACACCCTATTTACTGCAAAATAAATTGCTGAGTGTACGAGCTACAGAACTCCGCGCCACTGGTGAATCAACCAGTATATATATATATATATATATATATATATATATATATATATATATATATATGAACCCTTTTTACTGGGAAATCAGGGTTGAGAGAACGGAAAGTGTTTGAGTTTAAAACTTATAATTTGCAGAGTGTTTTACGCGTTTCGGCACAGGACCATCATCAGAAATGAGTGCACAATTATTATATGTGATGTAAGAGAGAGTTATATGATAATTGTGCAGAGATGAATGTTTTCTGATGATGGCCCTGTGCCGAAACGCGTTAAAACACGCTGCAAATTATATGTTTTAACCCCAAACTTCCGTTCTCTTAACCCTTATTCCCAGTAAAATTTGTTTATTATATATATATATATATATATATATATATATATATATATATATATATATATATATATATATATATATATATATATAAAAATTTTCTCCCTTAACTTATTTTGGTCCAATTTCACAGCAACTTGTAAATCAAACGTGAAGTCACAACATAACAATTATTTTTCAATGCCAAAGAAAAATCTCAAAATTAGACAATTCAGGAATATACGGACGGTGTTGCCCTGATTGTAACGGTGTATATATAAGCTAAAGAGAAAGATCTTTTCGAATAAGATACAAAGACCATCACTCTGCAATTTGCGAAAACAAAACTGTCCCACCATCCCACAGCATTATTCCTCGGAAAGCAATAAACTCAATTGACTAGAATCTCTGGAAATTTTCAAAGCTGAACACAATAGACCTATTCTTACCCTTCTTAACGATAACACAAACCCAAGTTATTCTACATTATTTGGGATTTTTACGTAATTAGGAATGCACCTTTGAATACCTATCTATATTCCAATAGTAGAAACTTGCTGTTTTTCTCTCTTTATAATTCATACCTATTTTCAATATTTGAGATAAATTGTACAACTGTACCTTAGTATTAACTCAACAATATCCACCAAAAATCAATTTCAAGTTAGAAATGGAAACATTCATTGTCTCTTTCTATTGAAAATCTTAACAGAGAAATTTATGTCATGAAAACTTTCGCCAGTAATAATGGTTTCCCCCTATCATAGTAGACAAAATAGTTCTTAAAAAGAAACAGTTAGCTTACAATAATAACTACCCCCAAGATAAACCAAATACCGATATTCAAAAAGTCTCTCCCTTAACATGTTGGTCCAATTTCCCAGCAACTTGCAAATCAAATGTCAAGTCACAACATAAAAATTATCCTTAAACCTACATGTAAATTATCACACTAATTTCTAATACCAGGGAAAAAACTCACAAATTATACAATTCAGGAATATACGGACGGTGTTGCCTTGATTGTAACATGTATACATAGGCTAGAGAGGAAGATCTTTTCGCATGAGATACAAAGAGCATCACTCTTCATTTTGTAAAAACAAAAGTGAATTCACCATCACACACCATTGCCTAGATAACAATTAACGCTTCCCTAGTATAGATAATCTTAACATTGTTCATCGTGTCCCGAAAAGAAATAAACTTAATTACTAAGAATCTCTGGAAATTTTCTAAACACAATAGACACAATCTTACCCTTCTTAAAAAACACAGACCTATGTCATTCCACAATATTTCGGATTTTTACGTAATTATAATATACCTTTGAATAGCTATCTACGAGGTCAAGCTATTACATAGCGAGACTAGTTACGACAAAGAGTTTTTTGGCACCAACTTCGCACAGACTTTTGTCATGTGTAATTCTTCGTGTAAAAATTTTTCTAACCGTTTCTTTATCGACATTTACAGCCTCGGCTATCATTCGGATACTCATTTGACGATTTGCACGTACAATTTGATTGACTTTGGTCACTGTTTCCGGAGTTGAAACTCAAAAACACGCGCACGAGATAGAGATTCACCCCCGTAGGCCTCAGTCGGTGTTTTATTCAATTTAACGAGAAATTTGATATTGATACGTTGCTTTCGGTTCGTTTCAAACCGCTACCGCACAAATAATATAATAGTACAGAAAACGTGTCTTGGTACCTGCATAGACAAAATATCTAGATACCAAACGCACTACTCGTTTCTTTCCCCACGACTCTGTGGCGCCCTCTAGGTGCACAGTCTCGTTATTTAATAGCCAAACCTCGTATATTCCAATAGTAGAAACTTGTTGTTTTTCCCTCTCTTTATAATTCATAACTGTTTTTCTATATTTGAGACAAATTGTACAACTGTAACTTTGTGTTAAATTACAATTGGTTAACGTCTGATGATAAAAATATCGAAAAAGCTTTTGTGGTTGAAAATTAAATATTTTCCACCGTAAATTTCTTTACAAAGTAAATAAAAATCAACGTATATTGGGTTTTAACTGAAATTGAGATATTCTTAAGAAGCTCTTTATTACAAGCTTTTATTCAACCTGCAATGTATGTTTGTATGTTCGGGTAAAATCATACAAATCAATTTTAAGGCACTTGCCTTCAACCGATTGAGCTGAAATTTTATATACACGTTTAGTTTGGATGATAATGCATGACTAACTATGTGACGTCATTCTAAATACAACATGGCGGCGTATCTAAGATGGCGAACTAATTATTTTTAATGCACTCCTACAATATGGGTATCAAATGAGAGGGCCTGCCAAGAATAACCAAAAAATAATGTGACATCACTCTTAATCCAATATGGCGGAACACCCAAAGTCGAGAATAATTTTCTTTTAATCGTTCCTACAATATGGGTATCACATGAAAGGGCTTGCTAAGAATAACTAGAAAATAAAATTGAGGTGAAAAAATCTTTAAAAACAAGCTTTTATTTAAATGCGCAAAAAGAAAAATAAATCTTTACACTAAAACTTTTTCTGTTAACTTATGACGTCATTTCAAATTTAACACATTTGGCTCAATTTATATGTTATAATATAAAAGCTTGTCGCGAGATATAAGTATCCGTATTTACTTACTGCCTATTACCATTTTAAAACTAAGAAAGTAAATACGAGTACTTATATCTCGCGACAAGCTTCTATATTGTGATATATAAATTGTGTCAAATGTGTTAAAGTTGAAATGAAGTTATAAGTTAACAGTAAAAGTTTTAGTGTAAAAGTTAATTTTTCTTTTGAAACACAAATAATCATAACGTTCAAAAACTTTGAAGTTCTTTTTCTATATTCAAGAGAGGACAGTCATCTTGTGGCTGCCACATCAAAAACGTTATGCAAATATGTAATTTCAACAAATAGAATGGGAGTTATGAACTGAAAAAGGTTTGAGGTTTAATAAATACAATTTTAATTCATTAATAAAAGGTACATCGTCATATTTCTACAAGACTGAAAATCCTAAAGTTTCATAATATCTTATACAGAGATATTGATTTCTGGTTTCAGAAAATGCTTCAATTTCATATGTAGCTGCAGATTATCTTTTCTCTTACATCTATGTGAGCACAAAGTGCAGAAAAATGAGGCTTCCTTGCCGCATTCATAGATTAAATGCCTCTTTAATGATTTTACAGTTTTATAGTGTTTATGGCATTTTCCACATTGTTGTGCATATCCAAGGTTGACGATATAATTCTTGTATTCTCCTGAAACACGGATTATAATTATTCGAGACTCGAGCCAATACCTCGCGAACGGTGGATGATAAATTTTATCAGGGTAGTGTAGGGAAGTGAAAAATAATTGATTTTTCATTTAATCGATTACTTATTTTTTTCGATTTTTGTAATCGCTTATATCTATAATTTTGGTGTGTGTCAGAAAAACACAAACGTAAAAAACAAGCGAATAAATAGAATACCAGCAGACAAAACAGACTCTGCCCGTTCCTTAATCAGGCATCTAAACTCGCATCTTGCCTCCTACGATTGCCCCTAAAGTGTGAGCACAGGAAATGTAACAGGGGAACCATACTATCTTGCGTATGATTCAGTAAACGTGTGAAAAAAACTCGTTTCCCTGTCGCTATTGCACTAGCAATAGCTCGTCTGTTTATGTTGTGTTAGTGTCGTGTCATTCTCTTATTGTCACCTTGCACTCCATGATTTCCAGGACTTCTTCACGAAGACAAGGGTGAAAAGGAAGGGGGATTGGAACAGGAAAAATCTGTAACAAAGGAAAAAGAAAACCAGCAGAAAAATATTTCATCAAAACATAACTCACTCTTATATGTCTAAACTCACTTGAATCTAAGAACTTAACTAATGCTCCTCTGTTTCTCAACAGGGAACATCTCATTCACCTTTTGGGAATGAAGCCCTACATGGGTGTAGCCCTTGCCTTATCAACATACACCATGGGAAAAAAACACTAAGGGGGAACAAAAACTAATCTCGTAAATAGACTACAAGTTCTCTACCCAGTTAATGAAATTATCTGAAACGGAATTAATTTCTTGAAAACCACCCGTAGAATGGTAAATAGAACAATCGAGGACTAAATGTCTTATTGTTTCTTCAGCTGCGCCACATTCACATGCTGGACTTTGTACAGTATTCCATTCGAAAACATACTATTATTACGACCATGTCATGTCCTGAGACGATTCAATGTACACCAATTTTTACTACTTATATCGAAACCTGCAACCCGTTTGGAAGGATTCTCTATGAGATCTTTATTAAAAACATCAACTTCCTGCCATTCAACTTTCCAAAGATCAACAGCCTTCACCCGTGAATTTATTGTAGATAGTTATGTTGATGGAGTAATGAAAATATTTTTACTTTAAATTTTATTTTTATCGCTGCAGAGTTCATATGAAGTTGACATTCAGAATACTACCAAGTTGGGACATGATAATGCATTGATGCCATCTTCATCAACAGAAAGTGAGGTTTCATTTTCAACGATTAAACCGGCTAGATCAAGTATCGGAGCAGTTTTTTCCAGAATATCAGCATACGCTTCAGATAAAAATGAACAAATAACTCAAATCATCGCAGAAATGATAAGCTGGGACAGAGTTTCTCACAGTATGGTAGAAGGAACAGGATTTAAAAAGTTAATGAAGACTGTGGCTCCTTTGTACAAGATTCCGTGTCGTAAAACTATCACAGATCAAAAAAAAAAAAGCAAAGAACCACGAGGACATAATATATGGGAGATGTCAACCTAAATTAGGGCTCTCTCCGTCAATCAGAGAGGGAATTGTTTTGTTGAGTTTGAATATTGAAGAGATTTTGCGATTTTACTTCAAAATTGGGAAGCAAGAACAAGGAAGTGATTATGTTTCAGGAGACTCACACTGCGACGGAAGAAAATCTCCGCGAAAGAGGAAATATCGCAGGTTATGTACTTTTTGATTATCTCCGTAGTCCTTTTTATAGCCTTGCTTGCTATGTAAAATCTTTTCTTAAATTCAAGTGTGTTTAGACATATAAGAGTCAGGCATGATTGTTGAAATATTTTTCTGCTGGTTTTTTTTCCATTGTTACAGATTACTGTCTCACAATAGATGAATGGAAGGATATGTAATGAAGAAGTTTCTTAGGTGTGACTGTACACTTTATAGAAAATTTGAAAATGAAATCAATGAATATTGCATGTGAACCGCCTCACGACAACCGTACAGATGAATATTTATCGGAGGAGATTCTTGAAGTTTGCGAAGATTGGGGTTTGTCTCATGAAAAAATTATAAGTGTTATTACAGATAATGGCAGTAACATAGTTAAGGCTATTGAAATTACTTAAGCTGGTTAGCGCAGAAAAATGTGTGACAGCTAGCAAAGCCATACCTATTATCAAGAACTTTCTTAGACGCAATACCAGTAACCAGTAATTTGGCAAACCAATTGAAATATTCACTGCAAACGAAATTAATCAAAAGATTTAAAAACGTTCAAATAGTGCACCTTTTCTCGGTCACAACGTTTTTGGATCCTAGATTCAAAAAAATTCATTTAGATGAGTCATTGTTTCTGCACCAGCCGAAAGGTTATTTTCAAAAGAAGGGAGTATTGTAAGGAAAACTCGAAACCGTATTTTAGAAAACGATTACCAAAACTATTATTTTTAACCTCTTTATTGAAGGCAATAATTTTTGTTATTTATATATATTGGATTCGAAGTTTAAAAATTTTCTTTTCTAAGTTTAATATCTAACAATCATTGGCTTACTTACTACTTAAACTAATCGGTTTATTCTATTTTGATTCTAGTCAAATGTTGAGTGATACTAGACATTTGTGGCAATTATTTATTCTAGTTTTTATTGTTTAAATTCAAAGGAAAAACTTATTGTGTTTTAGTTTTAAGATATACTGAACATTTGTAAAGGTAATTCTCTTTACTTTTATATTTTAATTTTGAAAACAAACGTTTGGTTAGAATTTATTTATTGTTCATTTTCGTCCGCTTATATTTTTTTTCAAGGTCAAACTTCGAACGATACTGATGAATAATAATTCATACTATTTGTTTTATTGTCTAAATTTAAATTGTAAAAAGTGTTTTGTTTTTATTTTGGTTTTGAGATCAAACAATTGTCATTATATTTTCTTACTTATATTGTTTTGTACTATTTTTACTACAATACAATATTTGAGTACTGAAAATATGTATATAAATAATTTGAATTTGTATTTATAATCTTAAAGTCGTGCTTTTGGTTATTTTGTGATACTTATCATCTTATACCGATTCTTATGTGAGTTAGTTGCTCATAATATACTTTCAATAGTATGGCGGAAAAGCAGTATTCGTATAAAAAATCCAATTATGTTCAAAAATCGCTTCATTTTGAAACCGAAAAAGATCGATTATCAAATAAACGATTTTTCTGGCTCGAGGTCACATCCCTATGATAAAGTGAGGAGTATAGAGAGAAAAAGAAGCGTACGACAAATCAGCACACTAATTTTAGTGCTGATGCGCACTTTGCACGCAGTGCAGGCTAGTCTGTTTCTACCGAAATGTAATTTTTATGTTTGTTCATTTCAAGATTGTTATGGTTGGTACTGAAGAATTGAGAGTTGATTATCATACAAATTGAAGTTTATAAGTAACTGCAATTTAATTTGTTTGAATCCGAATTCAATATCGTTCCTAAATTAACCGTTTTATACCTGGAAGAGGGACAGTTGAAACATTTTATTTAAGGGATGGATAGAACCATATTTATTTAAATTTCATGATTTTTATATGCCAATAGTACATCAAAAGGAGACTAAGAGAGGTGAGGCCGACTTATCATTGTATAAAAGCGGATTCTTCGTTATGAACAGCGGTAGAAGAGAACGGATTGAACCACTGTTTTCTGTTGATGTATGTACGTAAACGAGACGCGAGTTGAGACAATGAACATCATGAAATGCAATATGAGGCTCACAATCGAGTATTTATTTCAGAACAAGAGCGTATATTATCGAAATATTCAATGAGATGTGCGAATATAATATACAGGGTGTTAGATAATAGTAACCCCCATCTGATTGAAGAATTTCATCATAAAGAATTTTCACTAAATGTCGAGGTCGGAATAATTGGAAATTATTTGATTGGGCCATTTTTTTTGCCTAACAGACTAAACGGTCCCGCTTATAGGCAATTTCTTGAGGAGGAATTACCTTTACTGGTCGAGATGTGCCACTTTTGTTGAGAAACATAATGTAGTTCATGCATGACCGGGCACCAGCACATTTCAGTGGAGAAACTGGGGAATTCTTGAATAATACAATCAACAACCGATGCATACGTCGAGGTGGGCCAGAACCATGGCCTCCTAAGTCCCCAGACTTAAATAGTTTTAGACTTTTTCATATAGGGAAATCTCAAAAGTTTAGTTTATACTACTCCAATGGACACTGTAGAAGAATTGAGAAATCGAATAATAATCTCTTGTGACACGATAAGAAACACCCCAGGATTATTTCAAAGAGTGCTTCATGATATGCGAAGAAGGACAGAGACCTGTATTCTTGGAGGTGGAAGACACTTCCAGCAATTTATTCAGTTTTTAATTGTTCTGTTTTTAAAGTTTGATATTGAATAAGTATAAGTTAAGTCTCGAGTATTTCTATTATTTTTTTTATTTAGCGAATAACATACAATTCAAATAATTCAAACTCAATAATTTTTCACTCGAAAATGGTTGGTGATAAAAAAATTGATTGTACGCCGATCAGTGGCGTACTGCAAACAAGTTAGAACGGGCAAAAGGAGACATGGTTTCGTAAAAAAATACACTTTGTGAATTTCAGTTAAAATCCAGGACGTGTAATGATGGAGGCGGTAAAAAAAGCTTGCATTTCAAATTTGGGCTGAATACCTCAAAAACTGCAGGAGTTTTGAAGAAAATACCAATTTTTTCCGGAAATTTCAACACTCCGTAGCTCCGTAACAAAGGTTATGCGGACCTGCGTTTATATGAAAATTTTTTCATGAAATTACACGTAGACTTACCCCCTCAAGTTGTGACATACTATTATGTAACACCCTGTATATTCCTGAGATTGAAAACGATTCTCATAAACTCTCTTGAAATTTTCAGGAAAAAGATATAATTAACAAGATAATGAAGTTATAATGGAAGTTTTGAGGGCTGCGAATTCCTCAATTTCATGAAGATAACTTGGAGCAGAGAGTACAATACAAAATTTAAGCTGTCATGGATTCTGTCTGTGCGTTGAACTAGAGGTGCGTTATATCTGAATATCTGATAACAGGCGAAATTTATCACTACATGTATAAATACATCGAAGACGCCAATTGTATATGTACACGCGCTCTAACGGATTGAGATGATGAGGTGGCGGTCTGGCTTGGTATTGTGAATAGGTGTGTATTACTGACAAGGTCAAACGAGACCAAAACTGCAGTTTATTCACGACACCCGACCAGATTGTACCAGTACTATTTTGTCCGAATTGATGATGATTATGATTAGTGGATTGAAAAACTAGCTCCTTCATGGAAGGATATTAAACATTCTTTGGAAGATTACATGTTGTTCTGCGGATAAAAGTCTTCAATACACATAGCGATAAATTTCGCATGTTATGCCATTTTGAGATATGATTTATTCCTGGTTCAACAGCCAGACAAAGAACTGGAGCTTTAGCTTAGTTTGACAAACTGCATTCAGCAGGCAGTATGTGTAGCGTTGTGGTACATAGTCGAACTAGTATGGTTCCTCAAAGTAATATCAGATATAGAGATAGGAAGTGTAACGTCTCCGAGTGGAGTTAGTAATTTTTCAAATGGGAAGCTGATTCAGGAATTATGATTATCGACGTTAGAAGAGTTTGAATATAGCAGAGAACGGAATGAATGATTAAAGGAAAAAGGACTCACCAATTGATGGAAGTTGAGGCTGGGGCATGTAGTTTATGAGTATAGGGGTTCTTCGTCCTTTTATCGCACAAATCGAGCCACACAAAAATAATTTTCGTACAAGAATGTAATAATATGTATTTTATGGATGAACCGGCATTCGTGATTGTATCGAAAAATCATTCGGTTGTCTTCCTTGTCAATCTCGAAGTCGTCTGGATATTATGTGGAAGCGGATTATACAGGATGGAAGGAAAGAAGATTGGCAAGTACGGTGATTTTGCATGAACTATTTGAAATGTATGTTAATTGAAATAAGGGAGCACCGCGACAAGTATGATCTTTTTCTTTAATTTGCATGATATAGAAAAAAATAAAATAATTAAATGAAAATTGAAATTAAATTTAAAGGGGTGAAGGGGAAACGAAACAGGAAGAAAATTAAAATTTTATTTCAGAAGATGAATTTTTCATATCTTTAGCTTTGAAGCTTGTATCAATTGATGAATAAGTACAATATCAGGGTACTATAAAGTTCACACACTGATATCTGAATAGATGCGCAGACAGAATAGAAACTCGAGATTATGATTTCTTCAAAATGATGTTTTTCCTGAACGATTGGAAAACTAGCTCCTTCATGGAAGAACATTAAACATTCTTTGAAAGATTACGTGTTGTTCTTCGGATAAAAGTCTTCAATACACATAGCGATAAATATCGCATGTTATGATATTTTGAGATATTATTTATTCCTGGTTCAACAGCCAGACAAGCTTTAGCTCAATTTGACAAACTGCATTCAGCAGGCAGTATGTGTAGCGTTGTGGTACATAGTCGAACTAGTATGGTTCCTCAAAGTGATATCATATATAGAGATAGGAAGTGTAACGTCTCCGAGTGGAGTTAGTAATTTTCATATGGGAAGCTGATTCAGGAATTATGATTATCGACGTTGGAAGAGTTTGAATATAGCAGAGAACGGAATGAATGAATAAAGGAAAAAGGACTTACCAATTGATGGAAGTTGAGGTTGGGGAATGTAGTTTATGAGTATAGGGGTTCTTCGTCCTTTTATCGTACAAAAATAATTTTCGCACAAGAATGTAATAATATGTATTTTATGGATGAACCGGCATTCGTGATTGTGTCGAAAAATCATTCGGTTGTCTTCCTTGTCAATCTCGAAGTCGCCTGTCTTTTTCTTGATTGTATATGGTTCTCTTCTTTCCTCTCATTGTGTATGATGAAGAATATAGAATATTATGTGGAAACGGATTATACAGGTTGGAAGGAAAGAAGATTGGCAAGTACGGTGATTTTGTATGAACTCTTTGAAATGTATGTAAATTGAAATAAGGGAACATCGCGACAAGTATGATCTCCTTCCTTAATTTGCATGATATAGAAAAAAAAAATAACTAAATAAAAATTGAAATTAAATTTAGAGGGCTGAAGGAAACGAAACAGCAAGAAAATTAAAATTTTATTTCAGAAGATGAATTTTCATATCTTTAGCTTTGAAGCTTGTATCAATTGATGAATAAGTACAATATCAGGGTACTATAAAGTTCACACACTGATATCTGAATAGATGCGCAGACAGAATAGAAACTCGAGATTATGATTTCTTCAAAATGATGTTTTTCCTGAACGATTGGAAAACTAGCTCCTTCATGGAAGAACATTAAACATTCTTTGAAAGATTACGTGTTGTTCTTCGGATAAAAGTCTTCAATACACATAGCGATAAATATCGCATGTTATGATATTTTGAGATATTATTTATTCCTGGTTCAACAGCCAGACAAGCTTTAGCTCAATTTGACAAACTGCATTCAGCAGGCAGTATGTGTAGCGTTGTGGTACATAGTCGAACTAGTATGGTTCCTCAAAGTGATATCATATATAGAGATAGGAAGTGTAACGTCTCCGAGTGGAGTTAGTAATTTTTCATATGGGAAGCTGATTCAGGAATTATGATTATCGACGTTGGAAGAGTTTGAATATAGCAGAGAACGGAATGAATGAATAAAGGAAAAAGGACTTACCAATTGATGGAAGTTGAGGTTGGGGAATGTAGTTTATGAGTATAGGGGTTCTTCGTCCTTTTATCGTACAAAAATAATTTTCGCACAAGAATGTAATAATATGTATTTTATGGATGAACCGGCATTCGTGATTGTGTCGAAAAATCATTCGGTTGTCTTCCTTGTCAATCTCGAAGTCGCCTGTCTTTTTCTTGATTGTATATGGTTCTCTTCTTTCCTCTCATTGTGTATGATGAAGAATATAGAATATTATGTGGAAACGGATTATACAGGTTGGAAGGAAAGAAGATTGGCAAGTACGGTGATTTTGTATGAACTCTTTGAAATGTATGTAAATTGAAATAAGGAACATCGCGACAAGTATGATCTCCTTCCTTAATTTGCATGATATAGAAAAAAAAAATAACTAAATAAAAATTGAAATTAAATTTAGAGGGCTGAAGGGGAAACGAAACAGCAAGAAAATTAAAATTTTATTTCAGAAGATGAATGTTTCATATCTTCAGCTTTGAAGCTTGTATCAATTGATAAATAAGTACAATATCAGGATACTATAAAGTTCACACACTGATCTGAATAGATGCGCAGACAGAATGGAAACTCGAGATTATGATTTCTTCAAAATAATGTTTTTCCTAAACGTAAGTATTGATTTCTGATTTTCCGAAATGTTTCGATTTCATGTGTAACTGAAGATTGTCTTTCCTTTTGCACCTATGTGGGCACAAATTGCAGAAAAATGAGGCTTCCTTGCCACATTCATACGTTAAATGCCTCCTTAAATTTCTAACAGTTTTATAATGTTTTCTGCATTTTCCACACTGTTGAGCATATCCAAGATCAACGATATAACAATCGTATTCCCCTGAAACATAAAACATTAATTATTTGAAATTCAGGTTCATTGAAAAAATGTGATCAATTCCTTTTCTCTGCATTTGATTTAACTTACTGAGACTGGACAAATCGGAATAGATATATAGTTTATGTAAGAAGTATATTGTACATTGTGTATCAACATTATTCACAAATTTTGTCATACTTTGCTCCAAACGATAAGTATGGATGGAAAATTTACAAATTTTCAGCTCTTGGTGATCTGCTAATAAAAGGAATAAAAAGACCCATATAATCCGAGTCTTATTAAAGTTATTCAATAAAATTTTTCTGGATACAAAATTTCATGTGTTATTTTCACAAACGATCCAACAACTTAATATACGATTACGGTTAACGTTTGACATTCGACATTATTGAGTTAAGAATCTTCGTTCTTATTTCCTAATTTTCTTGTAACTCTTTGTACATTCACAGAACTTACAGGAGTGAAATAGTTTGAGTATGTTCTGTGCTGTCTTTAAGACATTTCGAAAAATAATTCTGTCAATAATAATTCACACAAATTATATAAGTTTTTCCATTAATTTACAAATATTGAGTGAATAAAGTATCGTTATTTGTATCGATCGACTGAGAGGTGATAACCTTATGAAAGTATATTCAATAAATTCAGGAAAGGGCTTATTAGGTCATGGTACATTCAACGATCCAAAGAAAAAATATATGAAGGATTTGATGGTGAAAATGCAATACGATGTAATACGCAGTCAAACCCATCGATTGCGAGCAGGCAAATTGAAATGGAAACAGGGGTATCTTAAAGTTGAGTGCTCAGTATTCTTACGAAAAACATATACTGGGTGATTCACCAGTGGCGCGGGGCTCTGTAGCTCGTACACTCCAGAAGATTTCATTTTTGTTCGAACGGTATTGTATTTAGAAAGTAAGAATCTACTTCAGCAATTCATTTTGCATCTGGGTGTCCAAATTATCTATAAAAAATCTTGGGTGGTTTTTTCAGATTGGAAGACCACTTTTCTGTTCAAGATTCAGGAGCGGCCTAAACTCTGCTATAATGTCTTTAAGTTATAGGTTTTTTGGTGAGTAGTTTCGTCACAATATTTTCCCCCGTAAAAATTCACTAAAATAAGGTCACACATCATCGCATGCTCCTTCGGCCATATAGGATGAATACTTTTTTCTTTCGTTTTCTTATTGCCCAAGGATAGCTTTATTGATGAATTGAAATAGATTATCCTCGTTTTATACAGGGGTGACTCAGAAAAATTGTTGAATATTGTGATTTTGAAAATATATCCTGATTTTTTCAAATGGAACATCCTGTATTATATCATTCATGTCAACGCATAAAATATTGTGCCATATTTTTGCATAAGTATCCTACAGCTACAGAGCACCGCGCCACTGGTGAATCACCCAATATAAACCATACAAAATGGGTATTCCCAGTTTTGCAGCAGGAAGATTTCCAATGTTTCGCAACTGCTTTCTAGAGACATCTTCAGTTTTTCCGAGAAATAATTTGAGCTGATGACGTTCACATCAGTAGTGGAATATTCGATGGACAAGATGAACATTCGTAGCGGCTTGTAAAACTATGTTAATATTCATCGCCACGGCTGCTATGTGTTCAATCTATGGTGTGCAATGAAAAATAATCGCTATTAGTAACAGATATATGTATGATGACCACCTTCGTGATGAATTACACCATGAAAATTGTAAATGACAACATTATCAATTAATACTTTGATGAACTATCTCATGCTGATAGAAGAAATATCTGTTTTCAACATGATGGAGTTCCTTCTCATCAAATTATGGCTGTTGATGATGGACTCGATTTAAATTTTGAATATTGGAATGCAACTAGGGAGACAGTAACATGACCGGCCTGTTCCCTGAATTGGTCGCCGATGGAATTTTTCCTTTTTGATATATCAAAAATCTGTTATATGGAAGAGCTATTCGAAATATTGAAGAGTTAAAGCAAACTTTTCTTCTTCGTTCACCAATACCTGTCCCATTATCCTCAAGTTGTGAACTATACTCGGAGGCAAAATTAGCGGAACACTCGAAAATTTAACTAAATTCTCAGTCCGATATTTTTCCTAATTCTCCAACCGATTTAGATGATTTTTTCGGCAAGTTATAGATCAACTCTTCTGATTTGTAGAAATTATAAGAGAAAACAAAAAAAATTTGAAAAAAATTTTATACGGGGGCAAAACTTAAAGTGTTTTTTTTGTCAAAAATTCGTAACACCCTGTGGAATTTCGTGGTCCGAGTTGAAACGTACAATATCATGGTCTGTCAAGACACATCTTCCTACAGTAACGCCCTTCTTGTTTTATGCATTTATCTCTATTTTTACAAGAGATATCCAATTTTAAGCGAAAAGTCACAAATTTCAAGAATTTATTTTTAATATTGCGTAGGTGCATAACATCGGAGGTTAGCCAAAAAATAAAATCAAAATTAGAGAAGCGGAAATCTAACGAAATGAAAATTTTTGAAATTCACTGGCCAATTTCACGCTCCGGGAGAACTCGAAGAACACTGAAAAAATCGTTGATTTTGTACATTTATTTTTGAATTTTTTTGTGAGATACTCTATAATAATTATCATTCCTGTCCAAAATTAGGAGCAGGTGTGTATCCTGACGATACACTCGTGAAATGACATGAACATGTTGAGAAGAATGTTCATGATGACCCACAAAAACAAACATTTAATTTTAGTAGCGAGTATCACTCCCCTGAGCTCTTATTACAGCGCGCATACGATTTCGCATACTCCGAATGATGTTGTCTATCATCTGTTGAGGTATGTTGTCCCACTCTTTCACCAAAGCCAATGTCAGCTCTTCTACGTTGCCTGGATTCCGTTGTCGAACCCTTCTTCCAAGAATGTCTCAAACGTGTTCGATCGGGTTTAAATCCGGTGACCGCGACGGCCAGTCCATTCGTGTGATCCCAACTTCATTGAGATATTCTATCTCTATGCGCGCAGTATGAGGGCGCGCGTTATCGTGCATAAAAAGGAAATTTTCCCCTATGTGACGAGCAAAAGGCACAACATGGGGCTCCAAGATTTCTGTTATATACCGATGGGCATTAAGTGATCCATTGCCAATAATCTCCAGTTCTGGTCGTACTCCCAAGCATATGCCACCCCATATCATAACTGACCCTCCACCGTATTGCTCAGTTCCTGCGAAGTTCGCTTGATTGTACCGTTCCCCTCGATGCCTCGATATTCTATCTGTACCATCCACGAAATTCACACAATATCGGCTCTCATCACTAAATACAACTCGTCTCCACTGATTGATTGTCTATGCTACATGCTCCCTAGCAAACGCCAATCTTGCTACCCGATGAGCTCTATCAAGTCTTGGTGCTCTTGCTTGCGCGTATGATCTCAGACGCATAAAACAAGAAGAGCGTTACTGTAGGAAGATGTGTCTTGACAGACCATGATATTGTACGTTTCAACTCGGACCACGAAATTCCACAGGGTGTTAAGAATTTTTGACAAAAACACTTTTAGTTTTGCCCCCGTATAAAATTTTTTTCAATTTTTTTTTGTTTTCTCTTATAATTTTTACAAAGCAGAAGAGTTGATCTATAACTTGCCGAACAAATCATCTAAATCAGTTGAGAATTAGGAAAAATATCGAACTTCGAATTTAGTTAAATTTTCGAGTGTTCCGCTAATTTTGCCTCCGAGTGTATGTATACAGAATAATGGTAATACTTACAATGACTGATTATCGTAAATTTATCATTGCATATCAATAGAATATCTCGTTAATTTCCTGTTTTAAAATAATGATTGCATGTTATCTTCAAAATTTTCGTATGGTAAGGTCGCTTTGTTATTACAAACGATGATTTAACTGAATTGTTATTGCCAGAGAACATACTTAAACTATTTCAGTAATTTCTTGTACATTCAGTGAATGAGTTACTAAATGAATTAGGGGAAGGTTATACAATTTTCCGTTTCTCATGAAAACATGCCCTGGATGAAAAAAATTGAGTGTAAATGGGACAAAAAATCTATTTTCGAAATCAAAGTTACTTACGGCTCATATTGAGAAAATCGAAAGAGTTCATAATAAATCAAAAACCGTTGAATAAAAACCTTTCCGCACGAAGTTCGAATATACGTAAAAAATTTCCTGCAGAATATCGAAACTATTTCTACATTACTCCCAAAACAAGCGAGATACTGGCACATTGCTGATTCCGACAATTAGCAAATAACTGGAGATTTGAATTTGGGAGGCTTTTACTTGGTAAAATTCCATTATCAATAATAAAAAACAAGTACTGTGTTTTAAGGAATTTTACTTAATAATTGCGATTCGTAACGCGTTTCACTACACCGTAGCTTCTTCAGATGAATGAATGTACAGAAAATATAAATATAAATGTTCCTGAGTAATTAAAAGCTTATTGGGTTGCTTCTTCTTAAGTTTCTTAAGCTTCTTATTTAAGTAAAATTCCTTAAAACACAGTACTTGTTTTTTATTATAAATAACTTGAGAACGGAAAAAGCTGCCTGCTTGCAGCAGTGAATTCCTCACTCCAAAAGTATAATGGGGTCAGTTTTCTCTATTCACAATATTTCTCCAATTACTAAAACGTCAAAATCTGTCCATACCCATACATTAACTTTATTTTGGGAAATATAAGTTCTATTATTTCATTTGGAATATCTCTGTTGCCAAGTCTAAGTTACTATGGATTTTAAAATCTATTCTCCTTTTCACGTCTTTATTTGTCTTATTTATCTAAACAGCTATCATGAAATTTCCTGCATTTCAATTTGTCCAGTGAATTAATGTATATACAACTTCTCTTCAAATTTATTTATTCATTTCATTCAGTGAATAAGTCTCCTTTGGTAATTCTCCTCATCTCTAAGTATCTTTATAATCTTACTAGCTGACCCAGCAGCATATTTGTATATTCATTCGGATGAATTCGAAATCGCCATATTAGCCGAGCTGTGTGCCTCAAAGCTCAAAGACTCTATTCAAAGCGAGCGGTCGATATACCGATCCATCGTCGGGCTAAAGTAGGCTCGATAAAAATTCCGCGGAAGTTTTTAGTTCTGCATTTCGTTTTCGATTTCAATTCAGTTATGCAGGAAGAAATGAGGAAATTCTTAGATCAAAGAAGTTTAAAGCTCCTCATTCTCTCAATATATGTGTGAATAATAATATTGGACTGGGCGAGAATAAATTTGCGAAATGATATTCATTTCAAAAATACAGTAACTTCACAGATGTTTTGTAAGTTTTATGGTATTCACGATTATTCCACCTAAAGATCCGTATGATATAATCAATAATTTGCTAACACAAAATATGACGAATCCACGAATTAAATACGACATTATGGCTTCATTAGATGTTTGCATATCTCAAAATTATTTTTTATTTAACGATTGTTTTTATAAAAGTGGCGAGGGACTTATAATGGAAAACCCCTTGAGCCCTCTTTTAGTAGAAATCTTCATGGATAACATAGAAAAAACTTTTCGTAAACACCCGCTTAGTAAACAATCCCTATATTGGTATCGATATGTCGATGACATTATTGTGTGTTTCACAGGAATGAACAGACAGTTCTCTGTATTCGAAAATTTCATCAACAACCTGCACCCAAAAATAAAATTCACTTCTGAAATAGAACAGAACAATTCGATCAATTTTCTAGACCTAACAATAACAAGATCAAATAATAAACACCAGTTTTCAATTTATCATAAGCCTTCTCATACAGATATCACAATTCATTATACAGCGGCACATCCTTACCAACATAAAGATGCAGCATTTTATAGCTATATACATAGACCCTTGAACACCGATGCCTAATAATAATTATTTCAAAGAATTGAATTTGATAAAACAGATCGCACTAAATAATGGTTATGATGCAAATTTAGTTAGAAGCATATGACATGAGAAAAAACAAAAATCAGGTTTAGAACATATATATCCAATCGGTGAACACCAAGACAAAAAATTCAATAGTTTAACATATATAGGCAATATTAGCAATAATGTGAAATCCCTTTTGAAAATTCGAATTTGAATATAGAGTTCAAAACATCAACAAATTTAGGTTCATTCATCAGGAATTATAAATCTCCAATTAATAAAGAAAATAAATCAGGTGTTTATATTGTGCAGATTGCAATTGTTTTTATATAGGTAGAACGTAAACGCAGTTTCATCAATGGAAAAACCGATTCAAATTATTCCAATCATCTTAGGGAAAATGGACACTCTTCCAGAATTTAAAATCCTACATTCTGAGCATAGATGTATAAACTCAACCTTCTGGAAGTACTTGAAATCAACAGATTTAGGTATTCACAGGAAATTCTTAATGATCAGGTAGACATAAATAACTAACCCGTATTAAATTTATTTCCTAAACATTAGTTCAAGTACGGATAGCTCTGAGTGGATTGCCTCTTTAGTATATATATAAAAATTTGTTAGTAAGATATATTTGTAGTATTCATTCGGTCTTGATGAAGATACTATGTATCGAAGCGCGTAAGCATTTAAAAATATATTTTAGTAGAAATCATCGTTTACTTGTATTTGTGAGATGTTATTTACTTCATATCATTTAGCAAGGACAATGACAAACCGCACTACAGTGTAATGGGCAACTATTTTACTGAAATCAGTCTTGATATGTGTTTTAATAATATTTTAATTACCACAAACAGGGATTAATATGTGTTATAATATTTCCGGGAGTACATCAGTTGGCTGGGATGGAGTGTGCAGACGTTTCGCCTAAATCTCATTTGGCATTTTCAATGCTTTCGCCCTTGGTATCCCAAGTAAAAAATTATTATTTCCTACTCAATTGTGTGATACTTATACGTTATCTTTTTTCTAATATTATCCCCTTAAATTCGAAAAACAAGAGAAAAATTGGCACTCTTCGCAAATCAAAGAACTATTTATATCACTATAATTTATTGAAGTAATCAGTCGGAACAAATACATTTGTTAGAGTATATTGTAAATATTTTATCAATATTACCTAAGATTCATGTACTCATGAATTATACAAAGTAAAATGACTAGCAAAGCGACTTAGATTCGAAATTCAATTATCCCTTTTGAATAAACAAACTTGAATTATAAAGATTAAATATAAATCTACAAATTTGTTTTCCAATGTTCAAACATTTATTTAACTTAATTTTAGATTAACGGAAGTGCTGTAAATAATCCCATTCAGTTTTTCTGAAACATAAATAAATATATAAACAATTGCAAAAATTTCAGTCTTCGAAAGATTCAAAAAAAATGTTCCCTACTGAAAGACAGATGTAAAAAATTAAAGGGTTGATCCTCATTATGACTAAGTTTATTTCAGTTCTCGATTTAATTTCGGTCAAATTAATATCCAGTGTATGTATGCATTCATATTTTTGGTTGCAGTTGAGTTTTGGCCTTGTTCCAGTCAATCAATAAACTTGCACACTTATTTACATCAATGGATGTCTCTACCTCAGTCAGTATTTGGCCTCACCAATAGTTCGTCTCCATCTGATATGATCGTTGATGCATCATCAACTTGCAGTCCTAAAATCCGAGTTTGATCTCACCATCTTCACGAGGTCTTTCTTGATGTATGTCCTTCACTAGCACACTCACAAATTTTATTCGAACGGGATCGGACATGATTTGAGATGGAGTGAAATTGCGCCTGAACTGTGATCGAGGACTATTGCGGACCAAGATAGAATTGTGCACTATGTAAGAACAGAGAGGAGTGGGTCCGCACTCGAAGTGAACTGTGATTTGATTGAAATGGAGCAAGACCAGACCGGGAATAAACCAAGAACTGAACATGATCGGTGCAGAGTGTAGTTTTATGAACCTTTAAACGTCAAAAGTTATAAGGATGAAAGAGTTGTTGCGGAAATTCTTGCAATAAGAAAACTTATTGCAAGAAACTCTACAATACTTTAACAAACGTCGAATACTTTCAAGGCACCGCTTTGAAAGCAGGTTACTTTCCAGACTACTGGAAAGAAAGCTTTGTGATATCTATCTTTAAATCTGGTGACAGAACTGTGGTTTAAAATGGTGACAGAACTGTGGTTTAAAATTATAGAGGAATAGCCATACAATCAACTATTCCTAAGTTGTTGGACTCCTCAGTTTGTAAATACTTATCGTGGAAGTTTATATCTGTCATTGTGCCTCAACAGCACGGTTTTATGAAGGGCAAGTCCACTGTTTCTAATTCACTTTTATATGTTGATGCAGTGATTGAATGTTTTGAGTCGGGACACCAGATGGATGCTGTGTATACAGTAAAGCGTTCGATCGCGTGAATCCTAACTTACTGTTGGCTAAACTCTCGGCTTTGGGAGTATCTGATCCACTGCTGGCGTGGTTGCGCAGTTTTCTTTGTGGTCGAATACAAATTGCAAAATATAAGAACTATTTCTCGAGTCCTATACCAGTAACATCTGGTGTTCCTCAAGGGTCACACTTGGGCCCCATTCTATTCAATATGTTCGTTAACGACATAGCTTCGGTTATTTCGACAAATTATTTATTATTCACTGACGATGTGCAGGTTTTTTTACGAATTGAATTATTAGGCGATTGTGAACGGTTACAACAGCAGATTTCATGGTTTCGGGCGTGAGCCGAGAAAAATTTTTTGTATCTAAACCTTCGGAAATGCAGTGTGATCACATTTTCTAGAAAAAAGACTATATTTTATTCGACTATCGTATGGGTAATGAATTGCTTGGTAGGGTAGAGAATGTTAGAGACCTTGGTGTTCTCTTGGACACAAACTAACTTTTAACGAGCATTGTAGATATATCCCGAAAAGCCTACAAAAGCTTTGGATTTTTGATCAGAAACTGCGGATCTGTTTCAGAGTCTACGCTGAAGAGAATATACTGTGCGTTAGTTCGTTCTGTAATGGAATATGCCTCCCCGGTCTGGTCACCGTTTTACAATGTCCACTACAATATATTGGAGAAGATACAACGCAAGTATCTCAAATATTTGTTATATAGGCGAAGTTCGCTTTCGCCAATTACTGGGCAGTTAATAGGAGCGATACGTGCAGAGCTCGTAAAAGGATTGCCGATTTATGTTTCCTTTTTAAACTAATGAATGGCCTTTTTGACTGCTCTGATCTCCTGCAGTGCATTCCCTTCAACCTGTCTGGTGGTAACAAGAAAAACTTCCTTATTTAGAGTCACTAGTAGTAAAACAAATTATGCTTGTGGATAAATCTCGCATCGCACATTGTCAGTCGCAAATTCAGTCTGTGATAGCGTCAATTTTTTTTTCCAAGTCATTGGACATCTGTTGCTCTACAGCTTGGAGATTGTTAGGAAGTTGTAATTCTCAAAATTTTGAAATATTATGCCCTTATTTGTTGTGTCTTTTCTGTTGTAAGTTCGGAAACTATTGTAATATAATTATTTAAGTTTATAATAGTATTGCAAGGTGTTATTTTTTAAATGGGTGCATCCCGTATAAACTATCTACTCTGTACATATTCCTTACTTCATCTTTAATAAAATTAGCATTTTTTGTTACTTTGCTGGAACCTCGGCTGTAACCATTGAAGACACCATTCATCTAACCTCACTCCTCACCTTTTTCACTTGTGATACTGCACCTGAATACGATCGTGAACTATCGTTACTGGAATTTTTGCTACAAACGTCATTGTTGGGTTCTTCCATGGTTTGACATTTAGCCGATACTAAATTTATATTTTGCTTAAGTAAAGAAATTATATTCTCTTTGTCACTAATGGATTTTTTGAGTTGATTAATTATTGAATTTGGGTAAGACACCTCCATTTTAGCACTTTTGAGTTCGTATTTGAGACGAAGAATGTCATCGTTGATACTCAGGTCAACGACCTTGTCAACATCATTTTGGATTTTCGCACTTCGGGCACAATTTTTCCTTGTTTCGACTAATTTTCTGACCTATGGAAAGTATCGAATAAATTGTGGTAGGACATCATCATTATTGAAAAGAAGAGGCCGTTTCCACAAAGATTTTCCGATTGGACATTATTAGATAATGTACAGTAATCCAAAAATAAACTTTTTCAGTGAAAAAACAATAAATTATATTGATGAAATCTGTGGTATTATCATAAGTTTAGATGACTATATTCTTTACATAATGGAGAATCAGAAATTTCTATAAACAAAAGATTTTTGTGCACATCTATCCTTCTTAATGGAACATTCTACATAATAAAAGAAATAAAACAAAAGGAGAAGTATACCGAAATCTATAACTAAAAGAACCAAATATAATCATCTACAAGAAATCTTCACGAGGAGGTAAGAATAGTAAAGTTAACAAAATTTCTACTATTTATAGTTACCAAGTCTTACATTATGACGTTTCGATCTGAGATGAATCTTCAGTGCATCTTGTCGTTTGCAGCGATAGGGGCATAACGGACATTTGAACATGGGACATTTACCGCATTCGTATACGAGATGTCTCTTAACACTACCCTTGTCCTTATAGGTTTTGTAGCATTTGGCACATTGGAATGGTCCGTTATTCATGCCGTAGATGAACCTCTCAACGCCTGAAATGATTTAATCTAGGTTACTTCAACATTCATTCTAATGTGTGTTTATATCCAAACTCACAACATAAATTCTGATCTTCAAAATTGTCACTAAACTCGGTATTCACTACTGAAAATAAACACAAACGGTTGCCATAATTCAACAAAAAGTTACGTAAATTTAATACATAATTCCAAATGTTCAGAATGAATAACAACACCAATAAAACAGGGAGATGAGAGAGAAATTGTCATAATCTTCAAAAACTGGGAGGTAATTTAACTCTATTGTAGTTCAAAAACTCTAGTAGGACTACTATAAACCAGGAGTCATATGGACCAATATTCAAGCATCCTGTATTCCAAGATAAGTGTGAATTCAATCAGGATATGAAGATTTTGCACTAAGAATTTCAAACCCAAAAAAATTTGTAGAATATCGATACGTGTTCGATATCAATGTAAGCATCATTAAAAGATAATGATAAGAAATACTAAAACTATAGAGATCTATTTTTTTTATTCTTCAGATCAATCTAGAAATCATTTCTTGATATAATACGGGGGGAATCCAGGTCAGTGATTTTTCTAGCGTTATTTTCTGAAGATGGGCGGAATGCGAGATGGGTCCCGTGCGAAATTCAGCACCATACTAGTATTAACATAATATTCACATTGATCGAACAATAGTAAATACATCAGGTGAAATAAACCCTTGTCTTATATTTTCTTTAAAACATATCTGGTAAGTTTATTTGAAATTAATATGTTGCTGTTACAAACGGACCCGCGTTTTGTGTCAAACCTGAAAGCTCAAACATCTCAAGCGTCTAGACTCGGTCGTAAATAGCATATTAGGTGTCACAACTGCACTATCTGCACATATTCATTCATATAGAATCAAATTTTGCTATTCTGCGTATCTCAATCCAATATCCTCCCATCATTGAGATGTTTTACATCTCATTTACTACACAAATTTAAATCGAACGGGGTGTTGTCCAGTGACACATAAGTGTGACATATTTCATTAAATTGTCTCAAGAATACCCTAACCTTTGCGGCTTCAATATCTCACGACCACTTCTCATCATTACATTTATGCTTTTATTTGCATTAACACTTATTTCACGAATGTCACATTCATCATCTTCACTGTTACTATTTTAGTTTACCATGTCATCTACTTCTACATTGGTACATATAATTTCTGAACCGAAAATTTATTGTTCTGGTCTTACCGATTTACCAGTAACCGTTAGATAATTCTCCAATAGGTTATATTTTATGAATAATCTGATTCACACGTGTTAACAACAAATATCATTTCCTATAGGTACAATGTCGCACTAAGCATACTGCACTCATTAATTTTATATCACGATGAGAAGATTAAAAGTGTTCGAAATATAGTTTAATTATTATATTACACTTGAAACTTTTGCATTTATCCCTAGAGATAGTTAGGTATTCCTGTACGTCTAATATATTCTTTATGATCAAACATTCAGAGAGTTATGTGTTCGATTGTGAATTACACAAGTAGGTATGCAAATCCAAACCTTAGTTTTATATTTTAGGCCGACCCGTAAGATCTACGCCCTCTACGTCGAATCCTGAAAGCATTTTGTTCATTTATATTTTTCCTGGACCACCATTGATCCAGAAAAAATTGATATTCATCACATTCACGACCCGATGCTTCTTTGGTACTGAAGTCGGATATTCCAAAATGAAAAACACACTTTTTATTATTTCTGTTAAACAATGAAATTCAATTTGATCCAAAAAAATAAGTAACCTATTAACTCGATGTTCAGAAGACTTTTCAAAACTATTAAACTTCAAACATAAATTTATAGTATACTCCGAGAATCACTTCATACTATTCCACGCTACTTTTTTCAGTTTAGCAATACTTTCATACATATACAGGTAAATCACGTATAAACTAAAAAGCTACAACGTAAAGTGAAGCTGATGGTGACGGAATACAACAACTAATTTGGCAAAGTGCATTTTCAATGTCGGCAACATTAAACAGGGTGTTACATAATAGTATGTCACACTTGAGACTTGAGAGGGTAAATCTACGTGCAATTTTAAGAAAAAAAGTTTATAAACATAGGTCTGCAAAATCTTCGTTACGGAGCTACAGGGTGTTAAAATTTCCGGAAAAATTGTTTTTTTCTTCAAAACTCCTGCAGTTTTTCGGAGCCATGTCTTCGTTTGCCCCTTCCAACTTTTTTGTAGTACGCCACTGATCAGCGTACATTCAATTTTCGTCATCTTCGTTCAATTTAAAAACTTTTTGACACTCGTAAGTTTTTCGTATCTCCGACCGTTCTCGAGCAAAAATTTATTAAACGATTGTATGCATTCGCTGAATTGAAAGCACTTCTAATTAAAAAAAATGATGTTTTGATTTTTTTCATTTATTTATTTATTTTGACGGTTGCTAAAGTTGAACCAGTGTCTGCTCGAATTGTTTATTAAATTAACGATTAGTTTTAAGACTTTTGAAGTTATCGGTGTAAGAAAAATGGGTAATTATACTAACGCCGAATTGGCTGATATCCATTACATGTACGGTCTCGCTGACGGAAACAACAGAAGCGATTATATCCGGTGCGCTTTCCAAATCGAATAACACCAGACAGGCGAACATTTTCAAATATCCACAGAAGGTTGAGAGAAACTGGTACTTTTACTGCAAATAATCATTTGAAAGGTGCAACTATGAAAACTGCAGATATTGAAGAAGCAGTTTTGAATTGTATTTATATGGTATATATTTATATAATTGTTTGAGAATTCAAAATAGAGATTAAAAGAATTATGTGAGGAATATAACAGTTTTTCTGTATTTACGATGATAATCATTAGCACTAATATTTTATATAGCAAACAAACAAATGATTTCCTATTGCTGTTTAATTTCAGATGCCGGAATTTCTTTAACAATTTTTCTAGATTATTTCAAATGTTGGATTCGCAACAGAAGACTGTTGTAGAATGATCACTCTGAAAATATTAGCTGACTCTTTTGAAAATAATTTCATAAACATAATAATATAATTCAAGTATTTCTTTCAATTTAAGTTTCACCCTTATTTCCTGTTCTGAAGTTTATGTTAAATTTTTTACACTTAAGTATTTTTTCTTTGTGAAAAAAGTTCAGCCAAGTTGGATAAGTTCAGTATTTTTGCCCTTCTTGGTATTTGGAACAGGAATTATTCGTAAAGATCAACTAATATCTTTTGTACATATTCTCAGGAAAAAGAATTTTAAATTCAGTAGGTTTCTCTGTTAAGTAAACATCAAAAGTTAACGGAACTTACAAACACCATAAGTCAATTATTTTCCCAAAAACTCATCTGGTAAAATCCATTCTAGGTCAAGTGAGCAATTAGAGTGTTATTTTTCAAATCTTGTGTGCTTTTTGATCTTGAAGAGATGTATATTTCCAATATAAATGAACTAAATATTAGGTCCGCAACAAAGTTCTCGCTGTTTTTTCAATGAAATTACAAATTTATTGTGAAAATGATTACAAATGAATCATTCGAAATATTGCCCATCGCTAAATACAACCTTTTCCCATCTTTTTGGCAGAACTGGAATACCCTGACGGTAGAAGTGTTCGTCTTTCAAGGCACGAATCCAGCCATTTTTGAGCTCTTCAGATGAGCGGAACTGCTAATCAGCCAGACCATGTGCCATCGAACGGAACAAGTAATAATCGGAAGATATATAGGGGTTCCGGTAGGACTTTCCATTTGAGCGTTTCCAAGTAGGTTTTAACGGGTGTGGCAACGTGAGGCCGAGCGTTGTCATGTTAGAGAATTACTTTTTCGGCCGTTTTGTGGCCGTTTTTCGTACAGTGCTTTACTCAGTCGCATCAATTGAGTTCGATACCGTTCCCCAGTGATGGTTTTGTTCGGTTTGAACAGCTCATAATAAATAACACCGACTTGGTCCCATCAAATACACAGCATAAGTTTCGCAGTGTGCCGAGGCGATGACGTTGAAGCAGGACCGGGCAGATTTTTTTTCTTTGGTAAGCTGTAATGAATCTATTTTTCATCACCCGTTACGATGCGATGAAGAAAACCCTTTCTTTTTGCCACTGAAGCAGTTGTTTACAAGCGAAAAACGACGCTCAACGTCTCTTTGCTTCAAATCATAAGGAACCCAAGTTCCTTGCTTTTGAATCATTCCCAACGCATGCAATTGCTTGAAATGGCATGTCGGGTAACTTCTGAGGCTGAAGCAAACACTTCTTGCGTTTGGCACTGATCCTCATCGAGAAATGCTTCAAATTCAGCGTCTTCGAAGATTTCTGGCCTTCCTTCACCAGGAAGGTCGTCCACATCGAAATCACCGTTTTTGGACCGAGGGAACCAATCCCGGCACGTTGTTTCACTTTTCACAACTAAAAGTGTATGATGCAAAAACAAAATCACTAATGTGTCACAGTGGTTTGTTTACCATATGTCTAAGATTTGTTCAAGATGTTGTTGATATGTAAAAATCGACCAGCACTTACAGCTGGAGCCATCTTTTGACAAACAGCGAGAACTTAGTTACGCACCTAATACTTTTGTCTGGTTTCCTCAATGTTTATTTTTGATATACACAAGCGGTTTCGACAGTAACGTCATTTTCAAGTGCGAGAAAGTATATACTAACTATGCCTATTTCAAATGTTGAATTATGGGGAGTGATTAAATTCAAGTTGATCTTTGGGAGTGGTAAGTTTTGAGTTTTTACAAATTTTGATAATTTCCAAACTTTCCACCAGATTCGTTATTGCCTTTGTGGAGCATTTTTCAATTATCTAATGTTATTATGTTATTTGTTGATTTAATATGTTCAAAAACCACGAATTTGTTATATGGGGAGAGATGTTCCTTGAATCTATATTCAAAATTGTATTTTACTCAAAAAAGTGCCTGTAGAATGTCAAACTTATTTTTATATAACTTTGATGATGATCGAGATATCCAAAAAATTTTTTCCCAAAATTCGAGAAATTTTGAATGAATAAGTCCAGAACGGAAGGAGATATCAGCAAAATTTCGGCACCACTAATCTAGTCCATGAAAATAAGATCGAGAGAGTGGGGTTCATTTTTCTCTGTCTGCAATATTTCACATAGCTGCCCTACAAATACATTGAAATTTGCTCACCCTGTACAATTTATTCTCCTTGTATAAATATGTTTAGTGCAAATTGATTAATCATAGTTCTACGAGCTCAGTAATAAAATTATCTTACGTACAATATGCATATTTTTTACCACTCAGTAAAAGTTATGTAGTAAGCAGAGAAGAATTTTGTTCTTTGCTACCATATTTACAGACTACGAAACGCAAAATTCTCACAAGCTCAGTAGAGTATGTACACTGTGTTGATATGAATGAAACTTGCTAACATTTCTACGGGCCAGAAACAGCAGCAATCAATGGATTGAAAATACTGCGGTTCTACCTGGTCTTAAATTCGTTCGTATTCTAAAAACAATTCTGGATCGAATTTATTGGGATTGCCATGAAATAAACATGATGGAGTTTCTAGATAAGAGTAGCACTATAACTAAAATTACTCTACAAAAAACATCATAGTGAGAAAACGCGGACAATTGTTTGAAGATTTTCTTTTTGCAAGATATTGCTCCTGTATTTAAATTGCTTTGTACAAAAAAAAATCGAATTACTAAATACCTCCCTTATTCACATAATCTTGCTCCGTGCGATTATCAGCTCTGTTGCCGACTGAAAATAGTTTAAATCAAATTTTTTCCAGGAAGAGATGATATAAGTTAGTGGTTTGTTTAACTGATACTGCATGAATAAAAATTAAAAGGTAAATTACTACCAGTAGTTGAACGATCATCTGAAAGCTTGTAGTACCACAAACCATAGTAGATTCAAACTTAATCAGCAACCGATAGCGTTGTTTACTTACATTCCAGTGTATTTTCTATTTATCAGATAATCATTGTTGTATATACTGGGTGATTCACTAGTGGCGCGGTGCTTTGTAGCTCGTACACTCTTGAAGATTTAATTTTTGTTCGAAAGGTATTATATTTAGAAATGAGAATCTACTTCAGCAATTTATTTTGCAGTAAAAAGGTTTTCCAATTTTCTATAAAAAAATCTTGGGTGGTTTTTTCAGATTGGAAGACCACTTTTTGTTGAAGATTCAAGTGCGTATTAAACTCTGCTATAATGTCTTCAAGTAATAAGTTTTTTTGGTGAGTATTTTCGTCACAATATTTTTTTTTCCGTAAAAATTCATGGAAATAGGCTCTCACATCATCGCATGGTCCTTCGGCCAGAGAGGATGAATACTTTTTTCCTTTCGTTTTCTTATTGCCCAAGGATAACTTTATTGATGAATTGAAATAGATTATCCGCATTTTATACAGGAGTGATTCAAAGAAATGATTGAATATTTTAATTTTAAAATATGATATCTTGATGTCTTTCAAACGGAACATCCTGTATTATTATTATTATTCATGTCAACGAATGAAATATTGTTCCATATTTTTGCATGAAGTAACCTTATCTTTATCTTCGACCAAAAATTGAGTAAAATAATAAAATAAATTGCTGTTGCTCTCTTATCATACAAAGATGATTTTATTTGTACATATCATTATACTTGATCAGAGAAATGGAGATATTATAAAGTAGTCGTGTATGAAATACGTAATAGATTGCGTTTTGGTCAGATGATCTACAAGGTGTTGAACTATTTCAACGAAATGTGGCCCGTTTCTTTGTAGACACAACTTAATCCTTTTGAGGAAAGACCGTTGAACTCTCGACAACATTTGCGGATTAACTGACTGAAAGGTGTCGACTATTCTCTGTCTCATATCCAACTGTGTTGTAGAAGGAATCTGGTGAACGATGCTTTTGATATAACCCCAAGAGAAAAAATCTAGACTTGTAAGGTCCGCAGACCTAGCTGGCCATCTAACTGGACCACCACGTCCTATCCATTTGTTTGGAAACACATGATTCAAATGCTGCCTAACCTGATGTGAGTACTGTGCCGGTGCTCCATCCTGTTGAAACCACAAATCTTGTCTTATATGCTATGGTACATCGGCATTAGTAGAGGATTTTGCAGAAAATCTAAATACATTTCACTATTGAGGTGCCAGTCGAAAAAGTGCGGCCCAATTAGATATCCATCTACTATTAGCGGCCATTACATTCAAGGACCAACGATGCTGGTGACCTATTTGTTTCATAAGGTTTGAATTTTCTGTGGCGTAATAATGAAAGTTGTGCCTGTTAACAAGCCCATTTTTTGGAAAGTTGCCTCTGCTAAACATATTTGGATTTTCCGCTACTTTTTCACTTGTCAATTGCAAAAATTGATTCTATTTTCATAGTCTTGATTGTTCAGTTCCTGGTGCAGCTGTACATGATATGTATGAAATTTATTCACTTTCAAGATTCTCTGGACGGAAGTTTGACTTATATCTGTTAACTGAAAAATCTCTCTTTGGATTTTATATGGGTCCTCTGTCACCGTCAACGAAACTGATAACTGGTTGTCTTCAGCTGTAGCAATTTTTGGTTTTTTATGTTTTTTGTAAGCGATATTACCCGTTTCGATAAACCTAATTAGAAGTTTTTCAAAGCATCTTGCATCAGGATGCCTCTTATCAGGCATCATTTGTGCATAAACTCCACTTGCCAACAAAGAGTTCCTATCGCCCTCACCCAGAATAAAAATCATATCAACCATTTCTTCTTTGGCGAACTTCATGGTAGTCAATTGAGAAAATTGGTTTCGAACTTCACTTTAACAATGTTCAATAACGAAACACTGATAAGTTCACCATGTAAAAAGCAGAATATGGTATGTCCGGACACCTGTCAGAAGGCACAAATAAAAAAAATGTCATTACATACCTCGATTTTCGTTTTAATCATATTGATTTTATCATTCTTTAAAAGAATTATCTTGTTTTCGTTTCATTTTTACTACTTGAATCATTACAGAAAAAAAAAACTTCTGTGCGAATAATGATGCAAGTTGATGAGTTTGATACGGTTTGTAGAATTTTCATCAAAAGTTTTACAAATAATGGAATATTTCGAAAATGATCAAAGACAAAGATAAGTTTACTTCTGCAAAAATATAGCACTATATTTTATGCGTTAATATGAATAATAAAATACTGGGTGTTCCATTCGAAATAATCAAGATATGATATTTTTAAAATTACAATATTCAATAATTTTTTTGAGTCACTCCTGTATAAAATATATTTCAATTCATCAATAAAGCTATCATTGGGCAATAAGAAAACGAAAGGCAAAAAGTATTCATCCTCTCTGGCCGAAGGATTAAGCGATGATGTGAGAGCCTATTTTTACGAATTTTTACGGAAAAAAAAATATTGTGACGAAACTATTCATCAAAAAAACTTAGTACTTAATAACATTATAGCAGGGTTTAGGCCGCTCCTGAATCTGAAAAAACCACCCAAGATTTTCTTATAGAAAATTGGGACACCCTACTTACTGCAAAATAAATTGCTGAAGTAGATTCTTACTTTCTAAATACAATACCGTTCGAACAAAATGAAATCTTCAAGAGTGTACGAGCTACAAAGCACCGCGCCACTGGTGAATCATCCAGAATATATATATATATATATATATATATATATATATATATATATATATATATATATATATATATATATATATATATATATATATATATTTGTCTTGTTGTGTTATCAAAATTACTGTTTAGCCAGCTCGGTGGTGTATGGGATATGATGCTCGTCTTCTGCGCAGAGTTACCTGGGTTCAATCCCCATAAAGTCGAAGCGATTTTTCGGATTCTGGGAATCGCTTGAGTATCCATCTTTCGGGGGAGATGTAAAGCCGTCGGTCCTGTCTAACAGAGATGTGTAGGTCATTAAAAGATCCCTTTCCTCGACACGAGAGGGGTTCGGCAAAATTCCCGGGTTAGTGAGGTGACAGAATTCCCCGGCGTGTCATTGACCGAAAGGCGGAAATAGAGCACGTTAAAGGAATAACAAACAAACAAAAATTACTGTTTCTTGGTCGAGATGATTTTGTCTGAAAATTAGAGTGTCCTACATATTTCATGAATATTTGTTGTTGTGAGACAAACTTGTTTTCATTAGATACTAACTTTGAAGATTGAAATTTCGAAATATCTAAATGAAGTTTCAGAAAAGATAAAAATACATAGGGTGCTTTGGGTTCATAACTCCACCCCGGTATTCCATTTCAGACATTGCCAAAGAAAATAACAACAAATTATAAAGGTAACAACTTTTTATTAAATAATCCAAAATATAGCCACTCGAATTGGCAAACACAAATATTAAATATCTAAACTACAGATCTCAAACGGAAATTCCTTCAACATAACATTTCAGTTTACATATTCTCTTCTGGACTACTTCCTATCGAGTAATATTTCATCGTATATTGTCGTTTGAAACAGCTTCTTGTATTCTTATGGGAAATCAAAGAAAATTTACGAGTGAAGCGATCTCCGCAGTTATCACACTGGAATATGCCTTGACTTCTACCACAATTGAACATTTTGTGATTTCGTAAGGACGAAGAATGTTTATAGACTTTAAGACATACCTGGCACTTGTAGATCCTGCGGCCTGAAATAGTTTACATTGAAAATATAGAACATCCAGAACTTCAACAGCTAAAAATTCGTCATTCCTGTGATAAATATTATGAACTCAATTTCTTTGAATCGGTGGAAATTTTCAAGGCATCTAGGGTAGAAAGGGTTAAGCTCCTTAACGACCAGGTAGACTTAATTTCCTACCAATCACCATTATTCAAGTTACTGTGACCTCTACTAGCATTTTATTGATGGTAATTCCTGTACTGTACATGAGTATTCAGTTTTCATTAGCTTGTTGTTGATAATGGACATATGTCCGAAACCGTCCAACCAATGTAAAATTTGGTCATTCTTCACATCAATGAATTAGTGATAGTTAAAACATAGTAACTTGTTTTATTTTATTATTCATTATGAATGAAGTATTTTGTTCTCTGCTACAATATTTATTGACCTGACCGCGAAACGCAAAAATCTCAGGCTTAGTTAAATCTGAATGCCCGTCGTGTTGCTATGAATGCAACCTGCAAATCAATGGAATGGAAACTCTGCCCCTATACCAGGTCTTGGATTCGTTCGTATTCTAGGAGAAATTCTTGATCAAATTGTTAAGAGTAGCTGATAATTAGTCTACTAAACACCTTTCTTATTCAACAAATCTTGCTCCGTACGATAATCATCTCTGTTCTTAATTGAAAATATTTTAAAAGTAAATTTTTTTTGTGGCAGAGATGATGCAAGCTTGTTTCAACTGATATCTAATGAATGAAAGTACGCCTATTTAAGCGTACCGACAGCGTTGTTTACTTGCATTTCGATGTATTTTTTACTACTTAGCAGATAATAATAATTGTTGTATAAATGCTTTTGTCCTATTGTGTCATCAAAATGTTTCTAGGTCAGGATAATTTTGTCTGAAAATTAAGGTGCCCTAATATTTTTTCGAAATTTGTTGTTGTGAGACAAACTTGTTTTCTTTAGATACTAACTTTGAAGATATTGAAATTTCGAAGTACGTAAATGTACTTTCAGAAAAGATAAAAATGCATAACTCTACCCAGATCTTCGATTTTATAATTAGACATTGCGAAAGGAAAAAACCACAAATTTTAAGGGTAACAACTTTATTAAATAATCCAAAATATAGCCACTCGAATAGGCATATACAAATATTAAATATCTGAACTATAGATCCCAAACCGAAATTCCTTGAATATAACATTTGAGTTTACATATAATTCTCTTCTGGAAAGCTTTCTATCGATGAATATTTCATCATATATTGTCGCTTGAAGCAGTTTCTTGTATTCTTATGGGAAATCAAAGAAAATTTTCTAGTAAAACGATCTCCGCAGTTATCACACTGGAATATGCCTTGACTTCTACCACAATTGAACATTTTATGATTTCGTAAGGACGAAGAATGTTTATAGACTTTAAGACATACCTCGCACTTGTAGATCCTGCGTCCTGAAATAGTTTACATTGAAAATATAGAATATCTTGAATAATTACATAATAAAATTCGTAACAATGTGAAAGTGTATACAGATGGTCCAACAAAAACTTTACACCTCGATTTTCTGGTTTTAAAATGAAAATATGGAGAATGGCTCGGACTTTTCCGATTTTTTTATCCCCGTAATTACAATTCCTGAACGGGGGTGAGCACAACCCCCTGATTTTGAATAGGGATGAGAGGTGTTACGAAACTTAATTTTGAAGATGTTATCAACTACTTTATGACCTTAAATTTTCGTTTCAAAATTTTCATCGTAAACAAAATGGCAGCTATAAAGGTGAAAGACTACTTACTTTTGTGATTGTTTCATTAAGTGCTGAAATTGGGCACCATTCACTTCCATGCAGTAAAGAACGCTGGTGATATGCAATGTTTTTATTTATTTGTTAATTTTTTGTTCGAAAAAGTAGACAGACATTTGTTTGATTCACCTTAGTCTATCATTAGTCTTTTGTGAGTTTTCAGGAAAGTTGAAACTGTGCCAAAGCCATTGTAAATTTATAGTAGGATTAAAATGGTATATTCTGTAGAAGAATGGGTGGAAATGATAAAATTATTTTTTAGAAATAACAATTCTCAGCGATTAACAGCGGCTTTATTCAACGAACGACATCCTGAAAAAAATGTTTCCACTGCTTACGATGTACAACTGGTTGCTAATTTTGACGCTACTGATTCAGTCGGCAACAAAAAAGGGTATATGAAGTAGACGAAGCAAGGGAAGTGGCTATCTTAGGTCACGTAGCGATGGATCCGACCCTCAGTACTAGGAAATTGTCCAATGTGTCAGGTGTTTCATGCACAAACATCATGAGAATTTTAAGAAAACATTAGTTTCATCCTTTTAAGATACGATTGGTTCAGGAACTTAATGAGAGTAATTTTGAACGCCAACTCATGTTCTGTGAAATTATTAACAGTAATCGTAATTACATGTTCAATATCTGTTTTTTTGGATGAGTGTTCATTTTACCTTAACGGCACTGTAAACAGGCATAACTGTCGGTACTGGTCAGATGAAAATCCAAGATTATTTCGAGATCATACTCAGCATCCCCAAAAGTTGAATGTTTGGGCGGGTATTTATGGAAATCACATCATCGCCCTTTCTGTATACCCGGTAATATAACTAACCTAATTTATTTTGACCAATTACATTACGCTATTTATCCAGCCCTCGTGCAAGTATCGGCGAATGAAAAAGACCATAAAACGATCATTTTTCACCACCACATTTCGTTCAACCTGTGCGTCAGTTCTTAAATGAAATTTTCCTCAGACCTAGATTGGAAGAAGATAACATATTGAGTGGCCACCCAGGTCACCTGATCTGGCGCTACTATGGGGTCACCTGAAATCTAAGATTAACGCTTCCCAATCTGAGTCACTGGATGATTTGCGAATTAGGATCATTAATGAATGCCGTCAAATTGATTCAGAAATGTTGAGTAATGTACTTGAACGATTTGAGCAAAAATTATTTTACTGCATAGAAGTGAATGTGCCCATTTTCAGCACTTAATTAACTAATTACAAGAGAGTGGTCTTTCACTTTTTCAGCTGCCAATTCATTCACAATGAAAATTTTGAAGTGAAAATTCAGGGTCAGATAGTACTCGATAATATCTTCAAAATGAGTATCGCAATACCCCTCATCCCTATTCAGAATCAGAGGTTATGCTCACTTCCGGTAGGGGATTGAAGTTACGGGGATGAAAAAATCGGAAAAGTTGTTCCTCCTCGAATCAGAAATCGAAGGTCCGAGCGATTCTCCATATTTTCATTTTAAAATCGGAAAATCGAGGTGTTAAGTTTTCGTTGGACCGCCTTGAATATAGGGTGAACAGGTTTCGACGTTTTAGCTATGTGAAATATTTTGAATAGAAAAGAATGACCCTTCCTTTCCCGTGTTGAATTTGCATGGGAAATTCATTGCCGCAAAGAGATTCAGCCAGTTTTTGTCGTTTTCGAGTTATTCGGAAATCCTGAAAATTTTCGGAATCAGTCACGTGCCAATATCTCGGTTCCTTTTGAAGGTTAAAATGGTTCTGACATTCGTAGAATCGAACTGTGTTCGGTAATTGGCTTCATGTTCAACGATTTTCGAGTTATAATACAGAGTTGCGATAATTTAAAAATGAACCATAGGTAGAAATAGTTCAAGATCTCATGGCAGGTGCGTCACCCAGAGCGAAAGGACTAATTTCGGTCCATACTACCCTTACCTGAAAAAGTTGTCCATCTCCAATTCAACTCGATGCACAGTGCCGCATTCAGATCCTAGCTATTGGTGTTTCGGAAAGTATCTGTTGTGAATCTCCTGTGTATATTTATTCTTTCTTGTGTGTTGAAATAACCGAATACCTAGTCTTTATCAATACTTTGGTGTTCCGCATTGGATGAAAATGTAAGTATTATCTCTTCAAATGAAACAAGTATTGAATTCCAAAGGGAAATTGAACATTTTAATTCTCATTCAATTATAATCCGTCATAGACCTACCGATATAATGATTCCTAATTCATCATTCTACCGTAAACAGCATGAAATTTTAGCTTTATAGTTTTATCCATATATTGGTTCAACATTACATAATCACTATTATTGTCTAAAAATTCTAATAAAGAAAGCCAAACATTTTGGGAGCGTTACGAAAGAACGTAGTTTTTCGTTTCTGATATACAGAATGATTAAAAAAAATCTTTTTGAGGAAATCATGCAGTGCAAGATGAGAATTGAAGCTACTAAGCAGAAAAATCTTTGGTACTCTTTATCTACACACGACACTAACATAACATAAACAGACAAGCTATTGCTAGTGCAATAGAGACAGGGAAACGAGTTCTTTCCTCAGGTTTTTTTTTCACTCGTTTATTGAATCATATACAAGATAGTATGGTTCCCCTGCTACATTTCTTGAGCTCATACTTGTGTTTTTTCTGACACACACCAAAATTATAGATATAAGCATTTGTTGTGAATACAATTATTCAAATTTTGTAAATCCTCTTTTCAAAAGAATATATATTTTGTTATTTTGGTGTATAAGAAATAGGAAACAGTAACATCGCTAATAAAAATTAATATATGTATGTTTCCATTTAAAATAAGAAGGTTATTATATGGGGCTTTTTTCCCTTACTGTGTAAAATAAAATGTGATGTATCCTTCTAATATCCGTGTAAAAATCATTTAACTAAGTGTTTGAATCATTCAATCGGATGAAAAACAGTTTTTGAGGAAACTCTCTGAATAAATTCGAGGAAACCTAATGAACCAGTGACGCCAATTACTATATCGAAAAATAGTGTAGGAAGTTTCTTCCTTTGAAAAATTCGGTAGACGGATCTATATCAAAGAGCAATTAAATAAATTCTATTAATGTAGTTTATTCCGTAGTGTAGTGTTAGGTTGATTGAGTTTGAAAGTCTAACCAGTTTGAACAATCAAAATGTTAGCACCATATATTACACAGATTCTAGCATTTCAAAAAAATTAAACATCCTTATTTTCTATGAAGAAAAGTGACGGTATAAACTCATTATAAAGAAAGAATTTTATGAAAACAAGTATTTCATGATGACTTACTTAGCAGAAGTACATATATACTTTTAAAAGAGAAGTTGTACCTATATCTTCATGAGAATAATTTCCGTCACAAATTTTTCACACATCCCACATTTATTATCGTAAAATATTGCACTAACTTTTAAACTTTTCACCGATATTGCTTTATATTTTAATTCACAAATGTATACGTAATCTACGTTGCCTCATAACACATAATATAAACAAAAATACACGTACGACGACACGACATTTCGATACACACTGACTAATAAAGTTTAGGTCCATCATCCGTATTCGCAGATCTAGACACATAAATACACGAAAACGTATTCGAAATGCGGCAACGGCTGACCTAAGACCAGCTGCACTTTGTAGCAACTAATCGAAATTAGACATTTCGATACGCACTGACTAATTAAGTTTCTGTCCATCATCCGTATTCCCAGATCTAGACACATAAATACACGAAAACGTATTCGAAATGCGGCAACGGCTGGTGTAAGACCGGCTGCACTTCGGATACGTTTTAGCACGAATTCGATTCGTACGAACTCGCACGAATTATTTCGACCCTCCGAGTACTGTACCATCGACCTCTCAAAGGGGTGCGGGATAATCGTGTGTACGTTGTATTGTTTCCTTGTCTCACATGGATCCTGTCTGTTCACGTTAATTTTAAAGATACCAGGATGTCTGGTTAGAAAATATTGTAATGGAGAAGAACAAAATAACTAGTCTCGCGCAAAGGAACTACTAGTAGCATATACATATATATATATATATATATATATATATATATATATATATATATATATATATATATATATATATATATATATATATATATATATATATATATATATATATATATATATATATATATATATATTATATATATATATATATATATATATATATATATATATATATATATATATATATATATAGTATATATGTGAGCTCAGGAAAATGTAGAAGGGAATCATACTATCTTGCATATGATTCGATAAACGAGTAAAAACCTGAGAGAGTTTATTTCTCCTTATGTAGAAAAAATCTAATATTTTCAGTACGTATGTATAATTTATGTATATTCAGAAATGTTTTACAGTAAACACCTAATTTGATAAGAATCGATCAAACAATTTAGGAATTGAGATGGATAAAAATTGGGTCCAGATTCAAAAAGCGTCTTTATCTCGAAATTGAACGAACTATCTTTCGTTTCATAACTTCTATTCACCGTCGAAAGCTCTACAGTACGTGGTGGAACACCGTGTACCTGTGCGGATAAAAAATGTAAGTCAATTATTCTTACATATGCGTTAGTAAATGCCAATATAACAGTGACCAGACATATCTCCGAACATTGCCATGACTCTAAATTATAATCTTTGAACCACCGAATTCAGCATGCAAGAAAAAAGCTGTTGCCGATTTATCCGAAATCCAGCTAAAGTAATTCGACCAGTTTCCTAAGATGAAATGCCTTCTTCGATTACTACGTCTGACGTAAGTTACATTAGAAGAAATTTATATAACGATGGACACTGATTATTCAATCGAAAATTATATCACTGAAAATTCATTATTTCCTCCCAAAATGTGGGCCAACATTTTCCCGTACCACAAAGACTCACGAACCATTTCCTCGAAAGTTTAGTGATTCATTTTGTATTCCACATTCTAATATTTTAGTTTTCCTGAAACTGAGAGAACTTGAATAACATACTTAGACTATGTACAATCTTCATTTATTTCTTTTCATTCAATTAAATGTGTATAATTTTATTGTAGCCATAATTAAAACATAACCTGTTATTTTATTAATATTATATAACTATATTATTTTGTCATCAATTTTTATATCTAGCATTATCAATAAATCTGTTAGAATATTTCAAATTGTGCATTTCATTGAATAACCAACTTCTCGTACAGGGTGCGCAAATTTCGTTGTATTTGTACGGCAGAAATAGGGAGATAGAGTGCCAAATTTTTCTCTTTTCGTTTTGGACTTATTCAAAATTTTGTGAAAATCGTCCATCGCGGATATCTCGATCATCATCAAAGTTAATAAGAATTAGTTCGACATTATAAAGGCACTTTTTAAGTAGAATACAGTGGTATGTGACAAAATTCATTTAGCTCTGCGGTTTTCGGGTTTTAATGCAAACATGCTTTTTCATATTTAACCTCTATTGGATGCAACAATTTTTATTTTTTTCAGAAATATATAAAACTTGTAGACAATTATTGCATTCAATACCTTTTTTCAGGGAAAAACCTGAGGTTTCCACAATTCCATTCATTAGGTGTATGCCGATCAACGATTCATAACCCAACTCGAGGACTCTACGTAACATTTCATGCATTATGCTTTGGTAATATACTATTAGAATGATTAGAAAGCTATGCGAGTAAAAATAATATATTATTATGAAAAACAAGACCTATGACATTGAACTTTTCACAAACGAAAACCAAAAACACATACGAAAAAATCTTCAACAGAAACAGAAAGTCCTAACGATCAAACTTCATCGCAAATATTCAAAAGTGAAGCCATTGTTTTCAATGCATAAATTATATCGCATAGAAACACTCAACAGGCATTGTTAATATGAATATTGCTAACAGAAGCAAGGCATTCCCTGAAATTGTTTTAATTCTTCTAAATTGATGAGTGAATCGTCAACATGACCCCAAAAAAGAAACTCTAGTGGCGTCAAGTCAGGGGAACGAGGCGGCCATCTCACAGGATCTTTATTCCCTATCCAATTATCTCCAAAATTCAAATTCAACAGATCGTTTTGCTAACGGAAGTTGATCGATAAATCCTTCTATTGTTGATGATTTATTCATAACGTTCTCCATTCAAATTTTCATCAAAAATTTCAAACGCCAAAACGCGACTATCTTTCAGTGCACACTTCATTGAAACCATATCTTCTTTGATGATGCACATCAATATGGTGTTGAGGATTTACATCGGACCACAAATGTTCATTAAAGCGATTTAATATCCCATCGCTAGTGATGCGGACTTCATCTGCCCATATGACTTCTCTAAAAAAGTCTGATATTTTCTAGATACCAACTGCAGAAACTTTGTCGGCGAGGGGGATACCCTGGCTGCAAAAATTTCGAGACTCGCTTTTTGTAGGTTTTAAACTGGTTCACCTTCAGAATGCCGAGCGCCCCACGTCTCGAAATTCCTGTTTCTGCATCTATTTGTCTACTCAAAATTGAAGGTTTGGCCGTTACAGCACCTATCACTTCTATCATTGCTTCGTCTCCATCACTTACATGATATTTTTTATTTCTTGATTTTCTGAATGAGCCACTATTGATAATATTCTCTTTTATTCTTCGAAAAATAGATTTATTTTGCTGGGGCCTTTCAGGATACCGATTGAAATATGTTTAGGCCGTTGCTGCTGAATCATACCCACTAAAAACATTCCATCATATAGAACTTTTCATAATTTTCATAGTTATGATTTCTATTCTGCATCTTGAAACAACTAAAGTCTCAGTTGAATGAATTCTTGAATGTGATAGTAATACAACTAACAAGCAACAGATATTCAATATTTATTAATACCTATACTAGAACTGGAACGGTAAGTGTCAAACTGTAAGACCACAGTTAATAACTATGGTTTAAATCGAATCAAACCATAGAAATAACCATGAACTTATATAGGATCTTTAAAATCTGTAGTTTTCAGTCATAGAACGTTTGTCAAAAGTTCAATGTAATGGCTCTTGTTTTTCATAATAATATATTATTTCTACTCGCATAACTTTCTAATCATTCTAATAGTATATTACCAAAGCATGATGCATGGAATGTTACGTAGAGTCCTCGAGTTGGGTTATGAATCGTTGATGGGCATGCACCCAATGAATGGAATTGTACCAATTTCAGGTTTTTGTCTGAAAAAAGGTATTGAATGCAATAATTGAATACAAGTGTTATATATTTCTGAAGAGGAAAAATATAGCTGCATCCAATAGAGGAAATTTGAAAAAAAAACATGTTTTGTGTAAAAAGCCGATGAACTAAAAAAAAGTTTTACACAGCGCTGTATTTCACTCAAATAGAATATGGAACTCATTTTTATGTAACTTTGATGATGATCGAGATATTCGCAGAGGACGATTTTCCCAAATTCAAGAAATTTTGAATAAGTCCAGAACGGAAAGTGATATCAGCCAAATTTTGGTACCACTGAACTAGTCCCTGAAAATAAGATTGTGATAGGAAGGTTCATTTTCTCTATCTGCAATATTTCACATAGCTGCCGTACAAATACATCGAAATTTACCAACCCTGTACAAGAAGTTGGTTATTAAATGAAATGCACAATATGAAATATTCAAACAGATTTATTGTTAATACCAGATATAAAAATTGGTGACAAAATCAAAGTTATATAATATTAAAATTGCACGTTATGTTTGCATTATGACTACAATACAATTATAAACATTTAATTGAATGAAACGGAATAAATGAACACTTTGTATCATAGTCTAAGTATCTTATTGAAGTTCTCTCCGTTTCAGGAAAACCAAAATAATAAAATGTGGAGTATAAAATTAATCACTAAAATTTCGAGGAAATGGTTCATGAGTAGTTGTGGTACGGGAAAATGTTAGCCCATATTTCGGGAGGAAATAATGAATTTTCAGTGATATAATTTTCGACTGAATAATCAGCTTCCATCGTTATATAAAGTTCTTCTAATGTAACTTACACTAGGCATTTCATCTTGGGAAACTGGTCGAATTAGTTTCGCTGGTATTTCGGATAAATCAGCAACAGCGGACGGAATTTACCTGTTGGATTGACAGAACCTAAAGTATTCGGGTCCGTATTTAGCTAAGAATATTTGGTCGCTGATTATCCAAGAGGGAATTTACATGTCCCAAATTGCCAAACTCACCCTGGTGATGCAGATAACGTTTACGAGACTATATAAATTTTAGAAGTAACAACACTTGTAGAAATAATAATTATCTAACTAAATTTTCGATTCATTTCTAACTGAAAATAACAAGTTTGGGAGTGTCACATTCTGCTCTTATATCGACCAGTATAGTGCACTGCTGTTAAAGGGAAATATCTGTTGAAGATATAAAGGTCTCACAAATATTAACTTAGATAATTTTTTAGCCTAAAATTACGACGGGTACATAATTTTAGATGGAAAAATCTCTTACATGGTGTAGAGTTGCTGATTTTCGATTAGAAGAAATAAAACATTTTTACATAAACTATAGCCTTTTCATTCATTGTACTTTCTTATTCATGGAACATAATAACCTTAATACTATTTCTTATAACATATATTGTATTATTCAATGTCATATTTACAGCTCCTATGTTTTATGTGATAATCAAGTCCGTTCTTTCGTCTGAATCGCGAGCCACACATAATGCATTGAAATTTTCCTAGAACTATTCCACATTCGTAATTTTTGTGGTTTCTCAGGGACGAGGAATGTTTATATCGTTTATCACAAGATGGACATTGATAGATTCTTGCTGCTGAAACGGAGTATAATAAATGAGAAAATTAGGGAGAATTTATTGAAACAATTCAATTGAATTATTATCATTCACTAATATTAATATCCCAACAGACTTCGTTATGTTAAAAGTTATTGACCACTTGCAGTCCAATCGAAAAAAAATAGATAAATAAAACGTATTTCACTTTACTTTATTTATTGTTTTAATGTCTCAATAATAAAAACGATTCATTACATGAATAAGTTTTCTATTTCGTACACTGCAAGACTCTAACCCTAATTTGGCACTTGTAGTTTTTCAATTTTAATCGAATATAGATTGTTTTTCAGTTTGCTGCAAAACAATTTCCAAAGTCTTGGAAAATAAATCACCAATTTTCTAATGAACTGATTGAAAGATAATTTGTATACAAAAAGATACATTGATTATCACATTCTCTAAAGGTCCAATGTCCCCCCCCCTGATGTACCCCTTAGTTCTATACAGCAAAAGGTGAACAGATTATTGTATCATATTTTCGGATGGTATTGGTAAAATATGTTAAATTTGTTTCACTGTATGGCCACATCTTCCTGAAGATCCTTTCATTTCTTTATTTCATTCATCAGTTTTAACCCTCTAGTTATTTCATGTCTGAAATATAAAAGAGGTAGATCTCTATCTGAAACTTTCAATGAATCTCTTTTTCTCCTGTATAACAACCAGGAATTGTTGATACAAATGTTTCATTGTTATGCTATAAAACTACGGGTTTTGAGGGTTATTGTATATAGGAAAACAAGCATGACCACGAGGTCAACATTTCTCATTTAGTCATTGTGATGTTTGAGGATATTTGGGCATTGAACATCAATTTATCTTTTTTGGAACTTATCATATTTTTTTTTGTAATACTAACAGGATGGACAGCAATGTATATGCTTGCACGATTCGCTTCAAGTGGCGAATTATGCAAGTAGAATTTTTCATAGTGTTACTCAATACTGAAACGACTAGAAGAAGTCGTAGGAAGATGGCTTCTGAAGAAAAAGACCTCTTTTTGTGCCAAATTGCAAGAAGAGACCCTAGTGCGTCGCACCCCATACTCCTTAGGCAATTTTTGGAAGCAACAGGCATCAGTGTATTAGTGGAAACGATAGTCGAATACTTCGTTCAATGGGTTTATACAGCAGAAGGCCCTTAAGAGTTCCAGAGCTAACTAGACAACAAAAAATTAACGGACTTAATTGGTGTATCGAGCACCAAAATTGGAATATTGACAATTGGAGGAGTGTTCTTTTTTCGGATGAGACCAGAATTAGTGTTCGATCAGATGACCGCCGGAATCGGGTTTTAAGGGGTCGTGCAAGACAAGCTAGACTTCGAGCTACAAGACAAATTCCGAAATACCAAGGGGACAGTGTGATGTTTTGTTTTGGGGTGGCATTATACTAGAAGGCAAAACAGATTTGATTTTGTTTCCTGCGAGTGTATTGGCTAAAAATAACGTGTACCTAGTGCTGGAGCCCATAGTGAGACTCTGGCGAGGTGCCCACGGTGAGAATTTCACTTTTATGCTCCTCCGCATACCAGCAACCTCGCTTGGCATTATCTTGAAACAGAGGGATTCGCTATTTTGAACTGACCAGCTTGCTCTCCAGACCTAAATCCTATTGATCATTTATGGGATAATCTCAAACGGAAAATTACATCGCGCCAGGGTAATCCAAGAAGCCCACAACAGCTTATCCAAGTCGCCACAGAAGAGGGGCAGAATATCACCACAGAGGAGGTGGAAAATATAATCCAAAGCATGCCTAAACGGATTCAGGCTTGTATCAGGGCAAGAAGAGGTAATACAAGCTACTGAGGTCGAGAAAAAAAACCCTACTCCGTGAGAAAACAATATTCATTTCTTTTACTACATGCCAAAAGTGTCTCTTATTTTCTTTTATTTGTTTCTTTCTCAAAATGAACCTAAATTTAATTCTTCTTTCAATTGAAATATCTTAAAAAGAATCAATTCTAACAATGTTTCGAAATTTTAAAAATCCCTGATGTAATATTCAGAATATCGGATGATTCCATTTAAATTTGGTTGTGTACACAGGGATATCCACCGGGACCGTCCGTTAAAAACTTTATGAGTTCCAATCACAATATCAAGCTGAAATTTTATACGCGGCCATAACTAGTAATTTCCAATTGAAGTGAAATTATTTCGAAGTGATACCATTTCCGGTTATACCGGAAGTGGGTCATCACTTTGTTATTTCAAATGGCAATCTACCTTTTTTATTATATTATATATTTATGTTATAAACTCGATTTTTGAGGAACATTTAAAAAAATTGTAACTCGTAGATCTTTTGCACTACAGACACAATTTTTGCATGGGTGGATAGAAGAAGGATCAAGAAATTTTTTGAGCTGTCTGCACATGTCAAATGTTTATTGCGTTGCTTTCTATGATTTTTTCAATTTGGCCTTTTTCAAACAGCAATAACTCAATTTTTTCAAATGGCACGTGTCAATTTTTATATCGCCATCAGATGAAGCGTCAAATTACAGATGGAATTGTATCAGCATGTACTATACCCATCTCTTATAGTTCCGAAATAATTTGGAAATGTATTGAATTTTGATGATTTTGCAAGATCTAACAGAGAATGCTTGAAATATTTGAATCAAGTAGCTGAATTGGCTACGCTCACTCACCTGACAGGTGCCTAAATTTAATGTGCTTGTCACTTCGTTCATTCGAATTTGATATTTCAACAAGAACTGTTGGTAATTTGAAGTGAAAATTTTTGAAAAACACCAGATTGATAATAAAATGGCTGATTATTCAAACGAGCATATGTTTAATCTCTTTTTAATTCATGGCGAATGTCAAAAAGAGGTGGATAGAACTTGCAGGCAATTCAATAACCAATTTCCAAACTAGGCGCCTATGAGTAAAACAAAATTTCGAAGGATTAGAACCAATTTTCAGCAATTTGGAGGAACAAAATACATAGGAACTAGAAGAAAATCAATTCTTGAGGACGACGAGAATCAAATTAATACGCTAGCGTATTTTCGTGCCAATCCACATGAGTCCATTAAATCAGCATCAATGGATATTGGATTGAGCTATACTTCCATTCAAAGGATCCCTAAGAAACATAAGATGCACCCGTATTCTTTTATCAGACTACAAAAATTGAAACCGACTGACCTTCCCAAGCGGTTAAATTTTCTGTGAAAATTTATTAATTCGGCTTCAAGAAGATGAGACAATTCTGCAAAAAATTATATGGTCTGATGAAGCCAAGTTCAATGAAAGTGGAATAACCAACAGGAAAAATCGACATTCTTGGGCCACAGAAAATCTACATTTCATTGAGGTTATTGATTTCCAAATTAAATTCAGCGTGAACGTTGGCTTTTCACCTTTATGAGGAAAATCTTAATGGACAAAGATACCTGGAAAATTTGAGAGGAACATTAGCACATTTTTTAGATGGATTACCCCTTAACATTCTGAAGGTTTGCTATTACCAAATGGATGGTGCACCAGCACATAAAACACGAGCTGTAGATCGGCAGCTAACAGAAATGTTCGAGGATAGATGGTTGGGTAATCAAGGACCAAATGAATGGCTTTCGCGTTCTCCGGACCAGACACCCATTGATTTTCATTTATGGGGCAAAATCAAGAGTGAAGTGTATCTTATTCCTATAAGAAGTAAAGAAAAGGTACTAGAGCGCATTTATAATGCTTTTCGTAATATTGATAATATTACGTAATAATATTGAGTGTATCGAGCAAAATGGGGCCCATATTGAACATTTATTCAGATCGTAAATTAGTTTTCTCCTATGATGTTTGCTATCATTTATTCGTATTAATGTAATTATCTTCGATGATTGGTTTTCGCTTAGTTCCTACAATTTTATTCATCCGAATTTAGAAAAGTGTTCTAATGCTTCGAAATTTTATTTTACTCATAGACGGTAAATTTGGAAATTGGTTAATGAATTGCCTGCAATTTCTACCCACTACTTTTTGACATTCTAAAATGAATTAAAAAAAGATTAAATATATTGTTTGAATAACTAGTGGTTTTTGTTCCGAATTTGTTTTATTTTTTGGATATTTTCAATCTGAAATAACGACAATTCTTGTAGAAATATCAAATTCGAATGAACGAAGTGACAAGTACATTAATTTTAGGCACCTGTCAGGTGAGCGTAGCCAGTTTAGCTACTTGATTCAAATATTTCAAAGCATTCTCTCTTAGTTCTTGCAAAATTATCGAAATTCAATATATTCCCAAATTATTTCGGAACTATAAGAAATGGGTATAGTACATGCTTGTACAATTCCATCTGAAATTTGACGCTTCATCTGATGGCGATATAAAAATTGGCACGTGCCATTTGAAAAAATTGAGTTATTGCTGTTTGAAAAGGGCCAAATTGAAAAAATCATACAAAACAACGCAATAAATATCTGACATGTGTAGACTGCTTAAAAAATTCCTTGATCCTTCTTCTATCCACCCAAGTAAAAATTGTGTCTGTAGTGCGAATGATCTACGAGCTACAATTTTTTTAAATGTTTCTCAAAAATCGAGTTTATAACAAAAATAATTAAATCTGTCAAAAGTCTTGACAGATAAGTGCCAACAACTTGGGTATTTTATGCCTTGTTCAAATGTCGGTTCTAGATGTATAATAAATGAAATAACAAAGTGATGACCCACTTCCGGTATAACCGGAAATGGTATCACTTCGAAAATATCCCACTCCAATTGGAAATTGCTAGTTATGGGCGCGTAAAAATTTCAGCTTGATTTTGTAATTGGAACTTAAAAAGTTTTCAATGGACGGTCCCAGTGGATATCCTGTATATATATATATATATATATATATATATATATATATATATATATATATATATATATATATATATATATATATATATATATATATATATATATATATATATATATATATATATATATATATATATATATATATATATATATATATATATATATATATATATATATATATATATATATATATATATATATATATATATATATATATATATATATATATGATGAGTCAAATATTTTCTACGATAAACTTCGCGAGTAGTAAACTTGAGACAAGAAGACCTATTCACAAATCCGTAGATCAATGGATCAATGCATAACTGTTCCTGACAAGAGCTAGTTCTCAAATCTGCCCGCCATGCACGCAGCCCCAAGGATCCACAATAGTGCAACTAAGCAGGATGCCGAGAAACGAAGCGGCAGACTGCAGTTTTGTCCTTATTAGGAGCTCATCAGTGTCTCATATCGCTTCTCAGGATCTTAACCAGCTACATCGGGGTACTCTAACGATACCAAAAAAGACGCATTTCGTACATCCGTACGAGAGTCGCACTCTATGGACTGAGACGGTGAACCCGCTACCGGACTTCGAGAAAGCAACGAATCAAAACAAATAGATGTGAGACCGTTAAAAAATTCGAACACTCGAGGAACATTTATTGCCGGCCCGTGAATCACAGGAAAGATCCATTGATCTACGGATTTTTGAATAATTCTTCTTGTCTCAAGTTAACATATATTTTTCGGGTTTAATTCGTGTTTTTTTGCTTCTCGCAACGTTCGGAAAGTTATCCCTTTCCATGTTTAGGCGTCGGTACTTCGTAGAGTTCTCGATAGTAACTGGTATCTGGTCTGGGTTTGTGGCTGTGTTACGTTTTGCTCCTCCCCTTCCGGAGCATAACTTGTCTTTTTGGTAAAATGGCTTTCCAAGTCGCTGATAGACTTAACGTTTCGCAAAAGCAATAAGACAAAAATCAGTTTTATCGGCTCACTTTATACAAAAATTGAACACAGGACACGACGTCAACTTCGATGGTCCCAAACAATATATAGTGTTTGATTGGAGAATCCATCTAGATCGAAAAAGAAAACACCTTTCACAAGCGAGACGCAACGTTAAGTCTATCAGCGACTTCAAAAGTCATTGTTGCAAAGACAAGTTGTGCACCAATCAATAACCGGAAGGTGAGGAGCTTCGAACAACACCGCTGAACATAATACAACCTAACCACAAACCCAGGGCAGATACCAGGTACGATCGAGAATCCTACGAAGTACCGATACTTGAAGACGGATGGGATAACTTTCCGACTTTCCGAAACGTTGCGAGAAGCAAAAGAATACACGAATCTAACCCGAAGACCGCCATGTCATATATTTCGTGTCGTCCAGGAATCCATAACTTGAAAACATGAAATCTCAGGTACAGGGTATGTATTGGGAACTTCATCTAGTTTTTACGGCGAATCTAATGAATTGAAAAAAGTATGGCTTACAATCCGAAAAGCAGTAGTTTTCGTTAATTCTTTCGTCTCGAAATGAGCCGGAAAGAAGGGCTATGTCCCGCATGGTTTCTTGTTTACAAAACAGCTTTCATTATTTCGGTAGCTCACGTCTTTCTCGAGATATATCAACTTTTTCAAAAAGCAAAAATTAGTCAATTTCAAGTAAAACTAGGATATTCCATGAACGAAACAAGCTAGACTTATGTATTAAATGTTTTTGTAATTAGAATAACAAGTGTTATCGAACCAGCCATCAATATACAGGGTGTTCTATTTGGTGCGCAACTAAGTTCTCGCTGTTTGTCAATAGATGGCAAGAAGAGTTTGCTTCAGCCTGAGTAGTTACCCATCAGGCCATTTCAATGATTCAATGGCAAGGAACATGGGTTCCTTATGATTTGAAGCCAAGAGACGTTGAGCGTCGTTTCTTCGCCTGTGAACAACTGCTCCAGCGGCAAAAAAGAAAGGGTTTTCTTCATCGCATCGTAAAGGGTGATAAAAATGGATTCATTACAGCAATCCAAAGAAAAAAAATCTTGGGGGCTGTCTGGTCATGCTTCTACGTCATCGCCTTGTCCGAGTATTCACGCTGCGAAAGTTATGCTCTGTATTTGGTGGGACCAAGTCGGTGTTATTTATTATAAGCTTTTGAAACTGAACGAAACCATCAGTGGGGAACGGTATCGAACTCAATTGAGGCGATTGAGTAAAGCACTGCGCGAAAAACGGCCACAATACGAGCAGAGACACGAAAAAGTAATTCTACAGCTTGACAACACTCGGCCTCACGTTGCCAAACCCGTTAAAACCTACTTGGAAACGCTCAAATGGGAATTCCTATCCCACCCGCCATATTCCCCAGATATTGCATCATCCGATTATTACTTGTTCCGTTTGATGACACATGTTCTGGCTGATCAGGAGTTCCGCTCATATGAAGAGCTGGAAAATGGCCTGATTCGTGGACAGCCTCAGAAGACGAACACTTCTACCGTCACGGTATTCGAGCTTTGCCAGAAAGATCGGAAAAAGTATTTTGAATGATTCATTTGTCATCATTTCGACAATAAAGTTGTATTTTCATAAAAAAACCTAATATATTAAATAACAAAGTTGGTATGCACTTCCGGTATAACCGAAAGTACCATTGAGGTGAAAATATTTTAGAAATAGTGTTTCGGACCATGTGGATCAACTACCAAATTTTCAGAACGATAGCATTGTTAGTTCTCCATAAACGTCTAATAGGCCACTCAACTTTGGAAACACTGTATATATGGTAGTGGTAGTGAATTGAAGAATTGTACCAATTGCAACCAAATCTGGGGAGCGATAATTTCTCAGTGTTAACCTGAATTCTAGAATCAGTCCGGTAGAGATCAACCACAAAGTACACATGGTGTTTAGTTCATAACAATAGTACTAGAGATAAAAATAATAATCATAACAGCCTCGGGGGCTCAGAAATATTGTTTCTGAGTACGGGCTTAGCGAACCCGAGGTACCCAAGCTGAACCTGGCAGTAGGTATAAAATGCAACTTATCCAATGATGTACAAACTACGGAATAAACGGGTGAATCGACATTGTACCACCAGAACCTCTTGTTCAAGATTTAGGAAGAAGGTCTTGTTCGGAAAGTGAGTCACAGTCTTCCTCGGTTAGCGACGGAAGCAGCATGATATCGAGTAGGGATACTGCAACACACAACCAAGTGGGCAACAACATTAATACCTCCCAAACGACTCTTGATGTTTCATCGGTGGCGCAAGCCATTATGCCTAAGACCACGAGAGCCGGACTCCCTAGGAAACGCATGAAGTGGACCCCAGAAATAAATTTCTTCATTATGCGTTCCTATTAAAAGATTACAAACTTGGAATCGGAAAGGAAAGCATACAGATACGCGTTACATCTTGCGTTCGTAGAAAAATATCCGGAATTACAGCACATATTTGAGCAGAGAATTTCGGATCAACGAAGAACAATCGTTAAAAACAGGCTACTTTTTTTAGAAACGCTGCAAAGCATACTAGAAGAGGTCATAATGGAGTTCAGAAGTGAAGATGATACTAATCACGGTATACCTACCGTCAATGAAAGTGTTACAGATAACATCGAAGCCATTGAAACGAATTTATGTATTTAGCACGATCAGAATTCAACAGAGCAATAACTGAACTCAGTGGTAGCAAACCCAACTAAACGACCTGAACTGCCCGAAGTCAAGACGAACAAGAACATCAATATCATCCTAGCAAGCATAAACTTAGTGTTTGAAGAATACACTGACCAGAACACCTTGGCAAAAATTCATACTTCGATTTACTGTGGAGCGGTAGTGGTTCTTCGACTACACAAACGACAAGTCTGGACTTGGACTGGAGAAGGATATTGACAATATTAGAGCTGAGATCAGTCGCCTCACAGAATACCTGAGAAACAAAAAGCCCTCAAGGCGCTTGAAATCCCACATATGCAAAATTCATGGAAAAATTGGTACGAACACAAAACACCCTGATCACAAACAACATATCGACGTGTATATGGACACTTTGAGAAAGCAAAAGCAAAGAGATACATCAAGTGTACTGAAAGGAAACATCAAAACCTAAGGTTCCCCCAAAGCACGGCCAATTTTCATGAGGGAAATAACAAAACTGCGAACAACAATAACAGAGAAGTACCTAACGCACAGTGGTTGACCGATTATTGGGCATCACTATGGTCGAACTCCAAAGAACACAATAAAGATGCGGAATGGATCACGAATGAAAAACAACGCCTTGATATCAAACACATGGACTTCGAAGGAATAACGGAGGAAAAAATCACAACAGTAGTTAGAGCGACCAACAATTCGAAGACCACAGGTATAGATAATATCCACAACTTCTGGTACAAGAAGTTTGATAAGCTCCATGGAGCCCTAGCGAAACAGCTCACGTATGTTCTTCAACGTCCCAGGAAAACACTCACTTCCCTAACACAAGGCTTAACATATATGCTACCTAAGAGCGATAGAACACAAGATCCAACTCAGTATAGGCCAATCACTTGTCTGCCAATACTCTACAAAATACTCACTTCATGCATATCCAATCGAATATACCAATACCTCATTGACAACAAAACATTAGCAGAGGAGCAGAAGGAATGCAGAAGAAACAACTCATCATCGATTCTGAGATAATGAAACAGGCACACGTAGGGCAGCAGAATGTTCATTCAGCTTTTCTCGATTATCTGAAGGCATTCGATAGTACCGCTTGTCGAAGTATTGTAGATATACAAAATTCATCCAGCCCTGGTATAATTCGTGAAGATAACAATGACACACTGGCGCATGTCTCTGCAGGTCAACATGAACAGTAAGTCAATTGAAACCGACGAGATGCCAATACGTGGAATTTTTCAAGGAGTCTCTTTGAGTCCACTATGGTTCTGTTTAGCTATGAACCCATTGTCATCAATGCTCAATAGAACAGGATACGGATTTAGGATAAAAACATATAGAAACTATCATACAATCTCCCACCTGCTGAATAAGGATGACATCAAATTATATGCCTCGAACAAGAAGCAATTGGATTTCCTTGCTGAAAACTGTTCTCGGCAGATGTTCATATGAAATTCGGGATTGAAAAATGTAAAACCCTGAACATTCAAAGAGGGAAAGTCATAGATGGTGAAACACAACTTTCAAGCGGTGATATTATACAGTGCATGAGGGATGGCGAAACATACAAATATCTAGGATACCAACAAGCCAGATTGCTAGACCAAAAAAAAATCAAAGGAGAAGATTCGTTCAGAATACAGTCAGCGTCTGAAGACTGTGCTGGAATCAATGTTGAACTCGGGGAATCTAGTCATTTGGAATAATCAGATGGACTAAGACAGAACTGAATGATATTCAAAGGCAGACCCGAACTATGCTAACAAAGTATAACAATCATCATCCAAAATCGTCTGTGATACGAACAACTTTAAAGCGGAAAGAAGGAAGATGCGGATTAATAGATGTTGTCGATGTACACACCGAACAGATAAAAAATCTCAGAGAATTCTTCTTTGCAAAAGCTCTCACTTTTGACCTCCATAGATTGGTAGCCTTTGCTGATAAGGGATATACACCTTTAAATCTTGCTACCAGAGATGACCTGCTGAATCTACCGTTTCTAACAGATATTGAAAAACAAGAGCAATGGTCAAGAGAGGAATTGTATGGACGACATCACCATGAGATTAATCAACCACACATCGACAAAGAAGCCTCCAAGAAATGGTTGATGAAAGGAGAATTATTCGCGGAAACAGAAGGATTCCTCATGGCCATCCAAGACCAAGTGATCGCTACAAACAACTACAAAAAATTTATTATTGAGGACGGACCATTACAAACAGATAGGTGTAGAAAATGCCATATGAGATCGGAGACTATACAGCATATTACGTCCGGCTGCGAACAACTGGCCAATACGGACTATCTTCACAGGCATAATCAAGTGTGCAACATTATTCATCAGAAACTTGCACACAAGTACGGACTTCTGAATACCTTCCAGCCATATTACAAGTATCAACCGGCGCCCGTATTGGAAAATGACTCTATCAGATTATACTACGATAGGCCTGTTGTCACTGGCAGAATGGTGACGAATAATAGGCCGGACATAGTGGTGTATGATAAGAGACCCAGAACAGCAAGATGTCGCCATACTGAATAATAACAACGTGCTGAATAAGTTCCAGGAGAAAAAGTCCAAATACACAGACCTTGCTATTGAGATCAAGCAGATGTGGCATCTCGATAAAAGAGATATTGTTCCTGTCATCGTATCTTCGACTGGGTTAGTATCCAGTAAGTAGTAGTAGTAAGTAAGAACTTAGAATTGCATAAGAATACTTATATAGAAATGCAAAAAGCTGTAATTTCTAATACATGTAGGATAGATAGGAAATTTATGTCAAGTATATTGTAATCGAGCCAATTCCCTTTGATTGCTGAATCTGGGAGAGGTAAATTATATCCAGCTAACAGCTGAGACAGTGCATAAGTCCACGATAATATTAATAATAATAATAAATCTTCATTTAGCAATTCGTTATTGAAAACAACAAGTAAAAAGAGATGTGAAATGTCAATTATTTAATAACAGAAAGATATATCAATTGAGAAAAAGATAGGAAAATTGGCTGAAAATACATAGGATCTATTTGAATGAATTAGAAAGCAGTAATTGAATAAATTTTAATTCTTCCTAACAAAATGCATATACGAACATTTCAGGAGTTGAATTATTTCAATTTTTCAATACTATTTACAACATATGAATCGATAACTTGTCTGAATGAGAAATATAAATTCTATGTAAGTATAATTAACCAAGTATTGAAATAAATACTAGCTAAAGAGTATGTTTAGTTTGGATATGCTTCTTCAAGTGATCTTTTCGCCAAAAAGCAACACTGCAATAATCACATGAAAAAGACTTAGACTTTCCACAAATATAATTCTTGTGGTTGTAGTAAGACCCATTACTTCTATAGCTTTTATTGCAATTTGCGCAATGATATTTTGGTGTTCCTAAAATAAAGGTAAATGTTCATACATAATAATTAGAACAAATTTCAAGAAACTTATTACACCAAGAAATTACGATTACGCAGAATAGAATAAGACGATCTACATTAGATTTAATTTATTACTATTGCAGAAAATGCAATGCACTTTTACACTTTTTCAGCAATAATCAAAATCAACAATGTAAAATTGACACAATTGTAAAAATAAGATTTTATTTTATTTGGTATTATTCCATCCCTAAAAATTGAGTAATATTATTTATGAAATGAAATTAATTTTAATCAGAGTTAAAATGAATACAATCAATGAATCTTCAGGTAGTTTTTATTAATCTTCATACTAGCTTGAATAAAAATATTTGTTCTTATATTGTTGGTTCGTTGATTTCATATATGATATTATAAATTTTATTTCCACGTTGAACGTTATTATTTCACTAATTTGTCTTTACCTTGTCTGTGTTTGCAAAATAAAAATTTTTGAAGATTCATCAAATAAATGTAGAAATTGAAACAATTATAGAAAAACAAGATTTTATTATATTTGGTTTGATTCCAACCCCAAAAATTCAATAATATAATGAAATTTATTTTGACTTCTCCATCTTAAAACTAGAAATAAGTTTAAAATAAATACAATTAATGAATTTGAAATTCGGGCAGTTTTTAATTATTTTCATACCAATTCGATAAAATATATGTTCTTATACTGTTTGTTCATAAATAGGGATGTGATATTATTTCAAACATTCTCATTTCCACGTAAATAGTGCAAAATATGCATGAATTATATACTGAGTGCGAACTTTAAATAGAATAAATTCTGTAGAACGTCCGACCATATTCTGAATGAATATTTACCAGACACGTATATTTTTATTTCTAGTCAGTTATGTTTTGTACGTAGATTTTTGAATAATAAAAGTGGAGGAAACAACCTTCTTGAAGAGACATGCAATTCAATTTCAATATTATCTCACAACTTTATTTAATAATTAAAAAGACGTAAATCATAAAGTTAATAAAGAAATTCATTTAAGGAATAATATTCAAGCTTCCGTAGAATGTTAAATGTCCTTTCCTGTGTTGCACAACTATTCACAATTGATGTCATCTAACGAATCGACACAGAGGCTACCAACGCCACCAGGGAACGATGTAAACAAAAAGTAGATCAAGATCTTGATTTACTAGTTGTTTTCATCGATTCCAAGTAGCCTTGTACTCTGTGTCGGTTCTTTGGAGGACACCAATTGTATATGAATACATATACATTACTTGACACGTTCCGACGGACTGAGATGAGTAGGTGGCAGTCTAGCTGGTGTTGTGAAAGTGCATGCAACAATGACAAGACCAAACTAAAAGGAAACTGCTCCCTATCATGACATCGGACTAGTTTGTGCCACTACTATGGGGCCCAGGTTAACAAAGATTATCGTAAGTGGAACGGAAAATCAGCTCCTTCAGTAAGGGTATTCAACATTCTACGGAAGGTTGAATTTCGTTTCCCGAATAGAAGTTTTCAAGTTTTACACATATTACGATAAAAATTGCGTGTTATAAGATATTGGGAAACAATGCATCAATTGAATTTTGATTAGTTCTTGGTATTCTATGACAAAAATAGTTAAATTTGAAAGAATTTTTTCTCCATTACTCCCATTATTATAAGGGACTCTTTTTTTGTTACGGGACAATAGTTTGATAGAGTAGTATAGGTTATTTTTATTATATCCTCAGTGAATTTGTAAATGACTGTGTTCATTGTGTTGTAGAAGTGATTAATTTCTTTTTAAATAATGCATCTAACCGAATCTCATAAAATTGAAATCATGTTATGATAGGTAAGGTTTGACAGAACCGAAAAATAGGTTATGTGCGTTGAGTACGACAATAGGCTGAATAATGAATATAGAAGTCTCGCAAATCACTTGATGAAATATTTTTTATCTAAATTATAGAATAAATGAAGAAAAACGATAGACATAAGTTTTACAAAATATAAAGAAAAACATAAGATTCACATATGTTTCGAGTTTTATCTCACTTTCGAAAACTGAGATAAAATGAAAATATTACAATGTCGTTTACTCGTGAGAAACAGGTGAGAGCAGTGGGCATAAATGGAAATCAAGCTGATCGTTAATTATAAGTAGATTATGTTTGTGAGTTGATGCAATTTTTATGATTTCTCATAAATCTAATCTCTTGCGTTCGTTACATGAATGTAAACTTTGAGTTTATGTGATACTCAAGAAATGATTCTTATTTGTAGTCTTCTGAAAAAACCAGTTGTAAATTTATTATACAGGGTGTTACATAATAGTTTGTCACAACTTGAGGGGTGAATCTACGTGCAATTTTAAGAAAAAAAGTTCTTATAAACATAGGTCGGCAAAAGCTTGGTTGCGACAGGGTGTTGAAATTTATGAAAAATTTTTTTTTCTTTCAAAACTCCTACAGTTTTCGAGATATTCAGCCCAAATTTGGAATGCAAGCTAATTTTCACAGCAACATCATTAAACGTCCTAAATTTCAACTAGAATCTACAATGTGTTATCTTTTCCGGAGCCATATCTTCTTTTGCTCTCTCAAACTTTTTTGCAGTACGGCACAGATCAGCGTACAGTCAATTTTATTCATCATCGTTGAATTTAGAAACTTTTTTGACACCTGTGATATTCTCGTATCTCCAACCGTTCTGGAGCAAAAAATAATTCAACGATTGTATGCATTCGCTGAATTGAAAGCACTTATAATTAAAGAAATAACTAGTAGGCTTTGTTTTTTTTTTCATTTATTCATTTATTCATTTATTTTGACAGTTGCTAAGATTGAACTAGTGTCTGTTCGAATTGTTTATTAAATCAACGATTATTTTCTAGCCTTTGAAGTTATTGCTGTAAGAAAAAATGGCTAATTTTACTAACGCCGAAGTAGCTAACATCCATTATATGTACGGTTCGGCTGACGGAAACACAACAGAAGCTAGGCGATTATATCAGGTGCGCTTTCCAAATCGAGTAACACCAGATAGGAGAACATTCTCAAGTATCCACAGAAGGTTAAGGGAAACATGTACTTTTACTGCAAATGATCATTTAAAAGGTGCAACTCAAACTATGAGAACTCCAGATATTGAGGAAGCAGTTTTTAATTGTATTGATTTGAATTCTCATGTGAGTACAAGAAAAATTGGAAATCAGTTGAATATTTCGCATGTTCTAGTTTGGAGGATTCTTCATGACTTTTTATTGTACCCGTTTCATATTCAACGCGTCCAAATTCTACTTCCTCGAGATTATCCTTCGAGACTGAATTTCTACAGATGTTTCTCAGATAAAATTGAAGAAAATGCTCATTTTAATAGTAAAAAGATGTTCACATACGAAGTTAACTTTTCGAGAACTGCTATCACAAATTTTCACAACAATCATTATTAGGCTGAGGAAAACCCCCATTTGATTGAAGAATCTCTATATCGAGAACAATTCTCACCAAATGTCTGGGTCGGAATAATTGGAAATTATTTGGTTGGACTATTTCTTTTGCCTAACAGACTAAACTGTCCCGCTTATCGGTATTTTCTTGAGGGGGAGTTACCTTTATTGCTCGAGGATGTGACACTTTTGGTGAGAAACATAATGTGGGGGCACCAGTTTATTTTAATGGAGAAGCTAGGGAATTCTTGAATAATACATTCAACAACCGATGGATAGGTCGGGGAGGCCAGAACCATGGCCTCCTAGGTCCCCAGACTTTTTCTTATGGGGATATCTCGAAAGTTTAGTTTATACCACTCCAGTCAACACTGTAGAAGAATTGAGAAATCGAATAATAATCTCTTGTGACACGATAAGAAATAACCCAGGAATATTTCAAAGAGTGCGTGATAATATGCAAAGGACAGAGACCTGTATTATTGCAGTTTTTAGTTTGATATTGAGTGAAAATAAGTTGAGTCTCAGACGACGACATATCAAAATAAAAGCAAATTTTGGGCATACCTGTCGAGTATTTCTATTATTTTTCTCATTTTGCGAATAACATACAATTCAAATTCAATAATTTTTCACACGAAAACGGTTGGAGATACGAAAAAATTTCACGTGTTGAAAAAGTTTCTAAATTGAACGAAGATGACAAAAATTGATTGTACGCTGATCAGTGGCGTAGTGCGAAAAAGTTTGAAAGGGTAAAAAGAGACATGGCCTCGGAAAAGAAAACACCTTGTGAATTTCAGTTGACATCTAGGACGTGTAATGATGGAGGCTGTAAAAAATAACTTGCATTCCAAATTTGTTCTGAATATCTCAAAAACTGCAAGAGTTTTGAATCAAAAACCAATTTTTTTTCGGAAATTTCAACACCCTGTAGCTTCGTAACGAAGTTGTGATGTGACACCCTGTATATTATTGATTTTTAATGCTCGTCTACTTTCATATTGAATGCAAGACCATTTTTACCTTTATAAAGAATAGAACAATCATTACAAAATATTTATTTTATTTTATTGACTAAGAGCGAACATAGATTTTTTCATTTAATTATATTGTGTTCACTCTATTCTGTTTTAATATATGAAATTTTATCGTTTTGTGAACAAGAATGGGGTAAATCGAGAATAAAATAATTTGTGTAGTTTTTCAGTTAATTTTTTTATGATGTGATTCTCGTACCCATTATTTGACGCTCATGTTTTCACACTTTAATTCCTTTCTCCAAGTTTTTCGTGAAAGCAGACATTTTGATTTTATGCGCTTTGTTTCGGAATAAAATAGGTTTGGTTAGATGTATAGACTGCAGACTTTGGTTTCAAGTGAAATAGAAATATCAGAAATCAAGTTTGTCAGATCATACCTGATTCTATTGAGGTTCTTCAGCAACACATGAAATCAGATCGATATCACTACGAATACACCCCCCCCAAAAATTGTCGCATCACCCTATTTTACGACAATACTATATAAACGTTTAGGATGGTCATTCAAGAGTCGATTGGTGACTTTCAGAAGTGTGAAATAAGAAGATATCATTCGAAAGAGATGAGTTTATAATGGAAAATATCAACAATTTTCGAATTACTGAAAAATTTGAAAATTCTACCATCTTCAAACATTCGCAAAGAGACCAATCAACTATCATCGAATGGTTACTAATCATTACTAATTACTGCCAGTATACGCCTCGGAAGCCCCTCAAACAAATCTTGGATGTACCTTGAGTCACTGAGTTTCAAATTTCAGGAAGCAGATTTTCTAGTTGTTGGAGTATTCTACAAGGCATCCTACGTTGCTGAATATGCAACCCCATGTTGTCCCAAACATGTTCTATGGGATTCAAGTGGGGACTTCTGGCTGGCCATCTTAAAATATTAATTTCGGCATTTTGCAGAAATTCTGTAACTACTCTAGCTGCATGAGGCCGAGCATTATCATGCATATATATGAAGTTTTTGCCAATCAATGGGCCAAAGGGTACAACATGGGGTTCAAGGATATCTGCGATGTATCTGGGCGCTATCATTCTTCCATTATTCACTAGGACTAACTCAGTTCGACCATGGAAAGAAATGCCTCCGAAGTTTTCGGTTAGCCGGATATTGCATTGTTGATACCGTTTCCCAGATCGTCTGTATACAGGCATGAGTCTATCATTTGATACTAGACAGAACCTGGACTCGTCGGAAAAGAGAGCATTCGACCATTATGGAATACACCAATTTGCATGTTCCCTCGCAAACTGAAGTCTTGCAACTCGATGCTCTCTGGTGAGACGCGGGCAGGTAGAAGCCATCCTTGGTCTGATATCGTCTTCTCTGAGCCTGTTTCTAACAGTTGTACAATTAAATAAGCACATTCCCGGAAAGTGCAAGTTCATTTTGTAGCATTCTAGCCGTAGAGTGCCGAACTCTTAGTGCAGTTAAACGAAGCCAACGATCATCAATTGGTGTAGTTATCCGATTTCCTCCCTGTCCAGCCCTTCTTCCATATTCCCCTGTTTAGTGGTACCGATTAATAGCTCTTGAAATCATGCTTGATTAACATTCAACAAGTTAGCCACGTTGGCTTCGCCCCTCCTCTAGAAGTGTTACAATTCTTACCACTTCATGATCACTAAAATAGCGTCCAGGACGTTCAACAGCCATCACAATAAATTCAAAGATTCGGAAATCAACAAGAAACAGAGAAAACTTGCATTAATTCAGCGTGAAAACAAAGGAATTGAACAATTGAATGAATACTGATAGTCAAATAAACTCATTCTTGTTTGAGATCATATGGAAACGAATGTTATTACATAGATAAGATTTTTTTCCCCTCATATGCCCAGAAATATATGTTGACAAAGAAACTGCGATCGAGCTGATAATTCGATTGTGGAATTCATAATACCAGGTGATGCAACAAATTTTTGTGAGGTGTGTATTAAGGAATGTGAGAAATGGTATTTATCAGCCCATTTTAGAATTTTATCTAATTTAATTATCTCATATTTGGTATAATGAAACAAAATTTATTATAAATGCTCCATTACAACAGATATTCCAATTGTGGTGTAACATGACATATGTCAATAGAAAAGAGAACTTAATGATCCAAAAGAACGAAATAAACATAACAGACTGAAAAAAAACAGACGATTTTCTAATATTCCATAACGAACATTGCCTGGTATTTATTAAATTTATTCAATTTCAAGTCCGTATTCTGTATTGTTGAAACATAATTGTATATGAGATTTTTCACTCCACTTTTGTCACGTTTTGGTGATCATTTGAAAGTATTCAATTATGATTATTTTAGGCAGCCAGTTATCATTGGCGATTATAAATGGTTTTCAATAGGGAACATTGAGAAATTATTCTTTACGTCGTGTTTCAGAATTAAAAAATCATCATTGGCAAGTCAAGAATTTTCAAAAGTGGTAAATTTATGTTAAGTCTGGCTGGGACAGAATTTAATTTTTGCCAGATATATCAAAATTCAATCATAACAATAAGAAGATTCTTCCAAAAAAAGGTCTGTAAACGTTTTTCTGCAATAATATTTTATAGGATATTGCATTTAGATAACTCGTAGATTGAGGTTAATCAGTGTATACCAACTAAGTGCGAGTTTTTTAACAGAGCTGATCGATCATTACTTCAACACTTTATATGAAGAATCCTTCAGATCTTCCATACATTTAGAACAAGATGAGCAATGACCGTGAATTGTATAGGAAAAGGTAATTTACTTCTCTAATTGGAAGATGTTAAAATATTGGTGTGCGATATATCAAGATAACCAATTTTCTCTAATCTCAGGTTATTTATATCGCATCTAAAGGCGGAAGGAATGAGTTCTTTCATGACTAAGTTGATATGATTACATAGTTGTCTTTGAATTATTGTAATCTCCCGATATTGCAATATTAATCTCACTTGGTATAATTTCACTTATATTTATGAGTTGAGTAGAATATTTTGTATAGCTACAGATGGATGAGCGTCGTATGAAACCTATCTAATCGATATTAAAAATAAACATCAATAAAAAGTAATAGCTGAGACATAGTAATTGTTTCATTACAGTTTAACTATCATAATGTTGACTTGGTCTATCAAATACATTGTTCGTGTTTTTATGTATACTTTTGGTAAAATTATCTTAACAGTAGTTATTCCATAAAATCTATCATAACCCATAACACTCATTTCTAAGAAATATGTTTGTGAACTTAAACGACATCAGAAAAAATAATCCGACCCTGATCATGAGAACTAGTGGCGCCATCGAGTATTGACCTACAGAACTACAGAGCTCGTCCCATATTATTGGATAATATTTGAGTTGGAGCAATATAATTAATTGATTGTGAAAGATATTGGAAGGTTTTTAATATATCATACAAAGTGTAAACCCCTGAAAACAAATTCTGCAAAAGGGTCTATTCGCTATATTGCGTATAATTCGCTCAGTTGGTATCAACCGATGATTGACTACACATCGTTACATCGTTATAGGTGATACGAAAATGAATATTCAATTCATTTTGACAATTTACTGGAGTGTATGGTGGCCTTCAGGCTCTACAGGTTGTTAAGTGACAAGAATATAGATGTTGACACAGAGTTCAGTATCATTTGAAATACCTTAATGAAATTCTTGCGGAAAATATTGAACAATCATCAATATAGATTTCATACGATTCAATATATTGCGAATTCAAATATTTTACAATAATATTGACAATTTTTAAACCGCAACTCACGTTGCGCAATAATATTGACCATCTGTGGGCCGTTTTAGACACCTGCTTAAGGTGTGTTTCCACGAGTCAAGTTCAGTTGATCAATTTCAGTTGATCAACAAGTTAAAGCAGTTTTTGTTCGATTAGGAGCCTTGGAGACAGAGCTTCAAACTCGTCTATACCTGCTTCTACTATAAGATGACTAAGCACGTGATCAACAGAAGTTTCACATTTTTTGATTCACTTTGAAGAAGATCAACGAAAAGTTCTAATTAGATTTTCATTCAACTTATGTTGATCAACAAAAATCGGTAAATTAAACTTGATTCGTGAGCCTTTAGAAATATGCAACTGTATGGAACAAAGTAGTTATGAAAGGACAACAATGCTCTGGATATCAAGTTATTTGAGACTAATATGTTACAAAACATGATAAAAAATGTATTTAATAAAACACCACGCATCAAAAGAAATTACGGGTTAAGCAAGAATTTCTTATATACGAGCCCATTTTATCATATCGCAATAGCAGTACTTTTTACTTGAAAATGAAGTGTACATTATAATCATTGAAAGGCAGATGCTAGTTTCAAATCAAATCCTTATCATTTATCTATTTTTTCAACTAGTTAAATTAGTTGTAATGAGACTAGTTAAATATTGTTGAATTTGCTGTGAATTTTATTTTCTCATTATGGAAAGGCAACATCTTGACAGAGATGGGCGCTACTTGAAAAATGAGGGGGACACTTAAAAACGGATGCAGCATAATTTTGGTTGGGTTAGATTTTGATCAATTAGAACAGAATATAGCGGATCTGTTTTCACAAAATTATCATTATGCTCCAGACACCTGTAAAAACAAAATAGAATATTTTCCTAAGTCGAATTTGACTGCTTGATGAAAATATAACCTCAAATGTAGAGTAATGATTTTGTGAGAACCAGTGTCGGAGATTTTATTTTCAATGTTTTGTTCAGGGGCTACTTGAAGAGAATGGCTTGCACATACCAGAGAATGGTAGGAAGTTGACCTTATCGGAATCACAGTGGAAAGGCTTTGGACGAGGCTCTATCAAGATATGTGCCTGGTAATTTGATGCAACGAAGTGAGGAATATGGAACTCCTGACGTACATGATATTATATAAACTGCACACGCAGAAACCTGGAGATAGACAGAATTAAGAGATAACTCTTTTTCGAGCAACTTGTACAGCATCAGAATGAGAATTTCCATTTGAATCTGAAAATTTAAAAGATCTAGTACAGTCTTGTTTACGAAGGAATGGTGTTATGTTCAAGCAGTTTGTAAATAATCAACCTGGGGAAAGTTGGATAGAAAAATTCCCAAATTGAGATGAGGAAAAATTTATAAAATGCTATGTGAACCGATCAAAAAAAGCAGGAAAGTGGAATGTGGACATACTAATGCACGATATAACAGAAGTCACTCAGAGTGCTTTGATGCAAATCTGTTTAAGAACTGGTTCCTAAAAGAAGCACTTATATACAGTTAGACGAAATTTGAAAGTTATGCTTCATTCTAATATTCCTGAAATTTTATCATTAGTTTGAGAATCAGGTAAGGAATTATCTTGTTATGGAAATGGGAGGCATAAGGTTCACATCATATTACTTGTCACCCAACATAGCCTTCCAGGATTTCGAATAGAAGGTTAACAAAAAGTTCATCAGATTTAAACGTGAGAAGGCTGTAATCCTAATAGGGAATGTTAACTCGAAGTCAAGGTTGTGGGTCGCACCGGTACAAGACTCTAGACGGAGGCATATAGAAAAATGGATGTCCTAAATGGACTGGCATGCGGTTGTTGATGGATCTTCAACAATTATAAGGGGCACTAGTACATCACACATTGATTTGATAATCGGGTCAGCTCCAGGGTTTTCGGAAAGCAGGTAACAGTAAATTAGGTTACAAGAGGGTCTTCTCGCCAGAACTTGCTGATCCTCAAGGCAAGCATCCCGTTGCACGAGCAGGGCGAAACCTATTTGTAGTACAGCCAAGATCGTGAGAGATTTCGGCCCCAAGATTCGTTCATGTGGTCCGAAGACTTGGCTGAGAGTAAGAAAATACAACAGGGCTCTTTCCTGGCGGTCTGTAGACAGGCTTTCAAAACATCAAAACACGAACTCAAGGGAGCAGTACGGGTGACCAAGAGGAACTCCTTGTTTCAACCTATAGAAGAGGCGGATCACCTTGTCTGGTCCAAGGTTACCGAATAGTAATAATACAATTGAAGGGCTCGGAGCTGAAATATAGATTACCCGAAATTAGAATTGAAATGATTCTGCGCGTGGTGCTCCGAAGGAAACGGGTGGACCACTTTCCTCTGAAAACGACCACGTTCTATATAACCAGGATGAGTCCCTCCGATGTAGAAGTCGACAAAGGAGCTGATGACGAAGTTCTCATTTGGTTGTTCAGTATCAGTCTCGCGCTTCTCAGAAACATGTTCCGATTCAAAAAGGGTGAGTTTCCGTCCAATAGAAAGAGGCCAAGATGATACTGATCAGAGACCCAGAGGATTTGCCGGCGTATAGTCCGATATCGAAGGGAAGCTGTTTGAGGGGGTTCTCCTCAGTCGGTCCACAGAAGAGATCAAAGAGTGCGGAGCCTCGAGTCATGAACAGCATGGGTTTTCTGAGGTGTGGTCGATGATAACGGCCATCGCACGAATCGTGGAATTCTCCTTGGCGGCTCAGACTAGATAGGTCTTCTAAGTGTACATTAATATTAAGAATGCCTTCAATACTGTCACATGAAACCGAATTGTAAGTGCTATGAAGAGGGTGGAAATTTCGAGTAGGTTGATAGGTAATATCAAATCATATTTCCAGAATAGACAGATCCGGCTGGGGTGTCTCGTGCTTAACTGCACTATGGAAGTGCCTCAAGAATCGGCGATAGCTCATATACTATGGAAACTCATGTACGATGGGATTTTGCGGTTAGAATTCCTGGAAGGGAACCCTAGGCGCATGTATGTATGTAACGAAATTGCGTTAAAGAAGATCGATTTCGGAATTCTGAAGGGACCCAGGATGGGTCACCTTCCAACATTAAACATGTTGGAGCAAGACTTCCAATTGAAAAATGGTGACAAATTTTTGGGAGTAGTCCTTGACAGCACATTGAATATGCACAAGCACGCACACTAGCAATCCATAACAGAATGATCGATCGAGTAGGAACTCCAACTATGGACACCAGCAAAATATTGGGTACGGTCATACCTTGTGTTGACCTATATGCAGCCGCCATAAGGGTGGAGAAACACAGAGCGAGGTTGCTGGCTGTGCAGAGGCGGGTGCTCCTTCGGGTGTGTAGAGCATACCACGTCGCGTCATGGTACAGGTCCTCTCTGGTGTACTCCCTATAGACCTTCTGGCAGAGGAGAGAAGAATAATCCTCAAAAGCCATGAATCCGGCTTTCGTCGGCAAGTAAGTATTTGCATGGTCAATGAGTGGCAACAGAAGTATTAAACTTCCGAGAAAACGAAGTGGAAGAAGGATCCTGGAACGGATGAATGCCGACAGCGGCGTTTAGGGGAAAGGGTACATGTAACTCTATAAAATTATGAGGAAGAAGGAATATCAAGCCAGGGAAGACGAGGGAATATGAAACCAAGTGAAATGGAGGTAAGGACGTCAACTTACGGCACCGACCAGCACAAACAGGAGAGTTCATTACTACTAGATTCTATAGACAGTAGCTTCTACTTAATTACATCAAGGAGGTAGGTGGAGTCCGACACTATTCACTGCGATATATGCTGAGTGGTTTTCGGACATAAAGTCTTTCCTCTCAACAAAAAAAAAAAGGTATAGAATCATCTTTTTAAGTTGCTTATGACGTTTTTCGAATAAACAAGATCAGCATTATATTTGTCGAAGAAATTCAGATTAATTGTTGCTCCCCAGATTTCTTTGATGTGTGTATTTTGGAATAACAAATAATTCTTTTGCCATACATAGGACGCTTACACCTCTATACGATAGTATATACAATATAAAAATAGCTACAATGTCCTCTTGTTTTCACAGTTGGTGCTCCTTCAGGTCATGGGTAATGCCAAATACATCTACAACTTTAATTCTTTTACATCTCTTCAAATTTATATGATTCTTCAGAGTTTGTTTATGCCAGAATGCTCTTGAGCAGAATTTGCATATGAAAGATTTAGCTTTTCCACATTCATATTTCTGGTGATTGTACAGACTGGTGTTATATTTGTAGAATTTTCCACAGTTAGTGCATATGTTTGGGCATGAAGCAGCTGAAAGAGAAATTTATTAGTAAATTCAATAATTAGGTGAATTGAGGATTGACGATAACTTCAGCCTCGTGTGATCTTCATGTTCAATATTCAAATTAAAAATATTGATTATTTGTAACATGAAGTAGATAAAATAGGTAAATATTATTTAAAATCAAATTTTAGCTCTGAATGATAGTGACTCCAACAATTTTTATATACAAGGTCTGGCAAGTTTGGTTAAAAAAACAAGCAAATTAAGTTAAGAGAACCTTTACCATATTCCCATCATATTTCAACAACGATTCAGATATTGCTCACATCTTTTGGGGTACAAAACTTGCCTGAAATATCAACTGCCTGAGCGGGGGTTGCAATCCTTGAACATTTTGAATAGGGAAAATGGGTCGAGTGATGACTCAAAGGAAAGGTGGTAACTTTGTCTACATCGCCTCGAACGAATTTCCATTTTTAATTGAAAATTGTAAAAGATACAGGGTGAGCAACTGAAAGATAGGGAAGACTATTTCCCTGATACTATTCAAGTATATAGATTATACTTTTGAGAGACTTTAGCAAAAAGTCTAATGGACTGAGATCCGGAGATCGTGGGGACCATTCCGTTGAGTCTATTCAAGTTTCAGTGAAGTAAAATGGAACAGATCCATGCTGATCAATGGCAGTAATCATCTCGAATTTCAACCCCTAGAGCAGGGATGACCACCCTTGAAAATTTGGAAGAGGGTAGATGGATCGAGTGATACCTCTAAAGAAAGGTATTATCTTTGTCTAGATCCCCGTGAACGAATTTTCATTTTTGATTGAAAACTGTAGAAGATACAGAGTAAGCTACTGACAAATAGAGGAGACTATCTATCGCCCTGAGCTATTCAAGTATTAGTGCAAAAAAATGGAACAGATTCATTCCAGATCAAAGGCTATCATCTTCCGAAACACCATTCACATCTCGAATTTCAACCCCCAGGCAGGGGTGACCACCCTGTGTTATTTTTAAAGCAGAAGGTAGGTCCAGTTATAACCTTCTGAGAAAGGATTTTTCTCTCCACAATGGTGTGCAAGTTTTCGTTCTCCATCAAAATTACTGGGTGAGCAGCTGAAACATTGGAATGATTATGAAGGATTATGAATCTTGAAAGAAAACGATAAAACTATCAGTCATAGTAACTCCATTGATCTCTGAACATTCGTTGTACGATATGCGAGCAATGCATCTAGAGTTGGGTTCACATGTACATGCGTTCTTATCAGTTGACTGAAAGGAAACTTTTTTTTCACAGGTGATAGTGTATGATCATCGACCTCATGTGAAATGACTCTTATTTGACGATACGAATCAACACTACGAATCAGGAACGCAATGTTACAATGATCAGATTTCTTCAACAAAAAAAAATGATTCTCAATGTTTTCGTACCTTTTGTATTCAATTTCAATTCACATTAGTTGTGAAAATTCTGTTGCATTCATCGCAATAGTTTTTCTTCTATTTGAAATTAAGTTTTCATAAAATCGTCATGGTTTACTCGATAGCTGAGATGGTTGAAATGATTGAACTATTCTTCAGTTCTGATAGTTGCGCGAACAGAACAGCCAATATCTTCAAACAACGCTCCGAAGGTGCTAAAGTGACTTCGAAGTATGTACTAGAATTAGTTGCCAAATTTCGTGAAACTGGATCGGTGCAAAAAAGGAAGAGCGTAATTGAGCGGCCAGTAAGAAAAGAAGCTGTGGAAGTGGCGGTGCTTGGTCAAGCGGTGGTTGATCATACCCTAAGCCTGCGGAGATTGGCAGATGTAAGTTGGAAGAATTTATCGACCCAGCAATAACGGAGATCATTGAGAATGACCCCCGCTATTCGGAGAACGAGGTTTATTTCAGCAGGATGGAGCTCCCCCGCATTTTGCACAACAAGTTCGAGTATTTTTGGATGATCATTTTCCTGGTCGTTGGATTGGAAGGAGAGACTCAACGGAATGGTCCCCACGATCTCCAGATCTCAGTCCATTAGACTTTTTACTAAAGTCTCTCAAAAGTATAATCTATATACTTGAATAGTATCAGGGAAATAGTCTTCCCTATCTTTCAGTTGCTCACCCTCTATCTTTTACAGTTTTCAATTAAAAATGGAAATTCGTTCAAGGCAATGTAGACAAAGATACCACCTTTCTTTTGAATCATCACTCGACTCATCTTCCCTATTCAAAATGCTCAAGGATTACAACCTCCGCTTAGGGGGTTGATATTTCAGGCAAGTATTGTACCCCAAAAGATGTCCCCCTTGAGACAAAAATTGACATGTTTTTGCGTTTTGATCAGAAATGAATATCTTGGTAGATATAGCCTCTGTTTAGTTTTCGTTGAAGCACCCTGTATAACATATTGTATTTGACTGATTGAAACCCGATCCATTACACCAGATTTCTTTCCATTATTAAGTTTACTTTTATTAATTTTGATGTGTTTGGGCAGATTATTATTGGTTCGGAAAGATATGTGTAACTGGAACTTTTTCAGTGAATGTTCTAAATTATGATGAACTTTTCCAAGGTATGTGAGGCTACAATATCTTTGTTGAACTTTTAATTTTAGGTATACCAATTCTATTGCCTTGAGTTTCTATTTTTGTTGACTAATTCAAATATAATATTTGTATTGCAACCATAATTGGCTACTTAAAACTACAAAGTCCTTTTTCGAAATTATATGAGAATAAGGGATCATTTCATAATCTGTTGTGAATTATGCTGTGGAAAGATGCCGTTTTATGTTGAACCGAATGAAACAGTCCATTGTGTCTTACGATGTCCATATGAGACGATTTATATAAAATGAAGAATTTGTGTCTAATCTCAATGAAAAACTCGATATTAATTTTTGGGGATCCTTCGAAATTGATAGATATAAACTTCTGAACATTTTAAATGAACAGGTAGATTTTGACAATAATTCTACTCTATTTAATTTGTTTCCGGCTGAGTCATTCAAATAATAGTTCTGTAAATTCGTTTTATTTTTATTCCAATGTTGTAGATCATTTATAAATTTTCCTACCCTAGTTTACCTTTCATTTTGTATTTATCTTCTGAAGGCGCTATGTCGTCGAAACGTGTTACAAATACAATAAATGAGTGTAACTCGAAATTTCTTTCTTTTGTCATTTGAAAAGTATTTGCATCAAGTGAGGGCCACTAATATTCATTTGCAGAATGGAGTCGAAAAATATGGAAAAACTGCAAAAATCACAATTTTCAATAATTTGATTGAGGAGGTCGTTACTTGATGAAAATCGATATACATATAAGTATGTAATATAAAGTAGTAATATAAGTATATCCAAGTATAAAATATTCTAACACAAAATACAACAGCTTAACTTATATTGGTAATCCTAGTCTGAAATCAAAATTATTCCTCTCGCATTATAATATCAATATAGCATTCCGAACTGATAATTCTTTAGGCCGACATATCAAAAACTGTAAATCTAAAATTGATAAAGGTAATAAATCCGGTGTGTATAAACTGTCTTGCGGGGATTGTAATTATATTATATCGGAGCACAAACGTAGTTTTAATTATCATAAATCAGATTACCATTATTCTAATCACTTACTCGAAGAAAACAATAACTTCAAAATTTTTCACAATGAAAATAATAGATAGAAACTCAATCTATGGGAAGTTTTAGAGATTAATCTAAAGTAAAGTAAGCAACTCCGATGGGTTTTACACCATACTCTTTGTACTTGTACCTAATGTAATAATAAGTAGGAACTAAGAATATTATATAAGGAATAACTCTCATTTGTATCTATACGATGAAGCCACTGTGTGATGAAACCGATCATAGTTGTGTTGATATAATGAAAATCTAAATACCATAGTTTTGGTTCATTGAAAATATATCAGAATTTTCATATGTGTTTTCGGCAATAACTGAGGGTATCCGAATATAACTAAAGATTGAATCATTACAAATAAAGAGATAATACTTCTGAAATGAGCAAAACCCAATACACTAGATTCAGTTTGGGGGAAATCAGGTTAGAGAAAAAGGCAACGGCACTAAATTTGGAATTACTAGTCGAATCCTTTTAGAGTAAGAAAAAATATCCATTAAATTTATGGATAGTAGTGTGTGTGTGTGTGTGTGTGTGTGTGTGTGTGTGTGTGTGTGTGGATATTTCAAATTTATTGAATGAACCTATGTAGAGAATTCAACAATCAATCATATCTAATCTTAAAAGATATTCAATTTCGCAATTGATATTGAGGAAAACGCGCAATTTAGTTATTTGTAGAGATGTTTACTCAAAACATTGTTTTTGACTGAATTTTACAGCCGCATTCTGGAGAAAACTTCAGTCATCAATACATACGTAAATGGGACGATTTAGAACAGAATATAGTGGAAGACGTTGAGGGGAACCAACAAGAAGTAGCACAGGATATGACAGGAGATAGGAGGATAGGTACATGGAATATTGGGAGAGTAGCAAGTAAATTAAAGGAGTTGATTGAGGAAATTGAAAAGACAGGAAAATAGACAGAAAGAAACAACAACACGGGAAGTAGAAATGGTAACCAAACACATCATGGTGAAAGAGGACAGACATGCAAGCAGATAGGTCAGATGCATTATCAACAAAGAAATAAAAAATCTTTTGAATGAAAAGAACGGCATATTTGAGAGAATCCTCAAAGAAAGAAAAACTAAGGTAGACAGAAATAACATTGATTGCATTGTTTGGCCCTATTGACGATAAAAGGGTAGAACAGAAATGAGAGATTTGGGATATTTTGAGTGATATTGTCGACCAAACAAGGGGAAGATTTATACATACCTACCAAGGTAGGGTGTAGTGTAGCATATATAGATATTAGCTTTCCTCACAAAATACATTATTTTAGTTAGGGTTTGGATTAGGCTTATTGAGGTTCTTCTCTATAATATCAATGAGAACTCAAAGTTATTCAAAATTGCGTGTTTGTGGTTGTTACAAAACAAAAGAGTTACATATGGTGTTAAACTTAACTAAAGAGTTACTTTGGATGTTGAAGCGTGGCTCTGCATGTCGTCAGCACTTTTCATAAGATGGTACGTAACCACTGAGTGCTAATCACAAGCATGATGACATATGATCGTCAATTAGTCGATTGCGATATTTTGACTTAATTATCTTCATTTCAGAAAATGTAGACTCGCACAAGTAAGTTGACCCAAACATTGCCGTCTGTTGAGGGGAGATTTGTCTTAGATTTGGATATTTATCTTCAGATATAAAACACCAGAAATGTGTCAGATGTTTTAACTTAGATATGTATATCTGATATAATCTGTCCCAACTCATTTTCAACAGAGTATGAGTTCATATTAAACTGACTTGATATTTCAGTATATAATTCCTCAATGTTTTTACATGAAAAAGGATAACTCATAAATGATGCTATATTTGCCAATTTACTGCAATCATAAAAACGCATAGCGAATTGCCCCAAAAAATTTGATAATTCAGCCTCATACGTATCATAATTCAACTGAGGAATCCTTGCTTTCAAAGACGGAAAATGCTTCAGATCCTTTCTTTTCAGTTGATCTCTCATAAGTTGCAATTTACTTTTGAAAGCGTTTACTGCGCTAATCATCTCAATAATAGTTTTTCCTTTACGTTGAAGCTCCGAGTTAATGGTGTTTAAGTGCATTGTGATGTCAGTCAAAAATGCGAAATCAGTCAGCCATTTTTCGTTTTTCAACATCTAAGTGTCATAACCTTTTTCGTCTAGAAAAGCTGTTATTTCGGACAATAATTCTTGAAACCTTTCTAGGAATTTTCCGCGACTTAATCACCTGACGTCCATGTGAAGAACTAAATCAGTGTGCTTAGCTGACTCCCTATCTTCCAACTGCAACTTAAAGAGCCGCCGTTGCAAGCTACGTGCACGGATGGAATTCACAATTTTTGTTGCAATGCCCATAATTTCCTTCGTGTTTAAAATTTTTGAACACAAAACCCAAAAAGAAAAATCAATGCATACAACGTGACAAACACTATCGAACCTATAAAATTACCATACGTCAAACAAAATTCAAACAAAACAATCATGAAATTAAGGAGACCAGTCAACAATTACCCTAATATAAGCAACTGCAACAGGTTTTTAAAAATGTTCAATCCCTCCAATCCCGTCTGTAAATTGATACAATTCTCAGTTGTATGAATATACAATGATTCAAAGGCAAGACGATTGTCCTTACGTGGGCTCTTATGTAAAACTTTTGCTTCTTTGGATTTAAAAGAATAACCAGTGTCCAAAGAATGTTGACATAATGAAGAATGATCCGGATTCATGGTTCTAATATGATAGTTATGTTGGTATAATCTCCGTCGTAAGTAAATATTGTTTAGTTTCTCCCACATAGGCACTCTCGCATGCACCACAATCCACCCTATACACTAGCTCTGATTGGAACTTCCCTGGATTAGTAGACTAAGGCCTGGAACAAACAGATTGAGTGGAATGCATTGTATACCAAGCAGGCCCAAGATTGAACGGCTATTTCATATTTTTTCATATGTTTCTCCATATATGTGTCATATGGCAGTCTAACATAGTTGTCCAACATTCTAGGTTGATGTGATTTTGTACTATCGTCCAGATATTTGAGTCTCTTGTCAACATGAAATCTCAGGAAGGGCAAAGGATAAGAATTAAGAGAGAGTATCAATAATCAGGTTTACATTAGGAACATGAAACTGTTTGTACGACAATAATATGGCATGGTCAACCATGAACTTATAACTGAAACTTTATATTTTTTAGGCTAATACGACATAAAAATTAAATATCTACCAGACCATGTTGGTTTATGAAACCAGTTAGTCACAATTATTCCATCAGTACCATAAATAGTCAAATTCAAGAAATTGATCAGGTCTGAGGTAGGATCCTTAAGAGTGAATTTTAATCTGTTATGTATTGAAAATAACGAAGATATATTGAATTTTATCAATTATAATTAGGATGTCATATCTGCCATGAAACGCTAAAGTGAAACTTATTGAGTTGAAAACCTGTAGCTCAAGTCTATACATAGCTATATCCGCCATAATTGGGCTAAGAGGACTACCTATGCCACAACCAAAAGTCTGTCTTTAACACGTCATCAAAAGAAGAAACGGAAGAACTCAAAATAAACTTGAGTAGATCCATGAACAATTTTTTAGGTACCTCAGTACTCAAAAGTGTGAAATGTGAATCTAAATATTCTATTGCATATTCTATTGGAGTAGTAGTAAACAATGAAACTACATCTAAGAAAATGAGTTTGTTATTGTCTGATAAATCAATATTTGAAGACTTAAAAACTCTACTAAGGAAAATGAATCCTTTATGTTGTATTCTGAGTTGGAAGTCAATTCCTTAAGGATGCAAAATAAGATTACTGTTGATCTACACTCGGAGGCTAAATTAGCGGAACACTCGAAAATTTAACCAAATTCGAAGTCCGATATTTTTCCTAATTCTCAACCGATTTAGATGATTTGTTCGGCAGGTTATAGATCAACTCTTCTGCTTTGTAGAAATTATAAGAGAAAACAAAAAAAAAATGAAAAGAATTTTATACGGGGGCAAAACTGAAAGTATTTTTTTTGTCAAAAATTCGTAACACCCTGTGGAATTTTGTGGTCCGAGTTGATACGTACATAATCATGGTCTGTCAAGACACATCTTCCTACAGTAACGCCCTTCTTGTTTTATGCATTTATCTCTATTTTTACAAGAGATATCCAATTTGAAGCGAAAAGTCACAAATTTCAAGAATTTATTTTTAATCTTGCGTAGGTGCATAACATCGGAGGTTAGCCAAAAAATAAAATCAAATTTAGAGAAGCGGAAATCTAACGAAATGAAAATTTTTGAAATTCACTGGCCAATTTCACGCTCCGGGAGAACTCAAAGTACACTGGAAAAATCGTTGATTTTGCACATTTATTTTTGAAATTTTTTGTGTAACACTCTATAATAATTATCATTCCTGTCCAAAATTGAGATCAGGTGTGTATCCTGGCGATACACTCGTGAAATGAAATGAACATGTTGAGAAAAATGTTCATGATGACCCACAAAAAAAAACATTTGATTTCAGTAGCGAGTATGACCCCCCCGAGCTCTTATTACAGCGCGCATACGATTTCGCATACTCCCAATGATGTTGTCTATCATCTGTTGAGGTATGTTGTCCCACTCTTCCACCAAAGCCAATGTCAGCTATTCAACGTTGCCTGGATTCCGCTGTCGAACCCTTCTTCCAAGAATGTCCCAAACGTGTTCGATCGGGTTTAAATCCGGTGACCGCGACAGCCAGTCCATTCGTGTGATCCCAACTTCATTGAGATATTCTATCACTATGCGCGCAGTATGAGGCGCGCGTTATCGTGCATAAAAGGAAATTTTCCCTATGTAAGGAGCAAAAAACACAACTTGGGGCTCCAAGATTTCTGTTATATACCGATGAGCATTAAGTGATCCATTGCCAATAATCTCCAGTTCTGTTCGTACTCCCAAGCATATGCCACCCCATATCATAACTGACCCTCCACCGTATTGCTCAGTTCCTGCGAAGTTCGCTTGATTGTACCGTTCCCCTCGATGCCTCCATATTCTATCTTTACCATCCACGAAATTCACACAATATCGACTCTCATCACTAAATAAAACTCATCTCCACTGATTGATTGTTCATACTACATGCTCCCTAGCAAACGCCAATCTTGCTACCCGATGGGCTCTATCGAGTCTTGATGCTCTTGTTTGCGCGTATGATCTCAGACCAACTTCATTCAATCGTCTTCTGACTGTCCTCACACTGACGTTAATGTTATCCACTGCTTGTAAAAGGTTACGTGCCTGAACAGCAGTAAGACGAGGATTTCTTATGGTTTGATTGACGATGAAACGGTCATGTATAGCGGGGGTTGCCCGATTTCTTCCTTGTCCTCGCCTCCTCACGTACAATCCAGTTTCCCTGTAACGTCGGTAGATTCGATGGATAACCGACGTCGAGACACCCAACATGGTACCGACTGAGCGGTAGGTGCGCCCTTCCTCGATCAATGTAACTGCCCTTGCTACTGAGGTTGGTGGTAAATCTATCATTCTGAATGAAAAATACCGTTTCGAATCGTAAACAGTAAAAGAATCACAAAACACCGCAACCGATCGAATTTGTATCAAATCAAAGAATGGAAAACTCTCATTCTTCAAACAAGTGCAAATGTGGTCATATACAAAAAAACGTGTGTTGTATTTCATATTTGATGAAAAAAGGTGTGTAAATGAAAAGTTTTATCAATGGTCACAGAATTCGGTTGTGTATTTTAATACCTACCGACTGTTATCTCCTATGAATTCCTAATTTTCACCAAATTAACCGAATTGACATCAATAACTAATGCAATTCGAACATAAAAATCGCAAACAACAATTTCGACACGCCTGAGTGATAATAAGAAAATTCCAAATTGTGTGGGAGAAACTGAACAATATTTACGAAAGAGGTTATACCAACATAAATATCATATTATAAACATGAATCCGGATCAATCTTCATTATCTCAACATGCTTTGGACACTGGTCATTCTTTTAAATTCAAAGAAGCAAAAATTTTACATAAGAGCCCACGTAAGGACAATTGACTTGTTCTTGAACCATTGTATATTCATACAACTGAAAATTGTATCAATTCACAGACGGGTGTGGAGGGTTTGAACATTTTCAAAAACCTGTTGTAGTTAATTATATTCGGGTAATTGTTGACTGGTCTCCTTTCATGATTGTTTTGTTTATATTCTGCTTGATGTATCGTAATTTTATAGGATAGATAGTGTTTGAAGTCACAATGTACGCATTGATTTTCTTCTTTTTCTTGCGAATGAACTTTGTATTGACATAGAATATACTTCTTCTTCTTATGTAACAGTGTATTTTGAAATTTATATGACGGATAATATGTCAATTAACACAACGTTTTTGTAAAACAGAAATTTTTTGCTCGATCAATTTCTTTTGTGTTTTAAACCTGTTGTGATAGTCACTGAACGAGAGATTTTTAATGTTTTTAACTTAAAGTTGTATTACCTACATAAAGTTCTCATGTTCTCTGTTGAACGAAAGAGATTTTATATAATTTATATTATATATATATATATATATATATATATATATATATATATATATATATATATATATATATATATATATATATATATATATATATATATATATATATATATATATATATATATATATATATATATATATATATATATATATATCATATATATCCACTGGGACCGTCCGTTTAAAACTTTTAAGTTCCAATTACTCTGTCAAAACTTTAGACAGATTCTATTATTTTTGTTATAAACTCGATTTTTGAGGAACATTTAAAAAAATTGAGGCTCGTAGATCTTTTGCACTACAGACACAACTTTTGCTTGGGTGGATAGAAGAAGGATCAAGGGATTTTTTAAGCAATCTACACATGTCAAATGTTTATTGCGTTGTTTTGTATGATTTTTTCAATTTGGCTTTTTTCAAACAGCAATAACTCAATTTTTTCAAATTGCACGTGCCAATTTTTATATCGCCATCAGATGAACCGTCAAATTTCAGATGGAATTGTATAAGCATGTACTAAACCCATCTCTTATAGTTCCGAAATAATTTGGGAATATATTGAATTTTGATGATTTTGCAAGAACTAACAGAGAATGCTTCGAAATATTTGAATTAAGTAGCTGAACTGGCTACGCTCACCAGACAGGTACCTAAAATTAATCTACTTGTCACTTCGTTCATTCGAATTTGATCGATTATTCGAACGAGGATATGTTTAATCTCTTTTTAATTCATGGCGAATCAAAAAGTGGTGGATAGAATTTGCAGGCAATTCAATAACCAATTTCCAAACTTGGCGTCTATGAGTAAAACAAAATTTCGAAGGATTAGAAGCAATTTTCTTCAATTTGGAGGAACAAAATTCATAGAAACTAGAAGAAAACCAATTCTCGAGGACGACGGCAATCAAATTAATACGCTAGCGTATTTTCGTGCCAATCCACATGCGTCCATTTAGTCAGCATCAATGGATATTGTATTGAGTTATACTTCCATTCAAAGGATCCTTAAAAAACAAAACATGCACCCGTATTATTTCATCAGACTACTAAAATTGAAACCAACTGAGCTTCCCAAGCGGCTAAATTTCTGTGAAAATTTATTAATTCGGCTTCAAGAAGATGATACAATTCTGCAAAAAATTATATGGTCTGATGAAGCCAAGTTCAATGAAAGTGGAATAACCAACAGGAGAAATCGACATTTTTGGGCTACAGAAAATCCACATTTCATTGAGGTAATTGATTTCCAAAATAAATTCAGCGAAAACGTTTTTGCAATTTCAATGTATGATTTGTTGGCTTATCACATTTATGCGGAAAATCTTAATGGACAAAGATACCTGGAAATATTGAGAGGAACATTAGCCAAGTTTTTAGATGGATTACCCCTTAAGATTCTGAGGGATTGCTATTACCAAATGGATGGTGCACCAGCACATAAAGCACAAGCTGTAGATCGGCAGCTAACAGAAATGTTCGAGGATACATGGTTGGGTAATCAAGGATCAAATTTATGGCCTCCGCGTTCTCCGGACCTGACGCCCCTTAATTTTTATTTATGGGGCAAAATCAAGAGTGCAGTGTATCTTATTCCTGTAAGAAGTA